>RPOG01000038.1:724343-1448686 GCA_008086565.1 Thalassoma bifasciatum
AGCTGGTGTCATCCAACTAGGACAAACAGGACACCAGAGAGATCAGCTCAACCTGTGACTTTCTCTCTGAACTTTACAGACTCAGGAGTGGGAAGCTGGGAGCAGGTAGATAAGGCATAGCACCAGCTCAGCCACCACATCAATTCCCCTTGAGATTTATATGCATGACATGATTTATTGCTGGAGGTAAACATTTTGTTTCCATGAAGAGTGACTGGATCATTCTCTACCACCTCCTAGTTTGCACCATGATTAGAAATTGACTGGGAAGTCATTACATTTGCTCAGCAATTCATCACAGTTACTGTAATGCTTTCATACATAGAGATTATTTCATGGTAAGATTGTTTGAAAATAAGCAAATGAAAGAGTATGATAAAGAAATAAAAACTATATCTGTAGCTGCAAAACATGTTTAAAATTGATGACAAGTAGGTGTTCAAGGCTCATTACTGTTTCATGTTATTGTTTTTATCAGCCCCAATGATTTCATTTTATTATCCCACATGTTTTAGCTAATATTGTCAGTGTAAAGTGTAAAACTTTCATGTTCACTTTAATCAAGGAAATTAAAAGGAGCTTGGAAAACTTTCCAGAAAAGTTAGTTTTTTTTTCCTGGATAAATGCTCCATTTCCCATGAACACTTACAACCACTGTTGTGAGGTCATGGGGACATAACTCTTAACAAGGTGTGTATTCGTTTTGAGGCAAATGAAAGGAGAGCAGGTCCTCTGAGTGACATCACTTTTCTTCACTCAAGACACCTTTTTATCAGGTACGAAGCAACAAGGTATTATTCATACTTAAGTAGCACTCTTGTTTGAAACGTGACAAGAAGCACACTTTGTAAACATGGTTTGTATCCTAGCATAGTAGCCAACTAGATGTAGTTAGCTGCCCGTTGGTCCAAGACATGTCTGTAACTTGTAATGTTAGTGAATTCTGGTTACGTCCTACCAGATTTCATCCTCCAACCACAACTTCACCAAGCAGAGCAAATATAATCTCACTCCTTATTTCATTGAGACTTTCAAGTTTTCACAAACCGTTGCAGTATAACTGCTAATGTTTGAATGAACTTTATAACAAACAGCTTAGCTCGGGTTTAAGCCTTTAGCCTGTGCTCTATCACTCTCCTGTTCAGCTTTCTTCAGCTTTTATGTCCTTTTTCATTTTGACAGTCAAGCTCCAATGTCCATCCAAGGAACTGTTTTTAGCAGAAAAACAAAGCTCTCTCTTCTCTGCTAAACTTAGTCAGCCAGTGTGGTGTTGTCATGAGAACTAGTGCCATAAATCAATCCTGTCTGACTTGACCAGGAAACTGAGAAATAGCATTTTGAGATAACCTACTTTGGGGCTGAAGTTGTGGATTAAGATCAATCAATCAATCTTTATTTATATAGCACCAAATCAAAGTATATGTTATTGCAAGACACTTTCCAAAATATTAACAGGACAGAGCTGATCAGGGATATATTTAGAAGTGAGACTTTTTCAAGATCATTGAGAAAGTCCATACAGTCCCTTCAAAGAAACACCTCTCTTTTTTCTCGTCTTGTGTTAGTATTATTACCTTTACGATAAGATTTAAGTCACAAAGGTGTAAATAAAAACAGCAGCCATTTCTATATACAAGCACATCATTTCTTTGTTTCAAGTTCCTTGGTACCACATGTGCTACAAAACAAGGAAAAAAAAATTTTTAAATGAGTGTATCGGTGAAGCTGACCTATAGCAATAAATCATGTCATACCTGAACAATGGGTCAAGGTGAGGCAGGGCAAACTAGCTAAATACCAGCAGAAGAGCAGCCTTACTGCCATTAACACTTGTGTGTGTGTGTGTGTGTGTGTGTGTGTGTGTGTGTGTGTGTGTGTGTGTGTGTGTGTGTGTGTGTGTGTGTCACACACACACACACACACACACACACAGAAACACCCAGCCAATTCAATTCACTCCGGAATGATACTGCATTTTACAATCTTAAATCGTCAGCAAAGGCTGCATTCACATTCTTCTCTGCTCCCTCGCTCCCCACTTTCTTTCAACCAAACAGCCGAATGGATTCCTGCCTCTCTGATTGGCTGTCAGCTGCTCTGTCTGCGTCTCCTCCCTGCAGTGTTCCCTGTGGCTGCCTGTGGTGCAGGGAGAATTGGTGTGTTGTTGGTGGAGGAAACCCAGTGGAAATATGGACCTGGTGCAGGTCCTGTAGTGATGCTGCTGCATTATCTCCTCTCTTCCTGCTACAAACCAGGTCAAGGTGACCCATGAATCATACTTCTCTACAAGCTTTGGCTCAGCCTTATCCTTCTCACACATTTGTACTATACAGTAGACGACATGTTTGTCTGATTCGGTCAGGACCGCCTTTCTATCTTTCCCTCTAGAGTCAGCACTCAGGCTCATTATGTCTAAATGGATGTGCTAAAATGTCAAATAAACTCAATGTCTTCAGCACTGCAGCTCAGGCCTGCTCTGCTTAATGGATCTAAAAATGCTGTATGGGCACAAACATACCCACATTCACACACGTGCATAAAGACTCATTACATCACCTTATATTATTGTGCTGAATGGTGGTATATTTTGAGTGCATTACAATCCAAATTAATAACTGCAATCTAGAGTCTTTTGAATCGGGCATTAAACCAAACACAAAATATTTGGAGTTGTTTAAGTTTTCCAAAATATAACCTTTTATGCTGCTCTGTCATATAATTCTACCCACATTATCATCAAACTTTAAAACAGGTACACCTTTGAAGTCTCTTGACTGACATCTTTCCATTAATCTTGCACTTTTTCTGCTTCTTCTTACTCACATCTTTGCTGTTCTCCACATCCGATTCACTGCTGAAATCTTCCGTATTGAGGTTTTCAAAGTCCGACTCGCCAACAGCAATGGGAACACAAACAGTGAGGTTGGGGTTGTGGATGAAGGACATATAGTCTTCTTCAATCATGTACTTTCCAACACTGCTCCCAATGCCGCTGGTTGTTCCATTGCCATTTTTAGCATAATCCAGTTCCCGGTTGATGTCTACCGTGTGGTTTGCAATGCAGTTGAGCTTTTTCTCGTACATTTCATCCAAAGGCTTCTGTTCATCTTCTACAGGCTATATGTCACAGTGAAAAACAAGAACATCATCGTTTATGTGTCTGGCTATAACCTACATTTTTATAAAAACTGTTTTAGTTTGAGCTTTGAACCAAAACAAATAAGGATTTAAAGTTTGTCCTTACCTTCTTGAGAACGGTGGCTACAAACACTCTCATGTTTGCCTTGATCCAGGCAATCCCTGTCTTGATGCGAGCAACTGCCAATTGCAGGTTGTTGGGCTCACCGTCATCGTCTGTGGCAGCCAGGTTGTCTGCACTGAATGAGCTCAGCAGCAAGGCCAGGAACAGGTTTAGCACCTCATAAGAAACACCACAACCACATTAAAAGGATGGCTCATAAGAAGTGAAACTCCAACAGGTTACTTTTAACTTCCATTATCATCTATGAATTAGTGTATGTTCTTACCACCAGGTTTCCAATGACCATGACCATCATGAAGACAATGAGACACATGCTCTGTCCGGCCACCTCCATACAGTCCCACATGGTCTCAATCCATTCCCCACACAACACTCTGAACACGATAAGGAAGGAGTGGAAGAAGTCGTTCATGTGCCAGCGAGGCAACTCACAGTCCTGGGCGATCTTACAAACACAGTCTTTGTAGCTTTTGCCAAACAGCTGCATTCCCACCACAGCAAAGATGAAGACGATGATGGCAAGCACAAGAGTCAGGTTACCCAGAGCACCGACTGAATTACCGATGATCTTGATCAGCATGTTGAGGGTTGGCCATGATTTGGCTAGTTTGAACACTCTTAACTACGAGAGAAACAAGAAACTTGATTATCCCACTGTTGAACTTTCATACACATTTTCGAATCCTTGATTTTGAGCTTTGTAGAGAAAAAAATGCACTATCATTTGTACAAAACAACTTTCCGACTGTTACAGGACAATATTTTATCTATATCTTTTTTTTACATTTTTCTCACATCCTCCACATGATGGCCAAAGGCAGTGATAAAAGAGGTGAACATACACACAACACTGACAACCATGGGTCAACCTACCAATCGGAATGATCTGAGCACTGACAGACCCTCCACATCAGACAGTCCCAGCTCAACTAAACTCAGAGTCACAATGAAGCCATCAAAGCAGTTCCAGCCCCCCTGAAAGTAATAGTAGGGATCCATGGCTACGAGTTTGGCAAACATCTCCCCAGCAAAGATACCTGTGAAAACCTGAAAAAAGCAAAACACGGAAAGTTCAGTTTGTGCCTTGTTTTTTTAATGCTTCCATATCCATGATAAACACACACTAAATCAATTTAGGCTGTGACTTTAAGAACCAAAGAGGCAATTTTATAAACAACTAAGATGGCTGCCACTGATGTTTTAAAATAAACCATGACATCAGTTTTACAGTGCTTCAGTGCAAGTGTAGTATTATGAGACTGCTTGTGACCTTTAATATGAAGCAGCTTGGCAACTACTTTTCTTGTCCTAATAAAGGTCTGAATAGCTGAAACACATAGTCTGTTTGTTACATGATTCTGTAGCCCTGAAAAATAAAAGCTTTTAATCAAAGGAAACTCTAAATGCCTCAGATCTTTAAATAAGTACAGTATATATTTGGATCCTCGCACTGAAGGAGAGGAGCACTTTTTCTTGCACCTTTTACCACTCTGTGTATCGGCCTTTATAAGTCAAGTTCAAGTATGTTTGAAACTGTATTAGATATTCAAATTTTTGGTGAAAAATGTGAGATTGCTCTTTGTTTTTGTTTTAAGAGCAACAACGAAAAAAAAAGTTGTTTTGCGGTTTAAGAGTTAGTTATTCAAAAAAACATAACTGCCCTTTTAGGGATAAGAAATTTTGTTGCATTTGGTGAACATGTATAATCAAATTCTTCTCTTCTGCTTCTTTTTAGAGTAATATTTTGGGCCTTTTTACATGTCTATACAGAGAGGATAGAATACTCGACAGAGCAGGAAACAGGGATGGCGAGGGGAATAGCCTGCCATTAAGGTACTGCAGGTTGTATCACTCCTGGGCTGCTTGCTCGAGGGTTCGACACATGAGGCACGCAACCTAGGCTGCTGGGCTGCACCTTCACCCGGTACTGTTTTTTAGAAATCAAAAGCATTGTTCAATTTCATGAAACCGTGCCCGTATAAAATTTAAATAACCCTTTCTCTTTACGACACCCCCCTTTCACCTGTCCTTGCGACTCAACCGTCCACCTTTAAAATATGGGTCCAAAAAATATGCCCTTTAAAAATCTTTCAGGGCAAAGAAATAAAAATGTGATGGAAATGTGTACATCGCATTTTTTCTTTCGACTTTTTGAATAATAATGGCAAAGGGTTTGAGAGAAAAGCTGGATTTACTTTTACTCTGGAAATCTTGAGGAAACTTGAGCACAAAATGAAAAGCTGCCTTGCTTAATTTATGTGCTGCTGATAAGAAAAAGAATTGGTTTTGCTTGCAGTGAGGACTCTTCTGAAAGGGCAAGGTCGTAAAGCAGTAGAGCTCACAAGGGGCTGTAGTATTCTGAGCTCCCATCCACCCAACAGCTTATCTTGTGCCCAATCAGTGCTGCAGAGAACACCCAATGATTCATGCTGCACCATCCATCAGGCTGATTCCTCCAACTTCAGTTCCTGTTTTATTCCTGACAGGTTGCCAATCCCAGTGACCTCATTTCCTGTCTCAACATTGGTCCGGTGCCAATAGAGCTGCCCTCAGACAGCTGCACACCACTGATACCTGACAGCAAGGGCAGGGCACTGACAAATCAAATGTCTGCTGCAGATTTTGTTAATATGTACTCAGCCTAACAAGTCCTGCAGAGATCAAACTACATTACCATGACTGCAATTTCATGTGTGTGTTTTCATGTATGTGTTTAAGAGAGAGAGAGTGAAAGAGTGAGCCAGAGTCCAGTAGAGTAGAGGTAAGCAGGATGCAGCGGAAAGCAAAAAGTGACCTGAGAGGGGGTGATGGGAGTTTGGGGAGCAGGCTGGCCGGCTGCATTAAAATGGAACTAAATCTTTAATGAGACCCCATCAGAGTCCTATATTCACTTTCACTGTGTGTATTCTTAAGTGCACATACCAAATGATGCATTGATGTATTGGTTTGAGGTTATGCAGTTGGGGAAAACTGAACCTGAAAAGCTTTAGCGGAGATAATGTGGCAAACATAAAATGATAACACAGATAAAGAGCAGTGGTATAAGAGAGAACAGAAGAAGAACTGCAGTTTCTCACCAGGTTTCCAGTGGCCAGGACATCCTCAAAGTGGGGGGTCATGGGGTAGTGCTCCATGGCCATGAAGAGGGTGTTGAGGACGATACAGATTGTAATTGCCAGGTCGACAAACGGATCCATGACAATCAAATAGACTATGTGTTTGATCTTCAGCCAGATGGGACAGCACTCCCAGATGAGGAATACGTTAGAAAACTTATACCAGCAGGGGGGACACTTTCTTTGGGACTCCTCCAACTCTGAGGGGAGACAACAGCAAAGGGAAGACATGCAGTAAACAGAAAGCCAAAAGGGTTGAAAAAAGCAACATGACTGGGTCCCTAAAGTTTCACAAGAGCAATATTACTTTAAAATCTTGTTAAAACATTATGATCAGTATGATACAGCACATGCGTATGCGTGCATGTATTTTCTGTACAAGGGGAAGTTTGTGTGGACAGGTTAGTGTGCTCATACTAAATCAACAAAAACAACTATTTCACCACAAAATCAAAAATTACATGACTGGATTGAGGATTGTGACCTCTCCATATTATCCTCCTTATCTACCTTTTTACACAGCATCCATATCGTTAATGAAAGTGGCATACTCACACAGCAAGAGCATTTATTTACCCTCAGGTATGACTGCACAGTTGATTAGATGTTTAAGAATAAAGCACAGATAATTGTGCAGCTTGAAAAATAAAAGCTTTAAAAAACATGAAAAACAAAGTAAAAAGGAATACAGATTGTTTGTACCCTCTAGCAGCGTGTTAGTGACCATGCTCATCTGACTGTTGGCGCGGTCCTTTCCTTTAAAGGAGGAGTTGAGCTGATCCACAGATACCATGAGAGAGCCCGAATGCTTCTTCTTGATCTCCACGTCAGTGGTCTGTGCTCGGAGATAGACGTAACATAAGTCAAAGACAGTACAAGCATGAATGCATAATGACAGATGTTACACAATGAAATTCATGCCCTTCAGGTTTTTTGATCCAGAACAGATTTTCAGGTCTTATCAGAAGAAAAAATGTAATACAATAAAATGAATGATTCCCTAGAATCAAATACTTAATCAATATGGGCTTTTTAAAAAGTTAATCACTTGACACATCCAATTTATACTGTAAATTCTCAAATTGTTGCCTTACTCAGTACATCTAAAGGAGAACCATGGGCACATTAATTTAGGATTTTATTTCCAATTTTTCCTATCTTATAGCTCTTGTAATGATGGAATTTATTCATAGGTTAGGTTTAATTTGAGAATTTACAACAGTCTTACTTGAACCTTTTTTTGCACTTTACACAAAACACCTAAAACTCCTAAACCAACAGTATTTAACTGCATGCAGTCGCATGCATGTCAAGAACAGAGGGGAATACATGGCTCATACCCCATGCTACGTTTTAGAAAAGGGTAAAAGACAAAAGCAGGTTTACTGGTTGAGAGTCAAAGAGGGAGCTACCATGCTAGCTTGAATGAGAAGTAATATTGTTACAGAAAAAGAGGTTTAAATTTGTTCTTGCACCATCCAGTGGCTCAGGAGCAGAGGAGAAGTTATGACTGAAGGAGGAAAGAGAGGAAGGAAAATAAAAATTGAAAGTGAAATAAATAGGAAAGTAGACAAATCAGAAGAAATGTGGATGTGGAAAGCCTCCAAGAATGTGATAATAAATGTAGAAAGTATGAAAAAATAAACAACAGTAATCTTATAGCCATGTGTGAATGACAATGATGTATGCATAAGCTTAGTGATAAAAATGTTAGGGGGACAACAGGAGGCTGATATCACAGTTTTTGCTTGTTAGGTGTCAATTAATGAAATGATAATTATGGTGCTTTTGAGGCAGTGAGATTTTGGCATTGTAACAGCTGAATACATTATAAGAGCTGTAATATGACCAGCTGAAGAGGGTTATTAAGTTAGGGCACAACTGTCAGCAGAAGTGAAAGACAAACTAATAAGACAGATTCTAAATGTTCAGGGAGGAAAAGGGAGCTAGAACAAGAGCCAGGGGAGGAGGTGGTAAAGGAGAAGCTGCAGAGACCGGGGCCACCACCATCATGCCTAAACTGTATTGGTGTCCCATGGACGTCCTTACACTGTCATCAGTGGCTGCCTTATCTATTTTCACCTCAGGCAGAAGCCGTCTGCCAGGACCAGGGCCGATGAGAGACACCACGCCATTGCAGTCCACTGTGCTGTTCCTCTTGCCTCCAGAGTGGGGTGCCAGTGGGTGGATACGTGATGAGCCCTGGCTGTAGCCACTGTAGCTGTTGCGGCGATAAGGGATAAACAGGGAGCCTCGACGGTCCTCGCTCTCCTCGACCGTGCTGTGTTCGTCGTCTGCGAACTCGTTCTCTGAACCCATGTCCTTGGAGCGGCCTTTGAAGCTGAAGATGCTACTCCGGCTGTTGTGGCGCGACATGAAGGGAGAGCCTGGGATGCTGAGGAGGGACTGAGGAGTGAGAGACAGATGCAGAGAGGGATAAATGGGAGGGTTATGAGAAACAGCAGGAGTTTGGTGATGTGTCAACAGGGTGAAGCATGAACTTAACAGAAATAAATCAAAGAGCAGAAAGGGAAAATTATCAATGTTACTCAGAAGGTGATAAAAGAACACCATGTCAAAATATATAGTTTTTGCTTTTCTTTGTATATGAGGCAAAATTTTAGACTTTTCTAAGTACCTCAAACTAATACTTGCTTTATGCTTTTATGTTATGTATATGCATAAAAAACTTTCATTATGTTCGTACCTTGAGCAAAGTGAGTCGCTATATTATGACAAAAGTAATGTATAACCCAATGATAGACATTGGGATAGAAAAAATATCCACAAAAGAGACTTATCCATTAAAAAAATATCCTGTATTGTTTTCAGGTAAGGAATTGTAGCTGACTGCTAACTTAGAAATAGAAAAACAGAACACATCTGCAGCCACACACCCAATGATTTCAGGATGATTTGATCAGGCACAGAGCTTTTGGTTTTGTTCAATCATCAAAAAAAAATCACAGGGCAGCCGAGTTTTATGTCAAAGCTCTGTTCAATCATGCAAAAAAACTCCATTTGCTAAAATTAGACCTTTTTTAATAGCATATTCCTGTCAAGATGGAAAAGAACTACAAAATACCTGTTACTCTGATGTAGATCCTTTGTGTGCCATTGATCTTTTGTCCCAAAACAATCAAAAAACAAGTAATCTCACTGGAGCTGATAGACACCTGGTGTGATTATCCAGAGGAAGCATTTGAGGTTTGACAGCTAGTTCTTTCCCAGAGTACTATGAAGAGCCAAATCAGGCCTTTTCTGAAAGAGTAGTTAAGAAGCAAAGAGCACAGCCAAGGCAAATTTAAAGTAGAGGATAAAATTGGAATGTCAAATTAAGTGAAGTAAAGAATTAATAAAGTTGAGGCCTAGCTGGGTCAGGTGGGGTGGGGTGCTGTAAGATCAACAATCAACAATTCCTACAAGAATTAAGATGACTTTGAGCAACAATTAAGTGATGACCAAGACAGGTTTGGCTTCTGCTGCAATGACAGCCCAAAGTCACCATGGAAAAATAGCTTGGCAACAAGAAACACATGCTCTTCAAGTAGAACTACTTCAATGTCAGTGTAACCAAGAGGTCCAGGTTTCGAGCCCCAAGGGCCAGAGCTTGAGAGGGTGGCATGGGTTTGAATCTACAAATCTTCCCCAAACATCATAGTGTATCCAGCTCAATCCACTCTTATCCACTCTCTTATTAAAAACACAAAAATAAAACTATTCAGATGGTAGGGTCAGAATATAGAGTAAACTACATGAAAGGATGGATCCATCCTGCCTTTTATCAACTGTTCATGTTGCTCAGGGTAGTTTATTGGTGGGGGAGGGGGATATTTTCTTGACACACTTTAGGCTCCCGTGTACCTGAGTATTGTTGCTCACCATGTCCATCCCTTTATGACCACACTGTGTCCATATTTTGATTGCTACTTCCAGCAGAATGTGCCATGTCGAAAAGGGCAAATCATCCCAAGCTGGTTTCTTGAACTTGAGTTCATTGAACTCCAGCGGTCTCCACAGTCACCAGATCTCAATAATCAAGAGCACTTTTGGAATCTGGTTGAACTGGAGATTCCCATCAGAGATATGCAGGCAACTAAAATCTCAGAGGAACGTTTCCAGCACCTTGTTGAATCTATGCCACAAAGAACTGTGGCAGTTCTGAAAGAAAAATAAAACGTTAAACCTGGTATCGGTAAGGTGTCTGTAATAAAGTGGCTGGTGAATGTAGGGACCAAGGCAACCACACATCAAGACTGAGCAACCAAACTTGATGAATAACTGATAATCATGTGGCAAGTTTTGCTAGGCCAAAGCTCCCAGAAGATGGAGGAACACGACACAAATAACCACTGCGTTGATGACCTTTACAGTTGGCACACCTGAAGGTTAGGGGCAGAGCGGTCTGGGGGAGTCAAGCAGCTCCTTTCTGAGAACCACAGGAAATACTCATAAGATCTACGGAGAGTGGTCGACCAAGGCTGAGCCAAACTTTGGCCCTTTCAAAGATCTGATTTAAAGGATACCTCCAGGAGTAATCCAAAGACCAAGAAGATGCAGCAAAATTATGCTGAAGGCAACCTTGTGCTGAGCACTGGAAGACCAAGCCCCTAACAGAGTGAGTGCTTTGTCCAGCCTGTTTTTGCCCCATTTCACTGTATCTCATGGGGCAAAGTATAGTCATGGAAAGGGAACCCTGAAGTCTTCTTCAATTGCTGTGGTTCAAAGGCCCAGGGAAGAGGGACTGCTGGTACAATGAGAAATGTGACTGGGTCTGGAGGTCAAGGCCAAGCAAGAGATTTATCCAAGGTGGGAAACAGACAGCATCTGTTAGGGAGATGCGTCCCAGAAACCCAGCTGTTGCAGAGGTGTGGAAGCTGTTGGGGGACCAGAGGAGGCCATTGAAGTACTTCAAGAAACACTTAGAGCAAGAGGTTTTCTGCTGGTCTCAGACATCAAGACAACAATCCTGAAAGAGCAAAGCGTATATTGGGAAGTATCTGAAGGGGAACTCTGAAAAAATGAGGGACTGAAGCACAGGGGTTTTCTTCTGATGGAGGAGGCATGAACTCTTGTCACTGGAGAGATAACCCTGATGTTTAAGCAAGAGCCCCATGGTGGCTTTGACCCAAGTAAAGAGATTTCTAGAGTTAAACTTGCATGGTTTATATGCCTTTCACTACCCGAAGAGAGGTTGGGCCATGTAGAGTCCAGAAACTTCTGGTTACTTCCTAGAGTGTCAAATTGTTCAATGAAACACTGGCAACTTTTGGGGAACCAATATTACTTTTCAACTTTACCTGGTTCATGATGGATGTCTTTCTTCCCAGCCGACTTCCAGGAAATCGAATGGTACTTTTCTTGCTGCCATCATCAGACTCAGACTTAACAACCTTTTCACTGTCTCCCTTCTCTTTCTCTTGCTCTTTCTGACGCCATTTCTTCTTGCGATTACGCCGCTCCTTGGCACTTTTAGAGCTCAGTTTGGAGACCTCAGACGAGCTGCGGGACAGGTGCCCCCCTCCTTCATCCTCTAATGCTGCCTCTGACACTGTTCCTGCAGAAGTGGCCATGGCAGCAGCCTGAGACAAAAAGAAAGACACATAATTATCATAAACAAAGAGAAATGTGTCATAGTGTATGTGTGACAAAGAATAAGAATGGCACCAACCTGTGTTTCTTCTTGCTGCTTTTTGAGCTGCTCCAGCATGGCTTTGAATTCAGCCTCTTTCTGCTCTGCCTCCTCAATGGTGGCCTGGTTCTGCTCCTCATAGGCCATGGCCACCACAGCCAAGATGAGATTCACCAGATAGAAGGAACCAACAAAGATGACCAGCACGAAGAAGACCATGTAAGTCTTCCCTGCAGCTCGCAGAGTCTGGTAGAAAAATGCAATGAGACATAATCGGACACAGCGAAACCCTCAGAGCTCTTGTGATGAACTTTGGGGCAGTATCAGTTGTAGTGTATCGTGATTTGTAAATATTAAGCATTTGCAGTTAGAACATGCAAAAAACATTGCAATACAAAACTTAAATGAAAACTTAAATGACTCAACTAGTTTTTTCATCGAGGAACATGCAATGATTAATGATAGCTGTGATGTTCATATTTCTAAATTTAAGAAAACAGATGTTAATTTTTTTGAAAAACACAGTATCCTCATTTTTTTTGTTTGTTTTTTTGGTTTGACGTTGCTCTGGGGACAAGGTGAGGCCATTTATGTCTTTGCTGATTTTGTCCTGTGCTTGTTTGAATATTGTTTCTTGAAAAAATTCTCATGTTTTGAAAAGAAATCATATCCTGTCGATGAGCTAAAATTAGAACAAATTTCCGTGTGGGTTTTTTTTCCATTTCTTTCTGCCACCTGGTCAGGTGAGTACTACTTATCTTTCTTTTTCCAGCACATTCTTTTGGCTGTGGTGGTGCAGATGTAAAGGAGGATGAAAGAAATGTGGGTGAAGTTTCATAGTGCCGCATAATTTGTGAGAGGACCAAAGAATATAGATATATGATCACTGTTCATTCATCTCAAGTCACTGAGATCAAGGTCACAAAATTAATTCCCTTTTGTACGTCGCTTCACTGGAAATGTAAACATAATATTTCAGGACATAATTTCTTCCTGCATGACTTGCAAAGAAGCTCCAAGTGGTTTATCACACATTCCTAGCTCCACTGATCATCTGTCCTTCCTTTCATTTTATTCAGAGGGCAAATGAACTGATGGGGGAGTTGCTGAGAGGCATTTTTGCTGATTCATTCAGGTAAAAGGATGAGCATGTGTACATTTTTGAGAAAGCGAAGTCAATATCATTAGTGCTGCTCAGGGGATGCTTTATTTCTTTGGAATGAACAAGAGGGCTTTTACACTGGTTTCTAAAAGGTGTTTCTTTTTAGACATTTATGATTCAGTTTTGCATTAAGTAGAGGAGACGGGGAAATCAAGGACAACATCACTTTACCAGCATATAGAGATTTTCCCAGAAGTCTTGGGTCATGAGTCTGAAGAGGGTGAGGAAAGCCCATCCAAAGCTGTCAAAGCTTGTGTAACCATAGTTTGGGTTCCTTCCAGCTTTCATACATGTGAAGCCCTCTGGACAACGGCTAAAACGAACACAAGAGGATGAAAAACACAGCTACTCCTTTGATCAATTTCAAAATGCCTGACTGAAATCTGTCTTCAATATTAGTGATAAAAGGATCACAATAACTATTTCTGTTACTGCAGTCATAATGTAACCTATGGATGTCTTACTCAGGAGATAGTTTCATACACACCTGTGATTGAAGCTGTGCTTCAATTATCACCATAAACCTGACACACTGAGTTTAAGAGATAGTATTCCCCTCACATCAAAAGTATGATGTATACTTTCAGTGAGAAAAAAGTTTTTCTAAGTGTGACATTTGTTGCTGGTTTCTATGACCTCACAAAGCACGAATACATTGGGACTATCCCATTATTGTGTGTGAAGTTAGCTTTCATGATGCATTTTGCTTTTATGACTCTTAAACATAAATTTATTTAAATACATTTTGAGCTAAAAGCAAGATGAAAAGAGCCTAAAAGGGAGTTATCTGCTCAACACAGCAGGAGTTGAGAAAAACTGTATGCATATTTGTGGGTGGAAAAGTGCTAACTTACCCTGAGTCAGAACTATTTCCACACAGCAGAGCATCAAGTTGACCCGGAAGGAAGTAGAAATTAGCTATAGAAACAAAGAATAGCCAATGCATCCGTCACTGTGGAAACTTGTGTATTACATGAATACACAATATTTCTGTAAATGTCTTCGACTAGTGAAAGTCAAAGTCACCAGACAAGTTACAACCAAGATACAGTTCTTGTTGTGTTTGATTTTTATCATTATGTGCTTCACAGTAATCACTCACTGTCATTCATGATGTATTCGTCCCAATCAAAGCCCCTGCTGCCATTTGCAAGGGTCCGCTCTGTCATGTTGATCGGCCAGATGACACACTTCTGCCTCAGGTTCCCCATGAACAGCTGCAGTCCAATCAGAGCAAAGACGCTGAGACAGAAGACGGTCAGGATCATCACATCCGACAGCTTCTTCACAGACTGGATCAGAGCACCCACAATGGTCTTCAGGCCTGTCAATTAATATACAACAAGCACACACAAACACACAAAAACACATATGTGCACAGGTGCACACACATGGAAGCAGCCACGCTCAAACATACATACGGACACACACACACACACACACACCAGCATACAATTTCAAATGTACACAAACACAGGTAGACATCGATCAAAAGAAATGCAACCTCTGGCAGTGGAAAAAAATGCACAAGCTAAGTTTGTTTTTTCAAACTGAAATTCAGATCTGTCTGAGATCATATACAAAAAAAGTAAAGTTAGATAACATACATCTAATCCCATATTTAACCCTGTGCTGTGCACCCTCTTACATAAATATAAACTTGGCAGACCTCAGAGTTATTCCTCAACACCTACATTCTTGTTGCTAGTTTCTGTAAAAAAAAAAAAAAAAAACCTGTGTGTGTTTGTTTTTCCCTTGTCACTCTGGGCTTGATAGAAGTCTGTACTTTGGGTCATTTAATTTTTATGTTGACGACTAAGATAGTTGCAATTTAGTGGGAAATCTATGGATGTGAGTTATGAAGTAGGTAAAGAATCAGTTTTATTGCCCAAACACTTGTATTTCAGTTTTTTCTTTGACAGTTTTTTTTTTTAAATTTCATCCAACAATCTCTCTGTTAGGAGCTCTTAATTTTTATAATTTTCTCACCCCATGTGGACAGAGTTGCATTTTTTTCTCTTTGTTTGTCTTGTAATTGATGTCACAAGTGTTTTAGTCCCTCATTTCTCAAACAGTCAAAAATTGAATATCTGTTGATTAAAAAAAAGTATAAAAGGCTGTTTTGGGGAGCATCATGATTTAGACACAATACTTTTTTTTTAATTGTCAAACTTGTTAATGGTCTCATTCACCTTTGTAGGTCACAAAAAGGCAACAGTAACATTTTCAGATTTTTTCATAGCCTATCAAAAACTCCTCACAAGTTTCAAGGTGTAAAATTGAAGCTTTTATTTCATTATCATTGATATCATAATTAATGAGGCTATTACGCTGAATTAGTCATTTTGAATTTTCTTTGCCAAGTAATACTAAAAGAGGGCCAACATCAGCAAGCTAAGAATTGAGAACTAGGTTTGGGTATGAAAGATATTTAGCAGAAAAATTGAAATTCTCTGATATCTAATCATAAATAATGTAAGCAGAGGGTAATAACCTTACAAGTATCCTGATACTGTAATAAAAGAAGCTACCCTTTGTGTGTCAGTGTGGGGGTTTAATATCACCAGTCGCTGTCTGCAGGTATAACTCTGGAGCTCCAAGGCAGTGAAATATGTTGTCTAGAGTATCCTGAGAGGAGAGACCATGTCTGCTTTCATGTGATCCTTCTTTTGATATTGACTTCTTCTGTGTTTGCATTTACTTGGGTGTAAAATCTTCAGGATACCTCTTGCTTATTATGAGTAGTTCTTGGATAATTAATGTGACATAGCTAGAGAGGACAAGCCAAACAATGCAGGGGGATTCAAAAGACTAAATAGAAAATAATAATCATCATTTGAATTTCTTTTACTGATCTTAAGGCTTAGATGCTTACAAACACGACAACACACATCATTTAGAGGCATTCCCATAAATCACTTTTAACCATTGGCACGATTAATGAGCTACACACAAAGCAGAAATAAGGGACCCTTAACTCTCTTTGATTTCACAGTCAAACCTAGTTTTTGCATTTAGAACGGTTTTAGCGACAGAGTCAGATTTTTCTAAATTAAAGCTTCTGCTGTTACCAGTTCTTGCATTATCAGGCGTACACATTTTGTGCATGAATGATGCAAAAACACACAAAGATCCTCTATAATATCACTAACAGCAAATCCTCCATAATTAGATGTCCTGTATGACCTTTTAATCAATCAGCTGGTTATGATTAAGAGGGCTGGTTTCAATTTAAAAAAGGACTATGGTTTCACCAGTGATAATCCCATGTCCCTTGACTGCAAAATGTTAAGTTCAAAGTCAGAAAAAAATTGAACAGTTTTAAAAAGGAGCCTATTATTTTGAAAATATTTTTCATTGACTTTACTCCAGAACTTACTAACATGCCAGCATTACCTTTTTTCTACGCTACGCAAACTGTAACCTGCAGTTTGGTATCACCTGAGCGTATGTAGAGTAATACAAATGTTATATGAAGCTGATGTGTCTTAAAAATATTTGGCTTATTATCAAACAGAAATACTAGAACAAACATTCGTTATAATCTAAGACAGGAATATCTAGAGAAAATGACAAACATAGCGAATCAACTGTGACAGCGTCTACATTAAACCAAAGGTCATTCAGTTTTCCTTTAACACAGAGCATCGTAACAAACACTGCAGCTGTTTGGGATGTTCCCATATGGAAGACACAGCTTTTTAATTTAATTAACCAAGGTAAGTTAACATTTGAGCTATAAAAAGCTTGGATGTCTGAAACGGTTTCCACTCAGGAAGCAGCTTCATTTTGTATTCATTTGGGGTAGGGATGTTGAATCATGGTTGTACTATTTCTATTTGTCCCTTGTGTCAATCTGTGGGAACATTCCTGACTACCTGCAGATGATATTTTCCAGCAGCACAGCAGCACCACAAACAGCGAACAGAACCAGGGTCAGTCAAAGGGAGCAGGAGAGTAAAGAGGAGAAAGAAAGGACAGGCGAAGAAGAGGCGTTGGCGGCTCAGGAGGGGGAGGGGCAATGAGAGGTGGCATGCAGGTCATTTAAACTCCAAGGCTGAAGGAATTGACTGTGTGTCAGCATCACCTGTCTGTAAGCTGTGATGGCGACCTTGCCTAAACTGTTCCCACCCTGGGCAGACCCTTTCCACTCTGACTAGTGTTGGGTGAGCCTCCAGGCTGCTTTAGCCTCCAGTACAGCTGACTAATATGTGCTGAGGGTAGTGTGTGTTACACTGGACAGAGTGCACTTAGTGAGTGCAGGTGTATACATGATCCCATGTAACATTGCAGTTTACAAAAATGTGAAAATGTCAATTGTGTTAAAGAAAATAAATTATTTATTATGTGACCACAGATTAATTGTCTTTGACCACTTCCCATTAAATTTGCATGGATCTCTAACTACTGGGGACATTTATCTTCTATTTGTGATTTTCCTTTGCTCCCAGGTTGTACAAAATGAAGACAGAACTTCAAAAAACCTTGTGCCTGAATTTGACTTTTTTCTAACTACAAGATAACAAAACTAAAAAGAAAAGCCTCTTGAAGCCAAACTTGTAAAAGCATGTGTCTCAAAGCTTCATGCAGCGTCCATGTGCTGTCAGACTAGGCTTGGCAGTCTTTGGGAAGCTAAAAGAAATTGGAAACATAAAGACAGAGTCATGGATACATTTACTCTGGAAAAAACTAATGATAGTTGACAAACATAGGATGTGCAATGAGATAAAGTTAACTATGATATTAGAAATCTTATTATGATATTTCAAAAGTTAGCCTCTTGGAACTCATACCTAAAGTCTATTTCCCATCCATCTGTTTTGGAAATGTATCCCTTATGATACAGATGCACACAAAGGTAGCTGTTTACAACCTAAGGTGCTCCAAATGAGACATGTGAGTCCACAAGACTGCCAACAGACTGCTAAGCCTATCAAAAATGTATGGCTACCATTTTTGATTCAAAAGAAAAACAAATAAAAAGAAAATATCAAACATCCTGTTTAAAAAAAACAAAACAAACAAAATAAAAAAATTAAGCGAGGTAAGCTCAGCCTTAGTGTTTAAATGGGAGTCTCACCTGGAATGACAGAAATAGTTTTCAATGCTCGGAGAACCCTGAACGTTCTCAGCGCCGAGACATTCCCAAGGTCCACAAACTCTGTAATGTATCTGTAACAAGGTAGGATGACACACAGAACAGAACCCCATGACACACAACACACACGATAACACAACACACACGCACGTATGTACGCGCAAGAGCACGACACCAGCACCAGCACCACCATCGAAGACCAGGAGGGGACACCACTGTGAGAGAGCGTACGCCTGTCCGACCAGTGGGAAGAGAACGAAGGAGGAAGAGGAAAAGGAAGAGGGACTGGAACAAAACCACACCTAACATCAACCCCCCCCATGACTCGCCCTCCCCCGCAAACACAAACACCTGGACTGTCTTACCTGGGATAACTGAAATTGTTTTCAAAGCCCTCAGAACCCTGAACGTACGCAGAGCTGACACATTGCCTAGGTTTACAAACTCTGTTATATACCTGCAATGTGGATCAGATACAGTAACTCAGCAGCCATCCCGCATTCAGTGGATATAGAGAAGATAGTTACACAATATTTAATGAACATTATCAACATGGTATGATGAACTGGTGTGATTGAAGAACCATTGCCTGTAGGAAGCCGTTTGTAAATAAACCAAAAGTACTCAAGAAAAAGCATGCCTCCTGCCTATCAACCAAACACACAGAACTGAGTCTTGTCTTTGTAGGACTGCAAACACAAACAAACTTATAAAAATAAGAGGAAGAAAGGGTTCATCAAGGTCTACGGTCAAAGTAAGTTTCGGTCGCAAAATTTTTTGGGGTAGTGATATTATTGATAATAAATAAGTAGAGCTCACAGGGAAGCGTGATATAAACTTTGTAAAATTGAGGTATGTGTTGTGCATAAAGACTGGTGTGGTTCACTGTCGGGTAAAATAAAAGGTTTAGTCAAAGGGTGTTTTGCTGTGGGGTAAAATAGCAGTGTTGGACACTGTAGTTGATATTCAAATATTGTTTTTCTTTTTTTATGTTCACAGCAGCTTTTTTAACAGCAACTGTTAAAGTCCAACATAAACAATCAACTACATCCTTAGTGTGCATGCTAAAACTTCAATAACCCACAGCAGACATGCACCCACACACTGGAATTGTCTCCATATCAGGACTTTGAACATTGATTTTAATTAGTAAAAATCAAAAAATACACATGCTACAGAGCCAGTGGAGGGCAGAGCAGAGTCACACGGCAGGTGCAGGGAAAAGGGAGACTTCAGCTGCAAACTAAGTCTATTTTTTTTCTGCACTTTTTGCAGAAGTGAGAAAGTGTTTTAACATTTTAGAGCACAACTGCTATAAAAATGTCAGAAAACAACTTCATAATTCTTTAATAGAGTGCTTTTTGTCCTTGGCTGCTGCTCTCTTGATGCTTTTCTTTCTTATTATTGTAAAATGGAGCACAGCAGCTGAATGGATGCATGTCCATTTTGGGGTTGTGAAAAGAAACATTAAAGCAGATAGAAATAACAGCAGCTTGTTATCATATGGAAATGTGTTTACCTCAACTGAGTTCCTTGACTAATCCTTACTTCAAGATCAGATTATGCATGTGAATTTAGCATGGAAGTTTGAAAAATATTTGCTTCAAGATAAAAAATTAATGACTCTTCTACAAAAAACATTCAGTTTGTTCAATTGATGAGTCTCATTCAAGGTGCACCAGTGAGACCTCTTGGCTGTTTGGAGTGTGGCTGTTTTTTTGTTTTATATGATCTGTTAGTCCCGTGTTTACATAACCAGACAGTCTGCTGTGTGAGAGCTCTGTGCTATCACTCCGTATTTACCTGCTTTTTTCTCCTCTCACCACTATAGATCGAAAATGAATCATGGTTTCCTTTCCTTGAACTAAAATTTTGCATATTTTCATTATCATGTTGAAATCATTTTTTTTTTTTTTTTTACTTTGATGACTGAGCTTGTGTAAGCTTTAAAATACCCATTCTACAATTCTTTTATGTCATGAAATACTTACGCCATTGAGATAACCATGAAATCTAACCAGTTCCATGGGTCTCTGAGGAAGGTGAACCCATCTATGGCAAAGCCTCTGGCAACAATTTTTGTGAGTGACTCAAACGTATAGATACCCGTGAAGGTATACCTTTAAAAAAAGAGAGAAGAGTCAAGACATGGAACAACAATGAAGAATATGAATACTGAGAAAAATGTATTTAGTTGTACTTACTCTACTTGTTTGGACCACTCTGGGGGGTCACTAAATGTCATGAATATACAGTTGGTCAAAATGGTACACATGATGATCATGCTGAATAACGTGGGGAGGAAGAAGTTAAGGAAAATGTAAGACAAAACTATCTTTGATACATTTTTAAACCAACTACTTCAACTGGACAGAAAGGCCAAGAGTAACTTATCAGTTAAATCAAACAAAATCAAATAAACTTAAACACTTTGAGGGTTTTTTTTATTAATGACATAAAATCCTTAAAACAGCCTAAGATGACATTACTCCAGCAGCACTGTGGGGAATCTGGAGGTTCTGTCCAGGTCACAGATCTTTCTGGGAGCACCCTCCTCTCATTTTTGTTCTAGATCATCACTGTAGAGAGCCTGCTGCTGTGCTACTTTGTCATCCCTTTTATAGCCCTATGGTTTACTACAGGTTGGTATCAACACTGTATTATTGTTAATATGAGATAGGATGACTGCCTTGAATATCTTAAAAGATCAGTCTTTTATTATTAGCTTCTGCAAATAGTCCAGAAACTTACATCATCACTACTGTAAATGTCTAAATGTGCTGCTGTTTGATGTCTGTGTTACTGACATTTCTCTCTTTTTCTCTTTCTCAAAATTAAACATAGTCAAGGCAGATGGCTGTCTGACAGGTCTGGTTCTGCTCAAGGTCTCTGCCTTTTAAAAGGAGTTTTTCTCACCCCCTGTAACTTGCTAAAAGCTGCAAAGTGCTGTGCTCATGGTAGATTAAATCATATCAGGTTATTACTTAGTGAGACTAAATCTCATCCTATCTTGATAATGGGTTGTTTTTGGATAAATAACAGCATCTTGTGATAACATTCGTTGTGAATTGGTGCTATGCAAATAAAGACTGATTGACAGATAGACTGACAGAAGTCAAATAAAAGGAAGATGGCAGACAAAGAAGGCGGATTTAAAGCTTACAGTGCATTAGCCTCCCTTACTTTTGTCATGGAGACTTTTCACATATTCAAAGAGAAGAAACATCTAAAATATTTAAACAACAGTAACACATTTCCTGAAAAAGACAGACACAACTCTGTGAAAGGATATGAATGTATCAAAATCTTAATAGCTATTCGCCTAAATATATTAAAAGGACTTATGATGTACAAGGAGGGCGTGGCACTGAAGCGGAAGATTGTTTTCCCTTTGTTTAGGACAATAAACGTCTGTGAAGAAAGAAAGAGAAAGACAACAATACAGTTAGGACAGGATCACAGCTAATTATAAGTCACAACATATTCAGCACGTTGTCTGGAAGCCTTATCTGTGAAAAAGGAAGAGTGCAGAAAGACTGCAGCTTCACTGATGAGCTGATGTGAGTCCTGAGCTCACCTCTGAGTCATTGGACAACACTGCATTGGTTTCCACTTAACTGCAGGTCCGGTGTTCACAAAAGATAATTTTAAAATCCATTGGAAAGAGGAATTTCGTTAGCAGTCACTGTGTCAAATTTTGAAGTCTTTACTTAACTAATCGGAGAGGAATAAGCAAAGTATTTCAGGATGGAACATGCTTTAACTAACCAAAGAAAGAACAAAGAAACTAAAACAGTATGAGACAAAGATGAAAGATAACAAAAGAAAACAAAATGTGCTTTAGTTACACTGGCATCACCCGCTCTGTGTCCAGTAACCTGAGACTCAGAGGCTCAGTTATCCCCTCAGTCCTGGTTGTATCAGACAGACAACGTGACAGTGGTTGTGTAAGTACCTCTTCTAAGAAGCATCAGACAGGTGCATGAGGAAGCTCCCTCCTCACTGTGGCCCAATGACTCTCTTAGCCCAAGTTTAAAGCTCTTACTGGAAGAGAACCGCAAATGCTGTCATCGATCAGGGCCAGATCTGCTGACTCTAGGCTCTCAACAACCACTCCCCACCCATAAACAGCAACCAGGCCAAGTGGGGCTGAGGCACTGGGATGAGGCAGCACTGTGTGTGTGTGTGTGTGTGTGTGTGTGTGTGTGTGTGTGTGTGTGTGTGTGAAGTGAGATGTGAAGTGAGATGTGAAAAAGATGAGCAATATATACAAATACACAACTGAAATTCTTGAAATTATAACTAATTTGTAACTAGTTGTTCATGGGCTGACTAACCAGCAGATTAACAACTATGTGGTTTGAAAATCTGTGAGTTAGGGGAGTAATTTTGTATTTTTCAAAGCATGCTCTCTTAGGTATTTTTTGACACCAAAGGTAGGTGTGTACAAGGCACATATTACTTGCTAGAAAGCAGAACAATGAAGAAGAAGAAGAAGAACAGATGTATACATACACAAAAACACACAAAAAACACCTAAAAACTATTAGTCACTTGTGAGAAATGAGATATACAATTGTAAAATGTAAATCACTCTTTGGAGTCTAATAAGCCTTAATAAAAGTCACCCCTTAAAAACTTTAGAAATGTGAAGGTGGCTAAAAAATGTTGGATACATCATTAGCAAAAATATATATGGCCTAAGGACAGTGCTAACACAGGCTAATTAATGCTTATTGTTCCAAAAACTGCTTTAAACTCAAATTGCACGTTGAGAACTTGTGAATATTGATACTACTCTAACAACCAGACCATGCTGATTGTTGATATTCAGTTAACAGCTGCTGGACTAAAATGTTTTCACTTCACTTGACATGTTTCTGCGTTCGCCTACAATATTCACTTCAATATGCATCCACAAATCAAAGATCCTGTGGTGAAAAATAAACATGTGCTTGTGTGAAAGAGGCACTTGCTCCTCAACATGTATGAAGGTTGCAACTGCAAAAACACATGGCGAGTTCATGGCCCACAACACGGGAAAACACTCAAAGGAAACGGTGAGGCGCCTTGAAGTGTCCTGAGACAAGTAGTGTCCTGAAATCTAATTAAATTATAAAAAGCGGCTGCAGTCTGGGGAAAGACAAAATGTATTCTCTGCATCAGAAGACTCTTCTCCCTCTCTCTCCACCTCCCTCACCATCTCACAATTCTTTTTTTGTCTACAGAGCATCTGCACTTCTTCAAATATCCTCCCAATATATTTCCTGTCACGTGTAGGAAAGAATAATCGACTCCTGATCAACAAGATGCAAATGGGTAAACACAGGAAGTGGAGTCACGTTTAAAGGGTAAAGCTTTCTCTCAGAGGTCAACTGGGTGTTTGCTGACATAGCATAAACAGTGGGTAGATGGAGGCAGTGGATTTAAAATCAGCAATATCTCATTAGCAGTTTACAGATGCAGAGCATGAAAACTACTGAATGTCCTGATGGTTAAATCAGTGTAAAGCTTACTGATGCAGAGGTTTTCATTAATTTCAGATACTTACATTATCCTTCAACCTTGATGTATCTGAGATTAAATATACCTCATCCTCTGTGAATGGAGAAACAGGAGTCCAACTAATAAGAGCTCCGGTTTCTCAATGAACTGTGACAATTTGGAGATGGAAAAAAATCTGCCGCTAACGCAAATTTGGCGACCTGGCACAACAACAACAACAACAAGGGATGCAAATGTTGGGCAATTTCCTTAATTGATTGTCTGACATATGAATCGATAGCTTATCAACCTTTGGAGCTTCTGAAATACTTAAGGTATGCTTTTTTTTCTCAATGAGAGCTTCATTGTCATGGGGGACAGAACGTGGGACAAAAAAAGTCTCGGACATTACTGTTGAGAAACAGACTGTTATCGAGCCGAAAATAATGTGTTGCAGTGAAAGAAATACCAAAATGAGAAAACTTCAGAGAAAACTATGGTGTCACAGTGCACATGGTGCAGTAACATGAAATGACTGAATATTTAGAAAACATGTTCAAGTTCATTTTGGTCATCCTTGTCACAAGTCCAACCTTTAAAGTCATGCACAGTTCCCCTAAAAGCATGCAGTAATCGTCATTATTTGAACAATCTGAAGTGCAAGACAGATGCAGATTTAGGGTTCCTTTTTCCCAGCAGCATAGTGTCATAGTATTGCCCAACATTGACTCTGTAAACCTAAGATGACACGGATTACATACAGAGAGTCACTGGGACTGTGCACAGGCACCTTAAACAAGTCACAAAATGCAAACCAATTGACTCACAAAAGTACAAAAGTAAAAAGGCAGAACTCAGCAAAGCAAGACTTATTTGCTGTGACACTGATGTTCCCTCTTCTGGTTAAAGAACCAGGCACATATGCAAGAATCAGAGGGAAAAGAGAATGCAGCTGCAAGGACAGTCCGTATGTGTGTGTTGGTATGTGTGTGTGTGTGTGTGTGCCCATGTGTGCTTGAGTGAGGAGGAGGACGAATCGCAGAGCGGGATATGGAGAGGGGCTTGCAGAGGTACGGGACAGCAGTAGCAGCAAGGCGAGCTTGAGAGAGAGGAAGAGAAGAGAGAGAGAAGAGAGAGAGATGAGGGGGTGGAGGGGGAGTGATGCAGAACAGAAAGCCAGAGAGCTGCAGAGGGGAGAGAGCCAAACCTGAGATGGATGATGGGTAGACGGAGGGAGGAGGAAGAGGAGGAGGAAGAAGAGGACCTGGTAGGCATGTAGCTGCAAAGAAACTAAGAATGAAGATGGAGATGTGGAGGTGGAGGGTGGCAGAGAAGAGAGCTGTGTGAGATCTAGAAAGGGAAACAATGGAGGCTGGATCATGGAGAGGGAGTGATGTTCATCTTTTTAGCATCACAGGACCCCAGCCTAACAAACAGTGGTCTGATACGTCTTAAAGTAGAAACAATCAGTAACCAGAAACCCATTTGAAGTGTGAACATCTGTTTTGGATAATTCACAAATTATATCTATTAAACCTCTTGGTAAAACTTGAAACATCTTCACTGTTTTGTAACATTAGAAATTAAATTGCAACACTGTTTTCTGTTCAACAATTTCTGGTCATTTACAGGAAACCACCTATCATCTACAAAAGCAGGTTTTTCATAATTCTATTGACATTTTAACTGACTATACAATGAATTGATTGCAAGATTTTTTAAAGAGTTATGACCTTTTTCTTTTCTTTTTACTTTCCACAAAGGTTTTTTGAAAAATAGATTTGCACACTAAAGCAGCCTGGTTAGTTTTACAGGAGGGTGTAAAGAAAGACTGGTCGATGCAGCTCAGACCTCATGAGGAGCTTTAATCATCTATTATCCCTGTGGTCTTCAACATGTACACCTCATGTGTTTCTGTTTCAGCTCACTGCAGTATGCAGTTAAGGGGGTAGGAAACAGATGAAGTATAAAAATCTACTAGAAGAAGCAAAAGCAGCAAACTACAACTCTTGCATGTCATGCCAGATCAAAAAAAAATGTGTCATCCTTCTGTTTCATGTGTATGCTGTGCTGCAAAACCCTACTCTCATCCCCCTCCTTACCCCACCCTCACTCCTTACACAAACCTGTCTAGCATCGAAGGCAACCCCCCAAACCCCTCCCCTCCCTGCCTCACTCAGCCTAGAGCAGGAGGATGCTGTGTCATCAGAGACTGAGGACTCAGACAGAGCACTAAAGCTTAGCCCTCGCTCTAATTTACTACATCCTGAAAAAAAGAGAGAGCACAGGGGGGGAGGCAGCAAAAGAGAAAAGGGGAAAAGGAGGGTGATGCACAGAAACACTGAGGGAGAAAATAGAGGAAGAGAGAGGGAAGGTGGTATAGGAACATAATGCGATGATGTGTGCAGTGCTACATGCTGAACTCAGGAGCTACTGCTGCTTTAGCCAGGAGCTAAAAGCAGCACGCACTTGTGTAACCATTGCCCTGCAGAAGCATGAATAGAAATGACTAGACTGAAATATAAAGCAGTCAAACTACTCTTTGTTCAAACAACACCAGTCAAAAAGAGCTGAATCATCTCTGTATTTCCATGTAGGTTGGAATCCTCCCTCTAAACACATTAGTATAAGTTTAGACATGCATGGTGCAAAAAGGCACTCAAACGCCCTTCATTTCTCCCAGTGTGCTCCTACTGTATTATCACAGCAGCTTTAACGTCACCTAATTGCATCAGACATCTGAAAAGCCCAGGCAGTCCTCACCCCATCACAGGGGAAAACAAGAACTGCAACGCTGCATTTCTTTTCCTCCTCACTGCCCCCTCTTCCTCTCTTTGATGCATGAGTGCTGTGATCAGGTTTCCTGCAGCTGACGGTAACACACACACGCACACGCACGCACGCACGCACGCACACACACACACTCTTAGATGAATACCCATTGACATACAGTTCAATGGTAAGCGACAGGATGACTGTGGGTCGAGTAGAGGAGACAAGCAGCCTGGGACGGTGAGGGCAGAAGCAGCAGAGGAGGTGTGGACTCTAACTGTTGATGTACTTAAACACAACTGATCACATGCAATAAAGAACAAAGGCATTAGTGGATTAGGACAATGGTTGATTGGTTGTTATGAATAATAGTTGGAGAGAAAAAATGAGGTCTCAGCCTGTGACTGTGGCTGAACTTGCTGACACGACACACGGATGGTTACAATGGGGTAAGCAGATTTTGACAAGGCAGAATGAAGGGAAGGCAGAACCCTTAACTATGCAACACATATTGGCCCCATTTAAAGGTGACATATTTCTGCCAGTGTTTACACATCCAGGTAAAAACTAACTTGGATTTTAATGTCAAGATACGGATGACAACAGGGTGAAAGCAGGTTTGAAGAGCTGTATTTGAACAATTTTCTAACTAGTTCAAATAAAATTACAGCTAAAACATATCAGAAAACATGATTTTAAATAAAAGTCTGATGGTTTGTTGTATTAAAGACAAAAATGATAAGTATGACTGCATTTCTGTAGAGTCAATGGCAGTAGAGAGTCTAAACACCAATATAACTTCACAAATGTGGGTTCTTATCCACAAAAATCTTAAATCTGATATTTAGCGGTGGAGGTTATGATTGGATGAGATGTTAATTTAAACGAGAAGGTACTGAGACTTGAACTTAAAAGAAAGCAGTTTAAACAGCCCAACAGAGAACAGTGCTGATTCTGCTTTGGAGCCCTGACTACATAGGTAAAAAGACTCCTGGATGCTGACAATTTTGGCTGGGTACGACTTTGATGGCAGACGGTAAGGACAACTGGCTTATGTTCAGATATATGTAGGAATAGATAAAGTGAAGACTGTGAGGCCCTGTATATTTAAGTACATAAACACAGCCATGTACATGGCTTGAAAATTTTAAAAGAAGTTTCAAGATGAATTCTGGTCTATGCAGGGACACAAAATTAATGTTTTCAAATACACAAAAACTTTTACTTTTAAACCATTTTTAATCATATTTTATTGATTCAGATGTGTTTCAGCTATGTGGCCATTTCAATCTCTGACAACAAGCCTAATAATAAAGGAACTTTGAGGACTTTCTAAGTGATCTTGAAAAAGTCTCACCTGTAGATATACATAGATATACGCCTGATCATAAGCCACATCTCGAAATGAGATTATCAGTGCCACTGTAGGTGATTTCTAAATGCTATTTCTCAAATTCTTAATTGGATCAGACACAAACAGATTGGTTTATGGCACAGAGAAGTTTAGCAGTGAGAAGAGAGATCTGTGTTCTTCTCTGCTAAAAACGTTTTCTTGAATTAATATCAGAGCTTTGAACTGGTTCACAGAACGAAAAACAGAAACTTTTGCCATTTTGCTAGGAACAAAAATGAAACCAGAAACTTTCAAAATGATCCAGAGCAGAACTAGAACATTAAGAACAATGAAAACCTACCGGTATGTTTTTCATTTTTGAAATGTCTGTCATGTTGGTCTTTTAGCCAAAGTGCATCCACTTCTCTTGCCCCTCCCTCATGCCCTGGGAAAACCCATGCCACCCACAGGGCAGAGTATGGGGGGATTCAGCTACTATGGCACATTAAAGGCAATCAAGAAATATCCATGTATGGTCTCCCAAAGTCAGGACAATAGTTATCTAGGTTATCACAATGTAACCAATGTATGCAAATTATGAATAAAATTTATTTACTAAGTGATTCAGATTGCTCTGTTGCTGTATCCCCCCACCAGTGCACTAAAAACTTCAGATCAAACAGCTGAACACAGATTGCAGTGAAAGCTTTTTCTCATTTATTTTACCGGTAAAATATTTTTAAAACCTCTGGTCAAAAGCTGGGCAAGATGTAAACAAGAAGCAGAGACCAGCGGAGCTAGCAAAGGATACGATGCAGATAATAATTTAGTGTTTTGCCAAATCTGCTACGTAAAACCAACATTTGCAGACAAGTAAAGGAGGTAGTTTGTGTACAAGAATGAACTTGTTCTCTCTTTTGGTCTGTAAATAAATCAGCAGATCCAGCCTCGGTTCGTAGCAAATTTACACGTTAAACACACGTCAGAGAGCAACAGGTTGTGATTAGCACCAAACATGGCCAGTTCCTAAACAAAAGTACCAACTGATTTTACAAAGTTTGGCATGTTTCAATCAACAGAGTTGTCTTCTTAAAACTTTTCCTCGTAGCCTTGTATTCAGTCAAATGTTATATTGAACAAAGAAAAGAAGTGTGTAAAAGATCTGCCCTCCATTCATCTGCTTCAAAACAAACAAACAGCTGTAAGAGCCTCATCCTCACAGTGGTGGGTGTAAGTGCTCATGGGAAACAGAGTTTAATCTCAGAAAAAACAGAGCTTTTCCAGATAGTCCTTACAATCCCTTAAATTCGTACAATAACGCATTTCGGCACATCTAAGCATTTACCCATTACTAAACTAGTTCCCACTGGATTTCATGCCAACTGATGTATTTTTCTAGATTGATGATCAGGAAGTGTAACTTATTACCTTGTGATAACGATTATGTAAGAAATTGCAGTCCACTTTTCTGGACTTTTAAGGTTAGCTATGTTGCTGACATTTAAAAACCAACAGTGTAAAAAAATCTAACAACTGAGTTATTTTATCTCACATTTTCTACTATAAATATGAATAGATGTCCATTACTTTTGAGTCCTTACATCTTTTTGCATTCTGTAAAAATAACTTTACATATTATCCAATGGCAACTTCAAAGTTTTATTAATACCTCTACTGAAATAATGTGTTTAGCTAGGTGCTTTTCATATGGGCGAGAGTCGGATGTTGTTCAGCCAATCATTCCCAAGTGGACTGAGAGACCACTTTTGCAGATCTCATAGTTTGGCGTGGTTTTTCTTTTATAAACTTTAGTTGCACAAGGCAATTTGTACAGTAAGATGTTTTAAAGCATTGGAAACTTTATTATTGTTTCTCTGTTTTTCTGTATTTCACTCATGAGGACAAGCTTTCCATCCATCCATGTAGATTTACAAAACCAAAGCTGAAAAGCTGTTATGCTTTAATCCAAGCATTATTTTAACAGTCAGATTTTGAATCTAGCCTTCACAAATATGCAGACTTGGTATGGTGCAACCATATGTGGCCATGAAAAACTACTTCTAAGAAACTTTCTCGAAATAACAAATGAAAACCATATTGAAAAGTGGGGAGAAGTAGAGAGATATTTACTGCATAATAATCTAAGTGAGGAGGGATAACAAGACAAGAATGTGTCTCTTCCTGTGGCCACTGCTGAACTGGATTGTGGATCAATAGATCACAAAAGGCACATGCACTTGATAGTTTCATCCGCTCTATGAGGGAGTGTTGCTAGCTGAGATTGTCTGTCCTGCTGACTGAGCTTTTTGCTGCTGCGCAGGCCTCAGATTCTCTTACACATTATATCACCACCGCCACCACACAGGAGACTGACTGCTCCACATGTCTACACAGCTGAAGGGAGTACAGCACACTCCTGCCCTTTTCTCTTCACTTCCTGCGCTCTTGCCATCTTCTGCTTTCACACATCCTATTCTACCAATGAAAAGCCACAGCCAGGCCACAGCAGAGTTGGAGTTTGAGTGGTGTGGGGCAAAGGTTATGAAGTTACTAAATGAACAAAAAAAACAACCAACAGTTAAAAGCAGGAAGGTTTGTTCCTTCTGCCTGTACTCCACTAAACTAAAGACCCTGAATATCCTCAGACAGTAATAACCTTGCTGCTAAAAATGATCTTTAGCAATAAAAGCACTTATACGACCCTTAGCACTCACATGCAAGGTGAATTAAAGCTGTAATTTATCAATGTGGACTTCTATCTAACTGTTGTTAAACCCCTTATATTATACAGGTCATCTATGCTCAGACAAAGCAGCCATTTTACTTTGGCAACACACTGTTCAATGATGTAACAGTTTTGGACAGTGCAATAGAAAGTCATGAACAATGGAAATGAGATGTGATTTTCTTAAGTTTTTGTCATGACTGAGAGGTAACTATATAGGCAACAGATTGGTGAAAAGAAACAAGAGTCAGATTAGATAACCTATAACCAAGCATAAGAAACATGATCAAAATTAGCATTTAGCCACTATCTAACTAGATTTACAGCCATCAAAGAAATGGTGGACTGCTAACTTTAGCATGTCATCTTCTTACTATATAGAACATGAGTTACACTTAAGCATGACAAACAGGAAGTGGTTTAACACCAACTCAAGTCATTCCCAGGTAACAGCTAATGTAATACCAACAAGGCTGTTTGTGCGAAATAAACTCTGTTTTGCAGTATATCTAGGAATTTCTCAATTAGAAGTAAATGTTGAATAATTGAAGTATTTAGTCACTTTATAGCAACTGGTAATGTAGTTACGGACTGGCATTTGCTTTTGCCCAACAGCAGATAAGGTTTATAAAATATGCTTACATTTTGTCCCATTTAGAAACATCCATTAGAATTTCCATTGCCAATTGTGTAGAAGTACAGCTGTATTTTAATGATAATCACAGGTAAGATTAACTAGATCTGAAGACAGAGGAAGCCAGACTTTTTTGACGGGATGACAAAACTGGGGCACTGAGTTTTGCAGGGATGGCATAAAGTATGTGCTGTGGTCTTTTAGGGCAATGACTAACACTTGTTTTAGTCCAATTGATTTTGACAAATCATATTCATTTGAACTACTAAGCCAAATATGTATCATCATGTTTGAAATGTCTAGATGTCATAAATTGGCTGAAAGCAATCTTTTTCAACACAGTTGACAGAAGACTTTTTCTCTGCTACCCAATGTGGCAGGGAAAATAAAGGAATTTTGGGCACAGGGATGAACTTTCTGACACTGTCTCTGATTATCACCCAACTTTTTTTACTGATCTTCCCACTGTGTAAGATGCCTGATCTGATTAGTCAAAACCCCTTGACAACCCCTGTCTAAACATTTTACAGCATGTTCCATTTGTCATTCTAGTGATAAATTATAATGCATGATAATGTGAGTGACAGACAGACATACTATTTCATTGTTGTTTCAACAGTTATTTTAATCTGTAAAGTCTGCAAAAGCAGCAGAATCTTCATTGTCCCTTCTGTCACTGCTGTGGTGTAAGTTTTTGTTAACTCTCTTATGTGAGACTTTGATGCTGATCAAGGCCTTAAAATGACAAAAAGCTACAAAAAAGCCACCACCAGCTTCAAAGTTAGTTTCAAGTTAAGTCCCACCTTTGACAAGGCAATAAACCAAGCACCTTGGGTGTAACTCTGGAGGGAAATGGCTGCCATGTCAGTGTGGTAAAAATAAATAAATAGATAAGACATGGTGCCATGATTCAAAATAGGAGACTAACTTCTTCACATTTGTCAACATGCACATTGTTCTGTGTCTAAGGTATGTTTTTACGTTAATAGGTTCAGACTTCTTTTATCCGAGTAAAAGCCATCCCATAGATAAAAAAAAAAAGTTAAAAATCTCACACCACCCACAATTCTTGAAATGGAACTTATTCTCCGACAAACTTTACAGCTGTGAAACAATGGACGGGCACAACTCAAAAGCCTGCAAGTAGAACATGTGGTCATTGTGATGGTAATGTATGAGAAGCTAATAATCATAATGTATGATGTATTGATATCAATAATGGTGCATGCAACATCACTTGTAGTGTATTTGCATTTAGACGTATTGATTCATCTCATAACAATGTGGAAATGTGAGCAACAGTGAAAACCCTGCAGATCAGGATGCAAACCACAATAGCAGCAGTAAGAGCAAAGCAGCATGGAAATAAAGCTGGAAATGATAAGTGTATTGCCCCGTTGCATGGTGGGCACTGAGCAAACAAAATGAGTTAAGGTCACAGCAGCATTTCTGTGCTGAACAAGCTGAGTTTGCGTTAAACTTGAATTTTAGCTAAGCTAAGCTAGTCCAATGCAAAGCTAAACAGCAACAGCCACACAAAGCAGGATAATTTAGCTATAATTGTACAACTTCCCAAGAATATACACTGATGACACCCTCGTACACATTGTCATCTGGGTTTTTTTTATACAAAACTATCAATGTTGGTGCTTAACTGTGGTCATACAAAAACGAAGGTGAATCTGACATCTGTCTGCTTTAGTTGCATCCTCTCCAGAGTTTTTAACACAGAAAGTTATCAACACTACCTAATACTCCTATTGGCCTGCCTGCCTTAAATTTAGATTACCTTCCCTGCATACAAAAGCATGCAAAAAGCACTTTTATAAAATAAGATGTTAAGACATAAAACCTGCATCTGTTATGGAAGTAAGCGTTAAAATGTCTTTGTGTATTAATGTACAAGAATACAATGGTAGCAAATGCGCACTGGGAAAAAGATTATTTGCTTTACCAATCTGAACCTGGTTAAAGAACTGCTTCTAGATTGAAGTCTACTACACAGAATTTGACTATGTATGTGGCCTGTAAGCAAACTCACTTTCTGATTCAGATAGAAAGGGTCTAAGTCCTCCAATGGTGTGGCGACCATCCCATCAGGAATATCGCCGTAGATGTAGGGCAGGCTCTTCCCAGCCTCCAGGTCACTATTGGGCTTGACCTCATTGTCGTCAGACGTGTCACGGTGACTGCTGTCCGACCTGGGTTTGGGTGGTTTCTTGTTCTTCTCTTCTTGGATGCGCTTCTCGATGTTAGCAAGCGACTCCCGGGTGAATTTCTTGAAGCTGTCAGGTCCTGGGGGTGCAAGAAGGGGTGCGGCCATGTTTTCATCCTGCAGCTATTTCCTTTTTATTGGTTTTCCATCCCAGACCTCCAGCTCTGAGAGGAGGAAAGGAACACAGGATGAGGAAGTGAGGAAGAGTGGAAATGAGATGCTGATCATAGAAAATTATTGTATAAGGAAAGCATTAGATAAAGAACAAAACTAGCCTAGAATTAAATGATACTGTAATCATTCATCTTTATAAATATCAGGTTACAAGAGGTTAATACGAGACTGAAAAAGGGTAGAGATAAAACAGTTTCATCATGTCAAAACTGGAGCTTTGCATCCTTTTTTTTTATGTGATTGTTGCTGAAATCCTCCTTGATGTAAATGTACTCGTTCTGCCACAAAAAGCAAACAAAGCAAAATAAAGCTGAATAAGTGCAAACATTTGGAACACGGGCCAGTAGGCACAGTTTCTGCTCTTTTCATCAGCTTTAATGACTCCAGCCCTGATCCTGTATCCCCAAAAGCTGCACTCAGGTACCCAGCTTATACAGCAGACAACACTGAGTGATTTTCTATTTTCGTTCTCTTTCTTGTAGACCATGACAGCAAGAAAATGTGTCTCTTGATGTTTCCATCCTCACAAATAATATTTCAGAGACTGCATTTCACATCTATGTTACATAATTTTGCTATATCTGAATATTTCCTGTCATTTACTGTGACAAGAGGAATATAGAAGACTTATGGTTATTGTTTAAATTTTGAAAATTAGAGAGAAAAACATAAGAGCGTTGATCTGCAGTAGTTTATAGATCACACACTATTGTTTTTAATGGAAGTCTCAGAGGTTGTCTTAAATAAGATAACTTGCAAAGTGGGTCCTGAATTATCTCTTACAATCGAGCTACCATAGCATGCACTAGGCCATAATGTTTACATGGCTCATTGAGACTAGTTTGATTCAACTTTCCAATCTACCTATGATATACAATAACACACACACATATATCTACATATCTATATCTACAGGGTGGGCCATAAATTTCCATACTTAGAAAAAAGTATAATGTATAATTTTTTTATGTTTCAGACACCCTAGAGGATGCATTTGATTATGTTTGGTTATCTTTACTTGAAGGCCATGGTGTATCAGCTGAAGATATTAGACATAAATCATCTCAAGGAATGTATCACAAACACCATAACAAGCACAACTTCAACTGTGCAAATGCAAGTTCGACAGTGGCAAACTCTAATTAATGTGTTCGCAAAACAATTGTAATCATATGGAGCACATTGTATAGCTAAAAATAAATGTCCATAAAATGCTCATTTTTTTCTATGTATGGAGACCTATGGCCCACCCTGTAGATAAATAAATACATATAATCTTACTCCACTAGTAATGAGTGGGGTTACTGAATGAGAGGAATGCAAAAATTAAAATTATTGTATTTTGTTAAACTAACTGTATTATGTTAGACAAACTGTTAAGTTACTTTAGCTGTATGACAATTAAACTGTTGCTTTATTGAATTAATTTTTTAACCTTTAGAAATATATGCTTGCCATGCTGCTCATAAGTTAGTGCACCCTATCATGGAATAATAATAATAATAATAATAATAATAATAATAATAATAATAATAATAATAATAATAATAATAATGAACTTCTTGAAATCCTTAACTGCTAAAGTGTGGGAAAGAAGGATCGTCCACATAACAGTGCAGTGAATTATTCAACCTCTTGAGCTCTGACTCATTGTTTAAACAGAAATGCTGGAATAACAATATCATCTGCATCTTTCCAGACCCCAACAACAGATAACTTTCTGTCCCCAGTTTGCGATTGATGCACTGTATGAGACAGTCGAGTCGAGCTCACCATTAACAGCATAAACAGCATTAGCAACGTTTCATGAAACAATGACAGCTGCAGCTACAGACCTTGAAGTGAAAAGACGGGACTCAGACACCCAGCCCCGGAATCTCCAAGAAATGCAGCACATCCAACTGGAAGATGTTGGAAGTCCGATTCAAGTAACCCAAGCTCGGTACAACCTCTAAGTCTCCTTCCACCAATGCTACATCAATTGATCTGCCGTCAAGGTGATTCAAAGCAGGATACAAGAGCATGACCAGCAACGCTTACAGGCTTCATTTCGGAGTGACTACTAAAAAAAACATCAAATGTAGACCGGTGAAAACTACCAGATTCTGCAGTTTGGTTCGATATCCACTGGGTCACATGAAGAACTTCGTAGAAAACGCTGCTTAACACTAATACAAAACGCCACAGTTCAATGTGTTACAAAATATGAACATTTTTTTCCGGATAAAATCGGCACCATCAGCGCACAGCACTGCGCCCGCTTCTTCAATGCATAATCAATAGAGTCCCAATATTGATGGATGGAAGACGACACTACTAACACCGACTGTCCTGTTCCCCTGTCCTTAAAAAAATACAATAAAATACTTGTAGCTGTCCGTTTCTGATCAGCAGCGAACAGTCAAGATGCTCCTGTTTGCTGCGTCCTCTGCGCGAAGGAGAGACATCCAAACGCACCGCGGCTTCCGTCCCGTCACAGGACAAATCCTCTATTCTGCCCATAAACACTCTGAGAAATTGATGGAGAGCTGACCGGACACTGTGGTGAGGAAGTGGTTGATTTTCAGAGTTTATGCGGGACAGTGAAGAACTAAAACATTATTCATTCCCTGCAGTGGTGCCTAAACTGCCTGTTTGTCTGTAAATGTAAAGATGTCAAGTGCAAATCCACAGCATCATCCCTGAAGTTACGTGAAAACCAACCGGCCCCTGAATGCAGCTTTCCCCTGGGGTAAAATGAAGTTGCCAAATATGAATGAAGCCTCAGATAACCCCCCCCCCCCTTATCCTGTTGGGGTGTGTGCCATCTTCCTCCTCACTGAGACGAGTCGGTTTCAGGTAAACTTATGGCGTCCTGACGGCACGTTTTAGTGACTTATGATGATTGAGTTTGCCCAAGAAATAGAGAAATGATCAAATGTAAGGCATCCAGATATTTTTGGGACAAAAAAAACGGTAAAACTTGTTACCGACATTCACCGAGTTAAGCCCACAATAGCGAGGCAGTGGTGTCCTATAGGGCCAAAGCCTAAAATACTGCAGTGTGTTTTATTGCTGCTATAGGTTCTAAGTAACTAACTCCTACTGGGTCAGTTGAACGTATCAGCTTGACAAATTAATTCTGCTCTCAACTTAACGCAGCACAAACCCACAGCATATTTTAAATCAAGAAAAAAAAATGTTTACAGCAAGAAAAGGAAGAAACCAAAACGGCCTTAAAGCTACACCACACCCGTATGGCTATAATATTATTGAGCAACAGACATCACATAATGCACAAAATGCAGGTTTGTAAAGTCACATCATGAAGGGTTTCCTCTAAAGGGGTCGACAGACAGTGATAAAATATCACACATAGGTGCCGCGGCCCCTTCCAAAGTAAAGACGCACCTTCCTTCTCACGCAGTACAGTCCTCAAGAAGGAAGGAGGGGGCGAAGAGGTGGGGTGGGGGTGGGGGTGGGGGGTAAAACTACCTTAGTTATAAAAATAATGGAAGCGAAAGAACAATGCTACCACATAGACTGTGACAGCGACCTCTTTTTCACGCACTCGGATTATGCAGACGTGATACAGTCGCCACTCGGAGAAGTTTGGCGTGATCCCACTTCTTCTCCATCCCGTATGCGTATGTTTTCCATACTGACACACTGAAATGTCATCCCATCCAGCGGCAGGCCAACACCCAAAATAGCAAGCTGCCTCCCTATTTTTCACCAAAACACATCAGAAATTCCCGTTTTCCTCTCCAAATCTCATCCCTGCTACTTCAGCGTGTTTCCTGACATACATATGAGTCCATGTACTGGCAGTGAGCCCTTCATAGAGAGCAATGAAAAGATGCTGAGAGAGACCGCTCTGCGGCAACTGGGATGCAGTCGGTCGACAAAGTACGACCACGATCTATCTGACGACACAAAATCTCAGTCAAAGCAAAAAACAGATAGTCTACTTACTTTTTCTCGCATTAACAGAAATCCAGACAGCCTTCACTGAACTGCAGATGTAGAAAAGAGACGAGAGTAACTGCGGCTGTCGCCATATTGTTGCTGCTATCTTCCTTCCCAGTGCGTGCGGCTACCCTGCATAATTGATGACTCTCAGCAAATTGTTAGGGAGTGTCGGTAAATGCCTTTAGTTTCAATAACGGACAAGAGACCGCAGCATCGTAAGCAGAAAAAAAAACACTCTTCATGTAACAACAGTCATTTATATTCTGAACTGGATTATTTTTTTGTATGGCCACCCATTTAAATCCCCATATTTTGGGAAAAATGTGTGTGATTATGTGTAATTCCAGACTCAATGAGATATATTTAGGAACAATCTGAGCTTGTATCTGTTTATGTAACCTGTAAAACTATGTATATGGTATCACAACCTAAACACCTTCTGTTGACCAACAAGTCCTGTATAAAGTACTTGAAAGCAATACTTGAGAAAAGTGAAAGTATCTTACCAGAAAATGACTTAAGTAAAAGTTAAAGCCACCCTTTAGAATTCTACTTGAGTGGAACTCATAGAGTAGGCTACCTGATATTTAATGTAATTAAGTGTCAAAAGCAATTTCCAAACATAAAATGTACTTAAGTATTTTTTTTAATTAGCACTTAGAAATTTTGATTTTGGAATTTATTTTGGCTTCCTTACAGTAAAATCACAGTATCCAGGCACAGGAGACAGCTTAAACTTTTTCAACATCATAATAAATCTTCTGCCACCATCAATGGTAACTCTCTCTCTATCTCTGTCTCTCAACCTCCTTAAGTGTAACATGGAAAAGTTGCATATGTCTTTCAACTGGCATGAAGATATTAATGGGAACCACAAAGGTGTCTGTTCATCTTCAGAAGTTGGTACTCAAAGTTGTGAAAATTTAGTAATATTCTTGATGTGACTTTATCTTCGACCCAAGTCGTTTTCTGGTAAGACACCTGAAGTTCTACTCTAGTATTGCTTTCAAGTACTTTATACAGAACTTCTTTTTCTTCACACATGGCAGTTGACATAACAAACAGGCAAAATATCACCAACTTCAATTTCTTCTCATTTAATTTTGTTATAAAAAGTAAGAAAAATGGCCAAGGGAAATGTAGTGGAGTAAGAGTAAAAGTTGTCAGAAATATGAAAGAAGTAAAGATATGTAAAAATGCTACTTAAGGCCAGTAACAAAGTATTTGCTCCTTGTCACATCACAACACTGGAACCAACCTATGCATTACTTCTGTGAATTAAAATTTAAGTAAATGTGTCACCATATTTGCCCATGAAAACACATTTTGAACTTTAATATGAGTCTGGATGCATTAAAAAACATGAACTTTTTCAAAAGTAATTTCTGTTTTTAAGACACCAGTGAAGAGTTTTTGAATTGAGATTTTTTTTGTTGTTGAGTCAAAAAGCTAAGTAAAAAAAGATGTAAGTTGAACTGTGAGACATGCAATAGCAAAGGTCAAAGCAAACAAAAATAGGACCCTCACCTGTAGTTGAATTGAATTTATCTCCGATGCATGTTATGTCCAAAAATGGTATTGCCTCATTGTCTTATATTAAAGATGCCTTGAAGTGTGATGGGATCCACCTACAAAAATCTCGAACCAAAATTTTCAGATGACCTGAGTTTGTGAAAAACACATCTCAGACACTAAATCAAAACTATACATCTGATTTACCCAACTGATGATGGACAGAATTCAATTGAGCTCTAAACTGGGATATTTCCTGTAAAGCTTGGAGACCAAAAAACTTGCACTAACGTTAAGCTTTCTGGCTTCTTGCCTTTCAGAGCAAATGCTTCCCAAATCTACTTGCCCCATCTCAATGCCAACTCGCTCTGTCCAGGGGGTACTTTTTCTGGCTGTTAAGTGCATACATTTTGTTCACAACAGACTTCCAAGTAAAACCCATTGCCTGTCAACTTTGGAAAGCAAGATACAACACTCCTATCTCAAGAAAACTGCATTTATTAGCTACGTGTTAGCCCAATGAAAATTATATTTAAGTTTGTACAGATCAGTGCAATGTGAAAGCTGCACTAGGTTGTTTTCTAAAGAAATTCAAACTTATTAGTCATGTAAATTTCATATTTTTAGGGACACACTGCATTTGGCTAGTTGGGCGCTTCCTACAGTAACATAAACAAGAGAGGGAAATACTAAAATTAATGAATACAAAACCCCAAACTTGTGCTTGCCTGTCAGCTTCTTGAAGTTGCCCCGGCATTCAGACAATCATTGATGTTGGACTTTGACTTCAGCCCAGCATTGTAAATGCTAGCCTGCACAAACAAAAGAGAATATACTGAGAATGTCATACACTGCAGTAAGAAAATGTGAGGACAGAATACACAGAAATAATCACACTTATTTGTTACCAAGCTGTATTTAAGTGACTACTGTTCACTTAGATCATTTTGACTGGTAAAACTATTCTGTTTAGTTCGGAAGAAGTGAAGGCACAGTTTGGCGCTTAGAATTGATCACTTAAGTAATATAAGTCATTTTACAGCATGCTGGCTCACACACATTAAAGAGTTGAATATAGTTTTTCTCAACAGATGGGATTTCTCAAGTTTTAATTTAGTGTAGTTGTGTGTGGGGCACTGGTTTTGGTCATGTTAAATTGCATGACCTGGGACGACCTGTGTTCGATCAAAACAAAGATTAAGTAGTGCCGTTTTAGTTTAAATGCTCCTCCTTGATTTCTATGATAGTCTGGAAATGTTAAGAATTTGGATGAAGAAATTTTAGCCATTCATAAACAAGGTCAGATATCTCTTTTAACACTTTGTGACCCTTTGTCTGGGAGCTTCAGTCTTCATTATTTGAGGATGGAAGATTTAACACAAATAATGTGGGGAAAAAGTGACCCAACAATGTCTCCACCTTGTGGATATTTTAAGAATGGCAGCTTTGGGTCCAGAAGGTATCAAATGGTTGGTGAACTCCTGAATAAAAAAAGTTGTGATCAAGATTCAAGGTCAAGGATGAAGACTATCTAAAACATCCAAGTTAGAAACATCCATGATGAAGCCAATCAAACTCCTGAGAGATAACAAAAGGTTTCTCCAGCTTTTTGTTCTAAGGCTTTAGGTGCTGGATGCGCTGGATTCTCTTTTCTAAACATGAAAGAGATAATGTTTTTCAATAATCTGAAGTGGTTGTAATGCTACAAGTGTTTAACTGTTAGAAAAAAAACATACTTTTTGAGTCACGGACTCAACAGCCAATATATCTGGATTTCCAGGCTGAAACCTGGTTAAAAATGTTAAGTTGGGTTGAATTTAGTTTGATTAAACTGAAGTTGAAGTTGATTAACCACTGAATACGTGCTTCATTGGGTGTTGATACAAATTTCTCTGCAGTGTTCTGTGTTGTGAAAACAGTTTGTTTTTCTTGTGATTTTCAAGGTCTAACTAAACATTCATCTGCAGTGAGTGAGCAAAGTAACCAATTAACTATACAATGAAAAAACCTGCCTGTGCCTTATATTTTACATAGTGTGCTGTACAAAGGACAAAATGTCCTGAGCCAGGCTATGGTTTAAGTCAGGCTATTTTGAATACAGTATTGTATCAACACAACCTGAACTCACTTGACCTGTTAAAAATGGATAACAGATGGGGTCCGAGGTCATATAGTTAAGTCCCAAGATACACAGACACTGCAACATTTATCTCACTGGTGGTTGACTCTATATCGTACAGTCTTTGAGTTGGCAACTCCTGGCTATGACCTTTTGCTTTGACCTTGCTTTTTTGATTCCCATACTACACTCTCTAGATATTTCCTGTTACGCTTCAACGTCTCAGCCATTAAAGGCATTGAAAATTCTTACTATTCACAAAATGATGGAGACTACTGGACTGATTTTGGTAAATATGTACATGAAATAAATGTTGTCTCCTTATCTAACACTGGATTGAACAATGAACTAGCTTGAAGTAAACTTTCTTAAACTAAGAAACTGAGAAAGTTGCAGTGGTCAACGAGTTGGCAAAAGGCGGACACTGTAGCTTACTTTGAGCAAAGCTGTTGATTTCACTGACATATTGGTTATTATGTGGCACATGCTGATAAAATTGCTGTTGTTCGCTAATCTTTGGTGATGTATAGCTGCTATTCTTGTTGGAGAGTTGGTATAACTTTATATAAAATGACATAAATAACTTCATCCTGTGATGTGTTGCAGACAGAACCTCACACTCACCAATTATGGTCTGCTTCATTGTTTGGAGCATTTAGAAAAAGCGACGCTAGTTTGTGATCACGTTATCATAATGACAAGTTGTATGCGGACATACTGTTTTATTTTGAAGTTGGTGGGGCAGCACTTCCGCTAACAAGTCCAAAGTTAGTCGAATGAAAAGTAAAATATAAGAGTTTTAAAGGTTTGAACAAGTTTGCTGTCTTCAAAGATGGACTTTCACTATGTGAATACAATACGACTTTTATCGTATTTATGAATGTTTATTCAGAACTACAGTCTATGCAATGAGATCTTGGAGATAGGTGAGTCACAAGACTTTTGCAGAAGTTATTGGTTGATCTTTCACAGACATAAACACGTGAAGAACTTTCAAATAAATGTGTGCCTCAATAAAACTTTTTTTTTAGATACTTTTGTAACATTTAGTGACTGTGTAAAAGCAAAATATTGATTAAGCATGAGTCTTTCATGGGTAAAGTGTGTAGTGCAGTCTATAGTGGACAAAATGTAATTTGCACCCCTGGTCGACTCTGTGTTTGCACAATTTATGAAGTGCAAGGAAAAAAGGCCATCCTTCAAAACCAAAAAGAAAAAAAATTAAAGGTTATTTTGCTCAAACTAGCAAAATTAGCTACCTACAGAACAATTAAAAAAAAATAGAGTAATAAGATTAAGAGTTTTTGCAGTGTTGACGATTTATTTTAACTTATTTTGAAAGTACAACCGGAAATCCTCTTTGAACTCCTTGGAACTACCTGAGAGATAACTTAACAGGTGCAGCACATCCTCGATGCCAGACGACACATCACTTGGAGCATGAAACATGGCTCTGCTCATGCAGATTTGCACTTTGGTGGTGAATGTTTTATGCTTGCCTCTCCACCTGATGGACGCGGTCGGTCTGTATCGACTCTATAGATTTGTGTACCCCGCTTGTTTGTTTCGTATGATGAAAACGTACAACAACAAAATGCAGGACAAGAAGACTGAGCTGTTTCGCAGCATCTCAGAGTTTCAGAAGCGAGGCAAACAGCTCACACTTCTTGAGATTGGCTGCGGCACGGGCTCCAATTTTAAATACTTTCCAGCAGGTTGCAGGGTGATCTGCACTGATCCTAACCCCAGTTTCCAGAGTTATCTGAAGAGCAGCATGAGTGAAAACGACCACCTCACATATGAAAGGTTTGTGGTAACATCGGGGGAGGACATGAGAGTAATAGAGGACGAATCGGTGGACGTTGTGGTCAGCACCCTGGTGCTTTGCACCGTTGACGACGTACCGCAAACTCTGCGAGAGGTGCTGCGCATACTGAGACCTGTGAGTCCACTCTGTCTGCTCTGGATTATAAACACACACAACAAGATGGTGCCGAAAAGTTACTGGTGCTTCTGTTCAAAAATTATGCTGACTAGATGGATGGTTTAACATCAGTGTGAGTTAATAAAAAGCAGAGACCATTTCATTAATTTATGTTAACCAACAAAAAGCTGATTAATTCTACAATCAGTCTAGTCAATCTAATTCTACATTGTTTTAACTTGGCACACATTCGCTAGTCACAGTTTGTTCATTTAAATGAAAAATCTTATGTTATTTATTTTGATATGTATGTATGTATATATATATATATATATATATATATATATATATAAAACATTTCCTTTGACTTACCTGACTGAACAACTCTCTGCTCTATTTGACAGAGAACTTATTCATCAATGTATTAGTTTCACTCAAAAATCTTATGTCATTCATTACTGCTTATGTATAATTCTGCGTATAAACAGTGAGAATAGATTCAGCAGTAAAGAAATTGCCATTGTCCTAATGGCTATTAATTTTTTAATTTATAAAAGCCATAAGTTTGTATTGGTAAAGTACAGGGGTGATCATGATGCAGATTGGTAGAGTTGATCAAAGTTACTTAGACTAAATCTTTTTGCTTTGTTAATTAGGAGTCTTAAGGGTGGGTTTGATAGTGTTTTGACTCTGATCTGATCTTTATTCATAGAAAGTCTGATCAGCTTTTTAAATGTTCAAAAATTAGTATTTTACTAAATCACAGGCTTTTAGTTGGAAGACACTGAAGTTTGATAATCATTTGTGGAATAACAATAATTGTAGATGGCTGAAGCTATCAACTGATGTTTCTAAATTTAATATTTGGTTGCTATGCATTTATTGATTAAATTCAGCCCCTGAAACTGATATTCCACAGACATGCAGCACGCAAACTTATTTGAACATGAGCTCACCCTTGACCTTTGTGCTTACATCATGGCAGCGCTATCATATGGTTAGTGTGTATATAGGCCAGTCTTTATATCCTCAAACTGCATTAAGTATTATCTTGTTTTCAAAGTTTAATCTATAACTAGAGTTTCAGAAGTTTGTCGTTTCTGTGAGCCTTTAATGAACGAAGCACACAAATGTGATAGAAGTAAAGTATGGACTTTGCTTCGTGACAGGGAGAAAAATAACTGGTGGATAGAGGCACTTTTTGGAAAATATATAACATTCATGTAAACAAATCCTATCCTGCAGGGCGGGGTCTTCTTTTTCATGGAGCACGTTGTGGCAGAGCCCTCCACCTGGGCTTACTTCATTCAGCATGTCCTCCAGCCTGCATGGTACTACTTTGGCGATAGATGTCAAGTCATCCGTGAGACTTGGAAGTATTTGGAGTCAGCTGGGTTCTCTGATCTGAAACTGCAGCGCATGGAGGCACCAGTTGTCTTCATCATTAGATCACACATCTGCGGCTATGCTGTCAAGTAGTTTCAGTTCACCCAGCCTTGTGGGGGGCTTGCTTTATCAGTGAGTCAGCTAAGCACAGTGTATCTCCTTGTGATACGATAGTGAACCTTTATTTTCATACAGATATTTTGAGCCTGGAAAAGCATTACCTGTTGTGTCTTTTGGAGACTATAAACTTGGAAAAGCTAGATAAACGTACACCAGTAATTTTGCTTCAGCAGTTTTAGAAAATAGTATTTGACAGTTTTGGTACAATGTTTCACTGTTGTTTCTGTTAACCAGCATTGTGTTGTCTAGAGAAATTTTCTTCACAATTTCTCCTCACCATCTGTGTCAATGAAAACAAATTTTTGCTATAAAAACAGATTTGGTGTTCAAGCACTTACTAATACTTTCACATGTTTGTTTTTATCTGGTGTAATAACTTTTGATGTATGTATGTATGTATGTGCAAATACAAATAAAAGAAAATAAAGTTTTGGAAATACCTTAATTTTTTTTTGTTTTAATAAAGTTAAAATTAAATTATTATATACAAATGTTAAACTTTAAATGTAGTCATTGCTTATAAAGAAAACTAAGGCCTCATGTTTTGATTCTGAAAGCTCATAGCACCCCAAACCATCACACTGAAAACTCCACTGTTAACCTGATAACAGTTCTTTGCTTTTTTTGCTCTTCCTTGATCTTTTGGTGCTTGATTCTTGATTAATTAAGAAATAACTTTCTTTCATTTGGAAAAAAGGACTCAGCATGATTGTAGTTTTTTATTCTTTCATGCCTGTGCAAAGACACTGAAATATCTCCATTTCAGCTCTTGATGGACTGACCACCTTTCCTAAGGTATTACATTAACTTGAGAAAACCTTGAAGGCCCTCGACATCCATATTGCTTATGGACCTTTTCTCATCATTTGTTTCCTTTCTGGTCAATTTTATATTAACATGGTTGAACACAAGACCCTGCAAGCATGCAGCCTTCAGCATTGATATGCTGTGGTAAACTCTCCTTGTCAAGTTTCTTGCATTATTCTAGAGACCTGAGCTTTTGTCTGGTGGGAATTTTTTTTTATTCCTCCTTGCTTTTTAGAATATGTGAGACCTGAAAGGTATAAAACCCAAACTTGGTCTTTGTACGGGGATTTCGGTTATTAGCATAATGAATTTGACACGTAGTCAAAGGTATGGATCAAATATGAAGATATAGAGGAGAAAAAGAGAATTATGGATAAAAAGATTCTAATAAAAAATAAAAAGTCAAGATTAGGAAACAAACGGTAACAATGTGGAGGTAAATACATAATTATGGATAACAAAAACAAGAGAAATTCAAAATAAGGAGATTTATAAAGTGAAAAAGTCAAAATTATGGATCGAACATCAAATTACGGGGACCTTATTATTGGTTAAAAATCAAAATAAGAAGACAAAAATCCAAAATAAGGAGGTTCAAAAAGTCAAAACTATTAGATAAATTACACAAGTATGGTTTAAAGACAAAGTAAGAAAAAACATTCAAATCAGGAGATAAAAAGTCAAAATGAGGACATTAAAGTCTAATGTAAGAATACAAAAAGTCTTAAATTCAGTTGTTTTTCCTTAAATGACTGTAATGTTTTGATATCACTAAAAGTGATGTGGGCCGTTTTCCTTTGGTCAGGAGAATAAGGCAGAAATAATATGTTTATATAAGTGGACGCTGAGAAGTTAGCACTGTTATCCGTGCGGTGATGACGTGTGCTGAACTTTAGAGACAGAGGAGATTTATACTCTTTGAAGATAGACAAATTCAAAAAAAGATGAGAGCAGATTTTTTTCTTCACCTCAAATATTGCAGACCATCTGCGCCATCTGCTGGAGAAAGCGGGAAACGGACTCCACCATCCAGGAATTAAGACCTTTAATCTTTTGAGCTCCTGAGGTCCCTGTCTTCAGATGCCTCGTGCAAAGCTTTGTGTACGATTAGCCAAAGAGAAAATGAAGCACTTCTTCATGAAAATATGCAGACTTTTGTGTTTAGTGTTGACTTTACCCCTATTCATGTTGGAGATCACCGGTCTGTACGGTTTGTACAAACGCGTATTCCCATTTTTGGCTTACAACATAACATTTTCCTACAACGACAAAATGCACGGAATGAAGAGAGAGCTTTTCCGAAACGTGAGCAGGTTTGCAAACACCGATGGTACTCTTCGGCTGCTGGAGATCGGCTGTGGCAGCGGGGCAAACTTTAAGTTTTACCCCTATGGCTGCACGGTGACCTGCACCGACCCGAACCCGCATTTTGAGAAGTATCTGCGTCTGAGCATGGACGCAAACACGCACCTAACCTATGACACATTTGTTGTGACGCATGGGGAGGACATGAGAGGGGTGAAGGACGAGTCCGTGGACGTGGTGGTTTGCACACTGGTCCTCTGCTCTGTTAGCAATGTCCTGCAGGTGCTTCAGGAGGTGCTACGCATCCTCAAACCAGTGAGTTAAATGTGTTGCCTTCAAGTGCTGTAGGAGGTTTTCATTTACAGATGGGGGCGTGGCACGGTAAAAACGGTGGGGTCCTCTACGGCAGTGGTTCCCCACCCATTTTTATGCTGTGACCGCTGTGACCCCAGTCTGACAGCACAAATTTCTGGGGGACCCTGGGGACATTTTTTTTTCCTGAAAATAAGGTTGTTGTTTTTTTTTAATAGTGTTGTGAATACAGAGTAGCAAGGGTTTGTGCACAAAGTGACAATTTTATTTTTCCTGGCAAGGATAAAGACTTTATTCCAAGTGAACTTCACAATCAAAATCTTTATCTACTCGCAAGAGACAATTAAAGGCATCTAGAGCAGTAAACAATGTAAACAACTAGAAGAAGATTAAACATAAACAGCACAAAATTGAGTATTTTACTGTAAATTTAGTCTGCTGCTTAAAATGCTGAACACAGGAAAATAAAAATAGAAAACAAATTGATTGGATACTGAAATACTATGGATACTGAAACACTTTATAACAAAATACTCAAAACACTGAAATACTTAGAAATAAGATATTGAAAATATCCATAATGAAATTCTAACTAAACGCTGAAACATATAGAGTACAGTTTTTCAGTGTGATATGTTTTAATAAAAAAATAAATTAATTAAAGAAAAAATTTTAATCAGTATTTTTTTAAGTCAGTTTCTGGACGTTTCAGGCGACCCCACGGTTGAGAAACATTGCTCTACTGTGGGGTCACAAAGAAACTTGAAAAACTAGAACTCTATAGAAATATAACTTTACACAAGCTTTCTGTCTTGAATTTTTCTGTTCTTGTATTTCTACATGTGGCTCTAACACACCATTGTAAGATACAAAAAAAGTACAACTCTACTGTTTCAGGCTTAAGAAAAGCTCAGACAAGATTTTTTTGTGTGACAGTCAAGTATTGGCTTTTCAAATGATACAGAAAGTTATTGCATGCTTTTACTTCTTTGGGAGTTTCTTTGATCTGAATCTCCGGACAAGGTTTTACAGCATGTACTTTTATCTGAATTAATTAACTGTTTTGATTCAGGTAGATCATGAATTGTTATGTTTAACTGATTATGTTTTCTTTTTTCAAAGCCACTTTCATAGAAAATTTTAAACAAACTTTACAGAACTTGATTTGTTGTCATATTCTTTCCTCTTTGTTTCCTTCTTTTAGGGTGGGGCCTTCTACTTTTTGGAGCATGTTGTGTCTAATCCCTCCTCCTGGACTTACTTCTTGCAGAATGTGCTCCAGCCTCTGTGGTATTATCTTGGAGATGGATGTACAATTACAAGAGAAACATGGAAAGATCTAGAAGCAGCAGGTTTCTCTGAACTTCACCTCAAACATATTGAAGCACCAGAGGTGACTCTGATGATCAGGCCGCATATAATGGGATATTCTATTAAATGATTAAGTAGGAAAACTTTACATTTCTACTTGATGGACAATAAAACCCAGCAATTAGAAAAAGTTTACTAGCCATTTACTCATGCCTAACTTTAAAAAAAGTTTGGTATATTTGACATGAAAATGACCAGGTTTGGGTATGTAATTGTGAACCAAATCAGCCAGAGAAAAAAAAACAAGATGGCATACACCCTACACCCCCTAGAGCCTATAAGGACTGAACAAAAGGACACTTATTGAATATTTTGGTTGAAAATATATTTATTTACTTACAGAATCAGCAACATTTTATGTCGGTTGTTCTTCTCCCCCCACCCCTCCCAAGTTGTACATAATAAATACTACCTGGACACTGAGTTTCTTTTCCCTGATTGTCTAACTGCCAAGAAACAACCAAACAAATGCCACTCGATGTCAGCGTTTGTTGCCCTTTATATTCCATTGCACACAAATAAGGAATGACAGTTGTAACATTTCCTTTGTGGGGAAATGAGGAAAATGGCTGGTTCACAAAATAATGGGGAATTATATCTGTGTTGTATTGGACAACCAAAATCCTCTGGATGCTTAAAGATTATAAAAAAAAAGTTCAACAGCGACATTTTTAAGAACATGAGACAAAAAAGAGAAGGGATACAATTAGAAACTGAGACTCAAAGTTAAAGCTCAAAACTTCAAACCTCCCAGTATTAAAAATGTACACAACTATAAATGTTATAGCATTAGCAAATGTTTAAAAAACAGCAGGTGGAGAAATGGCCAAATTCTTGTTTGTTGAGTATATTTTACTGCCATCATTTCTCACTTCTATATCAAACAATAAAAAAAGAGAAGGATCTCAGCCTGAAATGAAGTGTTCCCAGAAACCCTGTTCATGTCCCGCTGGCTGAGCCCAGGTGCTCCCACATTCTGTATCAACCTCCAAACTTTACTCAAACATGTTATCCTGTTTTCACACAATAAAGGTCCTTTAATGTTTTGAGTTCTTCAATAAGGGTCTTGTTTTGGTTTTCAAGAACAGCAACACGGTTTTCCAGGCATTTGACGTATTCTTTTTTCTTTCTTCGACATTCACGGGCTGCCTCTCTGGAAAAGGAGGAAAAAAAATTGGTGAGTCAACCCTGAAAAATGACTGTCTTGATAAAAAAAAAAATCACATCACTATATTATATATTTCTCTTAAGAAGGCTATTTATCCGAGGCTGTGTCCAAGTCGTGTTCCATAATTGAACATTGCAATTACTTTTGCAACCCTTTTTTTTGTTTTTGATACCTGTTTTTTGCAAGTCTGATTTCTCTCTTCATTGTTGGATCATCACTCTTCCCCTGAGATAAGCCCACAGGAGAGGTCATGAGTACAGTTTGAGACAGGGGGCTAGATGTGGGCGCTGTGCGGATCTGGTATGCTTGCATCTCTCCTCCTGCACCTGAGAGGAAAATGAAGGTGGAAATGTGACACTCGGGCTCATCGTGCAAAACAGCATTCATCTTCTACAACATCTCAACTAAGTGCTTGTTAACGTCAGTACTAACATTTGTTTCTCCATTCATTCATTTACTCACCTCCAAACTATGACTGCTCATAATCTTTGCAACCATCAACAGGAAATATATTTTTTTTGGGGTGGGGGGATACAAAATGACTTTATTTGATTCCTTGTTTCCTGCTTGTGCAAGTGTCTGTCAATTTAAAGTTTCATAAACTGTGTGATGAATGGACATAGTTTTCATGACATCACCAATCTGTTTCAAATCTTTGACGCAAAACTGCTAGTTAAGAAAATTTTGGACTATGTCATTAAATAAATTTGCAGTTTAGATAGGAAACATTTTTGTATCATGCTGTAAACTTGAAATTTCCACTCTGGGATCATTTAAGTATGTTTCATTTCAAACAGTTATGTTTTTCTGTAAAAACACTGTTTCCAGCTTGGTGTGTATGTGGTTTTTGGTATTTCTGGGGCTAGTCTCCAGCAAACACTTGAAAAAAAAAATTTTTTCAGCCCTGTTCTCACCTTGTACTACAACCTGGTTGCTGGGCACCAGTATCTGCTGACCATCAGGAGTCTGAGCATACTGAAGGATGGTGGTTCCTTGCTGGGCTCCACCTGTGTTCGCCATAGCGACAGCAGCCTGTAGTCCCTGAATGCCTTCCGAGCCAGGAGTCGCCAACTGGATTGTGCCATTGGCTGATATGGTAACTGGAATAACACAGAGATGGCATCAGAGGAGACGGACTGGATCAGAATAAGTCAAACTTAGATTTTTGAAACCCCACTATAGGGGCCACCTTCTCTCAACCACATGCTAGAGTGAAGTTCATACTGTATTGGCCGCTGCTGGTCTGGTAGATGGAGGTGGATGGTACTGTAACACCTGACACTCCTGTGGATGCTGGGCTAATATCCTTTGTATCAATGTGTGTCACTTCTTCTGATGAAAGCTCATTTAGGATTTTTCTACAAGTTGAGAAGAGATGAGTTAGTGTTTAATTTACAATGTGTTGGATCTGAAACTGTGGGGTTTGATTTTACCTGTATGAAGGCCGCCTTGCCAGGATTTCCCTGGTCTTTTGGGTAGTAGTCCCGCTGTCTGACGAGTCCTGGGAATCTTCACTATCTGAACCCTGGGCCTTTGAGGAGACAGGGGAATTAGAAAAGTGCATATAAAATGATAAATTATGCATGAAATCTAAAGTAGACAAGTTTATTAAGAAGATAATGGTGGTCTTACCTGTGCAGTTTGCCCCTGAGGGGACTGAATGACTGATGACTGTGCAGACTGGATCACTCCTTGGACCTGAAACTGACCCCCTGGCAGCTGTACAACGGCAACCGAGGAACCACCTCCCAGTGACATCTGCAGAAAGCCAAAAATACTATTCTCAAACCATAAGATGCATTTTCATCCTGGAAATACTATTCAAGGTTGTGTTTAGACAAAATTTTGACAAGAGGTACTTCATTGAGGATTTTGAGATTAATAGGTTGAGTTTCCATCTTTCAAGTCAGTGTAACTTATGAAAGCTAAATCGTATGACTTGAAGGAATGAGAGATTGCGTGTGTTCTTTCAATTTAATGATGCAATCATTTGATAACAGTGTGAAAGCACTGAATGCCCTCAGTTATTTGTGCTCTGTAATAGGGCTGAATGATTTGCAAAAATAATCAAGTTGTTATTTTTTGTTCCTACATTGCCATTGTGATTTTTTGTGCAATTACATTTCAGTTCTCCATTTTATATGTTGTTAAACCAACGCAAGCAATGTTCATTTCTCTGCACTTGATAGTAGCATCTTGCATACTAGCATCTCTAGACTAAGGCTGGGCGATCATATGAATATTATTCATAATAGTGATAAATTTCAGATTGATTAGGATGATAAACTGGGGGCATATTAAATGGATCAAACATGGCAGAAAATGTGTATGATAACAGTCAATCTGTCAACTTTCCCAACTTCACTTCCGTTTGTAAGTTGAGCGACAATCAATCATGTCATCTTTTGTGGCCTTTGCGCCTCAAAGACGAGAAAAACAACTACCTTTCCGCTACTTTCTGACTGTATTCCAAGTTTTCTTCCAATTTTGCCCTTCTCCACTCATTTTTGCTGCTTTTTGACCATTTTTGTCAACTTCAATTTATTTTTATTGCTATTTCTTGCCGTTTTTCCTCTTTTCACCACTTGAACAATTTGGCTCTGTGGTTTGGCAGGGTTGAGTAACACTACTGTACAGCATAAAAACATCTACTGGACAATTTTTTTTCTGGTATTCTGACACATTTAAGATTGAAGGAAATATTGCAGCAGGCCATGTTGGGAATTAATCTAATTTGCATTTTAATTGCCCAGCCCCACTCAGTAATTTATCACAATCCAAGAGCCCAGACCAGAGTTCACAGTGACTGTTATGTGGTATCCTAAACACATTATGGCAAACTTGAACACCAGAGTGTAAATCTTCTTTTTATTATTAGATCACTTTACTGATGCACAAGTCTAAAAGAAGTATTTGCTTATATCAGGCAGAAATAGTAAAACATTTGGAATAATTTAAATGCAACTAAATAGCCCTCATTTTTGTAGTGTTTTTTTTCCCAGAGATAAGATTTAATTTACTGTAATCACTGTCAAACTTGACCAACCCATTTTATGTTCTGACTTTACGATAACTTTTTCCAGATTTTTATCAACGCAGTCAAAGTTAGTTTTTCAGTTTTAAGAATGTCACTCAAATGCAAAGTGGTGTATTCGGCAAGCAGTAGTTTGATACGCAAAAGTCAGTGATCACAAAATAATTTTATTTTTCTGATATTTGGTTACCTGTTGGGCTATCTGTGAGATCTGAGAAGCTGTGATGGTTCTGGGAATGGTTGCAGTCTGTGAATCAATGCCATTGCTGCCCTGTTGTACTTCCTCCATAGTAACTGGGGACAAATAAATACATATTACTGACCTACAATGGCACACAGCAACTGCCTGTTGCAGGGTTGTCTGTATAAAATAGGGTGTGTTGCGTTAAGACTTGAACGTTTTTTATAAATGAGGTCAATGGGGCTGTTCTCGGTCTGTGATAACCGGTTCATAGTAACACAGTTTCTTACTACAGTTTGGAGTTGCTTTGTGAGTAAAAATTGACTTAAATAAAATCGACTTCCTCTTTGGCTCAGTTAGCCACTGCAGCCAATGTTACATGGACAGGGCTAGGCCCAGCACTCACAACTATTAACTTTTTTCTTGTCCTGAATTAAGTCGACTTTATTCATAAATTTCCCACAGCGAGTGACTTTTTCCCTTCCAGGCAAATACATGGAAATGAAACGCAAAGTCCTGCTTTGGGTCAAAACTGCCAGAATGTTCGACCTCACTAACGTTGCCGCAGCTAGTTAACGGTAGCCAACATTCAATTAATCGGGAGATAACCACTTTAAACCGTAAAAAATAACATTTCAAGGGTTACAAAACGAGCCATCTTTCTGTACTCTAGTTCACAGGATGGACGAGCTTTTATCTCAATGAGCAAATATGTGTAACTCTGTCACTGGCACGCAAGTTACCGCGTCAACAGACGTCAGCGATACGGGGAGCCATTTAGCTAACTACTCCTTCCCTTTTCGTAAAACAGCGAGAAGTTGACGGAGCAGGAGCCGCCATTATAGTCTCCCTCCGCGGATGGCCAGACAAGCGCTGAGCACCGCTTAGGAGGCTAAATGTTACCTTTTCAAATGCCGCGTAACTGCTCTTGTTCACAGCGTGGACTTCGCGAAAGTCGTGTAAATACTTTGACACAGGAGACTCCTTGGGAAGTCACTTAGCAACTATGGCTAACAGCTAAAAATACAAAGATGTCAGCTAAAAAAAATAGCTGACTACTTTTTTTCCTAAAGGAAGTGGGCGGGGCCGTTCGCCAAAGACACATTACGTAATTGCTTCCCTGGGCTTTGATTGGTCAAGAGAGTTAAGCAACTGCAAGATTCAAAAGACCTGTTACATCTGGTATATTTTTCACTCAAGGCTGTTCTTCAGCATTTATTTCATGCAACTAAACCTCCACCTCTGCGTTATTCAAATTCACTGTCTTAATAACTTTGCATTCCAAGGGAAGCTTGCTGTTCTAATAAAACTAGGATTTCAGGGCACAAACATGCTCATATGAAGGTAAAGAAAATCAAGGGCCAGTATCGCCGACATGATACTTCTTGCATAGAAAAGCAGCTTGTCAAAATTAATCAAAAATTACTCAAAATCACCAAAACTAATGTATCTGTATATAAATTATAGTACAAGACCAATTTACCAACCAGAAAATAATCATCTGCTTCATTTTTTGTTGTAAGAAAAAGAAGTTGAAATGTTAAAGAATAACAACAAGTATTATATTCCAGCATTAAATATGTTATTTTGAGCAAACATAATCAAATTAAGGAAATTGGCAATATACTGGTAATTTTAGGAATCGATCTCAACACGCAAGTATTGATCAATACTGATACCAACATTGATATCTGTATATCTGTATTTTAGATCAATTTTAGATCGACCCACCACTGCTATCCAAATCAATTTGCAACTTCTCATGAAACTCTGAATTATTCTTCCAAAGTTTTTACATAATTAATAATCCAGTGAATAATTTGCAGGACACAGTTGACCAGTAATTTTTTTATCCAAGGAAATTTTGAATAAACAAAATAATGTCTTTTAAAAGGGTCTATTCATGTGAATATTATTTCTTTTACTAAAGCAAGAGACCAAATCACTTTTTCTACCCGTTCCCTATATTAGTAACAACTTAATTTTGACTTCTTGTGTTTGGTGATCTTATTTTTACTGCCAGTCATTTTAGTTTTTTGAGCATCATTTTCAGGAATTTCTGACAGCTGCCAAACTTATAAAAATCAAAACACCTGAACGGATTAAATGCTTTTGTTTATTCTGTAGTTCTTTTACATAAAGTACAAAATAAAATACAACAAACCAAATAGAAAATAAATGAGAAAAATGGGAAAGGGTGTACCACTTCGAGTTCTTTACTACATAAGTTTCAACACCTCTCAAACATTTAAGATTAGTCATGCCCTCATGGAGTAGTTAAGAGTTCACCAAATAATTATACAACATACCATGGGTCATACACAAATTATTAACAGAACAACTGAAGAGAGATCGATGCAGTCTTAAGAACACTACTGGTTGAATTCTATCAGTCCTCTTTTCTTGGTTAGTACAAAATGTATAAGCATATTGTATATTTCACCAGACTGTGCAAGATTTGAAATCAAATTGCACTGTCAATGGGATTGCATAGTGTGTAAGAAGTCTGACAGAGAAGAGTGGAAACCAGATGAAGCCCTTGTAGACTTCAAGCAAAGCAAGTAGATGGTAGATGGTCAAGATGGTAGACCCCTCTCCTATACATCTACATCTTTTTTTGTGTTTGTTTTTTACAGATTGCACCAAGGGACCATCTGGTCCATCCCTGTGTTACGAGTTTTGTTACCTGAATTTGCTGTCCCATTCACGCATGTCTCCCCCATTTGTGTCTCAATGGGATGTGCCCCAAGCTGGTTTCTTCTGCGCTTGGCTTAGCCATGCAAACAATCTGCTGCAAATGTCGAATGTAATGTTGAAACAAAGATGAAGGGCTAATCAAGTTTCTTCAAGGTGGGCCTGAAACTGGATTAAATTGAAACTTAGGTGTTATATTTCGACAATGATTACCACATTTAGTGTGACAAAGAGTGGGGGTATTTGAATCCGTCAAAGTAGAGATGTACTGTCAGTACCACCAGTGCAAAGTGCAGTAACTGAATGGATCATATGTATTACTTGGAACTATTGAACATACTTTAATATTGTGTTTGTTGTGACCAAGTGACAAATGTGATGGCTTTAAAAAAATCTATTTACATGTTAACATTGAGGGTCTATCAACAAAATACAGTATAATCCAGTACAAAGAACCTTTAAATAATGGCAAGGAGAACAAGGAGAGCACAAGATTACCATTGAAGCAAATACATTGCAATATGCATTTTGATGCCTTTTTTCTAACCCTTTTTCTTTTTTATACCATTACTTTTCTTGCCAATAGAAGATGTTTTTTACATGGCTCAGCTTTGCAACTGCATTCACAAGTGCTTATAAATCCAGTGACTGAAGACAGAAAAGAATCCAGATACATGATGAATGGTGAATAGACTTACAGTGCCTGTTTGATTTCTTCACAGAGTTGTAAAAGACAGAACACAATTCAATGAACTCTGAGAGTTCAGCGGGAAAAGACCAATCTGTCTTGGACACTTGCTCTATTATGCGATACAAAAGTGAGAGGAATACAAGTGTTTAGCAATCTAAGGTACACCAGCAATTGATGTTAGACAATTGTGGGCCTTTCTTAACATCTTACAAAAAGCAACAGCCTGAAAACAGTCATGATATTGGTATTAGCCTTCTCCTCACACCTGTGTTTTTATTTGCTGACAGGAAAAGTCCCTGGAATTAACAGTGATAGCCCTCCCTGTAAACTCTCAAAGCTCTACTGAATAATAAATTCTCATTACCTATCCCTTATAATGCCTCATTATTATAATAAAATATACTTTTTTGAGAAAGTGCAGTGTTACATCTATCCTGCCAACCAATGCTTTAAAGTTATCCATCTCCACCCTCCATCAAACAGCTAATATTATGCTTCAGATGTATTGTTAGGTCTTATTTACAATCCTCTTTCTGCTACTCTTATTGTCTCTCAGTTGCCGCCATAATCCACCAACTGAGGGAATCAAGTCAAACATTTATACATTTTTACAATTAAAAATATCTATACAGTAGCATACAGTATCTAAAATACAACAGGCCTTTATAGGTACAGTATAGAATATGGCCTCTTTCCTCTTTTATTTTGATCCCTATGGATACCAAGATTATCACTATTAGTTAAAACCAAAGGAGAATAAACAGTTGTTGATAATATGTTCAATAAAAATTAAGTTAGGAATGTATGGCTGAAGTTTTATAAGGCAGGAAATATATTTGAGCAAGAAAGTTGTGAAAATCTATTTGGCTTCTTAATAATGGGACAAAATGAGCTCTCTAAAGGATGCAAACAACCTGTGGCTGTGTATTACCGATGTAATAGTAAGTGTTTCTCTGCCCTCATTAACCCTTTCATGGTAGTGAGGACTGTTAAGGGATCTGTTTGTGAGTTTGTGTATGCTTCTTTTAAAGCTGCATGACAAAACATTTCAAGTTGAAGATATAAGATTAGTAGCTCTTGAAGTCTGTGTTGATACTCACAAAGGAAAGTGTTTCAGAGGTTTGTGGTGGGAACAAAGTAAGAAGATGGATTATCACAAAGACATGAAGATGGAATTTCAAAAGTGTTTCTGATGAATATGTTTTTTGTTCTCTCTCCAAAAAAGTGCAACAGAGGATTTTTTTTCTCTTTGTCATATGCAGTGCATTGTTTCTGTTCCATTTGCAATATTCTATCTAAAAAACACAGTGAACAACTCCAAACATGGCAGGTCCAATCACAGACGTGCAGTGGCCGATATGCTGGTGTTGCACAGGACAGTACATGTGGCTCATGCTTTTCCTTTTCACCATCTGCCAAGCGGTGATTGAATGCTGGGAGTGATGGCAGAGAAGCATCCAGACTGTGGATGAGGCCTGAGCAAGCCCAGAGCACCACAAGCCCTCACATGTTGTAAGCAACGTAGATGGGGTCCAGCTGGTCGGCAAGGAAAGAGTCACGAAGGTGCATGCGTTGCTTCTCTCCTCTGGAGTTAATGGGGATGACCCCGGGGTCCACAATAACCACCACCCCCACAATGAGGTGGTGCTCCTCCAGGACCACGTTGGTTATCAGCGGCACCAGGTCCAGTGCATCCTGCTCTGAACCACACAGCTCTGATACTACTACCAGCAGGTTGGTCCACGTAAACACAGCACTGTGAGAAAAAAGGTTCAGGGTAACAGTGAATACAGAGCTCACCTAAAGCAATGTCAAGGGAATAGGATGATAATTTGGAAAATTCACTAAAAAAGATTGAAAGCAGTCTGATGTTTGCAAACATTTACAAAGTTTGCAATTTTGTGACTTAACATGAAGTTTCCTGAAATCACCAACAAAGTCCACAAGTTATCTCACCTCTCAGCTATACTGCGATGAGCCCGGGACACTGAAGTTTCAATGTCAATGGGGTGGTAGCGCAGCCCTCTCAGCTCCAAGGTCTCATCCAGTGAGCCCACCACAAAGAGAGCATCATGTCGATCTGAGCGCACACGACAACAACATTACTCAGTGAGAACAAAGTATAGGAAAAAGTGTAGGTGGTTAGGAGTGTGTTTACTTCTGTTTGCTATCTTTAAAAGTTTTAGTATTACAAGATTTTTCTTTTAAATATGTTTATAAAACACAACCTCTCTGTAATAAACAGCTCATGACAGAAAAGAGTTCAGACATTCAGCTTTGTCAGGGTCTTCTTACCCCCACTGGCATCCAGCAGCTCAGTCCTCTTCACAAAACCCAGGTATCCTGTCCTGGCCCATAAGGTCTGAGGGTCTCCAAAGCTGAGCTTTATGTTAAAGTGGTTGGCCTGTAGACTCTCCTCTCCGTAGATGGTGTAGTACCCGCTGGCACTGTGAGGACTGTTCACCCAGATCTGAGAGAGCAAAGCAAACACTGGTCAACACCGGTTTAGGAGGTTTACTCACAATGCTGTCGAATTAGAGGGCTGTTACGGCTTGCTTTTCACCTCGCCTAGATGAGAATCTCCAAGAGGACCTCTGGTCTCTGGGTTTACAATTATCACCCGAACACCTGGGAGGATCTGATGAGGAAGGGAATAAGGAAGTGGTAAGCATGAACTTTGAATTTCCCTTTGTGGACTTTAGGGGCGGCATAATCAATTTATGTAGCATCTCACCTTTCCAGACTCCATAAGAGGAAGACTCTGAGGCGCTCCTCTTTCCACCAGCCTTACTCTGTAAAGCAAGATATCCACCAAGTTTTAATGTTCTACTTTCCGACAAAGAATGATCCAAATATAAGTTTTGTATGAAGCTGGTGATGCTTTGAGATTTGCGTCTGTTTGTCTTGCATATTCAATTTCAGTGAAGTTTCTCCATTTGCTCCTACCTGTCATGGCGGAGGGACTTCATGTCCACATAAACCGTGCAGGGATCAGGACCAGTGGTGCCCTGTAACACACAGATGAGGTTCAAACAAGCCCCAATTGTTCTCATCTGTTAAGCCAGAGAGGTTAGTGGATGTACCTGCAGGCAGATCGCCAAATTAACCCTGGACCCAAAAGCAGTGCTGACAGCTCTGGACGACAGCCCAACATCTTTAAACAGCTTGGAAAAAGAGTGCGTGAGGGCCAGTCGGGGCCTCTCCTCTGCTATCACAACGCAGCTCCTCACGCATGACAAGTTTACACCCCGAGCCTGAAACACAAACATAAAATACTAAAGAATCAAAAATACTAAAGAAAATACTAAAGAATAACATAGAATACTAAATATTTTTTTGTCATCTATACAGTATGTGTACCTTACCTTGAGCAACTCAGTCTGAGTCCCCAACCCTTTAGTGCAGAGCTCCATGACTGAGTAGGAGCAGAAGGTGTCTCTGATGCGGTACTGACTGAGGGTGCTCAACCACAGAGACAAGCAACTCTCCAACTCAAAGGGAGGAATCAGGATAGATTGGTGACCTGAGTAGACACTGAAAAAGCAAACAGGAAACAGGAAGAGAAGAGCAGGATAAAATATTGGAAAAGAATGGTACGTTTTAGAAACATGTAGTAGGTGAAGCTTTGCAGTACCTTGCGAGGCACCACAAGACAAAGCCCAGACCACAGTATGGATCGAGGCAAATGGCTATTTGGCGAGAGGAGTACAGTTCACACTGTAGCTTGATAGAGCGACATAGTGCACTCACAGCTGCATGAGAAATCTATCAAAAACAAGAATACATGTTAAAGTCTCAAAGGAAACGTCTGTGTCATCATGTGAGGTTTGGTGGTTCTTTAGATTCATGTACGTTGTCTTCATTAGAAAAAGATTTACAGTTGAATCTGTATGATGGTTCTAAATCTATTCTTGTGTGTGCATTGTTTTTCCTTCATTGTCAATCCATAATTTTTGTAAAAGTTTCTATCAAGAAATGTCAATGCAAAGGTAAAGACTTGTGAGCCGCTCAGTTTTTGCTGTTTGACCTGCCCAGGGAAGCAGAACTGAAGTTTTTCTCCCATTTCTTTTGTATCTTTTTGAAAACAACTACAGCCTTTGATGGCTCAATGCTGTTTCTAAGTTTGTTAGACCAGAAAATAGAGAATTGAATGGTGTTCCTCCATCTTTTTTAATGATTTTTTGATGTCATGGACACAGTGCTAATCATTTTTTGTAGTGTTAAGATCTGTTCATGAATGGGTAGCAACATGTAAGAGCTCAGTAGCTGATTACTTCATACCATGTAGATATAAGAGTTGGATCAAGGCAAAAAAAAGCCTACTCTGTCTCACCTTGACCCCAGTAAGCATGCCTGTTGTGGACACACTGAAATCCAGATAAGCTATCATCTCTGCTGTGGGTGGCTTATAGATCTGTGGAGGCCGGCGGCGTGGAAGGTCATCTACAAGCAAATAGAGAAAGTAGTCAATCATTACATCATAAAGCATTACAATGACATAACCAAAAATATTTGTTATATATGCAACTTTTACAGTTTAATATCCCTCTGAAAGAATGAAACTGAAATCACACATCATTTGCTTTTTACACAGGACATTTAAATGTTGATAGGAAGAGCTCTGCAGAAAAAGTACAATGTTATAGTAGACACACAGCTGCACGCATCAACAAACCAAGAGAGCACCAAGCACTCTCTTTCTCACGACGTAACTTCTGGAGAAACATCCTACTTCTTGTTTGTCTTGAGGCTGCAAATGCTTCTGATTGTCTAAAAACTGATTTTTCCCACACTGACCAACTCTGTCAGATTTTTGGAAGTGTTGCAGGCATCAAATTCAAAATGAGTGAATATTTAAAAAAAAAAAAAAAAAAAAAGTTTATCAGTTTGAACAACAAATATTTTGTGTTTGTAGTGCTTTCAATAGAATAACGGTTAAACAGGGTTTTAAAAAATTATTGTTTTCTGTTTTATTTACATTTTACCAACATCCCAACTTCACTGGAGTCAAGGTTGTACATGTTTTAAGTCAACATGAACACTTTGACCTGTCACAGAGAGAAAAGTGTCTGTTAAAAACATCTGTACTTTTTCCCACCACATGTTAAAAGGATTATTATCTTACCTGTGTCAATGATAGTTGGCCATGTTTTAATGTTGACAGAGGCAGCAGCCTCTTTGGAGCGCAGGGTCCTCATGAGATTTTGAGTGGTTAGGATGCACGCAGCCTTACTAACCTGAAAAACAGATAAATTATGAGTCATCTGAAAGGAATAAATTTGCTACAAATAGATGAAAATGAGTCACAAATCAGCCAGAGACACACAAGACATGTCTTCATTGGGTAAACTGAATCTTGAATTTGAGGTTGTAATCCTTGGGGGTTTGGAGAATGAAGAAAAATCCCTTCACTTGATTCACTAGTTCCTATTTTTTTTCTGTTAGACTTCTGCAAATTTCTGGCTGTGAATATTCTAAAAACAGGGAACACAAATTACAGTATTCACCAGACTACATTAGGAGACTATGTTGTTTCAAAGTTGGAACAATCTCAGTGGAACAAAATGCCTCATATTTTGGTTTTTAGTCATTTTAAAAAAAAAATGTAATTTGACTTTGAAATAGAAACAAAAACTGCATGTGTACACTTTTGGGTCTAATTTTTATCAATCATGACAAAATTTTGATGATTTTTAGCATCTGGGTCATGAAAGAACATGACTGAAAATATCCAATATAGCATGATATACATGGTCAGTGGATTAACAGATGCATAAGGAGCACACACACTTACATCAATTATCATGCGGACAGTGGGCAATGTGGCTGCCAGATTCTGAGGGTGAGGAGGTCTGACGTTTACAGGAACAACTCCAGTATAGAGACAGCCGTAAAATGCAGCGATCAAGTCAATGCCTGTGTAAGACAGGGGACACAATTAGAAAAAAAAAAAGGAGACAGCATTGTTAATTAAGTAACATGGCACAGATACACAGACAGAAACAGGAAACTGGAGGTTGAACATACCAGGGGGATAAAGCAGCACCACATTCTCTCCAGTATTGATGCTCCCTTTCTCCATGAGCGCTGCAGCGATCTTCTCTGCACGCTTATGAAGCTGCACACATGTCGCTGTGCTCACTGCCACACCCTGAATGACAGGATTAATGCAGAGAAAAACACAAATACATATTCACCAGGATGGCATGAAGCAGTGTACTTTAAAAATTTGGAACCGCAGTGTTTATGATCAGATCGGATTGGTACCTTAGCATTCAGGAGAACGAAGAGGACATGGTCTGGGTCTGTCTGTGCCCTCCAGTGTAGAGCCTCTGACAAATACTGATGCTGCAAGACAAAGTGAAATTAAGTATTGAGGATGTGCTTTGATGATATATAATTTTCTCAAAACACAACCACAGAGGGGTTGTACGAGGATAAGGGTTTTGCTGATGGAAGGGCTTAAATTAAAACACCTAAAAATAAATTAAGCGGAGTTCAGACACTGCATCTTTCAGTAGGAAGCTGTCTTGCATCTTTTGGCAGTGTGCAAACAAGTTACAGTACACTCTGAGCCAATGCAGCCTTTAAAGTAATTAACAATCACTTAAGATGTGGATGGTGCTACCACAGTAAAACAAAGGCTACAAAAACTGCAAATTTCAAACCAATTAAAAAACATGCACAGTTTTTCTTTTTATGCAAGCACGCAAAATAAACAGCCACGGTACAATACTGATAGAGCATAACAAGAAAATACAGTATAAAGAAAAAAAAACAAAGGTGTGGGGGAGATGCCACTCAAGGGGGCCGCAGTCCTTACCATCACAGTTGGCCACATACAGAGCTACATCCAGAGAGAGAAAAGAGCAGAAAAAGAGAAAGGTCCAGAATTTTTTTACATCTAGAAAACTGAGCTATGGCTGAGCCTTTAGTCTTCAGTCCTCAGTATGAACCATTCTTACTAACAAGGTTAACCCTGATTCCCAATAAATTATGCATGCAGCACTCTGGAAAACATGAGTGTGGTTAAAAGTGATGCAGAAGATTTAGGCTACTTGAAAGTGAAAGTCTGTCATCCAAATTACCTTTCTGACAAGATCCTGATCCTCGATCATACCCAGGTCCCTTCCTGCAGCTTGGGCAATTCTCTTCCCTGCCACCAGGTTGCCCACCATGACGGACGCTGGCCCAACACCAACTAGAAGACAAGCAGGAAAAGTGACTTATGTTGTTGCAAAGCAGTTTTTTTGGGGTTAAAAGATCTCAATAGGGTTACTATTGAGAGAAATGCACATGTCTGATGCATAACTAATCCAGTGTTACTGAGTGCAAATTACAAACAAGAGAAAATTACATTATCACTTTAAAGGGACTTTCTTGGGATAGTGGTAGCAAGAAGGACTCTGCTTCTTATGTGCCCTTGCTTGCCACTGTCGTGATAACATGACTCTAACCCTGCTCCAACCAAGGGGTATGTTTGTTTGTTTGTTTTGTTTGCTTGCTTTAAACAAATGGAGAGCAGATCTTTTCAACACTACTTTTCTTTGTTTGAAATGTGACTGCAAGGAAACTTTGTAAACTCAGTTTGCATTGTAGTTCAGTGGCAGGCAATATTTAGCAATTCTTTCAGCCCAGCGCTCTGAGACATATCAGTCACACGTAATGTGAGTGAATCCATGTCCCTGCAGAGTAAATGTAACCTCACTCCTTATTTTATTGACAGGCTCTCAAATTTGAACAGACCACTGCAGTATAATTGCTGCATGTGGGTTGGAATGAAAGTTTTCACAAACATCTTAACCGGTGTTGTAGTCTTGAGCTTGTGTTATAGACATAGACTGTTTAAACCGCTGATATAGAAAAAAAATACCTCAGCGTCCACAGTTTCAGAACAAATCCAAGAAGTTGTTTTCAGCAGAGAAAAATGCAGATCTTTTTCTGCTAAACTTTGCCAGTAGTTGTAGTGTTGTCATAGAGATTTCAACATTTTGCAAATCAATTTGGTCCTATTTGACCTGATCAGGAAGCTCAGAAATTGTATTTAAAAATAACCTATTATGGTTCTGATAATCTCATTTCAAGTTGTGAATTATGATCAGGCATGTATTTAAAAGTGAGACTTTTACAAGCTCAGTTGGAAAATCCTTTAAGTCCTTTAATACTAATAAGTAATACTGGTTTACAATAATAACACCAGCAAATCTCTCAACTCTTATCTAAACATTTTGCTTGTGCTATGAGCTGTTTGTGGGTAAAAGCATTTGGTGGTGTCATGACATTTGAGGAACTCCCACAGCCAGAGCAAACAGCAAGAAACCGGCTGTTACATGTGCATTATGTAACCCTAAACACAATGTTATTTACACACATTTCTTACACAGTTACTGGTTTAAATGTATAACATACTCAGACATTATGAGTATGATCATGTCATTTCAATGCATTTAGATAAGCACTTCATATACATTTCACGCGCCTATTTCAAGGCTGTTTTTCACCTACCAGGCTGTTTCTGACGAGGCTTGGGCAGGTTGGTGACACATGTGTGAGGACACATAAGGATATTGCAGGGATGCAGGCTGCCGTCTAAGAAGAACTGCTTGGTGTCTGAGATATGAATGCCACCCAGGGGGGTTTTGGGTAAGGTGTTAGCCGGGACCAGAGCCAGACAGTAGATGCCCACCTGATGGATGCTGTCAATAGCCTACACAAAACAAAACATTTCTTTTTTTCGTGATGACATGGTGCTCTTGTTTAAGCAGACACGGGGACTGCAAACAATCATGTCACAGAATACCAAAAATATACTGTGATTTGTTGGAAACCTTTAGAGAAAGAAACATTCACCTGTAAAACTCGACTCATCCACTGAAAGCTGTCCTCTTCGCTAGCATCAGGTCTCTGCTCCGCTACGATCACAACCCTCTCATCATAGAACACAGAGACTGAAAACACAGCAATCCTAAAAAAAAAAAAAAAAAAAAACACAGAAACCTAAGAAAATATGTACAGGTCTAATACAAGCTGTTGAACTGCACCTTTTTGTTTGAATGTCAACATTATATCCTTGATTCAGGTTGCAGTGCTTCCTATTCACCACCAGGTGTCAGTACTGCCAAAAGAGACCCTGGCCTTGACCCGCGATAAACTCCATCCCCTTTTTTAAACACAGTTTGTGGATACTCTTACCTCCCGCGGTAAACAGTCTTAACTGGCTCTACGGCAAGAGCAGTAGCCACCAGATCATCAGCGTTATGTCTTCGTCCGCTCACCATGAGCAGACCCTCGATTTTCCCCACCACAAAGATCAGACTGCCCTGTAATGAGAGCAGGACACTCACAGTGGGTCACTATGCTAGAAGTATTCAGACACAAAGACAAGCAGAGGGATGGTTTCCAGAGACCTGTTGTACTGTAATGACAAAGTACTACTTACTGGGCCAACGAATCCCAAAAGTCCTGACCTCACAAATGGAATCTCGCCGATGGGAACTCCATTGGAGTTGACAGGTATCACCTGAACACATGGGAACACAGTTGGAGGGCCTTTATCTCTTACTTTAAGGTACGATTTATTGAGTTCAGTCAGGCAGGTGATGTAACTCTGCTTTCATACCTCAAAAGTGTTTTTAGTGACTCCAGGCAGACCGTAGTACATGTTGCCTCCAGCGCGGGAGTTGACGATTATCTCCCCTATTTCATCTGTTTTACATAACTGAGGGGGCCCATCTGGCTTCACAATGCACATCAGAGCTGGCAACAAACAAAGAAAGCTTTCAGAATATGTGGGCTTACGTTTATTTCCACATCTTGCTTGATGTGGAAACCGAAAATCTACTATGCTTATTGCCTGCAGTTGTAAGGAGATTCTCATTGTGTTCAGGTGCTTACAGAGAGCTCCATCTCACAAGTTTGAAGAATCAGCTGCAACACAACAGCTTCCCTGTAAACCCAGTATTTTCCAACCCAGTGTTCCCTTATCTTGTATGTTTCTTTTAGTACTTCTCCTTCTGATGGTGCAATATAGGTCATGAATTCTACTTTGCACTCGACACTCAAATTCTGTATGTCAGACTTTCCCACAAGCACCTATCTGTCATCTGTCCTCACGCTCTCCTCTTGAATCACCCATCTCTCCGTCTTTGCTCACCTCCAGGCATGACGTGTCCCACATCCTGTACAGTCAAGGCTGAATTTTTGTCTTCAGTGTTGACCCTGATGACACCATGACTCAGGCCGCTCATCGAGAGGATGGCTCGGGCAGGGAGGGGGGCACCAGGGACTCCCGGTCTACACAAGAGAGAGTTTTGATCAAACATGGACACCTCAGTCTGTCCCATCTGTCCATCTACAGAGGGCCATCTGCACACCCACCTCACAATACATCTACATCCAATCTGCTGGTAACAAGCTGTAATTATGAAAATCAACCTGGGGTGAAGCTGTGTGTTAATATTTTTCTTTGTCTGCTTTTATTTATGATTGTGTTTTGAAGTAGGAGGTCAGTGGATTAAAAGACATAGAAGAAAGACTTCTGAACCTTTTTTCTTTATTTTTCTTCTCATTTTATCTAATATTTTAAAAAGGAAAAATCTGTTGCTGACATACCTGCGTATAGCGACTGTCATCGCTTCAGGGGAGGTGGCACAAGGACAGATAACTTCTGGTTTCAGCCCATGTGACTGAAACACGTTTAAGAAGGCATCGCATGAAGACACCGACCCTGGATGGCAACAGATCTTGAATTAAACACAGGACATCTAATTTGTACAGATTTTTTCCAAATTAAAGAAAAGTAATGAAGTGCTCACAGGGGTTAGCACCATCAGCAACAATCAGCATCCGCAATGAAGCCAAGCTGACATCTCTCTGGTCCCGATGAGCCATCATGGCCCAGTGGAGATCACGGCATTTCACCAAACCTACACGAGCTGCGCGAGGAGCAACAGATTAATGTCATGTTGTGTATTAAAACTCTTCTGTGTAAGAGGACTTCCCCATTTACCTTTATTTACATGAACCCTCTGCACCCAGGACAGAGGACAGGCCTTCATCACTGCATAGGGAACACTGATGGTATGTATCCTGTTCATCACAGCCTGGAAGAAATGAAACAAAATCTGATAAAGCAACTGATGAAGGAGAATGCCTTTTTAGTGTCATGACAGAGCAGACCAATGTAACCACATTGCTTTCACTTGAAAAGAAATTAATCTCCTGAATCTTTCTGAATTAATGACATGATCATCTTTGCATTTTGAGAAAAGGTCTTGATGAAATATGCTCTATTTTCTAATTAAATGAGGAATGCTGCCTCTTTGATGAATCACCTCATTACAACAAAGCATCCTAGTCAAAAAGATACCATCACACAAAAGAACTGACCGTGATCAACAAAATAAATACACTGAAAACAATGCATAATTATGTATCAAAAGAATATAAATAAAACAAAGGATATATAAAGCATAGAAAAGAAATCACTGTTTAAACCTTCCTTCAGGTTTTATGTGAATTAAATCGTTGGCAAACACACCCTCTGCATGAATCCACTGTTAATTCACTTACTGTAAGAACTCCATGCCACAGACCCATATCCTTTTTAAAGTCCAAAACATTTACTAACGTTTCCCCTTGAAGACAGAAGAAAGACAGGAGTGACTTGACATTCATGGCACCATATTGTGGAAGACGCTCTTTATCAAACTGCTGACTGTGACACTTACCCTCACAGTAGTTGCAGGCCTGGGTCAGAGCTTGACAGTGGGTCAACATAGCTACTTTGGACACAGCCACACCTACCACCGTGCCCTCCTTACTCGCCTTGTACTGCATAGGAGAAGAATCAGAAGGAGAAATTTAAACACATTAAAACCAAACATTAACTTTTTCCTTGTAACAAATCTTGTCCAAGTTCAAATGCCCTTAATTATGCTCTAATTGTGATCAATTAATCAGCACTGTCTACTCAAAGCAGAAGCTTGTGTATTCATGCAGCTGACACAGTTGTGAATTACCTCGATATAAGCAGGGTCAGTGTTGGCGGTTGGGATGTGTGGTTGCCAGTCTTTGGATGGCTTGGTTAAGTATTTTGAGTCGGTGACCACCCATTTCATTCGAGGCCAGCCTATCAAAGAAGAGCATCAATGACAAGTGAGTCCAGTGAGCTATATGAGCTACTGAATAATATCACACCATCAAAAACCAGGGGTAGACACTTTTTTAACTTTCTGTGGACAGACAGGTGAGGATGAACTCATATTGACCTCCAACAACTTTCATAAAAGAGTAATTATTTTGGTTCATCAATACAGCAACCAACTGGGAGCACTCAATAATTTCAGGAAGACCTTACTGACCTTTAAACTGCATTATTTCCCCTGTTGGTGTCTTGGGTAAACCTTTCAGACAGATCTCACTGGTCAGAGCCAGACCCACACCACAGCTTCCGAGCAGGAAACCCACCTGGCTGATACCTGCATCCTGACAACATCACACACAAACACACTTGTATCTTTAAAAAAAAAAACATGATTATCAAATAATATTCATGTCTCATGATAGTTTTCTTACCTTGCGTGACAGTGGAACTTCAATGGGTACAGGAATCACCTCGGCCAGGAGGCAGCCATAGAAAGCCACCCAAAACATTCCAGGGTCACTGTTGGGGTAGACGAGGGCCACCTACCAAGACATTCAACTTTGATTTCAGCATCATTTTAAAGAAGAAATTTAGATACAAAATGTGATTTGGTTACATTCAATACTTCGATAAGTTGTTACATAATTGATTATAATTGCAACAACAGATTTAGTCCAGCAACCCTGTATTACAATATCCAGCACAGAACCAAATTCAGAAGCTATGTGTCAGCTTGTGTTAGCTGAAAGTTCTCATTAGCACTGTAAATAGTTTTAGGACAAATGTCTTGTGTCAATTGTTGTTTAACACAACAGCATGGTCACATTAACCATCAAACCCAGCTGTTGCTGTTGGCAATGTCACTGAATTACCAGTTCTGTCGGGTGACCGTACGTCCTCTTTTGCCCAAATGTGTTCTCCTTTATGATCATAAAATAATGCCCAGGGGGTTATTATAAAATTCCCCAAAATGTTCCCCGAAATGATTTTTCTGAGCTTGTTCTCCAGACCATTGATATTCATAATAAAGTGCTGCTATGAGCTACTGACATTATTTTGATGTACCAACCTGTCAAGATGTTGAGCATGCATGAAAACAAGGCCTGACTGCTTGCACTCTCAGAGACAATGCTGAAGTCGAAATGCACTTTTTCTAGAAGATGGTCACCTTAAATTTAACGACAATCCCACCAAGATGCCTCCAGTCCGGACCAAAGAGGTGGATCAAATAACCTTGATACATTTAAATTCATGATGCTAAATGTGTGTCATGTCTTAGTCTTTCAGAGATAGAGGATGATAGGGGACCTAGATTATAATTAGAACTATTCGGTGCTGCAAACCTGCAAAGTGTTGCATAACTCTGAACTCAATGAACCCAACAAGGTGACACCTCATTTTGTACATATGGTTGTGTGTGAGTTTCTTTGTGTGAGTTTTGTGTGCGCGTTCTCACTCTGTCCCCAGGTTTGAGGATTTGCTCATTCTTGGCGCCCAGCTTGTTCAGGAGTGTGTATGCCAGCTTCACACTGCGACTCCACAGCTTCCCTAACAGACAGAAGGTGGAGCGGGGAGGAGGGTGTAGGATGTCTTATCACTGCCATAAAAACTGGTTTGACATATTGCACACATAATTCACAAAATACGTGATAATCTCTGAACATAAAACTCTGAGAAATTTCCCTAAAAATGACAAAGTACTTCTGTGGTACAACTCCCACTCTCTGTGTTAAACTACTTTTTTTCCAATTTTACCGCATGCATATTAACGATCCAGTCTTACCATAGGTCAGCGTGTAGAGCGGTTTTCCAGTGATGTCTAGAGCAGTGAGCGCAGGGCTTTTACCCTGAGTGGCCCCCCATCGAGCCAGCGCTGCCTGCAGAGCTGGGGGCCAATTACTGACCACGCCCAAAGGCTCTCCTTTCACTGGGATGATCTGACGGCCCTCTGGCTTCGGGGTGTTGGGGTCTGGAGTGGGCACTGTGAGATAATACAGCGCTCTGATCACATGTTCATGTCGAATAAGTGGCTTGTTACAAAGTAGGATGATTCAATAGCTTTTCTCTGATCATTAACATAAAAAAATGCTCATTGATAGACAAAGTTTGCACATTTTGCAAAGTTGTGTGTTGTGGGATCATGACCCCTCCTACCTTCTACGATCTCCTCGGAGTCATCAGTGAAGAACTCACTGAGCGGCGGCCTCTTTGGCCTCTTCAGGGTGTTAAGGAGCTGCTGGATCTTTGTGGACACTCTGCTGCTCACAGGTACTCCTACATGCAGGATGATGGAGGAGAGACGTGGCAGCAGGACAAACATGGAGTCACACTGAGGTTTGTACATTCAGTCACATTCACATCATCTCACCATGCTGCTCTTCATCCCAGAACAAGAAAGTTTAATTTTTCAGGGATACGTTTACAACTGGTTTTCACATTTGTAGGAGTGAGAAGCAGCATTTGTAGGTGGCAACAACACAAGGAAAAACAAGGTGAAAACTGGGGGAAAAGGTTGGTTGTTTTTGTTGGTTTGGGACCACGTGAGGATTCATTCTGTGTGGATGTTGTTCTGGTAGCATTTATTTCTTCAATCACTCATTACAAACAGGTGGGAGAATAGGGGAACACCAGCATACACAGAAGGCTCAGGACAGAATAGATGAAGGAGTTTTCTTACTCTGAAAATTACCTCTTCCTACAAGCAGGAAAAATAAAAATGTGTGGAGAAAGATCAAGAAGAAAAGACAGCAGTCTAATTAATGAAATGTCATGGTTGGAGATGGCACTTATTTGAAAATCTGTGAGTGGAGTCAGCTCCAAGACACACAGACAACTCAACTGCTGTGATGGATTCCTTACCGTCTGCTGTCTCCATCATGCTGGAGCGGCTCTGCCCCCGGCTCATCCCTTGGACCGCAGCGTTGGAGGGCAGGTCCACCCGTGAACCCCGCGATGAAGGGGCCATAGCTGTCACATCTGGAGGGGGAGCACTGTTCTCTGAGTGTGCTGGAGAAGGAAAAAGGTAAGGATGTGTGAGCATATTGATACTTTAAGTTGTTTCGTAACTTCCACACCAGACCTTTTATATTTCCCTGGCATGGCCAAATAATGGCCCTTTTCCACTGACTCGCCTTGGCTCTACTCTACTCGGCTCTACTCGACTCTACCCGGTTTGTGTTGCATTTCCACTAGCGCGGTACTACGCGGCAGACGCCAGTTTTTAGTACCTACTCTACCCGGGTTCCAAGCGAGTAAAGCCGATACTAAAAGGTGACGTGGACGGTCTGCCAGTCACTCATTGGTCAGAGAATGTCCTCACGGAAGCTTCTGACTCTGTAGAATCACTTACAAGCGGAAAACAGATGAGTCCGCGACGAGTTTTTAATGACATTTAAACCCGACGGCACAGAACCAGACTGAATGAACACAAAATACCACCTTAAAATGCACCTTCATGATTCCTAAATAAGTTAAAAGTCCTTTTTAAACGAAAACGAAGTTAACAGCAAAGAAAGTTCGGTTTAAAGAGTCTTTTCGATTAAATCAAAGTTCGTCGGCGCAGGAGCGATCTGTCTGCCACGAGTCATTAAGCACCAATCAGTCCATTAATCCACAGGGAACCAAAAAAGGAAAACCAGTTCAAAGAAGAATTATTGATCAATAAAAAATCTCCGGTATACCAGGCCCAAAAATCAAAAATTAAAGCGATCTCACTGGATCCAGTGAAGAGTTAATGTCGTTAAGCAGCGCCTTCGTTTCCCTCTGCGCGCAGGAGCACGAGGCTGTTGTTTACCTCCGCTCCTGTGTCATGACGACCCACATTGAGCCGCTGTATTACTTTAATGAAATCTTTTGAAGGCTTTGTTTTTTCCTTTAAAGACCACGGTGGCACATATGTTAGTACAAAATTATGTTTGTGTCGCGTTATAGATGACATGCACGCACTTCTGCGCAGCACTTTAGCGCAGCTGCTATAAAATCCACGCCCACCGTGAGTCTGGAGCCGGGCTAGTGGAAAAGCAAACCAAACCGAGTAGAGCCGAGTAGAGTAGAGTAGAGCCGAGCCGAGTAGAGTAGGGCTGGAATTGTATAGTGGAAAAGCGCCATAAGTGTTTGAAAGTCCTTAGTCTTCAGCCCTCTTGACAGTGAGCTCTATACGGTTTTCAGAGTGAAGTAAAAGTAGTGGGATTCATAGATATTTGTGAAAAGCCAGTACAAAGTCTTCAAAGCGCCTCACCAATTCGGCTTTGGGCCATCATGTTTGTGATGGCTGCAGTATGCGGATGGTTGTGTTGCTGATATTGTGGCTGGTACTGAGGCTGATACTGAGGTTGGTACTGCGGTTTGTACTGTGGTTGAGGCTGAGCATGGCTCTGCGGCTGTGGCTTAGCCTCTCTCTCATGAGACAAGGTGGAGGAGGCTGAGGAGGAGGTGGAGGAGCCCTGGACAGTGCGGTTGATCCAAGCGTCTGGACTCTGCAGGTTAGGATGAACCACAGGTGGAGGAGCGACCACTGACGACTGTCGGCGCATGGCTGTTTCATCTTCAGAACCTGAGGAGGAGTCTAAACAAATGGCAAACTCGTAAAAAAATAAATCAACCCAGACATGCGTGGCTGTAAGAAAATATATCTGTGTAAGTGTTTACAACAGTGAAGACGAACTGTCAGTCTTATCGTCTTACCTGGTGGTGTGCGGGTTTCAATGGGAGACTGCACATAGGTAGAGCGTCGCTTCGTAGGCATCGGAAGCGCCATCTTCTCCTCTTTATGTTTAGCCAAAGCTGCTTGCACTGCTTCAGTGTGTATATCTGGACAGGCAAGAAAAAAATACAAATTTTGGGTTAAAGATGTCTTAAAATTGGGAGCTTTTCAAGCAGTTCATAGTCTGTACACTAATACTTCCTTTTTTAATATTGACATTCATTAAGGCACAGTTGTGATCCAGTTATTCTGATTTCATAGAGTCAAAGAGTAAAGCTTCATAACTTTTTTTTGTTACTTTTACTCTTGCTTTTTTTTAAACCTTGATCTGAGTACCTAGTTTTGTTTTTGCATGTCTTGTGAAATCCAGTGTTAAAAACTACATATAATGTGTTTGTGATTAGAGAAAGATATGATCAGATGTACCTTTACACAAAGTAGGTTTGTTTTGAAAAGTTTTAGAGATTATTGTATGACAGGGAAGGGGAATAAAAGTCTGCTCATTGAATTTGCCAAATTTGGATTTCAAAGAGTTATGAGCAATCTAAAAAGTCTACCAAAGGATAAATAACTTCTAATGCTGAAGGATGAAAACAGAGTGACAGTAAACTGCAGTCTCTTAAAATAATGCTCCTCCTCCATTTAACTTGGTCATAAAATAAAAGTGCAGTACAAATGATGACTGAGGAAGTCAGAAGAGAATCGTGAGATGATGTGTGTGTTTTCCCACTGAAGCCATGACGGGAGGAAAGAACCAAGCTGTGTTAGCCCACACTCTTGCCTACACATGCACACACTATTACAGGCAGACACACTGTCATTTGCTTACACCCACAGGCACATAAGAGAGGACCACAATAACAGTAACTCATTCAGACCACATAAGACATGAGCAACAAAAGCCCACTAGCTTACAGATTACATGCATAAACTCTGGGGACGCGATTTCTGTTAAAACATCAACGCATTAATAAAAACCATCAGCACAGCTCATTACACACAGCAACAGCAGCGGGGACCACTATTACATAACTAGCATTCTGCAGCTAAATCATCTTCTCTTATAATATGCCAACATCCTCCCTCACACAGGAGCGTAAGGAGGGGATGGCTCCTTACAAGTCTGAGAAGATGAGGGCTGCTTCTATGGAGATAAGCACGCTTGGGTTTGTGGAGACCAACAGTGCGTTAAACGACAGCTTAAGTTATTGCTGATAGGTGCGAACAGCTAAAGACATTAATCCAGTGTTATCCATCATAACCACCTCTTGGTTTACCTCTACAAATCTGAAGAAGAAGAAGAAGAAAAATGTTCACAGCAAATTGTCCGTGTGTTATTACAGTGAAAACTGCTTAGAAAAAAAAGGTTGTGTTCGCAGTACACTGAAAATTGTTTAAGAGGAGAAATGAAAGAGGAGAAAACAAAGAAAGAAAGACTGTTGAATGACCTGTAAATGATGCATATTGTATTTCCCCAGATAACTGTATTGGCAGTGTTTCTTATTTTTTAAAAACCATTAATTATTTGTTCAGCCTGGGTTTCTAGCTAGTCTTAGCACATCACTATCTAAGGTCTGTCTGGATTAAAACATAATACTTGAATCTTTGGATGAATTGGGATCAAACCTGAACAAGTATCAATGGGGCTTTTAGTGATCCTTGACTTTTCCTCTTGCACCACTATCAGGGATAATTTGTCAAAGTATTCAGTTTAACAACCAACAGTTTCAGCCCTTGATACACCCATTAATAATTGTTTGTGTTAGCTAAATATTAAATACAGACATTCAGAAAGCCACACCTACTTTCTGTAATTCCAGAAAAATCTGAAAAACAACATTTGTCAGATAATAAATGGTAGTTAGCATTTAGTTGTGTTGTTGCCCTTGCTGTGTTAAGTTGAGCTAATGTCCTTCAGCTTAAGAACTGAATTGACTTTCTGCTGTGATATTTGGTCAGTTTTACATACGGTAGTTGAAAGTTGAACCTTGTGGTATGTTAGCACAGTAACTGAGCATATAAATTTTAATTATGTTTAGCTTTTAGATTATTTCCCTGGCACTGTTAATTTAAGCTGATGAATTAACTTCACTTTCTGTCCTATTTGGTCCAATGTACTAACAGTATTTGTAAATTTACTAGATTATTATTCAGTTGTAAACTTCACATTTGTCTTAAGTATGTTGGCACTGTCAGTACCTCAGTGTAGTATGCCGAGGTTAGCTTGGTGTTGTTTCCTCAAGTGTTTTAATTACGCTAATGATCTTCAGCTACTGTGTTAACTTCACTTTCTGCTGTATTAACCAGTGTTCAATGTATGTAAGCAGTAGTAAGTTTATTAGTTACATAAACCCAGGTTGTAAACATGTTGATCATCTATCCAAAGCATGTCAGCATTGTCAGCATTGCAGTGCAGCATGCTAATGTTTACAGTGTTGTTGCCATGGTGGCTAGAGGTAGTTAGTACACTTCATTTTTTTCCTCCTTCTTTTGTTTGATGTCAGAGGGTTTTTCGGTTAAAAAGATTTAAGAGGTTCACTGAGACAAAACTTCTATTTCATTTGGTTGCTGTACAGCTTTTGACCCTGGGTTAGTTAAGATTGGTATAAATTTAGTATTTGTTTGATGGATTTTTGAGTTTTTGATCACATTTTTTAAGACAGTAGTTAAAAAAAGGCTGTAAGGACTTTCTAAGCAATCATGAAAAAGTCCCACTTGAAGATATGCCTGATCGTAATTCATAGACCAAACTGATTTATAGCACATAGAAGTCTCCATAACAACACCATTCTGGCCAGGAAAGTTTAGCAGTGGAAAGACTGATCTGTGTGTTTCTCTTCTAAAACCAATTTCTCGAATTCATTTTAATGTGCAGGACAGAACACTGTGCTGTTTGTTTTCTCATCTTTGTCGACAATTGTTTACATTGTTTACTGCTCTATGTGCCTGTAGTTGACCCTCGGGGATAAAAATGGTTCCTAGAACTGAATTGAGATCAGTTGAATAATTTTGAACAATGACTTGAGCGAAAGAAAAATGTCAGAACAGAAGAAACAAAAGCTGAGCTGTTGGTGATAATATTCATTCTAACCCACATGCAGCAGTTATACTGCAGTGATCAAGCATCATCTGACAGTGTTCCCCAAAAACTGGTAATTTACTGTGAACATCTATAATAAAATAATCTATGATGTTGGCTATACAGGGATCTGCCCTCAAAACTTCATGAACACAAACACGTTTTTATGGCACTACACTATGTTTGATTAAACTAATTGAGTCCACTAACTGTCAGAAGGGAAAATTTATACAAGTATAAAATCATTGCTCACTACTGATAGTGTAAAGTAGAATACATTGAGTGAGATTCAGTCAGTCCTACAGAACTTAACATCTGCACTACTTTGTCAAACTAGAAGACAAAGCTAAACTCCTCTGCCTCAGCTTTTTTGAATTTCTGCTCTTCGCCTTCCTATTTCACAAACTCAATTTTGCCTTGTCTCTATTTTTGCAGCCCTAATCCTCTGCGGTGAATCATCCTCCCAATCTCCTTCTGAATCCCTAAATCAGATGAAAATATTCAGTTTCTGGTCAGATTTTGACAGGGACAGAGAAGCATTTTTTAACAAACCCTGGCCTAACAGACTAGCTTCAGATGAGTCAGCATGATATTTAGCTTACTGGAGTGTGAGGGTGTTTCATATGAGAGGCGAGAATTTTTGAAAAGGCATTCAGGAAGCAACAGTGCTCTGTGCTCTTTCACCTCTATTCTACTCCTCTGTTTTCTTTTATCCTCAGAAGGGTTCGGTTTTCCCCTTTACATCAGTATTCTCTCTGTTCCCCTCACACATAGCCAGGCAGTGACGTTACTCTGCTTTCACTGAGCAGGGGTCCTCACTGAGGGGCTTCCCAGCTGCAGGGCTGTACAACACACTCACACACACACACACACACACACACACACAAACACAAACACACACACACACACACACACACACACATACACACTAAAAACTTGTAACTAATTGGTCCCTTTGAAACAGCCCAGTGTCAGGCTCAACAAGTGACACAAATGTATGCAAGTATGTGCTGCAGAAGTGCCATCGTAACACATTTGCCCTCAGTGATAGGTGCAATGAGTAAATATGCAGATCATGACGTCAAGCATTGAAGTTCTTACCTGATCTGTAGCGGTCATCTCGAGTTCCTCCGCCCCGATGTGTCCTGCGGGAGCGGCGTTCCCGGTAACGGGATGAGCTGGAGGGGGGAGGGGCATGGCTGGAGGAGGAACTGGGAGCGGGAGGCTGCACGTCATTCTGACGAGGTGGCTCAACTAACATAAACAAAACAAACAAGAACCAAAAAAAGGATGTTGATAGTTTAAAATGGTGTCAGAGCTTTCATGATTAACATATTACTTCTGTATGCGCACTCTTTTCAGAGGTAAAACCAAAAACTGTACCAAAATCAGCCACATAGTAAAGAGGTGAAACTTATTCCTATAAAAGTGCCACATTCTCATTCACTGCTTCACAATGAGCGATGAAAAACACTTCTTTTTCATCATGGAAGTTATAGCATCCGTGACTCTTGGTCAACCAGCTATATGCCTCCTCAACAGCTAACAATTTGCTATTACATGTTCTGTATCATGAGTGTTAAGTAGAGATTAGCTGAAACATGGTACCACTCGGCAGTGTTGAGCACAATCAGACAGGTGCTGTTCACAGAGTGAAATATTTCCTGCAATGTACACGTGGTGTATATTAAAAACAATAATTGTATAGTGCAGACATATTTTGACATTTTATGAGCTTCAAAGTCTTTTTTTAAAGTTTTTATGTAATCTAATGTACGATACACGAAAAAACATGGATGAGGGAACAAACTCTAAGAGGCAAGTTAGGAGATGGTCTTTCAAAATTGAGTTTTTCTAAAATCAAAGTCAGTCTAAGGGGTAAATCTTAAAGTCTGCATTGTGTTTTTGCCAGGACAAGAAGGCAAGGCATGATGGTAGTTTACCTGGTTTCTGGATGATGTAAGGAGCCAGAAGTTTGGTCCTTTTCTTCTCATAGCCTTTCTGTGTGATGTCCCCTGCAAAAATCACAAAGAAAACAGGGACTCAAATTACAGGTGCATGAAAATGTTAGTCACCTTGAAGTCACATCAACTCAAATCTGATTGAATCACATTATCAACTGCACACATTTTACATTGTACTGACAGAACACCTACGTTATGACTGATGCTTTGTTAAGAGCCACATGGTAAGACTAAGCAAAGTGATGAACTCTTATTCGTTAGACATCTGAACATTTCTGGCCATGTCTGATAAGGTCGTCCCCATCCTCCAAGGCAAGACAAGTGAAAAAGCAACAAAGAGGAAGGAGTCAAGTAAACTAAGGAGATAGAAAACACAGATGGATGCACACAGTGCTGCAGTAATCTCCAGAGATGGCTGAGGGCGTAGGAGATGTGGCTCTGTTCCAGCTTCGAGATGACACGAAGAGAAAAACAAAACACAACTAAATTTGGAAACATAAGGAAGCGTGGGCGAGAGATTTCAGAGATGATTCAGAGCCACTGGGAGAAAACATAGATTCATAACAGCAATGAGAATAAGGGATGGGATGTGGTTATAGAGATGTGTGATGGTGCATCTAGAGCACAGAGAAAAGCACTCAAAAGAGGATGAGGAGCAAAATGACCTTTAAAAACTTTCATCCACCCCAAAAACAGAAAGCACAACCTCTATTCCACCAGACACAGCACAAGCTGGCGCCGCAACAATACACCAATTGCTCCGCCAAACTTCTCTCCTCCAGTTCACAGAGAGTGTGTCAAGCTGTAGTGATTCATTCAGGGAGTCCCTTTTAGACTCTGTGAAGAGTTTCCCATATGAGAAAATTCTGTCTTATGCGTTGAAGTATCTTGCGGGGCAACATCAAATAGTACCTAATAACATATTAAGCTGCTGAGTCGCATAGTCATGAAGACTTTTAGACCCCAAAAATGAACTGGCTGATGAATGTGTCAAAATTAAGTTCAATTAAAACCAGTCGGTAGCTGTATTCAGAGATGGTAAAATATTTGTTGCATAGGTGAGAGAAGATCACCGTTAGCAGGCAAAATGGAGGATAGATACAGGTGTGTGGGTATGTGTGCGCTGTAATTGTATATTTGTCTGAGTGTGATTGTAAAGCTTCTGCTTTGTGTTAATCTTTAACGCTTTTGTAACATCTCACCACATTGTGAAGTCATACACAAATACACGAATATTCAGTTGCAGTAGGATAAATACCAAAGAACAAAGATGTGATGATGGTAAAGCTTTGTTATGGTATCACTGCAGTGAATAGGAAATGGGCATATGGTGATTTCTACCACCTTCAATTTAGGTAAACAAGTCAGGCTAATCCTGAATATTTTAGAGGCTGTAGCCTGAGATGTCTGGTTTTTAGTCATCATTTATAAACAAATTACAATAAAACCAACCAACACTATCAATAATCAATCATCAATTTGATTCATGATGAACTGGGCCGTGCTATTGTTTCATATCTAAGATTGTCTGTATCTGTGACTAAGAAAAGTAAACAAGCAGCAGAAGCCAGGAGCATTTTTATTAGGAGGAGGATGCTGCAACTCCAGCAATAAAGCCAATTCCCAACCCAACAGCACAAATTCACAACAAATGAAAAAATGCCAGGAAAAAAAACAATAACACCCTTTGAATAGATGCAGGGATTATTATTGTAATTCAGAACAAACAAACCCAGATGATGAATGATGCAGAAAAATGTCAGAGAAGCCTGAAGACTGCGTTATGATGAGTGTAAATCAGGATTTTTTGTTTCATTTATTTTCTCAGTTTTTGTCCTTACGTACATCTGGCAGACTATTCAGCTGTACAATATCAAACTGCACATTTACACTCTAAATTCACCAAACTGCTGACAAGCAAATGTCAAGCTCAGAAAAACAGCAGAGCTCATGCTCACAGGACATCGCTTGGGAAGCCTCTGCAACGCAATATCTACTCTGAGACTGCAGCTCTGAGCAGAAAATGGAAGAAAAGAAAACACGTCCATAAGTAATGCATGAACGGTACAGTTGGCCTCTCTCAGTCACATGATTTATTTTTAGCCCATGTGAACAGGCAGTTTCTCTGCAGAAAAACACAGAGAGAAAAAGCTAATGCAAGAGGAGAGGGATGGAGTCAGTGGTGGGGGAGGGGGTGGAAAGGCATTAAACAAAACTGAAGTAATCACTGCTCCATCTGGATGATTTGAAATTCATCTGTGTAGTTTTTTATGCACAAATGATCTGTCAGGCTCCAGCCGTAGAAACTGAAGGGTTAAAACTTCAAAAGCAGAAAAATAGTGCTCTTTCTATGCACCAAAATGTCCAACTTGAGTCTCTATGATATACATAACATTAGCAGTGTGTGACTCCATTGTTTGGTACTGTGATAATGATAAAAAGCAAAATAATCAACAAGTGTAGCTGGATGCATGTATTGGCTTACAGTTATCATGTCTATCTGCATGTTTTATAACCCCTCAGTGTGAGCAACATGAAACAAAAATAGATGCGGACAGCATTCCTTTAGTCACCTCCAGCCGGTTCATCTAAGGTTGGCTGAAAGCTGGCTGGAGCTTGATATTATATTGTTATGTAAATGGAGAGTCGTTACACCAAAAGCTTGTACCCAAAAGGTAAAATGTATGAATGCTGTGTAAGTGGGCACTATTTGTTTAAATGAAATATTTTTCTTCTTATTTAATTAAGTACGGTTGATATCAGTTCCTATCGTCTAAACTCTAGACTAGAGGTCTGAAATAGTCAAACACAGCATCACAAAGTCAAAAAAAAAAAAGTGAAATTGATTATATTGGTGGGGCTGATGTTCACAGAGCTTGCAGCACCAGTCTCCGGTCCTCCTGTTTAACATTAGGGCTGGGGAATTAGTCGCAAATTAGATCAAATCGCAATATGCAGTGCAGTATTTCTTAAACCTAAGATGTGTCGAATACAAGAAAAAGTTTTTACAGTAGCTGTTGTTTGCTGCACACTAGTGTTACTCAACTCTGCTCAACCAAAGAGCTAAAATGTTTAAGTGGTGATACGTGGCAAATGGCAAGAAGTGGCTATGGAAGTAAGTTCAAGGTAGAAAAAATGGTCAAAAAGCAACAAAAATGGGTGAAAAGGGGCAAAAATTGTCCTTAGACCATTGCCATGCCCACCTATAGCTCAGCCCTGATAAATTGTATACTACGTCCTGTCAACATATAACCTTCACTGCTCTCTGTTTCATTGTGCTTTGCCATGCATTAAAAATGTTTGCAAACTTTTCTGCCAAATATGGATCTGTAACAAGAGCTGCATGATACCATACAGGAAATGAAACTACAGCATAATTGGCCACATGGAATACAAAGATGACAGAAACCGTTTTAGTGTCTGTTCTTTTGTTATTCTGTGTAGCCTGATCTGTATCTTGCAGGTAAAATGTGATGTGTGTAATGTAATCACAAGAATGTCTTTGGTGAGCTGATAGTGTATCGGTTCATAGATATCTGCTTAGGAGGCAGGGCACGAGTCTGCTGAGGTGATGTGGGGCCTCACTTGTTAACCCACTTTCTCACAGTGATCCACTCTTTCTGTGGTAACGGGGGAGGTCACCATCAAACCACTTTACTCATTTGCATTTTTTTTGTCTTGTTTTTAAAACTTCGAGATGTATATTTCTATTTTTTCCCAATGCAGTAAAAGTAATATCATATCCTTTGCATTCTGATACCCTCTCACTCTCTCCACCCTGGGATCATTTGAATTGCAGCAAGACTGCTCCCTCTCTCTCCTTCCACCCCACAGGCGCTCTGTCTGAATAGTAATTAGCTATCGACCTCTATTCTCTTTCCCTACAATCCTTTGCCTCTCCCTCATCTTGTCTCGCTCGGTTGCTTTCTCTGGAAAACAGCTTAAACACATGTCAAACACCTGCTCACTAAAAATGATCCAGAACAGGTTGAAATACTGCAGAGTACACAGGGGCTTCCAGCTGGTCTCTCACTGAAAGCAGACAACTTCAAGCAAGGTTTGAAGATAAGGAGCCAGAATGTAGGCCACTGTAACAACACCACATGAAGCTTTTTATCAGATCTCAAATTGTAATACACAGACAGGAAAGATGTGGCCTTTGGCACAGTAACACACAAACACTGTTATGTTTAAAGACTGACATGGCACCTACCTCTCACCTCCATTTCTGCCTGAGTAAATCTGAGTACAAGTGTATTTTCTTTTTATCTGTGGAACAGCATACTCCTATAACGAAGACTATCTACACAGTCAGATACACTTGTCTCATTTAAGCTACAAGACAAAAACAACAAACACCTGAAAATATCACTGACAGTTATTGAGGTAATGCTTGAATCCAAACCATGTAATAATATGTAGGTTGGAAGCCATTTTTCTCCCGCTTTCTTATTTTTTTCCACACATGTATCCACCCAAATTTTCTCACCAGCGTGTGTGTTTTGTGTGTCATTGCCTCACACACATTGTTTTCAATAAAGGCTGGTAATAGCTCTACTGAAAGTGGTTTGACAAGTAAACTTAGTAACGGATCTAATGATCCACCTCTGTGGCATCATGACAAGTGTGTGTCTGAGCCTGTGTGTACTTGCTGTGTGGATGAGCCAACAGTTCAAAGTGCACACAAGTATACAACAGGATTATGCTGCTGAAAGCTTGGCTGATTTGAAGGGGCTATTGTTCTTCCTAGATTAGCACATAAATATGTAACTCAATTAAGGAGAATTAGGGCTGTTGCAACACATTGGTATTAAGGACAACTGCTTTTTCTTTTTTAGAAAAATAAATAATCGATTAAACAGAGAAAAGACATGTATCTATCTCACCTCTGGTGTAGTGTGTGGCTACTGCTGTGACACAAATCATGTCAGAAAAGAAGACAGACAAAGGCGAGGTATTCAAACTGTTTGAAAAATATTCCCCGCTTGAGATTTCATAAAAAGGTGGGTAGAGTTGAGGAATAAACAAAAGTGAGGCATTAATTGACATGGGACTGACAACCTTCACAGTTATTCGTGAAGTCTCTATAAGTATCGTTCGATGGGAAAAGTTAAGCTTCTCTGTTTCTTTAACCAGATCCCCAAGAGGGTAACTTTAAAGTAAAAAACAACAAACTTCCCTATAAAGTTGGAAAAATTCTCATATTTGTACGTTTGAATTTTTTAGATGGATACCTGTAGAAGAAAAAAATGACTGCTGATATAAAGCAGATTAAGTGAATTTTCAATAAAAGTGCACAAAAGGTTAATTTCCAAATAGCATCATTGAACAATCAGTATTTTGTCTACTTGTAGTGCAACCAAAATCTGCAAAGTAGTAATGCTCTCTGATATGGTATAGACTATGCTGACAGTTTTGTGTATTATGTAGCTATAACACACAATGTGCACAATGCCAACATCTCTAAAAACCTCCACAGGCTGTATTTCTTATTTTTAGTTATTCAAAAATAATCATTAGGGAATGTTACAAAAGATGATATAAACTTCCACAAAAGCTGTTCTATCTGCTGACACTACTGTAACTGTCAGGCTACACTCGTTTCAGCTTTTCAGACAAGATTGGACCTGTTCGGGATTAGTTTGGCTCTCATTCAAGCAGATATAGTCAGAAATGACTTTGCATTTTTCGGGGCACATCTTTGGGAACATTTTAGTTTTTGTACTGTAATTCAAAATCATGAACCTTATCAAAAATGATCAAATAAATGTTTTTCTTAAAGGTAATAGAATGGCATCTCAACAAATGCACCTAACTGAGAATGCACTCATCCATCATTCTATGAATATGCATTTTAATGCACAAAAGAGGCTACACAAGCTTACTCTGACTACATTTACATGCACACTATATCAAATTAAGATCCGTATTCTGGTAAAGGCAATACTCTGAAAAAGGTGTTGACATGCTCTGTAGATACTAGAATATTCCCATTTACAGGTTTTTAGCATACTACTGACCAGGTGAAACACGGGCAGAAAACCCTAATGTAGGCGTATTCTACAGTTAAAAAAAAAAACCAATACAACACTAAGGGCTAAAAACTCAACCAGTTTCAACTATTTCACTTACACTGTGGATACTCTTGGACAGAGACCATTTGTGATGGCACCAAAGAAGGAAGTTAGTGTGGGCTTTCAACAACTTGTACCTCAAACCGGTGAATGAGAATGAGAATGAGAGTTCTAGCCAGACTTTGATGAAGAGGGAATGTGAATATTACACAGCACAGCAAAAGCAGAAGCAAGCATCTTGGACTTTGTCAATGTCAATTTAGTGCATGCAAAAGAATGGCCCTAGATAGTGTCCTGTCCTGACGCTACTACTACTACTACTACTACTAGCACTACTACCACTACTACCAATAATACTACGTTGTATTAAGAATATTCTGATGAACATGTTAACAGGAATACTCCAGTGGCTGCGAAGCATGTAAATAACTTTTTCAGAATATTGCCTTATCTAAAATATGGCCCTCAATCTGAATATAGTATGCATGTACGCGCAGTTACTTAGACAATGAAACTGGTATTTCAGGCAACGGTGAGAGAGAGAGGTCTGAACAGCTCTACAGCAAATCATGCACACACACACACACACACACACACACACACACACACACACACACACACACACACACACAAGCTTCCTGCACAGGTCTCAAATTTTCCTCTCCCTCTCTGGGGAAACACGCAGGGTGTGGCCAACTCAGGTAACAGAGTGAATCATGTTTCACTCAACCCTCTAGTTACACAGACATCCAAAAGGGAGTGACAACACACTGCACACACACATACATACACACACACATTAGCACATGCAGCCCCTCAAGGGCCAGTCAATATAATAACAAGGCTCACAAAGCAAGCAAGCAAGCAGAGTAGAGAGGGAGGTTAACCAGGAAAAAAATAGTTGTTGGAAGATCATTTCCACCTTCTGTTGTCAACTTCCAACATAAGAAGGTGTTTTTGGGAGCTGACAGACAGACTCACACAATCATTCATGAAAAACAGATGAGATAAAATAAAGGAAAAATTTGATAATACTAAAAAAACATTTACGCAGCTTGTAAACTGGCTTTAACAGGAAAGAAAAATAATAGTTATGATCCACAAAGACTCACACTGATGCAGCAAAACCCAAAGCTGTTCAGTGAATAAGATACACTGCCCTGCCGAAAAAAAAGTCACCACCTGGATTTAACTGAGCAAATAGGTACAAGCCTCCTATTGGATACTGCATAGGTATCTTTCAGCTATTGACCATTTAAAGATTATGGCTGGTTAAAAACAAAATCAAAACAAAAAGGGACAAGATTTCCTGTCTCATGGTTAATGCCTGCCCTGAAAATGCTATGAATTATACACTTCCTTAGAAATGCCTTAGAAATTAAAGAATATATCACAATACCTCCTCACCTTCAGCACAGCCTCTATAAAAATTACCATGGGCAAGTTGATATGGTCTCTTAGAGACCTCATGTTCTCTGTTTCAACAGCTTAGTAGAGAATTACATTGTGTTGTATGTGTTGCTCCAACATATGGCTCATCTAATCTGGGGAGGGTCTCTGGAAAATTCAGAGTGAAAGTTTGTGTAGGGGGGGCCAGAGCACTGGGGGCACCAAATGGGCCGTGACCATAGCAACCGGGTCCATGGGGTGCTGCATGAGGGAGCATGAGATGCAGAACTATGCTGAAGATACAGGGCAGCCTGATGCTACAAGGGTGCTGCTGGCAAATAAAATCCATCAGGGAGCAGAGGAGGAAGAAAAGGGTGATGAAATGAGGTGGCTGTTTGTTTTCGTGTTAATCTTTTAAACCTGATTAGCCAACCTCGTGAGAATTATAACAAGAAAAGTAAACATTCAATGGATTTTACTTCTTATGCATGGAAATTAATTAAGAATTCGACATTATTTTTGAGACACTAGTTTTTATGCTTGTGACTTAAATCAGGGAAAGTCTTACATGGCTTGGTTAAGATTAACTGAATTTAACACATTTGTAGCTATAATTATTATAGAGAGGACTCTTGTTGATTTGGATAGATTCACAACCCCACAAACAGAACATGTAAGCTTGGTCTGTTGACAGAGAGTAGAACACTGAATCAGCAGCTAAAACACTGGATGAGGAGGCAGTGGAGTCTCTCTGGTGTGCACAGTCTGAAGCACGTGCTGCGTGCAGTCTGACTGCAGCTCCTTCACTTGGCACTTTTGAATAATTCAGTGAACTGCACAGTGACCTGACCAGTGCTTGCTCCTCTCTGTCATTTTTGTGTGCAGAGTTACTTCTAGTTACAAGCTGCACAAGTCAGACAATAAACACTAGAGAGGGAGGCCGAGTCTTAGTTACAACAAGGTTAAATGAAACTCAACTTTGAAGCCAGAGGATGTTGAGAGCTCAGACAGTTGTGCTGGACATGAGAGTGAGAGTAAGCTGTTCAGCTGTGTTTGTGTTGCATTTTCATCTAAATTATTGAGCCCTTTTTGTACATAGGCTTCAGTGCACCCTGTTTTTTTAGAGTGAGTCTGTGTGCATGATGAAATGCGGGTGTTACGTAATTTAGAAATTAAAAAATGAGTCCTGTTGTGTTTGTGTGTGACATGAGCGGCAGTCGCAGAGCCCCTCACTCTGTCAGCGGCCTGCAGGGCTGGCTGAAGATCAGAGCTGAAACAGTTAATGGGCTTTTAAACAGATAAATGAGCTTCCTTCCTGTCCCTGTCAATGCTGCACACATTCAAGAATTACTGGACACATCCGTACGCCAACACACATGATAACACACAGTGCATTTTCAGTTCAATGTGATGTCACTTCATTTCTTGTCGCTGAAGATTTGTATGAAGAAGCAAAGCCTAACGATAAAAATATCCTTACCCATGTATCCAAAGCTTACATAACATTCCTCTCACCCCAAGTCCTCCATTGCTTGTCCAATAAAGTAAAAAAAAAAAAAACAACACATCAGCGGGCACCAGCCTTTTGCTCTGTGACGCTTAACTTTGGGAATCAAACACTGACACTGTACTTTTTCTACTCTGGCCACAACTGGAAGAAAATGCTCATTGTTCAGAAACTTGAAGATTATTTTCAATTCTCGTGTTTTAATTATTTTGGAGATTTGTAACACACATTTCTCGTGACTCTTGCTTTTTCAATTCAGACTACTTTGACAGACATGAATTTATAAAGCAATGTTGTCAAGATGTCGTTTTCTCATTGAACCTACTATGATGATTCTATTCCTAAATTTTCAACCTCATCTCACTGTTATCACATACGTATACGATTTGAAATTCAGGGCTTAATCAGGATTACATCAAATGCTGGCCTGGGATTGCCTCGGGATCCCCCAGGTAAGAGAAAATACTTTGCTGGGGGGAGAGATGTCTGCGTCATCTTGCTCAAACTGGTGCCTCTGTGACCTGATCAAAGATAAGCAGATGGAAATGGATAGATGGGTTCAAATCCTTAAAAATTAAAAGCTAAACCTCACGATATCTTCTGAGAAACTTCAGCCTTTAGACGCTTTCAGTTTTAGTTGTACTTTATCATAATAGTGGTCAATAATTATTTTGTCTATCACTCAATCAAAGAGTGTTTGGCCTCCAGATATTTGATACACATCTAAGCTGGAAAAAAATATGCCCCAATATTAGTGCCCACTACTCCTCTTTGCATTCACATTGAAAACGGATCTGCTCCTCTGTTGTGTTATTAGTGTATGATTTTACATACCATGAAATATTGTCAGGAAGAGAAGTGCTAGAAGCTTAGCATGAAATGCCCTGCTGGTTTTGACAAAAACTCATCAAGAATCATATTTATTTTTGAAAGGCATCTGAATTAGTTTGAAAGTCATAAAACTGTCAGATTGTGGGAGGGGTGGTATAGTGGCGGGTGAAGGAGAGAGAGAGATCCCCATTAGTGGTCCTAGCCCTCTGTGACTCTCAGGCTAAATGAGCCAGGCGTGTTGCCCCCTGATGCTCTGTGACCTAGATTGAGAGTCAAAGGCAGGGACATAATCTCTTTCTCTCTCTCTCTCTCTCTCTCTCTCTCTCTCTCTCTCTCTCTCTCTCTCTCTCCCTCTCTCTCTCTTGCTCTCTCTCTCCCTCCCCATCTCTCCCTGTCTCTCTGAGCGTGGAGCAGGCTGAGGATGAAAACGTGCATCTCTGCTCTATCACAGACAGGTGGCAGGATGAACACTAGTCACTAACAAATCCAAACTCAATCAAAACAATGAATGAAAATAAGTTATGGACTGAAGTTGTGAAATCCATGTGATGCTTTTGTCTTTCCTTGATAGGGGATAAACACTCACACAATTGAAACATTCAGCCAACATGCATCATTGTATGCATGTATGAATGAGTGGGACTAAGACTTAGAGAAAGATGAAAACATCTCTCTGCTAAAAATACAGTCAGTACTCTTATTTAGGCAATTTGGCACTCTAACTTTGGCATATCCTGCTACACAGAGCTCCAAGCATGGCAAAAAAAGAACAAAATGAAACCAATGCTTAGGAGCTTAAAATTGCAGTTTTTCAGCATCCACTTGAGGTTAGCTGCAGAAGCACAGGAAGCCTCATTCACACCCAGCTAAATGAGCTTATTTCTACAGCAAAAACAATCGTTCACATCTTCGTCAAAAGCAGGTTTGTTCTGAATAGCTCTCAGTGAACTGCCCACAATGTGTTGGGACAGCTTTTTTTTCCCTTTTTTTTTAATTTTGAAGCCCTGACTTTTGTGAGTTTCGCTTGTTTAAGGGTCTGGCTGCCTTGACTGACAGTCAGACACCCAGTAGCTGTTACCGAAGAGGCTAAAGGCTGCCTAACCTTATAAAATTAGGTTGAATCATCTCTTTAAATATGGCACCCGCTTCAAAATGCTGCACCAGAAGCAAATTGGTGAAGTCATGTAGATGTATTATACACTCTATGGTGTGAAGACACAAAAATGAAATATCAAACTTATCAGATGCTGAACAAGTTCTTCTCACAAACCAGTAAAATATAACCAGCTCAGGATGGATCTGACCAGTATCCAACAGAGGACAGTTTTTGATACTGCTATCAGAAACATACTTTTGAGCCTCCTGTCATGTCTTCACAGCCTGCCCCTGTCTTTGAACAGCAACTGTTCGAAGCACATCTACTCCACTCCATCCCTAGTCACTATGATATAAACAATCTATAAACAAGAGCCTCACACACTCTGATGCACACACTCTCCTGTCCTGAGCAGCTTAAACAGTTGTGGTTTAGTGCTCTAAATTCCAGTCCAGCTCAATCACTCAGTCTTTGATCCCCTCAATGGCTTTCTTTGTGTCCTTACAGTCACGTAGGTTCAAGTAGGCGGAGTTTCTCCCTTTCTCTTACACACAGACAAATACATATACACAGGGTGGAAACCTCAACTGAAATAAGCTGCTGATGCATATTTTCAGCTCTTGGTGCATTTTTTTAGTTTGTTGCAAAGGGAGTCCCATGTATCAGGACAACAATGGGCTTATTGTTGCTATGTAAAAGATATCTATGAGAAAGTTTTTTGCTCAATGGGTGGCCAGCTGCTGCCTGGTCTTGTGAGCAGTGTGCAGAGCTGAGTGCAGTTGAGCAGACGGCAAATGCATGTCATCAAACTGGAAGATGAGGATACAGGAGTGTAGCATCTGGATGGCAGTGAGCCTCTTTATTAACACAAGTCTTTTCAGGTCTAAAGTTACGTACGTATTATAGAGAGTTTTTTTCCTCTGAGGCCTGAGTCCTCAGCAGACGGTCAGTCACTCTGGGGGAATCAGCTTTCAACTCACTCACACTTTTCTCTATGAAGGGGTTCAACCACTACAAGTAACTGACTGGATACGGTGTGTCAGTGCGGGATGTCACACAAAAGACAGAGAAAACTTCCAATACTACAGGGAACTCACACTACATGACTTAATCCTGACTCAGGTCCTTACATCACCTGGAGGTCTGACATAAGGGGAGAAATACTAAAGTTTGACTTCAATCAGACATCAAATTTGTCATTCTCTCAGTAAAATTAGTCAGGAATAGGATGGGTCATGATCAGAGTTTATGGATACCAATGTCATTACCGATTCCTCTTAACAATATGATTCTTTACTGATCCCCTTATCACTTCCTTCTATGAATTTTCTCTGCAAAAAAGGAAGCTTAACAAGTTTTGTCAAAAATGTATAGAGTTTTAAGTGAATATATATGAAAGTCACTGGATCCTGGATCTGTTAAGAAGTGTCAGTACTACAAACCCAACAGTTGTTTAAAAAAAAAAACTATTTCTGCTTTCTCTAGAAGCATCCTTGATCTTTCACGCCTGATAGTATTTCCACCCATGGAAAGAGTTGATAAGGGAATTGTTGAGCAAAAGTGCTATCGATATTGATGGATTTAGCTATTTTAATCGATTCTTAGCAAGAACCGGCCCTAGATATTCATTCCTAATCAGGAACAACAAATCCATCATTAGACCTTCAGTTTTCCACAATATTGGTTATGGACTGTGATTTAGAGTAACGTTTACATTTCTTGTAAGTGACTAATTTTTGAAAATCTAATAATATTTTACATTAACCTCTAAATCTTGAAACTCTAGATCAGCCCTACTTGATTGGCAGCCTGCAAGCAACTACCAGGTGATCGTAAATTTGGTCTGGTAAGAAAATCATCTTATACCAACATAGACAAATTCTTGCAAAATTTCCAACATTATTACAAACATTTAGTGCAACACTTGGCATAACCTTGTAACTAACCCAAAATGCATTCTGTTGTTGAGGGGAGCCTGTTTGTAAAGTTTACATTAGCAGTTCTGTACAAATGAAAATCGCATCCTCATTGTCCTTAAACAAAAAAATCTGCAAAGAAAGTCGTTGATTTAATCCTGCATGGACTGAGAGGCATTAATTTATTTTACTACCAAGATAGAATGCCAAACCAATGAGTGTGTTGCAGTGCTGAGAGATTATGATATTCAAAGATGCCATGCCCTTTTGGATGTGGCAATAAATTAATGAACATCAATTGTGTTTGTTATCTTATCTATTTGGTTGGCCTTTAAATGGTTAACTTGGCTCACTGTCTGCCAAAAATGTTTGGCCCAGCTCATGTCCTTAGTCTGAAAATCCGGCCCAACTGAATACAAATAATCATCATTTTTCTGGTCTGTATCTAAATAGTAAACACAACTTAATGACTTTGAGAAACACCTGAACCTACCTGACAACACCAAACAAAACACATACAACTCCACTTTTTCACACCTGCCATACATTTCTAAACAATTGTTTCAGTATCAATCTTGTTGTAATTCCTACACAATTACTTTATTCAAACACACGTTGCATGCATAATTAAACATCCTTTTCTCATCATCCACGGCTTCCAACCCATGTTAAGTGATGTGAAGACAAAGAGAGAACACCCCCTCCTCTATCACCCAGCCTCATTAACACACAGTTAATTGGTATCTATTATTAGACCAGAGCACACACTCAGATCTACAGCAGCTCAGGTCACAGCTCACCACAGATACACTGTGAGAAATTGGCACTAACATATGCTGAATGAGCAATTGAGCTAGAAAATCCAAACCTTCAACCCTTCATTCACTTCTCATGTCATGTAAGATGTCTATCTGTCACAACTGCGGGAACAAATATTGTAAAAGTGGAAAGCAGTGGTCCCTCCTTTCTCCCACCTGTGTTTCTTCATAGTTTCACCTGCCAAACCTGGACATGGCACTTTCGGATATCGGCGTTCAGTGCAAAAGGCACTGAAGCGTCATGTGGCCACAGCATCCCCTCTGTTTTGCTCGCCATGTGAAAAACACAACATTACTCATCCACCCCCGGGCACCTGGGAACTGCTCGGCACCAATCAGGCGGCTGCACTGTGATTCACAGTGTGAGGAGGAGACTTGCATAACATCCAGCACCATATTCTTATTCTTCACAGTCATTATAAAACAAATAACCCCACATACATCAGACGCAGTGTATAGGATGCTGTGGCCTCAGCATCATAAAAGGTCCAATGGTGTATCAGGCAGCACTCACACTCACTCACAGGGGCCTTAAGGATGACAAACTTGACCCATTTTCCTCGACAGGAGTCTATTTGCTTGTGTAGTCGAGATGATGAGCAGTAAATGACATGTACTGGATGGATACTAAGTGGAATTTGACTAGAAATTCCGAGAAAACAGGCTGGACTGAATCACTGTAACATTTATAGAGAGCAGTCTATGAAAGGGATCACCAACATGTACACTCAAAAAACCCAGCATACTCAATGGAGTATCCTGCTGGGGAAAAGGAGGTCAGTGTGTTGTATCGTCAGTTGTAGTCGTGCTCGGATCCACTGCAGCAGCTCAACCAGCTGACAGACAGAGTCCGGACCAGTTTGAGTCTCATCTCAGAGAAACACTCTTAAGAGCCACACTTGACGTTTGCACTGTTTACAGCCTGAACTATTTCACCCCCTGTAATAAAAACATTACCTTCAGACAGCTCCAGATCCAGCTCCGCCAGCTGGTCCCTGACCTCTTTAGGCAGAGCTGACAGATCAACGCCGCGGTCGGCCATCGTTGGAAGCACAGCAGCGGCAGCGGCAGCGGCAGCGGCAGCAGCCAGCGGGATGTTTGTGGTATAACCTCGGACGGCAGCAGGTACACTCCACCATGAAGCTAAGATAAAAACAGCGACTTAAAAAATCAAGATAAAGATGTGGTGATAGTGGCACCGTTTACTCCATCTCCGCGAGTCCCTGACACCGCCATGACTGCTGGAGATGGGAACAACTCGCCAGAGGAGTCTGTCAGTCACGTGACCCGGGCTGACGGTAATTGCTGTGACAGGATGGAGGGATGAAGCGGACTCTCTGCTCCCTCTGCTGTTTCTTTTCTCCAACAGTCAGAAACAGCATTCCTACACATCCAACTCACCTGCCACATCAGGTGAAATCTGCCACTCTGTCTCATGTATAAACCATAGAAGAAGTTACTATGGCTTAAAGGTTACGTTGCCATGGACTTCAAAAAAGAGTCATAGAAATGTCTTTAAAAGCTCCAATTGATGAGCACCCCTGACTCAACCAAGATGTTTGGTATAACCACAGACCGTATATAGAATATGTATTTAGTATATATACTGATTATACAGTCAGTGGGTATGACAGGTGTATGAAAGCTAAAAAAAAAATAAAAATGGAGAACCGACTTTGTTAATCTTTTTTTTTTTGGCCCATATATTTTGAGATAAAATGTCAAACTTTTTAAATTAAAAATTAAATTTTGAGATAATTAAATCAAGATTAGGAGAGAAAAAAAATCAAAATTCCTAGTAAGAAGGTCAAAACTATAAGATAAAAATTCTAAAATTTAAGGTAAAAAGTCAAATAATGGGATAAAAAGTCGAAAATTTCAGATAATTAAGTCAAAATTATGAGATAAAAAGCCAAAATTTGAGATAAAAGTCAAATATTGGGATAAAAAGTTAATTTTAGGATTATTAAGTCAAAATTGTTACAAAAAAGGGAAAAAAAAGTAAAAAAGCCAAAACAATAAGATAAAAAGTCAAAAAAATTTATCCCAAAATTTAGACTTAGTACGGGTCAAAAAAAATACCTCAACAGCACAAGCTTTTTAATAAATTTTTACATTTTTGTACCGGCAGAAATGGGCCTCTATACAGACGAGCTGGTATAGAAACCTTCAAACAAGACTTCAAGTAACAAATCTCCACACTGATGTAAAGTATGGAAAAACAAAAAGCAGAAAACAAAAACAAAATAAAACCAACAAACAATAGAAACAACAGGAAAAAAGGTGAGTCATGATAATGAGATGCTAAGTCATTACACATGGAAAATTATGTTAACAATGATTTACTACATATTACTTTTCTAACTTTTACCTGTTCGTACTGGTGAAACTAGAATCCCATAGTACTGTACTGTACTATACTTTACCTTACAGTACTATGGTTGCTCAATATGGCCAGTTTCACCAGTAAGAAAATGGATAAGTTAGGAAAATAATATTGATTATTCATTAATCCTGATTTGTTTTTGCTTGCCTGTAAAGAGTCCAGGTATGCCAGTTTAAACCATAAAAATTAGTGATTAAAAGTATAAATGAGATAAAGAGTCAAATTTTGGTAAAGTGTAGCATAATTTAGTATAGTATGAGGATTTTTTTCTGGCCTGTAAACCCTTTTTGTTCTATTTTAACACTATTTGATGTTTGAATCTTGTTGTGCTTGTTAATCACTGGTGTTGTGGATGTCTGTGTTTGTAATTGAGCCACTTGTAAAAAATGTTTAACCCTTTCCTTTTTCGGATCACTGTAGCCTTTTTTGCCAGGAGTAAAACTAGAGTAACACTGGACGAAGGTGGTGGAGATTTATCAAGTTCACGAAATGATCGTTTTTGTGACATAGTGCAGGAGTGCTGCATGACTGGGTGGAAAACCTCACTGAAGTGATGACAGGAATGGAGTGGACAATGGAAGGGGTGTAGTGACATGGGGGCCCGGTACGGGGCGCTCTCACAGGGAACAGTGCTGGGAGGTGACAGAGTAAAAGAAGGGAGAGGGGCATGTGCCAGGGAAAGCAAAGAAGTTGTGCAAGTGTTATTGAATGAACAGCATGTCAATGTTAGTTGTTTATATGCGAGTGTCCAGTTTGAAGCTTAGGTTTGGAGTGGCAAATGCCGTCTGATCTGTAAAAACTGTCGGTTTTAGAAGACACTCTTCTTACAGATCAGACAGCAAAGAGCAACTAAGAAACTTTTCTTTTACATTAATTTATTTTTATTATTTGCCCGAGACACAACTTATCCATTAGTTGAGACTATACACAATATTGTATTTTTTCCCATCTTGAGGCCTGAGTTTTTGACGAACACACCATACAGTGATCTTTGATACATTTTTTTTAACGTGGTTCAATCTCCTCCAAAAATAAAGATATCTTTTCCCATAAACAAAATAAAGAGGACATACGGTCAAACAGAGGAAAAAAAAAATCAAACATGCACACAAAGAAAAAAACTTAAACAATGCTGTTAAAAAAAAACAGAGAAAAAAGGGGAAAAAAAACAAGATGATAGTCTTGGAAGTACAGTCTGATAAAAAAGCATTTGCAGTTCAGAACTTAAATTTTAAAAGAAGCACCTTGCACAAGCCTACTGCATGAACACAACTGCTTTTCAAATGTTGGAAAGCAACTGATTAGGACATCTTTAACTTTAAACAATGTGCACTAATCACGAACCTGTTGTTCATTCTCCTCACATTTCTCTGGTCTTGTCGTAATGTTATCATTCAGCTGAAACAGACCAAACCCCCTCAACCCTCATCAGCGAAAAGCAAGAACATTGATATTTAATAGAAAAATATATTGCACTACTCTTTTCTTAACTGAAATGCCAGGGTAGAAGATCTCGGGTGTATTATGTTTGATTATCATTTAAGGGCCTTCTAAAGCTAACCACTTAAAGTGTGTTACATTAGGACAGAGGATAGAATCCTTACATGACAAGGACAGCTTTTGCATTTATAATTTCATGTTATAAAAGGAGAAAAGCAGATCAATAAACAGTGATAGTATGTTGAGCACAAACACACAGTGGTATACTTCAGCCTTGAGTAATCCATGCAGTCAATAGGGTTTTATACATACAGGAATAATATAATGACATCCACTCCAAATGGCTTAAAAAAGGATGGTAGAAAAGTCAGGCACACACTCACAGGGTAAACTGTGCACATATCTATAATTTGGTTTGTTTAACACTCCGCTAACTAATCCTTTATGTGTAGTTTAGCTGAGTTAACTCAATAGGAAAAACACTGATGGAAAACTAAAGGATTAAAAAAATAAAAGCAAAAACAATATTAGAACCATTTTTCAGGATGCCTTTTACTGCAGAGCGGCAACCAATCTGTCACTGTACTTTCACTACATCAGCAAAACATTGTGTCAATGACCAATATCAGGCATGTAAATCTCTTTTTACAATTAAAAAATACAAGTAAAAGTGTCAGCCTTGGAAGCAACAAACCTCATCACAGCCAGCGTTTGGGACAGAGTTGGACTAAAGCTGCATTTTAAAGTGAAAAAAAAAAATCAACGCATATATCTGACGAAGAATTTTCATCCATACATTTCATACCTATTGAAAACATTTTCCGACGGTCACTACTGAACAAGAACTGACTCCAAAACCTGCAGAGTTGTTGTCCACCGTGATATTCATATGTACATACAGCGTGACAGATATCTCTGGGCAGGGGGCCTGGAGGGGCAGAGGGGATGACGGAGGCACTGTGCAGTGTCTGTGTGTGTGATTATCACTGGCTGTGAGGGGAGAGGGGAATCTTAATCAAGGGTGGGAGTTGAGGGCAGGTCCCTCTGTTCAATCATTTTGCACCAGTCCGGCCACTTCAGTCTATTCTTTGCACCAGCTTTAGCACATCATCTTGAAGTTGACTGTGACTGTGTTGCCATGACAATCCCTCCTGGCTGGCCGGATCCCATGCCGGCTAAGACTGACATAGCCACCGCCTCTGCAGCCCGGACGCTCATGCCATTGATGGTGGGCCCTGGACTGGAGGCGGAAGCTGGGGGTGACGGCCCGTGCTGGATAACTGCAGCTGGGGAGCCTATGGGTTCAGTGGGAGTGTCCCTGGAGGTTTCCTCTCCTCCTGCAGCTTAAGACAGAGTAAGAAACATTCACCCTTAAGAGAGGTGAGCGAGTAGGAAGAATGCATTAGATGGAGGAGGTGATGGATGGATCCTGACAGAATAACTGGTGGAATGCAGGAGGACTCAGGTCATGAGCTCAAATGACTACCTAGGAAAGCTGCTTTCTTCTGCATCAAAGTCACAGGACAGTCTTTGTGAGCCAGGAGGAGCTGCTTCAGCTGTGCCACCTCATTCCTCAGCAGGGTGACTTCATTCTAATGGTAAAGAAAAGAAAACATATGGAACTAAAGTTATTTCCAGTCTGCCTCTTTTTATCACTCAACCATCGTGTGACAAGAACACTGAAGACTCACCGTTAGGGAGACATTCATGTTGGCGAGATCATCTGCCTTCTTCTCCAAAGAGTTAACCCACAATTTTCGTTTCTGCCTGCAGCGAGAGGCAGCTGCACGGTTCCTCTCCAGAAAACGCTGCCTCCTTTCATCAGGGTCCATTTCTGTGGCCCGCCGTCGCCGGCCTCCGGTAGGTTGAGCCGGGGAAACCTGGTGGGTGAGAAGAGTAGGGGGAGTTTTGCATAGAGCTTCTAAAATGATGAATAATCCGTCTTGATGACAAGTTGTTTTTTAATTTATCATTTCTACTTCAGACAACATCAGTGCAAAATATAGAAATGATATAAGACTCTGTTAGTGCTTAATTGCTTGATGTGGAGGATTAAAGCTTGGCTGAGGGGCATATAAAGACAAATGTTATACCCATGTGGAGGTTAGTAATTTATTCACTTTCATTTACACCCATGGTTGAGACTGCATGAGATTTTCATTTCTTGAGCTTCAGGAAGAATATTTTAAAGCAAAGACCCACCTAGGATCCAAGTTAATATTAAAGTTGAACTTTACCAAACACAAAGTGGTAAACTAATGCAAATGCAAAATATGCTTTTGTATTTGCAATAGTTTGTTTATGAAAATGGATGAAAGTACTACTGTGTATACCCCAGTAGCATAGTACAGTTGTTTCCTTCCTTTCTTAAATCACATGCAAAAGATATGGCACAAATTGAAATATATTGAAAATAAAACCACCCTTGAGTCCTGTTTTAAATGAACCAAGGTTATATGTATGTGTTTCTGTCCTTTCCTGGAAGGTAACCAGAGGTTTAAAACATGTTTAATAAGCTCAAGACAGTGTATAGAATCAAATCAATGGCAGGTTTCCTATTTACTGGTGGTTCTTGTCTGATTCTTGCTAGGAGTCGTACAAACATTGATGTGGATTACCTGAGGTTGTGCAGGTGATGGTGCATCAGAGTTTTGAGAGGGCTGCTGGCTTTGTTCCTGCCGCTGGGGGACTGCAGGGATGGATCCTGCCCCCCCACCAGCCCCATCCTGTGCTCCAGGGCCCTGATGAGTCAGAGCTGCTTTCAGTCGCTACGGAAGGAGACATACCAAATTCCATGAAGATTATTTGATATAAAGCTTGAAAATTAGTTATTTGATCATAGAAATGCAGATATGATTACATTTAATTGGAGAATTTTGTAGTGATAGAGCTGTTTTCATGATTTGCTGCCTCTACATAAATACCACATTATGACACATAATCTCACCATCTTGGTCTCAGAGTGCAGACTATACCCAGATGGGGAGGATGACCCACTGCTGGCCCCACCCACTGGAGGTCCTGGAATCCCAGGGATGTTAGGCACTGAGTTCACTGGTCTTGCAAGCTTTTCCGGGATAGAATAAAAGATTGGATGTGGTTCATGAAAGCAATATTCTCAAATATCTACTTTTCTACTTTTCCGGCAGATTTGCACCGATTACTCACAGATATGACTGAGGTCATTTGCACAGGACTTGGCAGGAGGGGGACTGTCTGCCCATTAGGTAGATGCCTCACCAGTGGATATGCGCCTGTTGGTGAGCTGTTGGAAAAAAAATCATATACTGTTAAATGGAAACTCAGTTGTTCTGCTCTTGCTGACTCAATATAGCCAGAGATCTGGATCAACAAAGTGTTCAACATGATCAAAAGACCCTCCCTTTTTCAAATGCCAGATCAAGTTGCCTCGCAAAATGCATAAAATGGAAATAAATATGAGTGAGGAATAATGTCTAGAGGAATTCAAACAAGCAAAAGAAGAGAAAAACAGAATCAAGACACACACAATCACTTTATTTGTTCATAATGCTGGTGTACAGCAGAAAGCCAAAACTGAAGAACCATCTTCAGTTTTGTATTAAGTAACTTCTCTGTCAGTAAAATAGGAAGCACTGAAATATCTGAGATATCTGAGGGGGTAAATATTGTCTCCAGGAGACAGGATCTATCCATTATTTCTCACCATTTCAGTATTCAATAGTAGAAGTAACTGCTAGTTGGCTGATGCAATTCCCCTCAGCAGTATTTCTTAAAGGTAGGGTCTGCAGGAGTTGTTTGTTGTGTTTGTAAACACAACTTCCATAGAGGGCTCCTCCTCGGTGGCTCAGTGCCACTGACTGTAGCTATATCAATGCACTCACCAGCCCAGAAAGCACCTGCAGTATCGCGTTTCTACGCGGGTGCAACCCAAGTGCCATATGCCTGACTTCCTGCATGTAAATGAGGTATCCTGTTTCTCCATGTTACGGCCACTATCATAGCAGTTTGGGATAGCTTCTCCCACTTGCTATCATGAATGCGCACTTGCGCACTATGACTGGCTGGGGTCACCACACCTACTCTTCACCCAGAAACACCCCAAGACAAGTAAAACATCCACATACAGGCAGAAGAAGGTTGGGGCAGACGCAGACACTGATACACATGTATATGAGCCCATAGATGACGATTATTTCCATACAAGGTGACATTTTATTTTTTAGGAAAATCCTGCAGACCCTACCTTTAAGTACATTTTGTCAACAGCTGCCCTGGGCTGAAAAACATGCAAACAACACACAAACACACACTGTAGTTTACCCAAGCTGTCTGTTGGAGGGTGGAGCTTGTGTGATGACAGATGTTGGAGACGGCAGAGTTGGGTGTAGTTGGTCATTACTCAGGTGAAGGGGAAGTGAGCCTGGACGCACAATGGTTGGAGTCGGGGCAGAGATGATCGCAGGCTTTGCAGGAACCTCCTGTTCACACATCAATTGGTGTTAAAAAAATATTTCTAACAGAGGGTGTATTCATCTGTATAAGGGAGAACCAGTTACTGGTGTTGAAAAGGCACACATATTACACAAGAACAAATTTATAAAGACATTGCTGACCACAGAAAACTGTCGGCGTTATGTACCTTGCCTCTAATCCTTGAGTCTTCACTGTCATCTGACATGCTGGAAGAGGAATCTGGACTTCCAGGAGAGGAAGAATCAACTCTTAATGGACCCTCATCCTCAACTTTGACTTCAGATGGTGTCTGTAAAGGTGCAGCCTTGGATCAAAGAGGATATGATGACAATGACTGTTACAAAGCACCTAAAGATCAAAGCACCTAAAGATTGCTATTTTATTTTGTCTCACAAGTGAAGCAATTAATTTCCCTTCATTTTTTTAATCACTTGTCCCATTGCCTACCGAGTGTTTTGTCCTTTGCTCATCTTCATGTGCTTTGCTGAACTCCTGCTCAAAGGAGGTGGCCAGCTCATTGAATAAACCAACCTCTTCACAGTTCTTAAGAAAACGTGTAGGAGTTGGGGTCTGATCTGCAAGAGATGAAAAAGATGGTTTTAGGATAAGTGAAGCAGCATCATGTTACCAGGTTTGAAATATGTTATTCACACACGACCATGTATAACAATGATATTACCTGCAATGATGACAGAGTCTGTTCTGGCAGGGCCAAACTTCAATGTCATTTCATGCTTGTGTTTGTGAACTGACAGGTGATCTTCATTTGTGAATCTCTGAAAATAAACATATGGAAAAGTTATCAATGGAAGTATTACAGTAAATAGGATATGTGTGTTCTCTTAACTGTCTTAAACACCGTTTATCAAATATGCTGAATTATATCCATTGTGGCATATGTTACAATAACTGCCTCTTGGTACAAATGGTCCATATTTAATATGGCTCAACATAATAAAGCCAAGTGAAGTTCCAACATCATCTACAACAACTTCAATACAAAGTTAATCAAAAGAACCCATTTTCCAAGACCAAGACTTTTAAGTGTAGTGACTAAGTCAAGACCAAGACAGAGTTGAGCCGAGACCGAGTAAAGACCAATACCATCAAAATTCATCTTCAAAACCATGGCAACCATGAGCAGTTATAGAGCATTCACTTTTTAATATAGTTTTTTTTTTTAATACATTTGCCAGACCAAAAGAAGGTGTCTGCAAATCTTTCAAAGCACAACATACAAATTTCTCAAATCTTGGCAAATTTGTTCAGCTTAAATCTTGCAAAAAACAAAGTCCTTATATTTATTTAAAATCCACTGATGAGTGCACAATAATTTTAAATATGTGACAATCAGATATTTATTAATCAGGTGAATGAGACTTAAAGTGAGTGTTCAGGGGTATTTTTGGCAAAAGAAAGAAGATTGATTCATGTCCCAGTTTCTGCAGGTGTCTGACACATAAGGGACTGGAGGAGATCTCCACGGAGGCAGAACAATCGTTGAGCGAACGCTAAAATTTTAGCGTTAAAAATTACAACATTAATTAAATGGGGACAGTTCAAATGAAAATTCATTTTTAAATTGTTATCAAATTAATAAAGTTGAAGCATAACAGATTCGTGCTGGTCCGGACTGGTCTTGGAAAATCCTGAGTCAGAGCCAAAAACAGATACAAGACCAAGACCGGTCTCGACTGTAACAACACTAATACTAAGTATTTACAGAAAGGACGTCACCCTCAGAAGGAAGGGAACATTGGTTATTTATGTAAGGGCTAAAGTATAGAGCTTCACATGATGAGTGATGGAGAGTGATCAGGGTGAAGATATGAAGTGTCAGGTTGAGGTATGTACCTGCCCACATCCAGGAGCAGTGCATACAAAAGGTCGATCATCCCCCATCTCAGACAAGTGTGCTGCAAAAGAGGAAAGAACAATGCAATCAGCTGCTTTTAGATGGCTGGCACTGAAATTACAAGGATAGTGTGCTGCTAGAGGACTAATATTTTAGAAGATCACTGAAACGCTTGTCTTGCATGATTGATGTTTTCCTCAGATGCTCTTGGTCATCTTCTGCTCCCTTTATCCAACATTGTCACTGTCTCCTTTAATTTCTTGAGTCAAATTCACAGACCTGACAGTAAATCTATTTTACACTTAGCTCTATAATTTTGTTGGGTCTGCTTATCTGATTTTGTTTCAACAAACCATGAAACACAGTGTGCCTTTTTTTTTTTTTTTTAATGTAATGAGACTTTGTGGACACCCGGCATCATTAAGATAAGTATGTGGGCTTGTGACCTGACATACAAATGCATCATTCCCAAGGAATAACTGTGTCTCTATGAAAGCCATGCACCTGTTGAGAAGTACAGCTCGTTTAGCGCGCATTGTCATGCCCACGCCTCTCAACAGGACGGCAGAAAAACGTGGTCATATACCCAGTAAAACGTGGATGAGAGGTAAACATACCAGAGACTGTCAGCTTGTTTGGGACCATTTTGCAGGACATTAAACTGAGAGAGATGGAGCAGCAGCAGCAGGGCCACAGCAGAAACTAGCGCTACCAGGCAGCAGCTTGCCTCACAGTGTCGTCAGGTCACGGGCGAAAGCTGGCTATCGTGGTCGAGGTCGTTTCGGTTATGAGCTAGGCTAGCTAAGAAGGTGGTTCAAATTACGAATGGTGGGCAAATTAACCAAGAGTGAAAATGACCAGGTTAGCTTTGATATGAAGACAGGTGGGCCTGATACTAGCAAAACTTCAGTGCAGTGTATATACCAAAATAGTGTGTTACAGGGAAACGTGACAGCTGTGTCATTACAACGGATATGAAGGCTACCATTATGAAAACTAATTATAGACTGAAAGCAGACAGATATGCCCTGCGAGGCGAAAATGTTTGAGCAGGCAGCAGTCACAACACGGCTGGCTAGGCTAACGCTGCTGTGAAGGATCCGCCAAGTAAATAGCTGATCGTTAGCATGTGCTAATGCTACAGAAAGCTTTGGTTATTTACTAAGCCCGGAAACACGTCGCGTGGGAATGTTAGATACATCATGGACATAGATAAGCGTGTTCGGTATGATATCACATCAATGGTTATGTAACCCGAAGCCTGACTTTGCTTACCCGACGTTTACGCCTCAGCCTCTTGACTCCCCCCTCCGTGCTCCGGACAGTGCTGCTCCGCTTCTGCTGCTCCTGCCGCTCCTCCTGCTGCTGCTGCTGGTTGCGTTGCTTGTCTGTTGTTGACACTCTTGACACTTCCATTAGCAAAACAACGCGAGAGCTGGAGCTTGGAACAGAGTGTTACGTAAAAGGATTAATGTAGGGGGAGGTGGGGCAAAAGCTAACCTGAGATAAAACATTTCCATATCCTTGGATATTATGCCACACCTCTGCTTTAGCTTTAATTTGACTTTTCTATACTGTTGTGTGTTTCAATTGTCAACACATTAACTTAGTATTCCTAGCCCAGTCTCATCTCAACAGTTACATAATGTTTAAGGTTATTTCCGGATGGATACTTGGCAGATGACATGTAAAAATCTGTTAACAAATCCTTCTTAATGCCCTGCGGCACAACTGCGCATGTCTGTCTCCCCTCAACTGTCCTGTCAATCCTGATAAATACTAACAGCATGCACAGGAAGTAACATTTGTAGTTTACTATCACAATCTTTAGCAACTGTATCACATGAAAAACAATGGATGTATTTACATTGTTTTTCAATTATATACAAACAATTTTGATAACAGGCCTCCTTTTTCAAAATATTCACACAATTATCGAAACACCACACTCAATTTGCATAACTCATATTGTTTGCAAACTGACACACTTCAGTCAGAACAAATACATATATTTAAAAATAACAGGAGTATATTTATAAACAAATGCTCTTTTGTTTTGTTTTTGCCACTTTTTTGGTCCATGCACCTAAACTTTGGAACACACTCCCATTGCACATCAAACAGGCTGCCTCAGATCAAAACTTACCTTTACTGTAAAGATTTTAGTTATGGTTTTACCTGGTGTTTTAGACCTGTTTTAGAATTACTTGAGACATGTTTTGTCTAGTTTTATTTAATGTTCTTTAAAGTTGTAAAAGTTGTAAAGTTTATTCCCTCTACTTGTCATCATGTTTTAGGTTTTGATCTGTTTTGTTTTTATCTTATTACTTTTTAATATCATTTTACCCCTGTCTATTTGAAATTGCTTCATTTTGTTCACTTTCATCTTAACTTCTTTAAATGTAAAGCACTTTGAGCTGCATTTTATGTATGACGTGTGCTACATAAATAAAGTTATTATTATTGCTATTGTATTTATTTTCATCTCACTAACACAGTCACCAAATGATAAGACACTATTTCAGTCAGTTAGACTGTGCTTTGAATTGATCAGTTATTATTGTGATCAATTAAAAACACATTTGTAAAAAACCCTTTTTTAGGAAATAGCGTGTACTTGACTATTTTTGCCAAACGTTTTGATGTATGGGATTACTTAGATGACAAAAAAAAGGACAAACCCACATTCTTCATAATTACTTTGAGGTATACAGAGGAAGTACACAAATACTGAAAACCTACCAAGCCCTGCACAACACTGACCCTGCAGACTGAAAATATTTATTTCTTATAATATTTAGTTACAATAAGATATCAACCAACAATGAAAATCAGAAGAAACCACTCTTCTTCAGGCCCCTTGCCACCACATTCCCCATGGCACTTTTAGGGACATGTGAACTCACCTGCTGCCTTTTAAAGCACCTGAGAGCTATGTTCTCAATGAAGCACATGTGAGCGTCCACAGCTGGTGGAATGAGAAGGAAGTAATCTCACAATCTTTATCTATGTCTGTGATTTTAAAATGCTTGTAAAGTGTAGTAAATCAATGTGTTTAATGTCTTTCAAAAAGAAAAGAAGCTGAGTCTACACTTATTGTTGTGCAACTCTGGATATGTGTTTTGGTTCTTGGGTGGAAAGATAACTTAATTGTGTGAAAATTTCATCTAAGAGCATAAACGACTGTAAAAAATTGTAAATGATATTAAACAAAGTGAAAGACATAAATAATTAAAAATAAATCTTTATTCCATACATCTGACTTTGCAACAAAATATTCACTAATAACCAGTGTGTACTTGGCTGCAATTCGCAAATTCCTCTTTTTTTGTGAGCATGTTGTTGATACTAGACAAACTGCATTGATAAGCTAACAAATTAGCCATTTCACACAACATAAACATACAAGCATGCACACACATTTCAGTCAGAGCCCTGCATCTGCTTCAAATTTGAAATGAACATCTCACTGATAGGATTTAGTCTTGTGTTTCAAGTCGACCAACTAGCTACCCTTGTTTAGTGTGACAACGTTGACACTCATAACTCTTTTACCTCTTACACTAAACTGAAATATTGTTAAGGCACTGCAAGTTTGGTTTCTGATAATAGTTTGGGCAAGTTGAGGAACCTTTTTTTTCTCTCTCACACACACAAAACATTACAATGTTACACAGACATACCTAGAAAACAACTGTACTACTTATTACAAGAAACAGTTATAAATGAAATTAATTTACAACACATGATCTATATCATTTCACTTTCTTTTGCAGAATCAGAAAATTCATATTAAGTGAACGCACATCAAAGCACGTTTCAAATTTTCACTGCAGTGAGTGATCATTATCCTTGTAACCAAAGGATACTAGATTTTAGCCCACGCTGCAACATACATGCACATTTCCTGCCTATCACAGAACCGAGAGTGGTTGTATCGATCATTATAACCGATTGAAAACAAGTCTGTTCCATTGTCAGGACAAGCACTATTACAATTTTTAAAAATGTACAAAATGTCTTCCCATCAAAACAGATGCAACATGGTGGAAATGAATTCTTTCCATAGCATAAAGAAAACTTAAAAAACTCCCTTAATTAAACCAATGGATACAAACACAATGACAGAAAGCCTAAACTTACAGACATGCAAAACCAAGCTCAAGTGGTATTATGCCAAAAGGAGTACATTCATTTAAAACCTTCAACAAAAAGGAGATAGTCTACATGAGCTTGTTAAATTCAAACACTGGCCGACCATCATGCAGGTAGTTAATCTCTTTAGTATTAATAAATCCAGTGAAGATTTTTGTCACAAACAAGAGACATGATTCTGCAAAATCTACCACCTAACTCTCAAAACTTTACAGAAAGTGGATGTAAAGACTGACCCCTGCCCTCCAGCCTAATCATTCCAGGGTAATCCATCAACCTTTTCGCCTATACGTTAAGTTCCCGCAAGTGTAAGGCTGTTTTACAAAAAACGCTTTTGCATGAACATCAAGTTGTGTGAGTCAACAAAATGACGTGATCCAACTTCAACACAGTGAATACAACAACATCAAGAAAACATAAGGGCTGACTTAGGAGTCAGCAGTATGGAGCTAATATCCATTTCTGTGTTCCAATACCGTGGTGACAAATATATCAGTTTAACTCTGCACCATATGTAGAGGATTCCAGGTAAAGGAATTTTCAAACACTACTTCCCATTTACCAAAGTAAAATCTTTGTTTTATGAGTTACACAGAATTTCTTTACTGGTGCCATGGATTCAAAATATACCTTCTATATTCGCGCCTTCTTTGAGTTCAGTACTGACAAAGAAAAAACAAGCTCAAGACAACACACACTCACACCCGCTTTTCTCAGACACTACATGTGCCTTATAAATGCTATGACATTAACACTTGCCAGTGATTCACTTCCTTATTGTTTAAAGTAGTGAGATCCCCATTTAGACTTTGAAACATGCATGCATCCATTCACACATATAACCACATACTACAGGTCATGCCAATTTCAGGTGTCTCTTGATGGTGCCATGATAAAAATACTTAACTTTGAGTATGTCTTGTATTTCAATTAGTCTGCACCTCTCAGCATACTACATAAAGTACCTTAAAAGAGAACGTACTATCTATCAAATAATTTAAGGTCAAAAACATTTCTAAGAGAACAATTGATAGAATCTATCAAAGAAATATATTCATCTTTCTATTTACAAATATTTACACTAGTAATTGTATTTGTTGTTATTGGTTCCTTTATTTTGGTGACCTGGGGGGAATGTTCTGTTCTTTTCCACGCCTGACTCCTCGCTGAGGAGAGAACCGTTTTCCAGAATTCAGGCCTCTCTGATGCTCCCACATCTTCTGACCTGCACCCCCAACTCTTGGTTGGCCGTTTGCCCCAGCGAAGGAGCGTAATGGCTGACGATGAGAACGGCTGTGGCCAGATTTCTCTTGTTTGTCTGTAGCTCGCCTGGAATTAGGTCGATGCTCCTCCACCGTGTTGACCTTGAGCTCTTGCAGTGGCTGGCTGTCAGTAGAGGCTGGAAGGCTAGGAGAGGGAGCCTGGACAGGTGGGGGGTCCTTGGCAAGCCTCTGGCACACTTCTGCATAGCTGAGTTTTCTTGACCCCTTGTTTGAGAATAAAAAATTGAAAATCCAAGGTAAATCACCAGTAAGCAAGGATTTATAGTAAACTGTTGGCTGTGAGGACAAGAATCCTGGATGCTACGCAGGGCGTTCCACCTGCAAGGTCCCCAGGTTATTTCTGACATTGCTATTACCATTGAGAATTAAAAGGGCGTATCAGATGAGGAGGCATGTCTTACCAGCTCTGATGTAGGAGAAGGGGAAGATGGAGAATTTCCTTCTGAATGGCTGCATGGTGAAGAAGTGTGTTCAACGACTGCTACAGAGGAACCCTGTGTGTCTGTGGAGGTTGTCTCTTCTGGAACAGGCGGGCTGGCTATTCCCACCTCCTTTACTGAGGGACAGGAATCACTGGAGCAAAAAGATTAAATTCAAGTCAAATGAAAATGTAGTCCTCAGTCTCAAAATTCAGAAGCAGAACTCAGAAGCAGAAACAAAACTTTACCTTGGTGCAGGTGGGGCCACTTCTGTTTGTGGTGTTACAGGGGCAGGTTTAGCAACAGGGGTCCCAGAATCAACTTTCTTGACTTCTTTTTCTGCTGCGTTGGTGTGCTGTGTTTCATGAGCCTCTTGGCTGGTTGACTGGAGAAAAATTGATTGATTGATTGATGTGGTGCATTTACACAACTGCTACAGAAATTTTGCTATCCAGTTAAAGGTATCGAAGAGGACAAGGCACTGACCTTGTTTGTCACTTTAAGGCCACGCACAACATCAGACAAGCGCATCTCTGGTGTAGTTTCTTCTTTTGGACTGACAACAGATCCTGGTAAAGGTGGAAAATTGGAAGCTTCCAGGTCAAACTTTGGTGGAGGGGGAACCTCCATCAATGGAGCAGGCTTCTGTAATTTACATAAAGTAAAATTCAAGATAATGACAAACAAAGATTGTGTGAGAATTCTTGTTAAAGTGGTTCCATCTTTGACAGAACAAGATTTTCAAACAAGGTATAAAAAAAACACTGACCATGCTTTGTTCATCTTCTCGTTTCCTCCTCATGCCTCTCTGATGACTTTTCCTATTTTAAAGACATGATCATTTAGAAGTCGCATTTTCCAAATTGTCAGGAGAAAAAAATACATTAATCTTCTGTAAAGCACATTCAAAAGGATTGAAAATGCATTTTTTGTGAGGCAAATACACCCACCTGCCCCGTGCAGCCTCATTTAGGTATCCACTGGAGTAAATAGCCTGTGGTGGAGTGTCTTTAGGGCAAAGGGACAACAGAGGCACTGGTGCAGTGGTGGTACCAGTCAGTGTCCCTGACTTCTGAAGGGGCAGAGAGCTCAAGTTACCAGGCAGACCATCTACCAGGGCTCCAGGACTCAAAGGAGAGGATGCATCCCTGGACCTTGGATGACCTTTGACATGGGTTCTGGAATTCCAGGGACACATTTATTGAAAAATTTATAAAAAGAAATCTATCATCAAAAGCACGGTGTTGCAATATTGTGGGGAAAAAAACTTAACAGATATGCTGATTTTATATTACAGTAAGATCTGGCACACACTGGCTCACACTACCAAAAGAGCCAAAAGCCCAATGACCATACTTTGTTGGCCAGCAAACAAATATCAATAAATTGTGGTGCACTTCAATGCTAATTAGTCAAAATCCCTGATATTGTTGTTTGTGATGGATGCAATTCATCCATGGATACTTAGTTCTAAATTTATCAAATATATTGACATGATTAATTTTTAACAAAATTACCCTTATTTGTTTAAAAAAATAATGGTATTTGTGTTTTATCATAAGTAACAAGTCTTGCTGTCATGTGCTTGTTGAGTTTTTTGCATTTTGGTCGGCATCTGGGAGAAATATAGCATAGTTATTGTCTTTTAGACTCTGCATGATGGGTTGTTCCTACCTGTTTCTGCTTAGAGGTCTTCGGTTGTTGACAGAATTCGAGTCTGCTTTGAAGTTGCCTGCACTGCTAAAACCATTCATAAATCCGTTGTGTGGGAAAGGTGCCTAGATGACATCACAGCATTGGACAATGAAAATTAAATGGCGTCTGTTGTACCACCTCTGATGCTCTTACAGTGTACTTAATCCATGATTATCAAAATCACTTTAAATGCCATGAAAACCACAATGACCACATGACAGTGTTTCATTTGTTTTATGGCAAAGTGTTTAAACTCCAAATTAAGGTATAAAAGAAATGCAAATTCTAAAAGGAGGCATTTTTAACAACAGGTTCAGGTTCTCACCAGTGGCGTTTCAAAATAAGGCATGATGGAAGGGCTCCAGGAGGGCGATACCACAGGGTAAACAGGGTACTGCTGCTGAGGGCTGTACACCTGCTGCATGTACACTGGGGAGTTATACTGAGGCTGAGGTTGGGCTTGCTGACTGTAAACAGATGAGCCCAAGTTGCGAAAGCTGTTCTTGCCAAAAAATGTGTTGATGGCTTTTATACGGGCCTGTAAGGAGGGAAAAGGAAGAAGATTTGGATATGTTTCCGGGGGTACTTGAGAAAACTTAGTCACATCTGTGACAAGTGTCACTCTAGCGGTATTTCATCTTTTAGTCCCCTCAGATCTCATAATCTCACGGTCATTAGGCCATTAAACACTGTACTGACTAGGGGAAAGGAGGTGGAGGAAGAGGAGTGGGGAGTAGAGAAGGAGGAATTATGAAGGATGGGGATGAGAAAAGGGAGAGAGTAGAAACAGATAAAGAAAAACAAATGAGTGATTCCTCCCAGCCAGCCACAGTGCCAATGTGTCCTTCCAAGCGCGATACTGATCATCACTGGGGGCAAAATCTGGCCAATACAGCACTGCCTTATTTGTGTTATCCAAAAAAGAAAAAAAAAAAAAGAACATACACACACAGTCAAGTGAAACGGTATCCAAAACACAGAAGTTAAATGTCTCATGATGATGAGAGGCACAATCATACAACCCAGAGATATGAGTTCTCTCAAACATCTCATTTTCAAGTTTCTGTAAGCATAAATCCCAGAGGTCACTCCTAAGGCTAAGGCTTAGCTTAACAGCCTAGCCCAGAGGCAGGGGCATGATGGCTGACAACACAACTATCCTTGCATAACCCTAAGCTTGTTGGGTTCTATAACACTTTCTGAATTAGACAGGATCACATAATAAGCAGTAATCCAGGCAATGTTAAATACTCTGTACAATACTGTAAAAAAGCAAATGGTTGCACATACAGTATAAGAACAAGGGAAAACTCACCATGATTGGCTTTCCCTGAAACATTTTCACTTCCTCTCTTAAGTATCTGTAAGCCTGTGAACAGAAAAAGAACAACAAAGAGAGCTGTGAAGATAACTGTGGTTTTGTTTTAAATTGTTTATTTTAAGTCCCCCCCACACCCCACATCAATGGTGATAACTATAAAAGACCCTTTTACACAAGGTAAAGTTATGCACTAATTCTAAGTAATTCTTGAATAATCTACTGTTAAAACTAAAACAAAAAAAGGAAATACAATCAACAGGCCACTGTATAAGAAAGAGGAGTCAAAGCAAATGGCAGCCATGACTAGTTAGGATGTATATTATTCATAGAAAAAGGGTAGGTAGATGTGACATAACAAGGCATCATTAGATTTCATAAATAGGTCATGAAAAATCAAACTATGTGCTTATTTGTGTGGAAACATACCTGTAGTGCATCCATATCAGACTGAAATGTTATGTACCAGCTGCTATTGTGTGCAAATTCAGCACTTAATACTTTTGGACAGTTGTCACTCTTGAAAAGAGCCTCCACTTCCTGTGAAAAACATGCAAAGTACTTATGAAACATTTGTCTCAAACACTGAGCTCAAACAACATCTTCCCACAGGCCACACTGCAGGCTCTCAGACAATAGGACGACAATGAAAGCCAACAAGTGAATCCACAGAGGTTTAACTGACTGTACAACACTGTCTGAAATTTACTTAATATAAGTAGCTCTGTCTGATCACAGAGTTGGAGAGCTTTAGCATCTAATCAAATGGCACATCACAATATGCCATTTGATAAGACTGTAAGGAACTGAGAAGGACTGTTTGGCATTCAGTTCAGAGCTCCGTTTACCTCAACTGGTGTAGTCTCTGGCACCTCCCTCAAAATAATGATGGAGCGACTGTGGTTTGGCCGAACCTTCTCACCAGTTTCATCAACTTGCACCACAGGTGAAGCTGTAACAGACACATTATAATGTGAGATTTTATCTCATAGAAGAACCTCAGTAGTTGCTTGTTTATTGAGTATTCTGTACTTGTACGGTCTAGTTACAAATGTATGAAGTGCTTTGCTTAAAAACTTATGTGTCAGACATTGCAAAACTTTCTCACAAGCATGGTCAGCACAGAAGCACTAATACCTCGCAGTACATCAAGAATGAGATCCATGTCAGTAGTGAGGGCTTTGATGTCTTCCATACACGCAATAGCCCAAATGGGAACGAACTGATCGCTGTCCATCTGAGATATTAGGTACAGGTCCTTAGTTAGGTTTTCTCTGCAAACACCAAAACTATGAGTTAGGATACATAGCTGTTAGGCCTAGCATTGGGTCCAACATCATCGATGTGAAGATGTTGATCATTTAAATACACAAAGGGATGTTATGCTGTTTGTAATGATACAGATACAATACAGATAGAATCATCAAAAATCAACAATGTCTTAGTTGATGTAAGCACAGAAACTGTAAGTATGTCTTCCAGTGTATATAAGATCATACAAGCTAATACTGTTGGAAACAGCTGAAAAGTTGCCATTTGTGTTTTAAAAAATATTCCCTACATCCAACACTACTCACCGAGAAAAGTAGAACTCAAGCTGTTTCTTCAAAGACTCTCGAAGGGTCTCCTCAGACATTGGCTTTTCCTTGGATGGATCACAATCCATTTCTGGACTGCATTGCGAGTCAAAAACTAAATAGCTAAGATCAGCATGGTCAATGTCATTGACAATGTCATCTGAGGGTACAGAGTCATAATCAGCGGTGCAGTCCAGGTATTCAGTGTCATATCCTTTTCCCCCCACAGAGGGAATGTCAGAGAAACCTGAGACAAGGACGACAAGCAGCAGCACAACGGTTGTAAATAACAGTCATATACAGACAACAACCTCTAAAGCTCTAAGCAAACTGTCATGTTTAAGCCTTGCTCGGCACTAGTTAAGATGTGCTCAAATACCAAGTCTTTCTGTAAATATCTTTGTAATGTTGAATACAAGCTATACATGTCTACACATGTCACAGTAGTATCCAGTGTAGCAGAAGCAGAGTGATTTACAGAGGCTTAAGGAGGATATGACAGGAGATGCACACAGAACTAAAGGAACTCCTACCTCCAGTCATCTCAGTGGGAGGGGCATAGGTCAGCAGCCAAGGAGAGTCCACAGTCTCCTCTGGAGTGTCATTCTGGTGTGTAGGGACCTCCTGCCACACCTTGGCATTCGGGTTCAGGCTTGTTCCCTTGGTCGTAACCTGCACAATCACAACGATACGTTGACAGAGATTTTAAAGTTAAGTGGAACTCCTTTTATTTCCGTAACCTCCATATTATAGCAGATATACCTATATAACTTGTAAGAAAAATTTGGTCTTTGAAACTTTTATTCCACAAAAGGTGTACAACGACACTGAGGCTGAACTTGTGGAACAGTTTAAAGTGTTGAAAAAAAACCTGTGTCATTATGTTATCAATGCTGTGAAGTTTTTAAACAAATTCAAGTATCCCATTTTATGGAGCACACATTAACAGTTCAGAATATATAAAATGGGATTGCACACATCCCTCCGGTCTTGTCAATCCTCAGTTTGACCTCAAAATGAAAATCAAGGGTGAATAAAGAAAAAGATACTTAGTGTTACAAGCCACCATATTTTGGTTGCTATTGAAGAAAAATTAAGTTATGATTGGAAGCTTTCAATCTATAACTGAAGACAGTTCTTCTAAGATCCTATGATCCTCTTATTGCGGTTGCTAACCCTTTACTCTAGACAGTGAAACAGCTTTCATTGGCTTTCTTTATCTGCAACTCCGCCCATCAAACAGTCACATGTGACCATAGATGGCGCAACTGTATTGCCGAGCTGCAGCGTGAGTTGAACGAGACACCTTCATCTGTCGATAATAAAACATCGTGTGATAGTGCAAAGTGGTGCATGAACTAAAAATTTTAAGATTCTGACACAGCTTGTCCGCTTATGGAGACTGGAGTTTGTCCACGTGTGTCTGCAATCACAGTAACGCGTCATTTGAATAATAGAGAGAAAGAGCACATGGTGCCATCGTGCCCATGCAACTTAAAACCACTGTTTCTCCAAAGCCTGTTCTCTGATTGGATACACTCAATTCTAATCAAAGGGCATCTCTAGTTAATATGTGAAAGAATCATCCTCTCATTGATTACATTTTCGAGCTGACGTCTCCGTGGAGCTCAGCCATGACCTTTGTCACGGAACTCTTCGATAGCTACTTAGCTAAAGTTGTGTAACTGCTAACACTTTCATCACGTGCAACGTAAGGGAAATAAAATTCAACATTTCGCTGATCACAATGAGTCATACATCAAAATGTTGCACCAGTCCCCAATAAAATATGTTCTTGGGTGTTGGTAAGCACTTCTATCTATCAAGAGTCACCGTGTGCCCTCTTATGTCAAGCGACTCCATAAATACCAGTCTCGAGCTAACTAGCTTAAGTTTACTAGCAGACCAGATAGAACCGGCCTCTCTTTGAACTCATTGCCTAACTGCTTTTACGGTTGGCAGGCACACGTACGTGCCATTCCGAGTGAATTTAAGCCTGTGGTTCAGAGCAGAAACACCCATCAACAAGTGTTTAAAGTTATTAAGACGAAGCAAATGTAGCTTGGCTAGGCTCCAAGAGCACGAGTCATCCGGGGGGAAGGACGCAAACAGGTTGTCGCATGTAAGCTAACGCGTGTGCCCCTCTCCAGGCCCAAAACTCACCATGCTGCCTTAGTGTTCGCCTTTATCGAGGGCTTTCTTTCTCCCAGAAGGTGTTGGCCAAATTTTCGAGCAGCGGCTTCCACTCAAAAATATACTCCCCGGTTTACTTCAAATGTGGCCTCTCGTTGCTCACTCCACTTAACTACCGTCTCCCCAGTAACGTAATTCAAACAGCCGTACGTGATCCTCCGCTCCAACTGCCAAACTGTGCGTCTGCACGGACCACAACCGCTAAAACCCTCGGGTATATCACATTTGAAAGTATTCAGTGAAAATGCTGATCCATTTGACGTGATGTGTTCCTCGTCTCAATTCCACATCCCGTAGTTAGTTCAGCCTTGTGTCAGCGCTCATCCAGCATGTGACAGCTGCGTCCTAAGTCTGCAACGGTCCGTCCTCTCTGCTCTCCGCCTCCACGGCAACAGCAACACCAATGGTGCAGGCTTATTATTGTCAGAGACCTGTTTGGCTGAAGCTGCTTCCGCTCAGCTTCACTAATCACTTGAGTAAAATAAAAACAATGACAAACAAGGAATCTCATCCAAGAAGCTTTCTGCGAAGTTATTAAAAAAATGAAATTAAAAATAACACGATTTAATATGAAAAAGCGAAAGGCAGAGCTTGAGTGACATCACGCTCTTTTTCTGCGTTGATTGCTGTATCAAAATGCAAAAAGCAGCGAGGGAACTGGCACCAGGGGCGTAGCACCAGATTCTGGGCCCTGTACACTCTTAATGTCAGTGGGCCCCTATCCATGCCAGTGCACGATGCGCATGAGCAAAAGGAAGAACAAAAAAGGGGAAAAAATAAATAAATTAAAAAAAAAAAAAAAAAAAAAAAAAAAAAAAAAAAAAAAAAAAAAAAAAAAAAAAAAAAAAAAAAAAAAAAAAAAAAAAGGGGGGGGGGGGGGTATTAATTTAAAATAAAAAACCATAAATATGGTTTTAAGCTAAAATCAGCTCAGACTTTATTGATGAGTAGTGCTTTCATTCACCACCTGAACTGATGCATTTGGCCAACTTGTGCTCAAATACCTAAAACATTAGGCTACATGTTAGGCTATTGGTTTGTGTTCTAATGTTTTGATCCATGACACTGGTGCAAATTTTGATTTAAAAACATTTATTCTTGAACAGGAGACAACTCCACACTCAAATAAATCAAATCAAATCAGCTACATTACTTTTGTAATGAGAAGGTACAGTAGAAATGAACAGAAAAGTATTAAGTTTCAATGTGAAAAAAAGTAGTTGTCACTGGTTTCTGCGTTTTACATCAAAGGCCTATGTCATCTTATCAGTAGAGCCTATGCGGCAGAAATATTGCTGGGTGGATCATTTATTAAGTCTCAGCACGGAGTTTCACTTTCAGCTATGTTACTATATGGCTATTGCACTGAACCAAAAGGATGACTTACTTTAAACTTAAGGTAAACAACTCGCACAACAACTCGATCTACCAGGCGGCAGCTCGCTCTCTCGCTCTCTCTCTCTCTCGCGCACGTGCGCGCGCACGAACCATCCTACCACCGTAAGGGGTAGTCGGGGGGAGGAGCTCGCCCTTGAAAACTTAAACAACGATCTCACGTTGTCTTTGCACATCTGTTGTCTCAGCCTCATCTTCGGAAGAGCCACCAGGACTGACCACTGCTGCTCCAGCTGCTGCAGCTGCTGCAGCGGCCCCACTGTTTGTTTCTGAAACTGGTTCATGTTGACAACTAATGTTAGCTGGCCCATAACTGTCTTTATAATACAGCCGCAAGCAGCCTGGTTGCCAACTAGCTAAGCTTAAGACTTGACGTGAGCATACAGACATCAGCAGCAGCTGTCTGGAGTGGACTACGTCAACTTTAATTGGACTTTGCATGACAAGCAAACTCGGTTCACCTTTGGGAAAGAAAGCAGTCAACAGCTGCCTCCCCTCATTCTGCCTTCTTCGTTTTTCTTCTCTCTCCTTCTTCTAGCAGTCGCCCGATTTCTGCTTTTTGGGCAGCATGATGCCAATTCAATGTGGGTTCACTGACGTTTCACCTGTCGCCGGTCACTGTCGGACTAAACCGTTTTGCGCCTCCAAGAGGGGGCCTCCAGAATGTCCAATATGTTGGGAGGACTGTGACATAAAGTTCATTCTCTCAGCTGATGTTATCAATATATGAAATAATGCATGACACCAATTAATTGGAGGGCCCAATTCATTTGAAAAAAAAAAAAAAAAAAAAAAAAAGGATTTTCATGGGCCCCTCTCCCTACTCTGGCCCTGGGTAGTCAGGTCCACTTTTCCCCCCACTACCACGCCCCTGACTGGCCCAACGCAGTAAGTAAGAAATTCTTCTACCGTGCTTACGCTTTCTGTGGTGGATCACAACGATAGACTGTATAAGAAAACCGCAACCACTTACTGTGAGTGACCTTCTCTATAGGTCAGTAGTTTAACAGGGCAGGAGACAACTGGTCGGCGGACCTTTCAACGGTGACAGGTTATCCTAACATTGTCTTTCAATATCTTAAGTTTACCTTTCAGATAAACCAATCACGTTGTTTATTGTTTTAACGATTTTCCCAGTATAGTAGTGTGCTATACTGCAAATTCTGGTATTGATCAATACCATGTTTCTTATTTATTCATTTTAACTGAACGCATAATACCAACAATGACAAACACTGTGACAACACTGTGACTAGTGACAAACACTACAGGATGTGCTTCAACAGGTCTGAATATTAACCCTCTATGGCACGGCGTTGCCCTGAGGCAACGGACCACTTATTCTGCTTTTACTCTGTCCCTTTCAATTTTCAAATAATTTTCATTTCAAATACAATACCACAAGAAGTTTCTTTTGCCAAAATATGGGGGGTTCAGTGGATGGCATGTCTCATGGGGGGTGGGGGCTCCTTTTTGGAGACGAAATCGCAGCGGGCTCAGCCCCATGAATTGGCACACTTAGCACTCTTTTTTAATCTGGTTAAACAAAAAAATCGTCCCAAAGAAAAATATGTACATGTAGATGTGTAAGTAAAGTAGATTTTTTTGTCATTTGGAGACAAATTTTCATTTAGTTAATTTCCTAAAAGTATGCTTTTTTGTTTGTTGCCCCTGGGCAACGTTGTGCGGTTAGACCACTATTATTGGGGCAGTCATTCTATAACAGTGGTACTCAACTGTGGTCCCAGATAAAGCCTTGTGGAAGAAACCTGTTTACAGGGACCAGATAACTTTTGGTGACAGCCCCGGAAACCAGTATTCCTGCTGCACCCCTAACACAACCCTCAGAGGGACCCTTCATTGGGCCCTCGCTTTCAGGTTGTCTCTAACCCATTGATAAAATTTTATTGAAATCAATGCCCTTATTCATTCCACTTATCAGTCCGATTCTTTATCAATTCCCTTTAAAGTCCTCAAATTAGCCTTAAGGGTTCCTTAGATTTAACGAATGGTTTAAACTAGTGTCTTATCGTACCAACCTGTAATGAGTTAAACATTTTTACCAATTTAAAATCCATCAATCAATCAATCGGAGTCAACTCTCCATGTTTTTACTTGTAGCTGACTGAACCTTGCAGGACTGTGCAGGGCAAGTGTGTGTCGAGTGTTATTTTAAGCATGGCTTTGCCCACCTTCAGCCTAATAAGTCTCATAAGTGAAAACACTTTTGGGCTTTTGAAGTTCTTCGAAGTATACAAATACAGATTAAAAAAAACACAACAATGAGCCTTTTTGGGAAGTAAACATAATCAAACAAATTGAAAAAGAAATGTTTGTTGTAATCTTTTTTACTGTACAAACTCAACATCAGTGAAGTGAACTTAAAATGTAGCAGAAACCTCTCCACTTAATCATGACAGAATCAAAAGCACTTTTATTTTTCAGAATTTAACATGACTCTTACAAAGAGCTACGGTTGCCTCTTGAGCTTTGATAGCAGATGTACACAAAATTTGGAAAACCCACATCCCAGTCATGTAGCGTAACAACAGGTGCTCCCATTAAGCACTGGTGGTCCCAACCATTTGTGATGACTGCTGGCTCTGTTGGAGCTGCTGGATCTTCACGTTCATTACTTCAACCACAGCTGCAAGACAGAGCACCAAGTATAAATCAAAATCAATATAAATTAATTCAGTGAAATTGAAAGGGGAAAAAGTTGACTCTCTATAACATATTTTTCATCATGAGTAAACCTGATAACTACATCTTTTGCACTTACATTATCCTAAAATAAATTAGTATTTTAAAAATGTATGCATATTTTTAACCAGTGTGAAAATAACTATTCTATTTTAAGTACAAGTTGTTTAAAGTTATGTAATTTTATGTATTAATGTCAAATGCAAGTGTAAAAAAAGTAGAACTGTTAAATAAAAATGACAGAAGAGAAGCAAATAGACATATACCAAATTGTACCTTGTTTCATGGCGTGTTTTTCCTGAAGGGCTGGCTGAATTTTCTCAACAATCTGCTTTGTGAGGAAATCTATTTTACGTTTGAAGAACGCCTTTGAGTCTTCAACACTCTACAAAACAAAAAATAATTTAAGTTTGAATATTGTTCACCATCAGTTTAATAAATATTAATACTTTGGATTAGCAATGAATGATACAAAGAAATGGAAACAGAGGAAAAAGGACTTGCCTTTTCAACGTAGTACCCTGTCCCAACTTCAATTAAACAAGTTTCCACATCATTTAATGTTCCAGGGACATACATCTGAGAAAAGGAAATGTCAAGGTAAATTCTGCAAATTTTGAGCAACACTTAAACTACATCATAATAACATCAAACTCTTCAACATTGGTTGTTTAGCCTGTCAAAGGATACAGAGCTGGAGAGTGGCACCAACAATTCTTTTCCTGTACGAGATAAGAGAGAAAAACATGAAACACAAAAAAAAAATCAATATCTAGTGGGTGAGATTCTATTGTAAATTTGATTTCACATTTAGTGGTGGGCAGATAGATCTGAAATATTGATATGATAATGTCAATGTTGGTATCAGTATTGAGATTGATACTTAAAATTAGAAGTATCTTGCTAATTTCCTGAATATTATTATGTTTCTGTAATAGTTAATTTACCAGTAAAAGCAAGCTGTTTGATCAAAATGATACATGTAATGCTGGGATGTAATAAAAGGTGATATCCATAAATATTCAAATTCACTTTTTTTTTTTAACAACAAAGCTGAAAAAATGAAGCACATGATTATTTTTTTGTTTAACTTTCATTCATAAAAACCAACACTAGGTTTAGTGGTTGTATGTTATTCTTGATTAACTTTGACAAGCTGCTTTTCTTTGAAAAAAAAAGTGTCCATGCTGGTATTGGTATAGGCGATACTGGTCCTAGATTTACCTGGAATCATATTGATACCAAATTTTGCACAGTACGTCAATGTTTCATGAGACGTGCTTTTTTCTATATGTTATTTATATTCATATGCATTAAAAATTTTATATGATATATTTTGACAAACACACTCCGAGCTCTTTCAAATCACTGTTTTTTAAGTCTTGTTGAACTGCCTGGACTTTAAAAAATGAATAATTTGAAGTTTGACTCACTTACGTTCACAATTTTTACATAACGAGGGAAAGTCTGAGAGGATAAACCGCTGACGTAATTTTAGTAGATTACCATGACTAGTTGTTGGAGCACACAGTAATAAGATCTGTACCCACCTTTGTTGTTTTTGTTTAGGACGTTCAAGCTATCTTTAGCTTCAACATATTTGGTCTGAGCAACTTTGAGCTGACCTATTGAAGACGTGAGGAACTCAACCTCCTGCAAGGAAAAAAAACACAAAATGCTTAAAACATTATTTCCACTGTGATAAAATGACTTGCGAGCATGTTAAAGAGGAGGCGGTTCACTGTGGTGTCTACACCGTTAGCGCAGGGAGTGTTAGCAGCTCACTGCAGCCCAGTGTCCGTATGTAGATTCAATTCAGTCCAAATCAAAGAGCTACAGCATAAATCCAGCAAACCACCTGTAAAGTAATAATAATACCTGATCTAACTGGGTCTTCAGTCCCTCTAACTGAGGCAGAGAGAGATCAGTAAGATTGACGGCCATGGTGGAAGCGTGATGTGAACAGAGGATGGGAAACGATACTTGTGGTAAGTTTCCGGGTCAGAGAGCTGGGACAGCGCCCCCCTCAGGCCAGACACGAGAATACTTGCTTCAGTCAGTTTAAGTTTCACCCAAACTGTTAATCTAATGCTCCAAACAGTAAAGTGATTTTTTTTTTTTTTTCTACATTACAGTGTTATGATGTTTAGTTGTGATACACACCTAAAGTTTGTAGTATTTGCAAAAGAAGGAATCTACAAAGTTGTTATTTTGCTTTGTATATCACAGAATAGAATCATAATGATAATAGAAGAGAGAAGAGAAATAGAATAGAGGTTTCTCCCCATTTGGGACATAGGGCAGTACAGGCACATTGGAATTTTTTGTGCATGAGTTAGCTTTACAAAAAAAAAAAAAAAAATCGAAATTACATATAAAATTGTACAGCAATATAACAGATGAACAACAGAGTGTAATAAGAATAAAGAAATAAATGAAAGAATATATGACAAGTTGTTTAGAAACAAGTACAATTAAACTGTTTAGAAGCTACACCCTGTATTGAAGCAATAACATCACACAACTAGAAAAGCAATTTCTGAAGAAATTGCGCTTTGAATGCAGAAGCTGAAGCAGCTCACGCTGAACTGCTGATGCAGAATCCTGAATATGCTGAATGACTGAATTTATGTGAAAATGGTTGAATGAATCTTGAANNAAAAAAAAAAAAAAAAAAATCGAAATTACATATAAAATTGTACAGCAATATAACAGATGAACAACAGAGTGTAATAAGAATAAAGAAATAAATGAAAGAATATATGACAAGTTGTTTAGAAACAAGTACAATTAAACTGTTTAGAAGCTACACCCTGTATTGAAGCAATAACATCACACAACTAGAAAAGCAATTTCTGAAGAAATTGCGCTTTGAATGCAGAAGCTGAAGCAGCTCACGCTGAACTGCTGATGCAGAATCCTGAATATGCTGAATGACTGAATTTATGTGAAAATGGTTGAATGAATCTTGAAAAAGCTTGCGCTGAACTGCTGAATGCAAAATGTTGAAGGAGAACTCACGAACATGAACATGAAGAATTGGCTGAAAGGATGTGAAATAATGTCCAAAATGACAATATGAATGGGTGAATTGAAGAATAAATGGAAAAGAAAGGAAATCAATGAATCACAATGAAAGAATTTTTTATCCCTAGAAGTTGTGTGGGAATTATCAGAATTATCAGATGTTTGAGACAATGATGAAGAAAGATACTCAAGTGATTGTTTCTCTGCACCACTGACCAACACACAGCACATCAGCACACCAAACATATACCCACACACACACACACACACACACACACACACCAGCACATTAACCATATACACACAAAAACACACACACTCACACACAACACACACAAGCATATTAACCATGTACACACAAACACACACACACACATACACACAAGCTGTCTCTCTCTCACACACACACACACATGCACTTCACTGTTTTGATCTGTAGGTATAAACAGGTGTGTCAGATCACAGGTCTCCATGGTAACCTGCTGGTTAGGCTGTTTGAAGCTGCAGCTGTTTGATTTAACTGACAGACAGTTGATGAGGAGCTGGATTTGAGCCAGGGACAAGGGTGTTAATATCCTGTTCCTGTGCAAAAACCGTAAGGGCTAGCGGAAAACCAAAACCACCATTAGATTCCCAAGGCTTAGGAGTATCTATTGATGAAAATTTCATGTCTGTTGAGCCACAGGTTTTACCAGAAATGTGAGTTAAAAAAAGTGTTACTTTTTCTTAATCTCTCAGAAAGTCCCTTGAGATTTAACATTAGAGCAGATGGGGACAGATGATAACTTTGTGTGACAGTTAGCCACCTGTAGGCTTTGTCCTTCATCCTTTTGGTGTCAAGTGTCCTTAATCAGAAGCAGAACAAGATTACCTACGTTTTGAGCCCAAATTTGAGTATGTGGAGTGAAATTTGTGGCCCCTAGGCCTGTTTGTCCAAAAAGTTTCCAGGTCATTTCTCTCCTGGTCCACACTCTAAAATTCAAATCCTCACTCTACAGTTTGAACATTCCACCACATACACACCAATGTTAAACTGCTGCCAGGGCTGATAAACTTCATGACCTTTGAAGGAGTTTTGTGAAGAAACTATAAAGGCTAGAAAGAATCTGAAATATACTGAAGAAAGCCAAATGATGGCTGATCATTTTGCAGGTAGAATGAAGTTTCTGGCTGAAAGTATGACTGAATGAGAAGGGTCTGAATGAGGCTGAAGAAATTCCCTGAATGATTTCAAATCCAATTCATTCTCTATGCGTGTGAAAATCGTGAAAAAAGTGAAATATCTCTGAAAGTATAAGTGAAATCTGTCTGAAAAGTCATAGCGCACCAGTCCTGAATGAGCCAGTCGTTTTGAAGTTTGAACGGTGAAAATCGGTTGAAATTTGTGGAAGAAGAAGCGATCCAAAAAAGTGGGCGGAAGAAGAATAAGAAGAATCTTAAACTTTTTTGTCATAGAAGAACATAAGCTGTGAATGCCTTGCTGCATTCACAGCAATAATCAAAAGACAAATTACAGAGGGAGCAGAATACTGTACAAGGAAAGAAAAAAGGGAAATAAAAAGTGAATGTTTCCCGTCCTTCAAATTCTGTACATCTTTTATTGTGCTTGGGGTTATTGCCGTTATGAAAAAATATTTGGGAACAAATATTTGAAAATACAAAATATTGCCTCATCAACCAAAAATGTTACAGAGCCCCTGCAGTACTTCCACATACCTCCTGAGGGCTGCAGACCCCTGTTGAAGACCTATCCTAAAGTATAAATTGTCTGGACATCACTCAAAGTGGGATTACAGGATGACCAAAATCAAAAGGCAATAATAAAGTTAATAATAAAGATGCAAATACTAAAATAATTCTCACTCAAACACTGGCTGTAAATAAAAACACCTTTATTCACAATTTGTTGTCATATCAACACAATAAAAGTGAATATCTAAAATCATTCTAAAATTATCTAAAAAAGATGGCATAGTTTTAAATAAGTGGGCAGTATCAATTTAACCTTTCTCAAAAATTGAAAACATATTAAACTCTGAAATTAAAAAAAACAACAATTTGTGTTTATTAAGATTAAAATCTGCAGACTATTAACATCCTGTTTTCAGCACACTTTTGAATGTCAAGCCCACCTACAAGAGGTGGACAGGTAAGCCATAGACCACAGGTGCAGCTCCTATGAGGTGTTTCAGGTGTGTGGCTTCACGTGATGAGCCCATGTAATCAAGGAGGTGAGATCCAGAACCAGCAGACAACCAGGACTCCAACAAGGCTTTAGTGAAACGGTCAATATCCCGATCTGTCACATCCCACAGGTTTCCCAAAACAAAGGGGCTAAAGTGACAAAAATAAGGAAGAGACTAACTTAAAATGTAAAGCAGAAAACACAGATAATGACACACAAGAGGCCATGAACAGGCTTTGTGTTGCTATGCTTTGTGAATCAGTCCAATCAGGATAAAACACATGATTTATCAGCCCATCTGACTCTCGGTTTTGAAAGCAAAGACAAACTGCTCACCATCCTGCTATGAGGTAGTTGAGGATGATTCCTTGTCCTTCCTGGTCTCCACGTACAGCCAGTGCAGCGCTGCTGCAGCCAAAGAGCAGAGCAGCTGCCCTCATCTGATGTTTCAAGACGGCTTGACTGTCCAGGAACCGCGCGCCTGCACCGTGACCCACAAATCTAAAACATGTACGGATAGGATAATTTAAGTAAAGATTATTACAGCTCAAGCCTAATAAAAAATAATAGAGTCAAAAAAATATCAAAATCTCACATGTATAGATCCTTGGTTGCAACAGCCTCCTCCAGCCGACCTGAGTCTGGGGCTACTCCACACACACCCTCCCAATCTGGTTTACTTCAATGATAAAAGTAATTTAGTTAAAGTAGAATAAAACCACAGTCTGATACATGGAAAAAAACAAACCACAAATTAAATGTTAACATGAATGTCTCACCTGCTGAACCACTCCTTAAATCGATCTTGGGAGTTTCCTAAATTAGCATCAGGGTCCAGCACATAAAACACTTGCCTTGTATCAACACCGGACTTTAGGACAGACTTGGAGTCGGCCTGTAACAGAGCATGTCAATAATACTATGCTTTACAACCACATAAACATAAGAGTGAATGACTCTGCCCTATTGAGCTTCTTCTCACCTCTTTTTGAACGTTGAGTCCAATAAGAGAGTGTAGAGAAGGCATCCGGCTGACAGAGCAGGATCTTAAGATTGAGATGCTCTCCCATGGCAACTTTTGAAGGTACTGCAAAAGAACCCCTGCTTATGAATTCTTTTCCACTAAAAAGATAACTCGGATGCTAACATGTACCAGATTTAGGTTTATACTCTGACAATGAACAAACCTTGTCCAGAATGAGAACAACATGACTTTGAGGCTTATTTCTGTCAGCCAGTTGGGACACAGCTGTCTGCAGGAGCTGGTCACACTCCATGTCCAACTGAGGAGAAACTCCCTGAGCAAACTGTCTGAGGTCTTCTTTGGAGAGCACAGGAGAGCCCAAAAGCAAAGCCTGAAAAATTATACAAAGGTTGTTGGTTATGCTTGTGCTTCAGTACTGAGGTATAATGTGGCCAAAACAAAAATCTCCCACCTTCAGCATCTCCTCACTAACAGTCACTCCTCTTGCAGAAAAGGATTTGTAAAGCTGCCTGGCTTGTTTGGGGAGCTCAGGGTCTGATGTCTGAGGGAGAAGAAGGCTCTTCCAACATCCCAACAATTCTTCCATCTCCTTCAGCAGTTGCTGGAAAAATGAGGGGAAGTTATTACTTAAAATGGATAAAAGTACATCAACACAAAGTAAACAAAATGCAAACTTATCATCCCAGCTGGAGTCTGGGTCTTCATTGCTTACCTCAACTCTAGAGTCCAGAGCCCTACGGCCTTCCCACCACTTGGCTTTCTCAGAAACACAGCTCACTGCCTTCTGGTCCACCTGAATACTGTCTATCTCCTGCACCAGCCAGCTGATAGGGTGCTTGATAACACACAAAGAAAAAAAAACAATCATTATTAGAATCATGACATGAAGTTGAAATTCAAACCACAAAAAAGTGTAAAACTAAAATCAAAAAAGAAGAATATATTGACATGTTCTTTTCTTTTGAGTGTTGGACTCTCCTCACCTGCTGTTTAGGTGTGGGGAATTGGACAGTCACGGGGGCTGATCCTTTCTCAAGACGCGACAGTATGATGCTGTCACCCATCTCACCAGGTTTAACTCCAAGTACAGACATCACACACACTGCCACTCCTGGACAGAAAAAGGAGAAATACACAATGTGTTTATGATCCAACTGGCATCTTGTGTTTGCATAGCTCATCAAGTTATTTGACTGAAAAAGAATAAACAAACCAAAGACATGCTTGTTAACGTACTAATTAATAGTTTTAACAGCTGTAAATAGATTACCCTCTGGAAGTTGCTGAACTTGTTGCATGAACTCTTGACAGTGGCTCTTTGGGAAAGTGGAAGAATCAAATGTTGGGAAGGAAAAGATGTTTTCTAACTGCACCAACTTCTTTTCAGTTGAACTCTTTGATTCATCTGTTCTGAGCTCATCTAGACTGAGAGAATTCATCTTCTCTGCCAGGTCAGTTGAACCCTTTTTCAGCTTTCTGCAAGAAAATTACCAAGTATGTCAAAATATGACGTATGCATGACTAATAACTTCTCATATAACACGTGTGCTTACTTGAAACAACTGGCCAAATGCCTGATTGTGCGATGACGACTTGTGATGCCCAAAGACTGGGCATGTAGCATTGCTGTGCTCACAGGGTCCTGCTGTCCCATGGTCAAGGCCAAAAGGGTACTGACTGTTGTGTGGATACTCGGGGAAGGGAAGTGATGAAGAACCAACCAAGCTGAGAGGAGCAGAGACTGGACATCCTCCAGGCAGAAATTATCTGTGGGGAAGAAATGAAAATTTCAACTGGGTCAGAGCCTGATTGGAACTGCTAAAGGCAATGGAAAAAACACAACATGTATAATTTACAGGAGTATAAACAGCGCAAAAACAAGGGAGTTAGTGTTTGGAATATTATTTCTCTTGTGTAACAATGCTTCTTGGCAATACATCTTATACTGTTGAACAGCTTGTTTATTCCCCTTTTCCCTATTTGTTAGGTACATGCGATAGCGTGATGAGCATCAGAGCTTAGCAGTGGAGTTGCACCCATCAGTGTTGCAGTACTCATCCAAGACTCTGTCTCGAGTCTGATTATGTGAGACTTATGACTTAACTTGGAGATGTGTGCTGATGACTTAGACTTGGACTCAAGTTCTGGCTGCTTTAAGACTTTTGTGTTCATGGTAAGATATACAGGGAAGTGCTGCCAGCTTCTATTTGCCTTTGAAGATTTTCAAGAGTAAAAGTACGAAAAAACTGAAGAGAAGACGGGGTCAATGTCCATTTCTAACAGGCATCTATTCAGGATGGTGCAAAAGAAGTACGCAGACAGTGTTTCTGGCGTTACTTTGACTGTTAATACCACCACTCAACAATGGCTCTGTGATCTTTAATGAAATTGTGATATGTTTTTAACTTCACAAACATGCATTCTTAATCAATTAAGTTAAAGGACAAAATTTGGACTGGAGGTGCGTTATGCAGATAAAGAATATTCTTGTAAGTGGGATGAAGTGTGGCGTAGCTAAGCATATATTGTATGCATCACACTTATAGTCTCTGCAATTAAGCAATCAAGTGTCACACTGTAGAATACAGATCAATAGACATTGGTGTTAATTAAATTAATGTGTTTTCTACAATCATTTGGAGCCAAACAGCAGCACTCCTTATCTTGAACTTATTTGTGTTGTATTCATCATAATATTTTGTATACTACATGTTAGATTCTTAAAGTTCCACTGGGTGAGTTTCTTGAGTCCTGCTCTAGGGACTTCACTAAGGCACTGGGGACTTGAACTTAGGTGAAGACTCAATTTAGACTTGGCTCAGTTTTTTTTCTTTGGTGACTCAGACTTGAACACCAAGGACCCGAGACTCAATTCAACACTGGGCCCATGAAAAATTGCCAAATATTCACTGAAAATGCAACAAGGTCACATTGAAGACATGGTATAGAGCTGTTCTTGGTGGAAAGTGTTACCTGGCCTGGTGTCTGAATGAGACAGGTGGGTTTGTGATCCATCCCTCAAATGGCCTCTGCTCCTCAGTTCAGACAGGTCATCTTTCTCTAAATCACAACACATGTCCCGCCGCAGCACCTCAAAATCGGTGTCTTTGGAGGGTCACGAAAGAGATTAATGATGGGGTCTTTATTCTCATGCTTTGACATACTGTGATAAATAAAGTTGTTTATTTTCCTGGTACTCTTTTTCTATTTCGTTACAAACAGAAAACAAAAATACTCACCAACAATTTTACTTGATTTAGAATTATCTTCAGTGTCTGATGTCCTAAGCTGCTCAATGCTTAAGTCCAGGACCTCTGTAGATTTCTCATCAATGGTCCTCATTTTTTCCAGTTCTTCTATTGAATCTGCCTCAGCTCTTGAGAGTTCCCTTCTGGTTCTTCCCCTTCTTGTTGAGGTGGGCTGGTGATCTACAGGGGAGTTGGCCTGAGCCACTGCAGTGCTCTTCTTACCCTTGGTCTGCCTCTTGGGTTGAGCTTTCTCTGCAGGAGGATCTGAGGATGTTTTACAGCTTTGGGCGACTCTTCTTGTTGTGCTTCGCTTTTTAGGGACTTCAGTTTCCTTGGACTCTGCCTGGCAACTTGTTTCAGTGTCACTTTCGTCGCTGAATTCCACCTGTAATTCCACGTAAAAAAAGTTTTTCATAAACCCAAACCCATTTTTTAAAAAGTAAGACTGCTCCTTCAATCAAATACTCACCTTGTAGCGTGACTTCTTTGTGCGTCTGGGGGCAGCAGGCACAGGTTGGACTTTGACTTGAACTGGAGACAGCTCTTCATAGACTTGAAACTTCTGCACTGAAGCAGGGGCTTTCACTCGTTGAACCGGAGTACAGGCTAAAGTGGGCACCACTGTGTTGAAGTCAAAAGCACTGAGTTCCTTAACCGAGGGCTTTGACTTCACCGTCACTGGTGTCATGGGGACTTGTCCCTTTACTTTAGATGAGGAGCTTGTTATTTGAATCTTGGGCTTGACGACCTTGCTCTTCTTTGCCTCCTTTGCTTTGTCCACAATCTCTGGGTTTTTTATGGACTCTTTAGGCTTTTTAATAGTTGATAAATGTGGCACTGGTTTCTGTTCGGATTTCTGTTCTTTTCCCAATTTTGGAGCATTCCAAGTCCAGACATTTGAGAAAAGCTCCTCTGGGCTGCAGCCCTTTTTTGCAGCCAGTGAAACCAATGACATGATCGCTTTAGTTGCCATCAGGCCTGCTCTAACAGGTCTAAGGTCAGGAGACGGTGTAGAATCCACAAATGCCAAACCGGCCTCCAGTATTTTCCATACAGCATAGACCTTGTTGAAGCCTGGTTCCAGCCCAGACAGGGCCATGCAAAGATACAGCCGACCCACAATATCTTGCATCAGTGAGGGTTTATAGGTGCTTTTCACCGAGCCACCAGGAGGGAAGAGTTCAGCCAATTTTTTCCCAAGTTTGAAAGAGACACTCTTACAGCGTGTCAAAGCTGCCCACTGAAGTTTTGAACCGACTCTTGATTCGTTTGGATCCAATTTCAGAACCAGATCCGCCTGTGTAGCTGCCCAGCGAGCAGTGACACGGCCCAAACAGGGCTCAGAGCAGCAGTGACACCCGCAATCTGATTCATGTGCCAAAGAGGAGAGCCATCGGCGAGGCTGAGCTTTTAGAGGCGGGGAGCTGGCTTGTTCCTTTACAATAGGTTCTCTGGGAATCCACCTTGTGCTCAGGATGCCCTTGTCAATATCATCATCGTCCACAGCGTGACAAAGTTGAGGTTTCTTTGCTGGGCGACCTTTCCTGGGTTTGATTTTCGTCTCTGTTTGTTTCACCTGATCAGAAAAATCTAAGGGGGTTACAAAAAGTTGAGAATAAGTAACAGACCTAGCAATGGTAGTACTCATTTTGAAAAATGCCACCAAAACGTTTTTAGGAAAAGTTAAATAATATGTAATCAGCAAGTGTGGTTATAGATTTAACAGACCTGTGCAAAGCTCTAGGAGATTTCGGACTTTTTCCAAATCAACAGCACATTCCTCTCTCTCCCCCTGCATCAGCTCCAACTCAGCTTTTATGACAAGCAGCTCTGAACACCTTTAGAATTTTTTTTAAAAAGGGGATTAGCCATCTTAAAATGAAGATAATTTCAATAAATAATGAATAAATCAACAATGTTGGAATTTTTAGATGAGGTACAATATATGCAATAAGTGCATCTAAAATTTGATATTCATTGCTGTTGCAAGTAAATTAATGTCAAGGCACAATTATCTAACAGAACTGAATAGTCCAATAAAAAGCATTGATCAGGCTGGGGGCTGGATTTACCATGGTTCATCTTAAGGACAATATCCAAGAACAGCCCAGTCTGATCATTATTCTGTGGGACCACATTCTATATTTTAACAAACATACTATGTTGACTCACCGACTGAGTGCTTGCAGCTTAATGGCCAGTTTCAGAGCTTCAAGGCACTGCAGCCTGGCATCGTTGACAGCCCCACAGCTGCTCCTAACAGCTACCATCTTCATGGAGCATTTTAACAGCTCCGAGAGCAGCTGCCACTTTAGCACCAGGTTATCTCCTGCTCACAGACCAAGGGAAAGAGAATAAACATAGCAGACAGTGCTAAACAACAACCGAGTACTAGCAGCTTTACATTTGTTATCAGGACAGGTCTAAAAGAAATATACCTTGGTTGATGAAGCGTGAGTCGCTGGAGTTGCAGCTGTTCCCATAAAGGCCCTTCCCCACCAAAGTGACCAGAAGGCTGCAGAGAAGCTTGAGACTCTCATACAGGCCAATGTCTGGGCTGCTGACACCTATAAAGAAGTCAACACTCATTTACAGTTGAAGCCTCATCTCTGTGTACTGAAAATTACGGTTTAGTGTATTCTTCAGCTAACCGTGCTGTGTGATGTTGCTTCGCTGGGTTTCAGATAGTGCAGTGGCATCTAAACTCAGATAGGAGCTGCAGGTCTGTAGCGCTCGAGCACGCAGCAAGTACCAGCTCTTTGACTGCCTTTGCTCACTCACTTCTTTAAGCACTTCACTCAGCAAAGGCACCCCTCGACAGACCTGTTGAATGTGATGAAAGAAATTCGAATTTTGGTTACATTATTGATGCATTAATTGAAATTGTGTAACTGACAGCATTGAAGTGGCCAACCTGTCCTGTGTTGTAGCAGTACTGAGCTTTCAACAGAACGGCCAGCATAGAAAGAGAAGAAGGTCCATCAGGAGTGGAGTCAGAGGTAAGACATGTATTTGCTCGCTCCAGCTGGGCCTAAAAAGAAATGATATTCAGTTCTTTTTGAAAACATAAATAGAAAAAAATTAAAGCAAATACACAATTTTGTATGTGGTGAGTTTGTGACAAATCTTGATAACAAAACTGTATTACCAAGGCTAGCTCAGGGATGCCCATGTCCAGAAGGATACTGGCCGACTGACAGAGGGAGGTGGCACATGAATGGCCATCAGCCAGTTGATGTGAAAGTTCAGTCGCAAGTTGGTATGCCTGCAGTGCTTTCAGAGGCTAAATAAGGGATAAAGATTTGATAAAAACAAAAACAAATTTCATTTATCACTAGGGGAAAATAGGTAATAATAACCCCACAAGAAGATACAAGATTAAACAGAAAAACTGCAATTTGAAACCAAAGTGTTTGCGCTCCTGAGTCCTAACAGACCAACACAAAGAATCTCTTCCCACTTCAATTACTGCTTTTATTTATTTGGAGGGGGTTGTATATCAACCTCATTTTATTTTTTACCTTTCCCATGAGTTTGAAGAGAGCTGCAGTTACAGCAATAGAGCTGCAGGTCTGTTTGGGACTTCTGACTGAAGGCAGGACTTTACTCTGCAACAGAACAGACCATTCATCCAGCGCTCTCTCCAAAGGCTTGCACAATTCTAGAAAAGAGACAGAAAATATTGCATTTGAATTTCCCCATGACAGAAAATGAAGAATCACCACATCTTTTTAAATAGACCAAACACACATAAGAGTGAATGAAATACTGGAAACAGTTTGTACATCACACAAAGCTGGATGACCGATATGAACAATAAGGCCTCCTACTGTTTTCTGCAGCCAGGTTGAAATGCAGGCCTTCATGGACCAGGAAGCTGTCTTGTGACTTCTGCTTATCCTCATAATCAAAATCATTGGTCCCTATGGGATTGGCTGAACACTGGGTCTGCTCTCGCAACTCTCGCTGCTTTTTGTCTCTTTCAATAGCCTAGCAAAAACAACATCACATGCATCAAAAACTAGTTACAACAAACATAATCAACATGCAATGAATGTCATCCTGCTTTTACTTGTTGCTTTTATGCTTTATTTTATGATACAAAAAGTAGTGCCACACAATAATGCTTTTTGTCAAAATACTGTTAGCACAACAAAAATCAACAAGCACTTAATTTTCAAACTCCTGGAACAAAGCTCACCTCCAGGAGATTCTTCTCTAAAGTGCAGATAAAGAGCCAAAGTGATGCTTGGGCCTTATCATCCTTCAGTCTATCAGCATTCTCTGGGCTCTCTGGTTCTTCTTCAAGTAGCCGTAAAGCCTCCAGGGTAAAATCAACTGCCGTGCTGTGCAATGAAATGAACATGACAAACATGTAAAGAGTAGGCTCTCGTCTATTTGACCCCACAAGGGCAAAACACACACATTCTAATCGTTGTATCAGGTACTAAAAGCTTTTACAAACACAAAACAGTGAATGTTTTCGTATAAATAATGAGTGCCCTCTTCAGTAGTGATGGTGCTAAAATTCATACCAGTCAGTCTGTTCGCTGAAATCCTGGTAACAGACAACTTGGGCCATTTCACAGAGGTACACAGCACGTAGATGGGTGTGAGAGCTCTCTTCATGGCAGATGTCCAAAAGGTCACATAAAGTGTTATATCGCTCCTGGGCTGTGTCTCCTGCCACCTCCTTATAGGCACGCAGCTCTTCATCCAAAAGGCGAAGCATTACTTGCTCATCAGGGGCATCAGAGCCAAAACCATCGCGTAGAGTCCTTAAAAAATAGAACAAAGTATCAGAGTCTTCCTTTTTTTTGGTGTACATACTGTGGAACCTGTATGACAGATTGAGAAATTATGTAGAAAATAATAGTTTCATATGACTCAGTGTCTAGATGGTAGAAAATCTAAAAATCAAAGCATGCATAATTTTACAACTACTTAAAAACAAAAACAAATGTTTTTATATTAATCCATTTTAGACTTTTCTCATATTTAGAAAGCACAATTGATGAAATTCAGAAATATAAGGGCTTAGATTTGTGCCACTAAAAATTCAATTTGAAAAGCATGATCTGAAATTCAAGTCAATATTTTGAAATTGAATTATTTGCTTTGAAAATGTATTTCACTTATTTGAAAATTCAATTTTCTGTATTCTTTAAATTCATAAAAATAAAGTTCAAATTCAGTTATATAATTCGGTTTCAGTTATGTGTGACACAACCATCACGTCATCTACATCCGAAAGGAAAAGTAATCATGCACAGATTCCTCTTCATGTCTGCCTGTAATACTAGTTAAATCCTTAATCAAAGCAAGTAAATTCAGTTCCACAACATTAAATTCAACATCAGATTATGCTTTTGAAATTCATTTTCTACTGGCACAATTCTCAGCTAATAGAAATATTTTCACATCTGAAATCATGAAACTAAGTAAACTTTGCTACAAGTTCCCATCTCTCCCCCCAGCCCTAAGGATCATCTCACAAGACTCAACAATTAAGGTTGGTCAGTGGGCAGAGTTTTCAAGACTGAGAATGCAGAGTGATATGGATGAATCTAGAGGCCAAGAAAAAGCAACTCTTAAGGAGCCAATCAGAGTGCCTTGCTCTCGTCACATCATTGCCTGCTCAGCTTAGTGCAGGTGACGATCTCAGTAAATGGCTGCAGAGCCTCCACAGAGACTGAATACATGCTTCTTGCAAATAAATTCAAAATGGTACACAAACAACCGGGACATGATAAAAACAGTTAAAATTTCTATTTGTCTGGGAACTTTACTTTTTCTCTTCATCGGTCTGTCAGTACCTCAGATAGATGTCTTCCTCAGAGTTGCGAGCTGCATCAGTCTTAGTTTTCACCCACAGAGAAACTGGTTCTGTCATGTTAGTGGTGATTTTATCCCCCAGAGCCTTCAGCCACAGGATCACCCAGTCCAATGCTTGCTCCAGTTTTCCAGATCGCCGAGAGGTCTGCACAGCCAACATGAAGGGTCGGCTCACCTTTTGAAATTTCACAATAGATATCCACAGAGTTAAATCAAGTTTATTTTCAAAAGCACAACCCAATTGAAACCATGGGGTAATCCTGTGTGTGCCAACCCCAAAGCCCTTTCTGACGTACATGACAGAACACACAGTGAGTAAAACTATGACAATGTAATGCATGATCAAAAAAAAAGAAAACTTAAGCTCACCCTGTCAACAGAGAGAGATACAGGGATACTCTTGCACAGATCTTTACAGAGGATCTCAACTAGTGTGAAGGCTTGATTGTAGAGGCGCCGGTTGTACAATCCACATGCTAAGTTGCTCACTGAAATCACTAGAAAGCATTCATGAAATTACAAACAAAAGAAACATGACTAAAACCTTGTCTCCAAACTGTCAGTTCCTGCAGAGATATTTATGATGATTTAGGGAAGTTACCTGCTTTGATCAGAAGATTTTCACTGGAAAGTTTACGCAGCTCAGTCATCATAAGTCCAGCTGTGGCTTGGCAGTACAGAAGCACTCTGTCCAGTGTATCACTGTCCTCCAGCTGAAAACCCAAAATCATTGCAATTAGCACAAAGAAGTAAAAACCAAATGTTCTTCAACTCTGAGAACATGCAGGGCTTGTATAACTCATCTGTCTTGCAAACTTGATGTTGCAGAATCAGCCTCACCTGTGAAGCAAGCATGCTCTCATAAGCAGATACAAAACCCTGGTAGATACTGAAGCAAAGTGCATGCTGTAGTCTGCTGCCTTCACCCTGGCATTCTGGATTCTGTAAACAGGGCAAACCTCAAGTCAGTGACAACTGTAAATGCTCCCAGAGAAATAATTTGTCACATTTTTGTTGGACTCTGATCCGTTAGGACGTTAACTTTCAAGAGTTACATATCCAAAGATGTCAAAGGTGACCTCAGTAGGTAAGTAACTGCTCTTACCTTCTTTAACACCTTCAACATACGTTCTTGGTACTCCTCAAGAAAAGAAAACCAAGCCAGGAGCACAGACCCACTTAGTGCCTTGCTGGTGCCACTTTCCACAGCCCACATAACTAATCCACATCCCTCCAGAACTGCATGAGCTTCTTGGTCCAACAGATCCACTGGAAGAGACCGTAAGGCTCTTGCACATTCTTTCAAAGCCTGGCCGCTCTTTTCATCAGTCACCACAGATGAATACATTTTGACAGCCCATTTGCCGAGCAGCAAGGCTGTACACTGACAGGCATCACGATCCATAAAATTGCTTTCAATATCAGCCAAGAAGTCGCATGCAAGATCACTGTGGCTGGACTTGCAAAGCACCTTGACGATTACCAGTACTATTTCTGAGAGCATGTGTAAACGTGATGTTTGAGCAGACTGCTTGGGCAAGTCTCCATCACAGCTTTGGTGACCAGTCCAGCAGCTGTTCAAGAGCGTGTTCATTTCCTGCAGGAGAAAAGAAGCATCATCCTTGGTTATTGCTCCACAGCTGCCTCCAAATTCATTGATGGCATCCTCCATGTACACAGGAGCTTTGGAGATTGAGGGGGTGGAGCTGTGCATGTCCAGTATCAGGAGGAAGCTCAGTGCTTGTGTCTGGCAGTGGAGTCTGTCATGTGGATTTAAGGTTTTACTCTCTTTGATGGCAGAGACTCCATTCCAGAGAACTGAGAAGCAGCTCCGCACAAGGACACAGTAGTCCTCAGCCTATGTAGTAGTAATAGTTTTGTTAGTGAGTGAAATACACACAACATTTTCAAATTAATTCTGCAGAATACAAGAGGATACTAACCTGTTGGGCAGAATTAAGCCTTGTGAAAAGCAACCCAGCAACATGACTGCATAGCATGTGAGCTCCTAGTGAGCAAAGTTTCTTGACGATGTGGAAAAGTATTTTTTCCATGTACAGAGGACTGCTCTGGGCAACAAGTGCTGCGGAAACATCATATCCATGAAGGGACAGCTCCACCAGCTTTATTAACTGACTGATATGGTCAAAGTCCAGGGACCCGGCTCCAAGGTGATGGTTACAGGCTCTGATGATCCTGTCACACAGTGTGCGACCCTGAATGCCAGGATGGTGCTTCACAAAATCCTACAAAGGTTAAAAATGTAAAGCAAAAAGACAAGACAAATCTTAAACCTCTGTTTAAGTAATTTTTGGTTGATTACAGAAAACTTTTATTCTAATAAACATAACACACTTATGTAAGGCACTGTACATAAACCAAAGCTCATTGAAGGGAGTCTATCAGTTTCTGTCGGTAAAAGTTAGGTATGCACCATAAATATATATGTGTGTGTATTTGATATCATCTAATATTGGCTATTGGACTATCTGTTATTGGCAGATATCAGCATGTTGTCGGCTAATATAATGGGCTCCTGCCGACTTGATACAATACTCAATCTGAGACAGAAGACATGCTCAGTGCAAAATGTTCCCTGTGAACAGAGGTTATGTTACCTCACTCCGTCAAGTGGGGAGTTGGCCAAATAGGTCCTGGTTGTGGGTATTGTTATGATTGACTCAGGGGGAGCATTACGTAATTTAGTGTCTTTATCATTTTGCACGGAAAATGAATGACATGTATAAAAAAACGTGATAAGAGAATATCATTTTACTGCACGCTAATTTCAATTCAGAAGAGAGTGGATGACTCTGCAATGATGTGTGAATATTGGTATGGTGATTGGCCACAGAGTTGTAAAATATGGGCATATCGGCCAACAATTCAGTATCATTTATCTCTATGAATAAAAACACCTGAACATCTGTGCTGAATTCAAGTGATTTATATGGGTAAAACCGTGAGCTGGGTAACCTGTAGTTCTCCAAATAAGACCTTAGTGCCTTCCAAAGAGGCGGTCCGTTTGATGTACTCTTCCGCTTTTAAACACTTCATGTCGATACCTGTGAAGTTAAAGAAACGTGTTAACCAATACTTACATAACTCAACTCTTAACTTCGACAAAGTAAACTGCTTGGCTAACGTTAGCATTTAAAAAACGTTACCGTCTAATTATTCAACCGCAAAAAAGTGACTTACCTCAAGGATACAACCTTAGGAGCAACACTTTTATTCACCATAGGTACAAATGTTGAATTCTTGTTTGTTGTGTCATGTTTTATCTGCGGTGCAAAGGCTGCTTAACTTGTGTGGCGACGTTTCAGGATTCAAATCTCCCACTGCCGTGAAAACTGCGTCGCCGCCGCGCACTGTTTTTGAAAGGTGTCTGTCAGCCAATCCGACTCTACATCCGGTTCAACCGGAATCACAAGGACTTGTGGGTGATGTTGTTTTATTGTGAGATGCCACCAAGGGCAAAGGTCAGACATGGGCTGTAAATAGAAAATAGGGCTGTGTAGTGTGCAGTATCTTAGTTTTACATAGGAGTATCAGGGCCACTGCAAGAAAAAAATGTATATATCAAGTGGCAAATTTGCCAGTTTTTTTTTCTACCAGTTTTATACTTTATATATCGTCATCTCGCTGCATTTCACTGCATCATGGACCAACTTGACAGCCTTATTTTCAGGTTATACTTTACTGTCAACTCTTAAACTTGTCAATCTGCCACTTTATAAAACTGGCCAACAAATTTGCCACTTCATTTTTCCCCCCCATCTAAGTGGCCCCAATACTCCATCCTACACCACAAGAAGAGAAAAATAAAACTATTGGATAACTTTAAAATAATCTGTAATAATTTTTGTCTTATTTTTAGTTTTACAGTAGTTTTAAGTTATTAAATTTGGTTTAAACGTCAAGTCAAGTACTATGCAAAATTACTTATATTTAAAAATAATTTGTCAAAATGGGTTTGCTCATTTAATGACCATGTTATTTATGAGATGACTTGAGACTGGTAGTATCATTAAATCAAATCAATTAAATTGCCTGTAGGACGTGTACACACAAGAAACGAGAAGGTTTTTCTCTGGGACTCAATAAAAGTGACAGAAAAATTGAAAACGCATATGCACTCTGCGCTTTACCCCATCCCATATTTGACTTGATGCTCTTATTGCATAGAATTACCCAGTCATGCTTTGATTATGCCTTTAAAAAACTAAAAATTTTAAAATGTTCCTCTGTAGTTAATTTTTAAACACTTTCATTGTTTAAATCACAGATCCTACTCTTCACTTTGGCAGTTGGTGTTGAAGCTACCCTATGTTTGTGGATCAGGCTAGCGTTTCAAGGAGTATTAGGAAAGTGTGCTTTTGATTTCCACAGAACAAGCTTTTGAAAGTTTTACAATGATGAACCCTCACAAGAAATGCTACATTGCACAAAGAGGATTTCTGTCAGACAATCCTCCACCAGAATGAAAAAAAGCTGGAAAAAGTCTGAATGATCACTGAAGATACACAAGGCATGAATCAAAACACAGTTCTTTTGCTTTTATTATCAATATTAATCTTTTATAATATTGCACTTGTCAAAAAGAGACTCCACAAAGTGTGTTGACTCATGTAAGGAACAATCACATCACATCAAGGCTCTTTTAAGGAACTATGCCTCTCTTTTTAATGATGTGCTCCATTGCAGCCCTCTCAGTGGTGTCCAGATTGATCTTGTATTTCGCAAGAATCTTCAGGATTGGCCTCAGCTTCAGCCACCACTGTATCTTTGGAATACGGTGTCTGTGAAGGACAAAGATTGTCAGTAAAAGAAAAAACATATAAACATTTAATTTAAAAAATTAGAAAAAAAAGAGAGAGAGAGAGAGTGAGATAAAAAGTCAGTGAACCCAGAAAACACAATAGCAAATGTGAGGAATTTCATATCAAGCTTGATAAAAAAATATGTTAACCACTAGGGGGCAGAATATCACTAAACTAACAGCAGTCTGTTGACTTCTTTCTCACATTTGTTATAGTCATGCCTATGATAAGAACTTCATATATTTATGTAATGCTCTAGAAATACAGAAATGCATATCCATTTACTGTATCTTTTGAATGGCATAATTTATTCCCCCCTCTTCTTGCACCATTCACAACTTGAACTGTTACTCTAGATGACATAACAAGCTATGTTACGTTACATCACATAAGCTGAGAGGAGGATAAACGCTTGATTGTGACTGAGCACATAAGTTGTTTTAAGTATGCTGTTATGTACTGTAAATAGCATTATCACAGAAAATGTATGCATATTATTGAACTCCTCCTTGTCACCTGTCAGCATGTTTACCTGTTACTTTGATTCATATCGTTTTGGCACGATATCTCAGAGTTAAAAAATATAAAATATTGATGAACGGATTATGGCACAAGGAGATATATAAACATGATAAGTTTGAGCTCTTACTCAAAGTCGGTTAGTTCTTTCAGTTCTGCCAGAGGCTGGAAGACCAAAGATCTCTTCCTCATGCCCAGCACACAGGCGGAATCTGGAGTGTTGGCAAAAATGCGACCTGGATGTGCAAGATAAAAGAAAAATATGACAAGGGAGAACGGGAAGCCACTGACCCACAAATGTGTGAAACATTTACTGCTTTTAAATTGATCAGGTCATTACCATGCCTGTAGCATTCCTTCAGCTTGTCAGTCAACCATAAGACAGATTTCATTCCCATTTTTGTGCCGAAATTCCTGTCAAAGGGACTAGGTGTTCCACCCTGGTAGAGATGATAAATATCTTATAGTGCATGGAGCTGAATTTGGACATAAATGTTATGAGTCAATGCAAAATAAAGAAAAATCATCATTGAGCTGCTCACCTGCTGCATGTGCCCCAGCACATTCTTTCTACAGTCAAACACACCCTTGCCCTCCTCTGTATACAAGTGGAAGATAAAGTCTGTGGTGTAGTTGGCATTGCACTTCTCATTTCTGAAAGATATACAGAACACAACAAGATATGATCCCCAATGAGCTGAAAGGTTTTTTTGTACTCAACATATTGAAGACAAATATTTCTGAAAACCTGAGAATGAGTCCTCTTTTCACTGTGGTCTTCATTTTCTCCACCAGATGTTCCACATTCACCTACAACAAATAAACTATCATCTCTCTTTTCTTGATGGATTTATCTACTTTTAAGTTATTGAATTTCATTCTGCAGATAGACCTCAAGATCATGAATGTTGAAATGCTCCTCGTAAATGTAAGCGGCATCAGCTCCAGACGCCAAACCAGCCATGGTTGCCAGATATCCACAGTACCCTCCCATGGTTTCAACAATGAACACTCTTCTCTTTGTGCCAGCAGCAGATTGTTTAATCCTGTCACATGTCTGTTTAGTACGAGGAGAAAAACAAGGCAAACTTTTTTTTTTTCATCTGAAGTCAGTCATACCCATTTGGTACTTGTTCTGAGGTTTTACCATGGTTATTGTGTTAAGAGCTGTATCAGTGCCAATACTGAAATCAGATCCGGGAACATTATTAGAGACAGTAGCAGGAATCACGACAAGAGGAATACAGAGTTCCTCATATTTTTCCCGAGCCTGCACCATCTGCAGACTGCCCACAAAGGCCTGAGTAGGAAAGGTACAAAGACAGAAATAATAAGTGCCCAAGAGTGACTTTTGCTGCCATGCTTTTATTCTTAGGACCTATTAATCAGACCGTTAGTTCTACTTATAGTTTCCTTTTTACCTCAAAGCCTCCAATAATGACCAAAGCATGAATGTTGAACTTTGTGATGCTCAGACTGATCTCTTCCATGAACTCATTTGGCAGGGATCTTTAAAAAATGGAAAAAGACTAAATCATGGTTAGATTAAACTTGCTAAGTTATTATTTGAGAACAAAAGACAAGTTTGATGACATATCTCACCTCTTTGTGCCCAGCAAGGAGCCTCCTTTTCCAGTCCATCCAGCCACACCAGACCAACCAATTGGCTCAATCTGTGCAGAAACCAGTGCAGGCTCAATCATGATCTTTGCTGTGGATTTATGCTCAATTAGTTCATTGTCATTAAAGTATCATTACCATCCCGTTAGCCAGGCCATCAAAGCCATCATGCACTGCCAGCATCTGGTGGCCTTGTAGGATCCCGATCCTGACGGCCGATCGAACAGCAGCATTCATTCCAGCACAAGGAGCTCCGATATTCAGTACGGCAATGTTGATGTTACTCTGGAACAAGCCCATTCATACAGACATTTGTCAGAACCAGTGTCACACAGACTTCTTGGTTGGTTATACATGAGCCTAACTGTTTGTGGATCCTGACCTTGGCTTCTGGGATGTGCACATGAGCCAACATTTTGTATGTGTTCCAGTTGTTCTCAAAACTCCTGTGGTCATAAATTGGTGGAAATATATGGACAATTTAAAACTGGAGACAAAACTTAAACTTTAATGGATAACATTAAAGTGCATGCCTCACTTTCCCCTGAGCTTCACTGCATCCTCGAACCTCCCTTCAGCCATGGCTGTTGTGACATCTTTAGTCTGATGAAGAATTAAGGGGGAAGATGGAATTCAGTCAGTAAACTAAAAAAAACATCAGATTAATGGTAGTAAGCAAGTTGTTGGTAAGATAGGAGAAAATACAAATTTTAGTTTAAGTTGTAAAAATACATCTCACCACTTGCACACACTCCATGAGAGGCAGTCTGACAGCCATGTTTCCAGATAAGCTGACCACACAAGCAGGAGTGTCTGGTGTAGCTTCCAGCAGAGCCATCACTGCTTCCACCCCCATCCTGCTGGCCTGATTCATAACAATAGAGGAAGCATGCACACAAAAATAACCCTACCCATTAATAACAAGTCACCTTCAAAGATGAAATGTAACAGTAGATGTTAAAACGTGACGCAACAGTCACATTACCAGCACTCTGTCAAAGGCAGAAGGTGTTCCTCCTCTTTGGACATGGCCCAGGACAGTGGCACGAGTGTCAAAGCCCAGCTTCTTTGACACCAACTAAACAGAAATATTATTTCAAGCAGTCCGCCTTATTTGAAGATGGAGCATACAATATGTGCTGGTATATGTCACCACTAACCTGCTTGATGTGCTCACATGTGATTGGTTTACCATTGCGATCCATTGCTCCCTCTGCAACAATGATAATATTCAGACGGGACCCACGGCCTCTTTGCTGAGGGAACAGAAAATCTACCGTAAGACTTGTGTTTTTAGCTCACATTTTAGTGAGTGCAACAGGGAGGGAGAGACATTCACATCAATGAGTCTTCTGCACAGATGATCCTCCCATCCCTCATCTGGGGGCATCTCAGGGATGAATACCCAGTCAGCACCACAGGCCAGAGCCGTCACTAAAGCCAGGTAACTGTAGGCAGAGAACAATCCAGGGTTCAGGTGTCAGGTTTAGCAGTTCCCTCGATTTGTCAGATTTCAGCTGGTGTGTGCTTGTCCCAAATGTAAACACAGAACATTATGTAAATGAACAGGTTATTTTTTTAACCACCAAGTCAGGGACACACTACACATTATGTCGCCACACAGATAAACTGTGTTTTATGAGCAGACACAGCGTTTACTCACCCACAGTGCCTGCCCATTACTTCCAGGATGAAGGTCCTCTGGTGACTGTAAAAGTACACATTTCATGTCAAGTGTCTAAATATGCTAAATAGCTCTTTGTCAACAAAATAAATGTATGACTGTTCCACACCTCTGTGCTGTGGTCGTGATGGCATCCACTATCTCTATGATGCGATGCAGGGCAGAGTCCGTTCCAATGGTCATGTCAGTGCCACAGAAGTCATTGTCAATGGAGCCCACCATGCCCACGATGTTGAGATGAGAGGAACTCTTGGCCTCATCTGCTGTGATCTTGCCTGAGCAGACGAAAACAATGATCTTAGACTGTGTAATCACTAAGTCACAGGGAGTTTTGCTACTGATTTGAAAGTGGTGACAATGAACGGCTGTTTTATAGTTGGGATTATACACACAGAGGTTGCCACCTGGATTTAACTGAGCAAAAAGGTATAAGCTTCCTATTGAAAAATTACTGCATGGGTGATTATCTCTCAGCTGGCAACAAGTTATTTAACCCCAGATGATGCAATGAATAACTTCTCATTTCTTTAACAACCATGACAAAAGACACATCCTGTGGTTGTGAAAAAGATGTTAGTATGTTTAAGAAGGGTCAAATCATTGGCATGCATTAAGTAGAGAAAACATCTAAGGAGATTGCAGAAGCTACTAAAATTGGGTAAAGAACTATTCAAGGTAGTATTGAATCCTGGGAGGGTGGTTGTCTTGGGCACATCAGGGTTAGAAGAGAGGCAGGTGAAGTGATGCAAGTGCCTACTGTACAAGCCTGTGGGGGCAGTGCTATGATCTGGGGTTGCTGCAGTTGATCAGGTCTAGGTTCAGCAACATTATGTGCCCAAAGAATGAGGTCAGCTGAAAACCTGAATATACTGAACAACCAGGCTTTTCTATCAATGGATTTTTCTTCTCTAATGGCACAGGCATATTCCAAAATGATAATGCTGGGGTTCATCAGGCTCAAATTAAGAAAGACAATCATTACAGACTGATGAGAAATCTATTTGGATTGGCCACCACAGAGTCCAGACCTTAACCCCTTTGAGAATCTTTGGGATGGGCTGCAGAAGACTTTCCGCAGTGGTCAGACTCTCCCATCATCAATACAAGTTCTTGGTGAAAAATTGATATAACACTGGAACATTTCAACTTCACATAAAATGTAAGGCTGTTTGTATTGCTGAAAACCATGAACTTTAGGCTCGTGCCTCTCACCAGCTTTGACCAGGTCATCCAGCAGCTCACTCCACTCTGTTCTGAACTGGTTGGCACCTGTCAGACTGCCGTCACCTCCGATCACACACAAGTTGGTGATGCCTAGCTTGACTAAGTTGCAAGCAGCTTTGGTGCGGCCCTCTTTGGTGCGGAAATCCTGACAGCGAGCACTCCCAATTACAGTCCCACCCTAATGACAAGCAAAGTGACACCAAATTATGAGAAAGCAGCAGAGGAGGAGGTAAGATTATCTGAAACCTGAGCCGAAGAGTTTGAGATCTCCTAAGTCTTGCTATTTGACTGGAACTCTGGCATTTAGATGAACTTTGACCTATAGCTCTGCAGTGTATAGGGTTTGCTTGAGTCACATAGATCACTCAGCCCATGAGTGTGATCAGCTGAAAATGTGCAAAGGCAGCACTGACACGATACACCTTGGGATAAAAATGCTTTTACGTCCTTGTGCTCATTCTCACCAGCTGTAGCATCATGGACACACTCTCCCAAGTAGCGGGGCGGATGTTGTCACCTCCGTCCACCAGACCCTGGTAACCCTGACAATAACAGAGACAGCACAATTATGAGCTTTTAGAAAGTGAAATCATGTCCTTAGGAGGGCATGTGCAGCTTCTTCAGTCATCTACAATATTTCATTACAGTATTGTGGATTACTGAATCTTCATAATGAAGAATGATGTAGTAATATTTCAGAAATAGTCCATCAAATGCAAGTTTGTAAAAAGATTCATAACAAAATCCTTCTTCAGTCATGACTAACATCAGTGTCACATGCTTGAGGTTGTGAATGCTGAGCTGCAGGTTATAGAAGTTTTTAAAACTTTTTGTGTTGTATACATTGACTTTTTATAAATACGAGATGTATAAATAGAAATCCAAAATACATTTACCTCATGGACAAAATACACCTTGGCTCCAGTGTAAAGCCCAACTCGAACTGTGGCCCTCACAGCCGCATTCATACCTGCAGACAGTGTTTGTGTGAATTTGAGCATTAAGGATTTTGGGATTTTTTTCTCATCACTGATGGATGAGAAAAAAAGACAAATTGGGTAAGTTATTGATAAATTTCTGTTAAAATTTCACAAAATTTTTGCAGGTTTATGTTTTTGATCTATTTGGCATCATTCTTTATATTTAATCTTTGTTTAAATGCTGAAGTATATGCAATTTTCATATTACAAAACATTCACAGGGTCACTGAAATGACAAGATAGGGAGAGCTTAGTTTTTAGGGTGCCAAAAGTATCTCCGCTTACAGTGTAAGGGGGGAAAGGACAGATAGGAGGAGTAGGACGAGTCTCACTTCACCTCACCACTTTGTGGACACATGACTGAAAGGTCATACCTCTAAAATTAGCCCTCATAACAGACAGTGTTAGAGAGGAGATGAGAGAGGAAAAGAGAGAGGAAAAGAGAGGAGAGGAAGTATTGCAGAGGAGACTCTTGGACTTGAAGACATAAGGTGGATGAAAGTTGGATTTTGTAATGAGATTTTATAGGATAAGGGGTCAGGGTCAGCAGGCCGAGCAGTTTTGCTCTTTAGATAAACCATTTCACTATCCTATCAGATAGACATGGGCAAAAAATAACTGACATATAGATAATTTACTCACTTCAGTGGTGTGAGGGGTGACTGACTCATATCCTAAAGGTCATAGTGACGATGTTTCTCTTCAAGTTAAAGGTCAGAGGAGAGTCTGTCTCTGTGGTCTTAGCAAATACGTACAAAGAATTCTATCTAACCCTTTCTAAATTTCACAGATTTTTCAGGTGATTGAGACTGGCCCATTCTTTCGGGTCAGATGAGAATTTAAGTAACTTGTTCGGTCGTGAAAAGCATGAGTGGGCAATATTGTGGTCAATGAAGCTAAACTTAGAATGCAGTTATGATTAAATTAAATCGCATAAAGACGCAAAGTCTTTTCAAAAAGACATGTCCTTATATTTAAAAGGGATCTTTAAATGCTTCAAAAATTAGCACATTTAATTGAAAATCAATCACTTAATTTGTGGAGAATATGTTGGGCCACATTGACCAAATGTTTTTCTTAGAAATACCAAAACAAGAGTCATCATTATTTAGAATGTAGTTTCTTTCATTTGATTCGCATCCTTACATTAAAAATTACTCTTCTTTCAAAGTGAAACAGCTTCATTAGTCACTCAGGGGAATATTCTTATACCAGATTCTCTCTTGTCGTCTGATGATAGAAACAAATTTCATACATGCCCAGCCCTGGCACTCTACTCTTGCTGGTGTCTGCCCTCTGGAGATCCTTCACTTACCCTGGGCATCCCCTCCTGATGTCAACACGGCGATGGCCCGACCTGTCCCCATCTTCGTGGGGTCAACTGGAGCCTGCTGTGCCATGATCCTGGAGACTGAGCTGGCTGAAAGGAAGAGACCTTGAGCGTAAAATTCCCCGCAACCTGCTGCTGCCCCGAGAAGAGCCTCTCACCTGTGCCTCAGCTTGCTGCTATGCACAGTAAGAGCAGTGACAGGGGTGTGCAGCTCAACTATCTGCTTGGCAGACATGAAGACACACATAGCTGTGTAACACATTTAGACACACACCCACATGCTCAGACACGGATTCACGCTGGCTCTATTAAAGGTATTTGACACTGTTCATCAACCAACCCTGTCACAACGCTTCATATATTTCTTGTTTTATAGGACTGAATTTTGTTCACATTAAAAAAAAAAGTTTCTGTGATCGTAATTCCTGGAAATTTAAAAAAGTGCAGATATGGAACACTAATTAATAACACACTAACTGAGTGCCCCTTCAGATTTCAAGATGTTTTTGAGATTTTTAAGTTAGGGCTAGAGTTTGACTCAAACTCCATATATGACCTCTGTGGGACATTTGAATTGCTGCCATATTTCTGCTTTATTTTGCAAATTTGTTTCTATTTTATGAGGTTTAATAAGATTGATATTTGAAATCACAGAAATACTTTAACTATAAGACCTCAGCATTTCCTGACAGACCAAGAGTAAAAACACGAGCCATTAAAAGGAGTGTCATGGACATTTTGTGTTAAAATTTCTGTTCGACATCACTTCTTAATTCTCTTCAATTACTGGTGTAGTTTTGAGTATGTTTTCATTATCTTCTTTATACGGTCTATGTCAGAAATAACCTCTTAGTTTGTCTGACCTTTTGGATGCAGAGTTAAATTCCAGGGCCACTGATATCAAAGTCCTATTCAGTGTCTATCAGTACCTGCAGCTTTACATTGTCATTGCTGCAGGAAGTATATGTGCTTTTACCTACACTCTTATTTATTATATTATGATAATGATTTTTGGTCTTTCTGCACTAGTAGTGACAATTCACTAAATGACAGTTTTTGTGTTTCTCACCAGCCTCCTGTGCTGGATCAAGGCTGGGCATCTTATTCCTTAGTCTAGGTCCTGAGAGGTCATCATCACCACCTGGAGAGGAAAATCCAAAATACATCATCTGGTATCTACAATTCAGCCATACTCTGCAAGATTCATTTATCTGCTGAAAGAGGGGAAAGCCTCTTTGATCCACCAAAATGATGAGACAGAATTTCACTCACAAGATAGACCTTCTCTACAGAAGACAATATTCTCAAGCATTGCTTCTCAGATTTCCCTGGGTGCAAGGTTGTTATTGGAGTGAAACGTGCTCTATCTGTAACAAGCAGGTTAGTGTACACCCACCCGCCTTATCATGTCTTTGGCTTTGAGCTGATAGGCTGGTTACTGAAGAGAGTTACTAACAGGCAAAGAGTGCTAAAATGTACAGTATGTTGTCCAACTTTACTTACTTGGCCAAGAAAACTGATTCTGACCCTTCTGTCAGATATCTTTGTTATTAAGGGTCAATATCTTATCTAATAAACTAAGAAAAAAGATTGAACTTTTTTTTTGAAAGGCAATTTGTGGCATAGCACAGAAATAAAAACAAACCAAAAACTCAGCATGGTAGTTAATCAAACAAGCATTGATGTCCACTGATATAAATAAGTGTTATCCATATAAAAAAAACAACAACATTTTTTTCCCACACCTTGACTGGTCCCTGACACTTAAATTGATGAAAACAAGTATTTTTGTGAGTGAATGGCCATATGAATTCATTAGAGGTAAAAAGTCCAGAGTTATAGTGACAACACTGAGTAAGAGAGTAAGAGTAAGAGTTGCAGCTGACTGGAGCTGCCCCTAAATAGAAACAGGATTTTTGGATGGAGACACAGTGATGCAATGATGAATTCACTGGACCCTCCCCCTTTTATCCGCCATTACAGTTAAACTGCACAGTCATCCCTTTGACTGAGCATGTCAAACAGTGTGAAGTTATTTTTAAAAGTACATTTTACAATTTACTAAAACCATCAACCAGGGGCTCATCTGAGTCCCTCAAGAAGTAGGTTTATTTTGAGTATGGATCAAATATACATAAATATATATAGCATAGCAATTATACAAATACTCAAAGGATATGCATACCTTTAACTATTTTTCTGATCCAGACCAGCAGACTGACCAGCAGCGTGATAGAGAGCACCCACACAGCACCAAGGTACCACATCCTCACAGGACCTTTCAGCTGTGGGAACTATTCTGTGAGTGATCTGTGGTGCAGTCTGATATCACCACTTCATTGTGGTGAAATGACCTTCATTGACCGCTGGAGTATGGCGGGTAAACAGATTTAATCCAGCAGTGTAATAGTAATAATTAGAAAAGAGGGGTGCTGGGCTTTGATATCCAAACATATCCATTGCCATAGGGGTAGCATATTGCAGCTAATTATGTGTAAAAACAGCAAAACATAAAGAGTAAGTAGTGATAAAGGGAAAGAGGTTTGGCTAGCTTTTTGCAGAGAGTGACTGTGTAAGTCCTGGAAGTGTTTTTAACCATAGTGAGCTACTTATTTAATTATGTCCTATATGCATGGGTTGGCATTAACTATAGCTGGCAGGCAGCTGCTAGTTTGCTGTAGCTTTCTTTTTTTGTACACTTTTTTGATTACAAGCAGAGCAAGTGGGTAGGGCAAGAAATCAGGAGAGAGCTGCTGGCTGGTAATGGCTTCTGCATGCAAGGGAATTCAACATTAGACCAAATTAATGAACATTAGTTGTGTGATTAATCATTTCCTACAATCTGTGTTATCTTTGCAGCTGAGGTAATAATGAAATCCAAAAATGATTGTGAGCTGTTTCTGACATTTAGAAATAGACCGAAAGAAATTAATTGTATGTGTTGTAATTTATAAACCTGCATATCAGTCCTGCACTTTGTTGACTGGATATTTTTTATGTATTCATTTATGTATAATTTTGAAGAGTTACTTGCCATTGTTATTTTGTTTCACATATCTTTAGAATCTGCGATAAACTTTCCCATGTACAAATGACCATGATAGTGTGCAAAAAGCTCACACGAACACAGCCCCACACAAGATGTTAATAATACTAGCTGTACTCGGCCTGAACAGAGTCCAACCTTGACTCTGTAAGGCGATAAATGAACCATTACCTTGCAAAAGTCTGTTTACTTGCTGGATTTGGGGAAAAACACAAAGGAGCACAAAACACATGCATTATAGAAGCTAAAAAGACTTTGATTGAATAATTTGCCACCGAAACATCAGCTCATGTCACCTGTCAAAGCAATGACTCCATAGCTCTTGCTTCACCTTCACACCTTCCCACAGCAATGAAAAGACGTTCGAAGCGGATCAATCACTGTGGACAAAAGGCAGCTTGTCATAAACACACGTCTCAGGTGATGTTTGTTTGCTGACATTGTGCACCCGTGGAGGGTTGAGCAACATGCAGCTCTCTCCTGAGGCAAACCAGGATCAATAGTACTGTTTCCAGGTAATCCCCCCTCGTCCTGTCTTCCTGGACAGTATTAACACTTACACAGCCAGTAATAAACCATATGGATCAATACAACAGGAGTTCAGGAAGAAACAATCAGCCCAACACTTTGGTAAAATATGGACTGGGTGTTGCAACAATCTGACCTCTCACTGTCTCCAGTTGTGCGAAATACAACTACTTAATCAAATCCACCATGTAAACTAGAATTTAATGAATGTAAAATGGTGGGATACTTGATCTGGTGGGTGTTAGTAATTCAAATTTACACAAGGAGAAGCTCTGACCTTTAGAAACTCAACACTTTGTGTTAGAAAATTTGTATCACTTTCTAAATATCATTCTTCATCGTCTGGTCCTATACACGATTGAAGTTAACCCAAATGTCTGAGTTTTCTTATACAAATTGCATAATTGAAGAGTGGCATCTGCTGGTTTAAGAGCGTTTCATAAGTCTGAATATCTTTCCACTTCGCAAGCAGTAGCTGAGCACTGAATGCAGCTGTAAGATCGAATTTTGTCTACAGATTTATATCAACCTCTTAATTAAGACCCCACATTGCATCTCTGCGTCTCAGACCCATGATGCTTTGTTTTTTGAAACTTTGACCTATTAGTCACATTTAGTTGGTGATGTCATGACTTTGCACTCATTTCAGTGAAAAAAACAGTGTAGATCTGAATTTTGGCACCTACACCTAAAAACTTATAGCTACTAAAAAACACTTGAAACATAACTTCATGTGCAAAGACCAAGTTTAGTTTTATACATATTAGGTTTTATTTATCTCCAAAAGCAAGGAGAAATAAAAATTGCTCACCGAACAGAGGATTAGGTCTCAAGAGGTTAAAAAGACAAAAAAGGGCTGTAAAAGAGATAAAACTCTAAAAGTTTGCCCTCAAACATATTCTAGTGAGAGATTTTGAGAGACTAATGTAAGTAATAAAAGTTAGAAAAAAAGTGCTGCAGATAATCTCTTGACTAACAACAATCATCTTAAAGTTGACCAACAGGTGGCAGCAGCCCCTGATCTTTCCTCGTCTCTCTGTGTGTTTCAGAGCCGGAGCGGCACATTCAAAGCCTCTGCCTAATAAATCATGTACTGAAAGTGTCAGTGCAAATTTTGTTAGATTTTATTGCAGTTTAATCATCTCAATGAATGTTTTAATAGGCTGATATTTCAGAGAGCGAATGGCTGTGCAGTGATAAATTATATGTGGTGTGCCAGCCCCCCTTGCCTCACCTCTCTCCCTCTCTCGCCTCTCTTCACTGCAGAGAATCACTAATTCAGACCTGCACAGCTATCTCTCCACTTATTGGTTGCAGGGGAACCTGTGTTACAAACTTAGATTACCCATATTCATTTCAAAACAGCCTAATTTGTAATTTACCCGCAAGGCAATGAATACCTCTGGTCAGGCTTTTTTCAATGCTGTTGCTCAACTTCCCCCCTTTTTTTGAGTCTACATTCTTTATTGTTTTTCTCTCCATTTCTTCCTTCCAAATAGCTTTTGTGAATTCATCAGGTTGGACCACCAAGCTCCACAGGCCTCCCACACCATTTAACATGTCTTTAAACCCTCCTCTTCTCTCAGAGGATTGCACTGTTTATCCATTTGTCACCCCCCCCCATCCCTCTCTCCCATTATATACATATCTTAATCGCCCTTTTTTTCCTTCCCTCCCAGATTTCATCTATTCCTTGTTTCCTCTTTTTTGTTTCCCTTTGACCTTCACTTCCTTGGCTTCATTACACTCCCCGCTTTACGTATTTCTTCCCTGTTTCTCTGACCATAAGCTGGTAATGGAATGCAAAATCAACACGGCGGTGACATTTTGGGCACCATCCCCCTTTCCATCCCTCAGGCTCTGTCTCATATATACTGTTGTCCTCTGCCAGCTTGGATATATGATGTGAGGTATGACTCCTCTAATAAGGACATGGATGAGAGAATGGTGGAGGCTGGGGGCTGTAATTAAAGAGCGAGGGGTCTCTGTGAATAAGTAGGGAGAGCGGGGAAGTAAAACGGTGGCTATCTGCAGCAGGGACAATAAATCAACCTGCTCCTTCAGCTGGCCTCAACACAATATCACCATACAGCGTTTGGCCCCCCCTCTTTGCAAAAGCAATTCCGTCATGTCTTGTTAGCTCATTCGTCTTCATCAGCACCAGTGGGAGGTTCAGACCCCCCAACTCACCTCCCGTTCCCCCAACCCTACTCCCCAATGCCAGGCCCCATTGATCAAAGCAGAACCAGCCTCAGCATGGGCATGGGTGTCATATCATTCTCTCTCTCTCTCTCTCTCTCTCTCTCTCTCTCTCTCTCTCTCTCTCCCTCTCTCTCTCACACACACACGCACGCTTGCACACACAAATACCAAATCGAGTAACAGCTGAAGTGGTAACAACAGTTAAACTAATCTTAGCTTGACCGAGCAGATCTGGGTCTTAATGTTATTAATGAACGCCTGGTTTACACACACAGTGTGCTAATGGCATTCAGGGCCAATTAAAGGATGACTAATTAATGAGACATTTCCTATAAGGCTTATTGATATGTTAATTTTCAGTCGTATAAATCACAGTCTTAATTGTGTTGCCTTCGGATAATAAGATTTTCATTACGAATAATGATGAATTGTTAAGCCAGCTAATTTAGATCAGGAAAAAGGACAAGAACAGTTCCACTTTTTTATTATTATTACTATTTGTACTTCTCTGGGTTTGACCTTTTCGAGCAAATTTTTGTGCTTATCAAAGTCATCTATACTATAAACTCCAAGCCATAAATGAATATAAAGCTTTGGTGCTTCATTTTTATTATTACTATCATTGTTATTATTGTTTTGTAAAATTACTAAACAAAAATACAAACAAACAAGCAAATAAATAAATAAATATTGAACAGAAGTTTTGCACATTTGTTCCTATCACATTTTTTCACACTTTGGTTGTTCTTGGTGTGAACAGTACATATTTTAGATGCTGGTTTTGTGTGTTTTAGTTCAAGCACACTCCAGCAGCAGCTGACAACAAGAGAAGAGGAAGACGATGAGATGAAAGTTCAATTTTCTTCACCTTTTTCAACCAGATATTACAGTGTCTTAACTTTTTTATAACATTTTTGCCTCTTCAGCAACTCACAAGCAACAGGTTTGATTTTATAATATCATGCATGAACAGTTGCTTAGATTTCCTGATATACTGTTTATGTTGTTTGTAATATTAAATTTTGAAAAATGTTAATCCTGGTGTTATTTAAAGTAGTGAGAGAAGACATTATCTAACAGAGATATAACATATATGAGATTTTCCTTCCTCTTTAGTCAACAGGGTAACTCAGTTCAGCCATTACTCTGTCCATACAGTTGTAGAAAAGGTACCAGATCCAACCCGGCTGCCATAAATAGAAGGGAATGTGAATGCGGATGTGAATGTGAGGTCATTAGTGGTTTGCAGGCGATGGAGAATAATAATGCAGATAAAGAATGGGTGTGTCTGTTCCCACATCAGAAAGATAGAAAGAGAGAGAGAGAGAGAGAGAGAGAGAGAGAGAGAGGAGCTGAGAAAGCTGTGTTGCTTTGCTCTTTTGCAAAAACTCTCAAAGGTCTAGAAATGTTTGTTTCTCATAGTACAACACAGGAGGCTTGTTTGTACGACCTGAATGATCAAGGTGAATTTTACCTGACTGTCTTCAATGACTGTGACAATGTTTGTCTAATTATTAAGCCGGTGCCATGAGCTTCAGTAGAAATCGAACATGACAAGTGTGTATTTTGCCTTGCTTGCAAGGTAAATTAATTTGAGATGTTTTATCAGAAGTAGAATTCCTATTTACCCTAAAAAAATTCCCATCTTGCACAGTCATGAAGTTGATTTAACAGCCTGGCCACATTTATGCAGAGCTGCACTTTTACATTTAACATAAATGTAGGCCTACTTTTTTAATTGCGCAAGAAAGAAAGGTAGATGTTTAAATCACACAGTCACACAAAATTCCAGTTAATACACATTTCTTCCAGTCAAACTCAGATACACAACTAGAATCACACTGTCATGAGATATATATTTTTCCTTTGAATGACAGACACTACATGAGTTGATAACATTATCTATACAATAATTATGATCTATAGGGGTTTATTAAAAATAAGCTGACATCAACCATTTAGCAGCATTAACAGGTCATAACTTTTAGGTAGATATTTATGAAATCAGCCAAAAATTATATTCTGTTCCAAAATCTCTGACATAAAATGATAGCCATGTTGTTGATGAGACACAAACATAGTGGCTGCCTGTAGAGCTTCCCTTGTCACACTGCAGCCCAGACACCAGATTGACAGCTGTCAATGCGGCTGATGAGGGCTGACTGACGGGGTCAGCCATGGTTCCAGGGGGCCGCCTGTGTCGTCTGACAGGGGGGACACAGACGTGCAGAGGGTAGGGGTGGGGGCAAAAATAGACAGATCGACTGAGGACCACTGGGCTCCCCTCCGCCCCACCCAAGAGGGACAAGCTGGTGCAAGGGTGGGGGGTGAAGAAATGATAGAGCGGAGAACAAGGAGCCCACTGGGTTTCGACATGTAGCCAGTCATAGATATGGTATAACAAAGACATATAAAACACGGGATACGACCATTTGACTTGAATGTCTGTTCAGCCATTAGTCCAAAGGACAGATAGAATATGAGAGAAAAAGATGACAGGAAGAAACAAATACATTAAGAGAGAAGTTAGGAGGAGAATTCATCTCACGTTCCCTCTCTTGCCAGCTGGATACAAACGAGCAAAAGAAAAGGGAGAGAAATGAAAAGAGATGCGAGACGAGAGAGAGGAGCTAAATGACTGGAGGGAGGCTAGTGGGCTTTTTAAAAGAAGACTGTATATTTTGGTCACTGAGAGGAGGAGAGACAAGAGAGCAGAGCGGGTTTATAAAGCAGCAGGAGGAAGTGTCAAAAACAGACAGCTACATAGACAAAAGCAGGATGCTGAAAGTATTCACCTTTTAAAAGGTAAAGCGGGAGGGGAGAGCAGACAGTCAGAGAGAAGACCGCTGGTGTTGACGGAGGCTATTAACAATTGGACGGTACAATGAAAGACTAAAAGGGGAAACAGACCCAGCTGAAATTATTATGAAGATAGAGAGCGACAAAAGAAAAAAGACCTGGAGAGCAAAAAGAAGCCAGGAAATGTAATGTGCAGGAGGTAGCCAAGCTGTCAATGGTCTTTGATCCTTTAGCCCATGCTAACCAAACCCTCCAACATGGCTGCTGGGTACACACACACACACACACACACACACACACACACACACACACACACACACACGCACGTATACACAGAGCTGCACACACAGATTCATTGCTCTTGCAGCCTGTCTGATCCTTTCTCCTCGGGGAGGTGTTAGTCTGGAGGAATCTAAGGGGCTTCATTTGGACACCAAAGTGAGGGGAGTAATAATTCTCCTCTTCTCTCATGCTTCTCCCTGGAACTCATCCCAGACTCACCAACCAGGTCCAAACACACACACTCAATACTCAGGTAGGTAGAAGGAAACGTTACTTTCCATACACCAATTTTTGTGTCAGTGTGTTATAGTTAATGTTACTACAACAGTCAGCTCTAAGATGAAATCTTAGCCAAGTTAGTTTATCAAGAGCAATGGTGCTGCCATCCAGAAATGGTTCAAGCTAAATGCTAATGTTAGCAAACCAACAAACAAAGGATGCTGATGAGTATTTGCTGGCGACTCAAGGCTTTGCCAGAGCTGAAAAAGAGAAGACACTCTGAGGGTTCAAAAACAATTAATTAGTGTGTAAAATGGGACTCAAAGAAAAAAATGGCGAGTAAAACTTAACCTTCCTTTTCCATCTTGTTGTGTAGCCACTATTATAGTGGTGGCAACTCAGTGTCTGCTTCAGTCCGCTAACTGGTACAGCAGTTATGTGGTTGGACTACACATGTCTGACAGCCACTTTAAGGGTACACTCTTGGCATTGATTACTACAGCCTGATCACAATTCTCACTCAGACACAGAAAAACTTCACTATCCATCACATTTTCTTGGAAGAAGCGCTGTGAATTATAACTCAACTCTTCACTTCTGGTTAGACAATACAACTCACTTACAGACTGGCTGCAGTGAACATGTATCTATGAATATTCAGTGGGTAAGTATACTTGATATATTTCAACATTTCAACCCTGCTTGAAATGTGCAAATGAGATAATGTCCAAAATAATGTTTTGAAACACATTTATGTCTTGGATGCTTTTTCACCGGCTAAATTTTTTTGAAAAGTGTAAGATGACCAGACCAAACCCGTTTTCAACCAAATTTCAGTTTTTGAAATCCCAGTTAGCGCTCACTGCGATGGAACGTTGTTTTGCAATATATTTTAGCTCTGAAGGGCTAAGAAACCTTTTCTCTACCTTTTGAAATGTCTGAAGCCAAAAACTGGAATGATCAAACACGTGTGTTCTTTAAAGACCTATCTGCAAAGACAGATAATAAAGGTGTAAATCAGAGCCCAGCTGACATGAACAGATAGAAAAATCCCAAGGTTGAGTCAGTTAGAATCAAAACAGATACACTGAAAAAAGTGTCTGTGACCAGATCAATATCAAACAACGCTATGATACTGGTGGCCTATCAGGGAGAATGTCAGCACTCTCTGGTGAAATGACCTGACACACCATTGCCACCAAATACCCAAACACACACACACACGCACACACACACACACACACACACACACACACACACACACACGCACACACACACAGAGTCAGTCAGTCTCTGTGTCACCTTTTTCCCAATTCATTATTTACAAGCTCGCGGGGCCTCATTAGCAGCAGGCCACACAATGCTGCTTCTACAAACAAAACAAAACGCTCCCTAACAATAATTGCCTTCTTCTCCTGTGTCCGGCAGCAAGCCTCCTTCCTCAGCTGACACCTGCTATGGAGAAGTTTAATAGCAAACAAATCGACACATAAATGACTCTCTGAGATCACACTTTGTTTCTCTTCTTACAATTTTGACCCTCCCTTCTCCACCTTGTCTTATAATTATGCTAAAACACTAACTACTCATACCTAATAACCTTTCATAATATATCAGATGTTTTGTTTTATGAGGCAGGGCTCAAAATTGTCTATCCTCTGGATTCTGCTAGGACTACAGTGCTCTTACAAATCTTTGGGACTTCCTTCTCTCATTTCCATAAACTAAATAGTGCAGGTTTTTTCTTGCGCTGAACCTATTTAGCAAAAAATAAAAAACTTGGATGAGTGAGATAAACTAAAACATAAACAAGAAGAAATGGAAAGAAGCAAACAGAAAAGAAGAGGGATGAGATGGAGACAGCAAGAGAAACAACAAAAATAGGTAAAAACAGACAGAAGGGATGCTCCACTGCTTGGCTGACACACATGAGGTCTCTGCAGACTGAGAGGATGCTAGGCGAGGAAGGGAAAGAGAAAGAGAGAAAGAGAGAAAGAGAGCTGTGTGGTGTGGTGTGGTGAGGAGCGTCCCAGCCCTCCTTCCCCACTTCAAGCCTCCACCTCCCTCCACCCCACAGTGAAACTGTATGCTTGGCTTCTCCTGGTTTTTTTAGCATTCCTCCCCATCCTCTTCCAAAGCCTGGGAGAGGACCGAGGCAGACAGCAGAGCTTGTCACAGTCATAGGACTAGGTCCAAGCCGTGTGTGTGTGTGTGTGTGTGTGTGTGTGTGTGTGCATGAGTGTGTGTGTGTGTGTGTGTGTGTGTGTGTGTGTGTGTGTGAACATTTACAACCAGTGCATAGGAACCTCACTGTATATGTATTATGTTGGGGAAATTAGCAAGTACATAATTTCAACAATGTGTAAATGTGCCTCATCATGCCTGCGTGAAGGAGGATTTATTATTATTTGTATGGGAGGGATTGCCAGATATATTAACGGTTATTCTACAGAGTTCATTACTTAAGAAACCCTTGATGTAGCTTATGTTTACCTGAGCCAATCATCAATTTATCAAAGACCACATTCGTTATGGATCCCTGAGTAAGTTCAATAGGTTGAACAGCAAGATGTGATTCTCTAAACGAACTCTTTTTCAAAACAACTGCACAAGGTAAGGCTTGCTTTTCCAAAACATTAGAAGTGATATGTTCTACAATTTCATTTAGCAGATGCTTTTGTCCGAAACGATGTACAGTGATGCGAAATTTTTGGGAGGGTTCAGTGTCTTGCTCAAGGACACCTCAGCATGTGACTGAGGCAGCTGGCATTGAACCTGCAACCCTCCAATTGCAAGCCCATGACTGCCACTGAGCCACAACAATATACCAATTTATGTCATTTAAAGTTGTAAATGTGAAAAAGGCTTTATTAGGTACTTATTTTCAACAACATAATGTATTTTTGACTACAGTGAGAGAATGGATAACCTATCTAACTTTAATATTTCCAGATGAAAACAAAACAGTTTATATTGGTGTAATGTATCCTGTAACAACATGTTGCTGCCAAATATTCCCTGACTATTAATCTGTAAGGTGACACTGGCAAGTTGGTCCAAAGAACTAGACAAGGTGTCTTGGTCCACCTGCAATCTGATTGGCTACAAATCTGTCACTACAAAATCTTTAACTATAATAGACCAGCTGCCTGGTCTATATATGCAGTCTCTCTCTCTCTCTCTCTCTCATTCTCTCTCTCTCTCTCTCTCTCTCAAGGGCTTTGACATTCACAAAGGTATACACAAGATGCACTGGGCATGTTGATTGCTAATTATGTAACAAGGCAGGCCAATGAAATTTTGTCTTCAAAGCTAACGGCTGCAGGGCCCACACATGCATGTGTAGGCTACACCTGTGTCTGTGTGCACGCATGTGTATGTATGTGTGTGTGCCATTTCCCTGTGTTTCTGTGGCCTGTCAGTGGGAAAAACAGCACATCTTAGCTGGCGGACAGTATTGGCAGAAGGACCCCTGTGACTGGTGGAAGCTTAAAAACTCACACAGGGGACTCAGGCTGGACGCGTATATCCTCTACCAACTATCCTCGCTGCAATATCCATAAATTATTCACCAAACCTTGACTGATGGGACAGAGATCGTGAAGAGAAAAATGCTGCAGGGAGACTCTCAGCTGCATCCGTGTCTATAATATGAAAAGAGGCAACATGCCATCACATGCACACACAGTGTGTGTGTAATGACATGCGTGTGTGCTTGACGTGTACAGAGAAGCTAATTACGGTTTTTGTGTGCAGTTAATTCAATGTGGAATTTTCACACTGTCTCAAACTGTAGATCACCCTGATGCGGACAAAAGCTTTCCAGCATTTTCTTGCTGTTTGATTAATATGTATGCAAATCTTAACTTTTATATAAGCAATTAGTAAACAAGGCAGAAATGAGAGCACAGATATTAATCTCATGTCTGGAGGCTAGACACAACATTGTGGCCAGAGTGTGGGTAACTACAGAGCACTGTACGAGAAGCAGGAAAAACTGCTAGCAGGGCTCTTTAGGATTCAAAAGTAAACCCTTCAGCAACTCTGAGGTAGAAAAGACATCGTGTCTGGTTTACTAAATCAGGAAAAGAGTTGATTTTAGGAGTGTTGACATGAAAAAACAATTTCCTTTATGGCATCAGCTTTGCAGAGTGAGTGTATTAGGTGTCAGTGTCAGGAGCATACTTAAGGTTGGGTATTTTTGCTTTTGCACACAGACACCTGTATGCCTAAGAAATGTGTTGCTCATTAATATTGCTGTCAAAGCTGCAAACTTAAAACAAATGTCTTGAAGCTTTTCTGGAACTTACATATTTAACTCTGACTTGCATGAGAGAGGGCTTTTGGTGTTTGTGTTGAAACATACTTGCAACAAAATTTAGCTCTGTCTTCAAGTTGCAGAACTCAGACAATTGCTATGTCACTCTGGAGGTAAAGCTTGTTTTCTAAATTGTTGAACTTTCTTTTTGAAATGTAACCTCTTGGCCGAGAGCAGTTTTGCAGAGAGGGACACGGCAAAGCAAACAGACAGAAGAGCAGATGACACAAATACATTGAAGTTTCTATCTCCCCTACCTGTCAACTTTCTCCTTCTCCTCCCAACAACCCTGCACACCTCTTGCTGTCTCTCTCTCTGTTACCTTGGAGTCTGGCCGTCATGCTCCTGTGGCTCCGCTTTAAAGGTTACGCTGTGTACCCACCGTCACTGCCTGTCACTCCCCCACTGCCTGCCACACACACAAACACACACACACACACACACACACACACACACACACACACACCCACACACACACACATGCTCCATCAGTCCCAGGACCTGTCAGAGATATACTGTCCATAGAATCACCAACCTACCCACTGTTTGCCTTTGCAAAGAGGTCATTGTGGTGAATAGACTTAGAGAGCCTCGGTAGATGTGTATAGGTTAACAGCTTTAGTGATGAGGTTGTTGGAGTGTTAGTTAGTATTGAGAGTGTAGGATTGAGACGGAGGGAATGCTTTTTTAAAAGTGAGACTGTGCTTCTGTGTGCATGTCCATCTGCAGTTCGCTGGCCTTGGCACAAGAAATTAAAATGCTGCTCACTTGAAAGAAATCAACAGAGTCCACAGAGGCCTCATCTCAGTCCAGCCTCCCCCTTCCGACATTTCTCACTCCTGTCTGTCTCATAGATGAATCTGTGGCAAAATGAGCAGAAAGAAGTGTTGGCTGAAGAAATGGGGATAATACAACAACTGGGACGTCACATTACAACCCTTAGATGGAATAACACAAAGAGGAATTTTAAGAGTCATGTTTCAGATGTGGTTTGCAGGATAACAGGTTTGTACTGGAGAGATGCAAAAACAACTGTCTATGTTACAATCTAAAGTCCTATGACTGACATGGAACAATAACTGGTTCAGTAACTAAATTTTTTGGTTCTGAGCGGATTGAGAATGTAACTTATGGGGTTGAACCCAAAACTGAAAGTGTTAAAATACTGTTGATGAACTGATTGGGAAAAAATTCTGGTTCAAAGCCCTGGTTTCAATGCTCGCCAATGGAATGAAAAGAGAACAATATTTCCTTATTATGATTAGGTAACAAATAATATAAACAATAACAACGTGATTCTTCCAAATTATATTTCAAAAGCTTACTTTTTCTGTGACACAAATTTGAGAAGGTCCTTTTATAGATAAGACCAGACACCATGAGGCAGTCAGCAGTACTTCTGAATTGGCAGCTCACACACTGATTACAGTGTTTCTGCTTGGAATACTAGTCCTGAAGATATTTTGCAGATGATTTGGTTGTTACTTGAGATTAATACCTGTCTGACTTCAGATGTTTTGGATTCTATTCAGTTCAGTCTCAACACTCATGGATTCTTGACATCTTGGGCGTTTCTGTTAAACCCAAAGACTTGAGGCATCATAATGGAAAAACTGCTGGGTTATTTGTTACTTAAAATAGGCATATTTCTGTCAGAATTTTTTTTAGCCACTCCATCCTTAGGATCTAGAAAAGTTGGATCTTAGAGTCATTTTCTCATACAATATATTCCCACTCCGCAGAATCCTTCCAGCCAAAGTAATGGAAAATAAAAGAATTAGCCCCTGGGAATCTGAAGGAATATTTTAAGCAGTGCATAAAGTCATGAACACCCACATCTTCATCTCACGAAACAGTAAAGACTGAATTGACATTTTTATCCACTAAAACATTTTCACCTTCTAGGATCCTGGAAGACATTTTCATCTGCCAGTAAAAACTACAGCCCCATCGAGACTTAGAGACAACTTTGTATCCTGTTATTTAAAACCACTGGATGTTGGTTGGACACACTGACACAACAACAACAACCAAAAAACATACAGGTAGATTGGAGTGAGTCTGCCAAAAAGTGCACACCCCTTGAGTGCCACACATTTATCAAGGCAAACTTTTTACATTAAACACTTTATGTTTTGTTGTCAGAGTTGGGTAAGGAACAAGATTGCAACATGCTTAATATGACTACCTCCCTTGAAGACAATGTTCTCCAGGCACCAAAGGCTTTAAGAGTCATCAATGCACGTCACTGCACTAGCAGCATGTGTCTAGTATCATATAAACTGTTAAAACATGGCTGTTAATAGGTGACTGCTCATCTTAAAGCTTCTGTCTCATTTTCCCCTCTTCATTGTTTCTCATTTGAGGAACCATTATCAATTCAGAAACTGGGGCTGAAAGTAAAAGATGCTTGGATATGCTCTTTCTATGTTCACAGACCAGTGCCTCCTTCCAAATTTAAAATCTGCTCACAGCCACACACACACACACTCTCTCTCTCTCTCTCTCTCTCTCTCTCTCTCTCTCTCTCTCTCTCTCACACACACACACACACACACACACACTTCGCACATATCATTATAGTCTATACTTTAATTTGTAGCAGTGAGAGGTTGACAGGATACTGAATAAAGTCAAAACCCTCTGATCTCAGTTCTGTCTCTGTCACACACGCACACATAGGCAAACGAGCGAAAATATCTGTGATAAAAATACCTCACTTTCCTGCAAAATATAATATAAAGTCTAACCATCACAGACAGTATCACATCTGTTCCCTCTGATAACTCTGTGAAGTTCTTTTGTGATTTCAGCTGTAGGAAAAATTGTTTTATTCATTTAACCGTCTTCTTTTCTTTTCTCTCTTCCCTTCATACCCCCTTCTGTCTCTCCCTCATACCTCCTCTCTGTGGGCCATCCGCAGAGCGTTCAAGCGCTCTGACGCCATGCATCACTGACTTTTCAACATCTTGTCTCGTCACGGCAATTACACAAACACACACTCGCAGACACATGCGCGCATTTAACATTTAACATACTCAGCACACGAGAAACATGATCCGAGCCATTTTTTATGCCTTACATTTTAGAACAACCTTTAAATCCACTCTTACACAAAGATGTCGTTTACTGATTCAGAATGAAAAAAATAGCACAAACAAGCAAACAAAAAGACCCATAATATCTCAATTCAATCAGATTTTTATCCTGGAAAAGACAAACAATCACACACATGGCCCCTCACTCAGGAGTGAGAAACTGAGACAGTGAGCAGGTGGTCTGAGGGTCAGGGCAGGGACCAGTCACTGACCCCTTCCACATAACTGTGAGAGGATAAGGGTTAATTAACAGCAGACTTTAATCACCTCTGATGAATGATTCATAGCTTCCTGCTCTATAACCAGTATTTAAAACACTTGGTCGAAGCCAGAGCTGACATGAATTATTCAGTTCCTACAGTACCCAGCACCACACCTCACTCACACTGAGCAAGGACAGTCTTAAATCCAGCATTTTGGCATATAGCGTCTAGTCTAACTCGTTTGTTAACAAAGAGAGAGCTAAACAGATTTTGTGATGCATTAATTTTAAAAAGCCAAGAGGAAGTGTTAATGACACTTTCCTGAACTTAAGCACTTGTGATGAACTGTCATTAGTCCCACATAAGTGAGGAAAACAAGAAGAAATGCTGGTACACTACCTGAGAAAGATAGATGAATAGAAAAGAGAGCAAAACTGTGTTTGGGCTGCTGAGATTTACAGTCTTGGTTGTGGATGCGGCACATAATAAGTCACTAGCTAAGCAGCTTCAATATATTCTTAAAATCCATACTGGTGTTGTTTCTGCTCTCTTTATTTAAGCCTATCTCCCATTCACTGTCTGCATAAACTGCGTCCACAGAAAGATATATATATCTCAAGCAGAAAAAGGCCTTTATTCCAAAGTGTAATAAGTATGGATGATGCTGAAGAAGACAGACTCAGTTATTTAAGAGATACAGCCAACAACCACAGAACAAACAACCTGCCTGTCAAATTGTACATAAAGAGTTTGAAACTGATCACAGAACAACACGTGTGTCGTCACAGGTTTCCAAACAAGTATTAAGAACATCAGTCCAGTTTTGGAATAAATGGATCATACCACTGAGATCACACCCCTTACAGGATGTCTTTTTCAACTGTTGCATCTTTTTACTGCATTTAATGTACATGTCCACCTTCTTTTGCTCAAAGTGGATTGCACTTGATTATTCCCCTCCATCACAGGTGCTCTGTGCACCGACTGACAGCTTCTCTAACTGGACCAGTCTGTTCACTGTGCACCCACACTGTAAAATATGATTTTGCACATTTGTTGTTCTGGCAAATTATTCTATGTCAATATGGCACAAGATTATTGAAGTTTTTATGATAACACATTATTATAAGCTGGCTTATAACTTAAGTTCACTATCAGGGGTCTGCTTCTGCACTTTATTTCCTAAAAACATCCCCTCTCAGCTGCCTTGTAAAGCTACAACTACAACACAGTGAATGAGAGCCTACTGTACATTGTATAGCTACAATGGCACAGGCTGTTTGAGCTCCTAGGCTGACATAACTTAAAAGTTTATTGAGATTAGATAACTAAATTATTTCAAACAACTACCTGAAGGAGTAAACAAGTCTTAGTCAACCTAACTAAGGAAAGGGTTGACACAAGACATCTTATTTAATCAAAACAATTTCTGTTGGTGTGAGAATAACAACAGAAAAAACAAAAAAACCCATTTTTTTCTGACCTAACAGAATTTTGATGCAGCCTTTCACATCATATTTTCACAGTGAAACAACAAGTTACACTTGATAGTGCAGTCACAGCTGCAACCAAGCTCCACATCTGGTTCCAGTCCGTTACTGAACATATGAGACAGAAAATATTCAGCATTTAGACGAGTTACAGAGTCACAAATATGCAGCTGAACCCAGTGGATAATAAAGCCCTGGTATAATATGTATTTACTCTAATGGAGGGGAACCAGTGGGTTACTAATAGGGAGATAAACAGGGGAAAATAGTCAAGAAAAGGGATGTATGAGGAAATGAGACATGGCATTGCATGTCAATTACTCTGATACAAAATGATGGATTTATCTTGTTAAAAATTTAAGATGATAATCATTTAAACACACTCTTGAAAAAAAGCATATTCATATTAAAACACACTGTTTTACAGTGAATGAATAATTCTGGATTTTTTTTTCTGCTCAGCAAACATCCACCCATTTTCATTATCTTGTAAGAGTTGACCATTCCTAATGCTTTTTCACCTGCATGCACATGGGGGTAACAAAAGGAACAAGTTGGAAAATCTGTATAAATAAAGCTCCAGAAATGATAATTTCCTGCAGCTTTTTTTCCAGGTTGCAGGTTCACCGATCCGCCTATGCCCAGTCTTAATGAAACATTGTTAACCACAAGATAAAAACAAATGAGGCCACTGCACTTGTGGTCTGTGGAAAGAATAAGAAATAGAGAGAGGGAGAGAGAAAGAGAGAAGCAGAGAGCGCTAAGGGTTGAACTTGAAAAGAGTGAGAACAGGTGAGACAGTGTGGGAGGAAAATAGAAACGGTACATGGGGGAGATCTGTTACTGTAATTGTGTCTGGAGAGAAGACAGGAAGAGGCTTCATGTTAAGGACACAGATGGATGGAACAGTGTGAGAAAGACAGAGTATGAGATGGATAGCTGTTTGCAGGTAGATTGTACAGCTCAGCCGATTAAAGGAAGATGGACGGTGAGAGAATTCAAGAATATAATGTAGATGTTTATCCACAGTGAAAAACACATTGTGGCCAAGTGTGTTACCATGCGGACATCACATTCTCTACAAGGGCTAATCAGTGAGAGCAGCAAATGTATCTGAAATTAAAACTCTGGATGGAGTTTCGAGAGTCTAAACTTCCCCTAACCAAACAGGAGCTGGACAAAGCTGGTGCTATACTTAACTTTAAAATACAGCCAACTAGGCACATACTTTTTAATGCAACATGTAGTACTCAAGAACATGATGTTGTATTGTCACATCAGGGAATAATACTCCTGCATGGTGTTGATAATCTCAAATAAATATTTGTTCACCGTGGCGGGGGTGTAGTATTTCAGTGTCATACTATGGAGATGTATGTGTCGGATGAAGACTTAAGCGTACATGATGTGTGAATCAGCGAAGACCTCAGCATTTGCATTTGCTGGGACAGCAAAAAGTGTTCCACTGTGTTTTTTTGTGCTGATGAGCCCTCTGTGTATCCCATTTCAGAGGAATGAACAGTTTAGTCATTTCAGATCCAGTGAACATCTTAGACCGGGTTAAAATCACTGACACTTCCAAAACAGAGGGCTAGCCCTGACATACTGCTGTGACCATTATTTTAAAACACATATTACATCCAATAAAGCTATTTTTAATTTAATTATTGCAAAATGGTGTGACTGATGATATAAAAATAGAATGAAACACGTGTTTCTATCAAAAAGATAATGTTGAGACATGCCTGAAAGCTCTAACTACTCTCATATTTCCTTTAATTGAGATCTAAGAGTGCACATCTGTGAGGCAATTTTTAAACAGACATAATGATCATGAACGAACATGAGAGCATGTGTTTGTCTATATGCTCTAAGCTGAGATTGAGGACTGAGCCTCTAAAGACAATACTGAGATAACTGACTGTGACTGTAGTGGACAGCTGTCATTTTCTTATATATGCAATTGAGTTTCAGTCTCCGGAGTGCTCTCTGTTGCACCACTCCTTTGAGATTCATATGGTGGTCAGTTATTGTAGTAGTAAGAAAAAATTTCTTGGACTCCAAGATGCCGCCAGATGGCCACACTTGTTGACTCTGCTGGCATATCCTGTCAGTCTATGTATTCCAAAACAATCCGAGAAGTAAAAGAAAAAATGGTGACATACAGTTACATCTAAGTCATGGTTATGCTATTGTTTTTGAAAATTTAGTTGCAAATAAGCACCAAATTATGGACAACCATGTGTCCACTGAAAATACCAAGCATATTTACAGCACAAAGTTAAAATGTGTGACAACAAAAACAAGAAAAAATTGTCCACGCCCTTAGAAGAATAAACACACTGAAAAATAATCTTGATGCTGACTTTCATAATTCATGTATCAGAGGGTACATTGCATCGCCCGATGTTTTCAGACCTGAGGTTGCCACCTTGCGCATTCACAGTGGAGCAGGGGGAGGAAGAGGGGCGGAGTGTGCATGAGCATAGTGAGTGAGAGGAGCACATGTGGAGAGGAGAAACTAAAACTTAAGTATCGATCTCAGCACACATGCACTGTAAATTCCCTAGGGTGGTACCTGTGGTGTCCAATCAGTTTCCAGAAATGGCTAGTGTTACCCCAGCTGCCCCTCAAGCCCAGCCCCTGCTTCTATTTTATTTTGTTTTGTTTTGTTATTTTGTTTCTAATCTTTCAGTGCTCAGTTCAGTTACATTATTTTTTAGGTGGCAGGGCTTCTGTCGGCCCTTGATACTGTGCCAAGAGACCCAAATATACAGTCAAAGGATGGACTTAAGGATTGATAATGCTGGTGTTCTGTAGGGGAGATGTAAGTCAAAGTTTTATTATACTGTATACGTACAATCTACATAAAAGCAAATATTTTCTTCTAGAGATATAAATGTCAAAGGTGTGATTAAATTCAAGCAAGCTAAGTCAATAAATGCAACTTTATTCAGGGGGTGTCAATACTAGTCAAGTTAAATTAAGAATACATGGAAATCTGATGTTCTACTGTACATGTAATCACAGAAATCCTCAGAGGCAAAACTGTGTGTGTGTGTGTGTGTGTGTGTGTGTGTGTGTGTATTGGAGAGCATTGTCCAGTATATCAGACAGCCCCTGTCATGTTCATGTCGCAGCAGCAGGGTATAGGAGGTGTTCTTGTCTCTGAGTGATGCGATGGCATGAACAGCATGGTTTAAGAGCTAAAAGAAGGTCATCGATGTCTCGCTTCACTATCTCTCCCTCCTTTTCCCTCCTCTCTCTGTTGCCCCTGTCATCCCTACTGGATGATCCCTCGCTCTCTCTTCTAACCCAGGCTGTCTTTCTGTCCTTCGTCACGGGTTGCTGTGTTCCATTTCTTTTTATTTTTTGTACTCCTGCATCCTGCTCTTTGTTGAACTCCAATCCACTGGACTGAATGTATTTTTGCTGCACTTACGCCCCAAGGAAAGGAATATTTGTAAACTGTGAGAAAGAGAACTGTTAGATATTTGGAGTACAGAAAAAGGACAAAGGTCTAAGACCAGTCCAGGTTTGTCACTTAGTCTAAAGGAATAAGACAGTCCAAGAGCTGACAGTTGCCAAATCCATCTCCTGTCATCCTTTAGAGAGGCTTTGACCTCTGAGCACCAAGAAGATCCCGACTGCTAAATTATTCACTGCTCTTTTTTTCTAAGGCAGTAACAGACTGTGAGCAGTTATCTGAGTAGTTTGTTAGGTTTGAATGAGCTGCTGATTGTTTCCAGCAACTGTCTTTGGTGACAGGAAAGCTGCATCTCCCACCAATCCTTGCAAATGGAGATCAGATTGAGTTTTGCTGCATCATTGTAGGAAATCTTGTAACAGATATCAACATCCATCTACTGTAGCTGGTAACATTAAGTGCCAGGCTGGGACAGTTGGTTTATCTGAAATGACATGGAAGGTCAGCGCTCACGGACATAAATGCGACCCTGTAGATGTGTAACTGCTAACACGACTTAGAGCCATGAAAGCAGGTCTTTGTTTCCAATCCGAGGAATACCAGTGCACAGTGCCAAATAGTCAAGGTGTGTCAGATATGTTGAAAGAGCAGGCCCCTAACGTGCTGATGTTAAGCAATCATGTTCACCATCTTATCTTGGCATGTTGGCATGCATAATACTCACTCAGGCATTTGACGTAAGTCACACCAGTACTTGTACCTTCCTGATTTCAGCTTTTCTTTTTTTGATTTGTCATTTCTGGTGGACTGTAACTACCTTTCCTGCAGATATGCAGCTTCATTTCTGTGACATATTTGCCTTTTCAAACCCTTTAAACAGTGAGACAGCCATAAATCCTCTTCAGTAATCTTTTCTTTACATGAATAGTGTCAGAACTCACAAACATGAGGCAATACAAAGAAGAAGTATCTGTACAGTCATTCATCAAATTGCTTGTATTACATATTTTAATGTTTATTGTTATTGTTAGCTGTCTGTTTTGTGTACGACGACATGTACTGCTGCCACTTGGACAATTCACCCTAGTGACAGAGATCTTGATCTCACAAGGATTTTTTATCTGGTTAAATAAATAACTACTCTAAACCAAAAATAAGACATTTAATGCACAGTTTTAGGGAAATTTTTTAAAGCTTGCCTCTTGAGTCAGCAATTCCAATACGGCCCCCAACAATGAAAGGCTTCATTATTCTGTATCAGGATGTGTGGCGTCACGGAGAACACATCCACGTTACACAGTCTATGGTGCTCGCCTCTTCATCAGGTCAGCTATACCTCTAATTGGGCAAAAATCTTCATCTTACTGTCATCTTAACTTGGGAGTTACAAATTAAAGTAATTCAAGTACCACTGTGATTTTTGCACACAAGGCTGTAGATATGTTTTTTTCAGCCATGAGAAATTGGCTACTCTACTCTTCAAGCTCAATATTGACATGAGGAATATTTCTTTGATGCTTAGCTTGGTCTCAAATTAGTCTTTTTCTTCCTCTCTTTTCTATTTTCTATTTTCTTTTTTTTCACTAATTTAGACATTTTGGAAAAGGAATGGGAAGATGCAGCTGATTTAACATCTCTTATTTCAATTGTAAACGTTTGTCAATTCAGTGTCTCTGAAGTTGTTTGTCCCTTTTATCAAAAGTATGATGTGTTCTTACCAGAAAATTCCAATTGAACTCCTTGGCCTGACAAACAGAAAATTAGCTGTTTGTTATATAAAAAAAGTATGCCGGACCATGACTCTTGTTCCACAAAACTGCTTAACATGTTTTAGAATAGCATGTGCACGTTTTTCATGCAGCCTTCCTTGCACTGTGTTTCCCATGTGTAAGTGAATCAGAACACAGACTGCCTGCTGGGAGCAGCAGGTTGTTGGAAAAGACAAGAGCTTTAATTAATGTTCAGTGTGGGGTGGAGGATTTCTGACACAGTTGCTCTGCAGGGATCTTGTAGCTACTTTTGATCCACGAATAATGAACTGTACATGGTACTACTCGTCTGCCAGTGCAACTGTAAGGCTGGTGTTCACATTGTCTTAGTCATGCTTTTGAATCTTGGGACATTAGAAGTTTTGCAACTTTGCAGACACAAATCCAAAACTGGGGTTTCTGAAGAGGATAAAGTCAAGGAATAAAAGAAGTGCGTTTCGGATTAGATGGTCTCGATTTGTTAATATTGTTGAACTGCCAAGTCTGAAACAAAATATGTAATTACAGAGCACCAGTATGGATATGAATTAGAGTGATAAATCATTATTTACTGATGTGAGAGGGCTTACTTAACCTTGGAGTGCTGGCAGAATTAAAATGTGCATTTCAGGGGAAAAGCCCACTTAGTATGCTGACCATGCTGTAGAAAAAGCGCAAGACACCAGTGCAAGAGGGGTAAAAGAGGAGTGCAAAGAGCTGGAGATGGAGATGCAAGTGAATCCATCAGGAAAGGAAACAGGTGCAGAGCACAGAACAACCCATAGTAAGACAGCAAATTGAAAGACGGCTGCTGATGGGAGAATTTTTGGAGTAAGTCGGGGGGAGATAAAGGGATAAGGTGGAACTAGCAGCTGGGATGTATGGGGACAGGTAGAGTGGTGTGGTTTGGAGGGGATAAAGAGGGAGGGGAGGGACAGGAAGGATGGGTGGGTGTGGAGAGCACAAGACAGATGACAAATTGTGATTAATAGATGGGGTCCGGGGCAGCAGTGTGGAGCGCAACTCATTAATAGAGAGAATTAGAGAGGCTGTGCAACTCAATCTGCACACTGTCACTTGCAATCAAGGACCATAATCAGATCAGCACACAGACAGAGGTAGATGTATGAGAGGAGGAGGGCTCGCGGACACACACACACACACACACACACACACACACACACATTTCCTCCCTTAAGGAGAATGTCCATAGCAGCACTAAATCCATGGGCCTAAACTACCCTGAACATTTAACCTAGACCCTAACCCAGCAATAATTCTGCTTTTAGCCTTAAATTAAACTCTTGACATTTACTACTGCATTACAGAGGTGAAGCCTTGGGAATTCTTAAAATGCCACATATTCAAAGACTGAACACAATATCACTTTTAGTATATCATAACCATTCACTTGAGAGCCTGAGCCTGAGAAGGAAACCCTAGAGTCCAAGTTTAAATTCTTACAGAGGCAGGGCTTGAAATTTGAAATTATCATTAGTATTTATAATAATAATAATAATAATAATAATAATAATAATAATAATAATAGAAACTGCATGTATTTTTACCAATACGTGTCATCCACACAATACCGAAGTCTTGCTAAAAACAATCTTTACGGTAACCAGAATTTTTGAATCTCAAGTGCCCCAGCTTGCAAAAGAAGCCATTCATGTCATTGCATACATTACATATATACAGAACGTTATATGGGGCATTTTTAAAATTGATGCACACCCTTCTTGCTTGCTTATTCATTCAAGTGCAGCTTACTACTTATGTTGAAAAGTCGAGCTCTTTGTCGATCCAAACATAAAATCCTGGTACCATGTTTGAATCTGGCAGAAACAAACAAAATCACAGGATTCATTCTGATTGGCTGGCACAGGTTTTATGTTTGTGGAACACTGCCACCTTTCAGTGGGGCATGCCTATGGCTACACTTTCTGACAGATTTGCCCGGTTATGTGTACGAAATTTTTTTGTAAACGATGAGGTGTAGAAGAAAGTATTTTTAAAAATGAATGACAGAGAATATTGTTTTTTAGAATACCTGACTACGTGTTTACAAGCCAAAAGTCTCTGTGTAGTCTGCAACAAGGTAATAAGTAACATTACTGTTGATTACAATTCAGCTTGGGCTGACACAAACAGGTTGACTAACATTGACCCAAGAACTGAGCCTTGAGGGACTCTTCACATTTTTGATCACATCTACCCATGACAAAGTTTCCTGGCCTGGATAGTTTGGTATTTTTTAAAATGGGGCTCCAGCTTGTCCCCAAACTGTCCCCTTAAGATGGTCTTTCATCTCCTTATTCTGTGGCAGCGCCTTCTCAAAGCTGCGACACTCCCACATTTTCACTTTAAAAGTGATACTTGCTAAGGAGCATTCATGTGTCACAGAAAAAAAAATTATATTCAATACATAAACATGATTCATGACAGAAGTAAACCAGAATAGACTAAAACTGAACTTTAAAATCCAATGTCAAATCAAACATAGTTGAGATGCTTCGAAAGATGATTCTAAAGACCAAATTTGATGGTTTGCAAATCATATATTCACTTTATTTATCAAAAATAGTGCAAAGACAACGTCTGATTTTAAGAAACTGATTGAATGAAAAGTGTCATGCTCATTTCAAATTCGTTGCAAGGGAGATACAGTATATTTTAGCCCAGGTGCTCAGTTCATGCAGGGCTTTGATACAGAAATCAAACTACATAAATTCATAGAGAGACCCCAAGTAGTAAACAAAACTATACAGACAAATAGGGGAGGAAAAAAACCATGCTTACACACAAACAAAATGTACAGAGCTGTAAAAATTTCCTCACAAGAAGCTGAAAGCATTTACTTTTTCCAATGGGTGAATGTAGACTCACACCAAACAATCCCGTGTTTCTGTAAATGTTGCCCATGTGATGCTCTGACCCTTACATTTCCATTACCCTCCCTGCCTCTCTGCTCACCGTCGTCCTCTTGCTCTTTCTGCATCGTTCACTCTCTGACCTATGAGATTGCAGGTCGGGTTAAGCTTGTTCCAAAGCCACAAGCTCTGCTCGTATTTGTTACTTGCTGTGTGGATGGCACCTACACCCTGAATGAGATGGTTAATGCCACCGTAAACGTCTCTGAGCACGTGCTGACACGCTCATATCCTGATTGAATTCTTCTGAGCAGAGAGGGACTGTCCGGGAGCTTTATCCATCTCATCGCTATGCTGTACAGAAGACCACAATGCATCAGCCTGAGTGACTCATTTCAAAATGTTGGTCCTTTTGTTGCTGAAAAAAATGTGTGTATCATTCTGTCAGTAATGAGGGATTATTGATGATAAGTATATGTACTGCATACTGCTTTTGAATGTAGTATGCAGTATTACTGTTCTGTTTGATCTTTTTTACAGTATGTTTTTTTGTTGTTGTTGTTTTGGAAAGCCAAAGTAAAACTTCTGCCAAAACTGCAGTAGCAAAACTCTGTAGCATCAACTTGTGATTTTATTTTTTTGCAAATCAGTAGGACATTGAGATATTATTTGCATACTGCAGTCTGTGCTCTCTTTCATGTTCTGCATCCTACACAGCATATTTCAGCTATTACCACTGTTACTATAGTACTTAGTTTAAAAACAGCCAAGGATTTGGGATAACTAGACATGATTGGAAATAATCAAGAAAGTGGAAACAGAGGGGAAGGAAGTCAGAGAACTGAGAACAAGAGAAAAGTGTCAGTATGACAAAAAAAGGGGGAAAATGTATTACCATGGAAGCATTGTTTGCACACAAGATTTCAGCTGTTAGCAACTTACAGCATGTTGATGTTACTAGACCTGATGTCTCCTGTGAGCAGAGGAGAAGGAGACGAGCATGACGTGTTGGCTGTTTAGAAGAGTTGACATCAGCCTGTCCTTTCATCTATCGTTATGGGGAGCATAAGACCCATATCCAATAAGATGGAAGAGCTAGCCGTGCTAACACAGCACCAGGAGGAATACCAGAGGGCAGAGTAGCATCATGCTATTTACAAACATTGCTAATGGAGTTAACTAAGCCGGTTCTTGATACTCACCCCTAGCACAGGATACGGGAGTGAGACTGATCAGATTGGTGAAGAAGTCCAGCTCAGTCCTGGACCCTGTGGAGGTGGAGGCTGATTGGAGAATGATGGTGAAGCTATCAATGGACATTTTTTCTAGCTTACTCTTGCTATATTGTTCTTTATGCCATTTTATTTTTTGCACTATATACTTTTATGTAATGCTGCTGTGACTCTGGATTTCCCTTTGAGAATTACATATAAGTACATTCTATTCCTCTATTCTATTCCATGATATAAGAGGGAGGAAATAGAGACAACTCAAGTCTCCAACAGGACCTGGAAGATGATCAGTTCAAATACATTACACAACTTGATGACAAAGGAATTTATTAATACTTTACCCCAAACTCCACCATGCCTACTACATAATATCTGATGAGTCTTGTAAAAAAATAAATAAATAAAAGAGAAAATCCCATATTTCTCCATTTGACTTCAGTTTTCCTCTTGCTGGGACTTACTGACAGGGTTGGGTCAGCAGACCTTTGTGTTAACAACAACAGCCACGTCTTCCACCTGAGACTTAACCCTGTAACCCTTTAGTCTCCAGATCCTTCAGCTTGTTGTCACTTTAAGCCTTGATATCAGTCCACTGCTCTGACACTTGAAGGTCAGAGAGAGAGAGGGATAGAGTTCAGAATCAGAAAAAAGAAAAGATTTAACACCTAGCAGCTAAATTGATTATTAAATAATATTTTGTCAAATGAAAGCCAGTGTTGTGCAGATAAAAAGCTCAACCTGTTTCCTCCTATAAACATGTGCTTTAATTAACACAGGAGAGAATGATATAGTGCAGACGTGAAATCATATATCACGAGAAAACAGAGTCAGAGACAGATATTATCGCTTCACAGCTTAGATATTCATTGGCTTAGTTAATATTTCATAGGGCTCTAAAAACCTCATTCTCTCTAAATTGTCCTCCCTTCTTGGCAATAATAATTTAAATGCAGGAAGCTTCTCAGTGTGTCGGAGCTCACATGTAAATCATATGTGTATGTGTGCACATATGTATGCATGTAGGCACTCACATCCTTGCAATAAAGGCACATAAAGAAACATGGCCAGGCATGCACACAAAGAAGTGGATGTAAGCTAGTTGTGTACTGTAAAAGCACAAGCAGAAAATTCTCCACGATGCATTTTGCTTTTTTTGATATGCCAATTTTTTTAAATGTAGAGACCACACAGTTTCCCGCTTTCTGACAAGCAGTAGTTATTTTCTATCTCCAAATGCAAATGTGACTAGAGGCTTGGCATCTGCCTGAGGGCTCAGCCAGCTGACAGTATGCATTCTGGGGAGTGATCTATTGATCCATATTCAATATCTGCTCCACTCTCCAGCTCAGTAAAGTTGGGAGATGAATAAATAAAGAGCAGAACTGACAGAACATACAAGTACACTTGTGCCTTAGAGGACTGACGGCTTCCTAAATGGTGTACTAACATTTTTTTTTTCATCCAAATGCCCTCCGATCAACATTTCCTGATAAAATAAGAGCACATAACAGCCATGAAGCATTCAAGAACAGATGTATCTACAATTTTGGAAGTGTGTTTCTGAGGCGGCTTGCAAAGAAAGAGTCTAATATTTAAGAGAAAACTCAGCTCTCAGCATTGGAAAAAAAAAAAGTTAGCCCAATTTGAGAATGAACTAATTGCTTTTAGTGTGAAGTCCGACAGGGAAACAGGGAGAGAGAGAAAGAGAGAGGGGAAAAGAAAGGCACCAGGAGGAGATGGAGGGGGAGGGGGTGGGGGGTGTCAGCAGCAATACATCTTTCATCTCTAACGAGGTCTGAAAGCTACAGAAAAAAAACACGGAGACATTGACAACAACCCTAAGAAACACAGCTCTCCCCTTCTTTCACCTTATCCTTTTCACTTCCTCCATCTTCCCTGTGTGTGATGTGTGTCACTCTCACAAGTGTAAACTTAACGCTTTAGCTACTAACACCACAGGCTCTCTGCATGTGCTGTGCTCCATCACTGCTCAACAGGTAGCTACAACACATTCAGACAAGAGAGAAATGTACTGATGTACGAACTGTGATCCAAATGTTGCAGCCTTTGAATAGAGTTTTCAAGAAGATCCCATGAGAGTGTGTCCAAATAAAAAGGGACACTGAAAAAAAAAGACATAACGAAAACAAGAATTAACAGGTCATATTTTAAGCTGGACGTAATAGGTGCAAATAAATCTTCAGTATTTGAATGGCAGACGACAACCTTTGATGAAAGTATTAAATGAATGTAGTCATTGGATTTGTGAAAAGGTCACAGGCAGGATGATGGGACGGTGAATGTGTGTGTGTGTGTGTGTGTGTGTGTGTGTGTGTGTGTGTAAAACACGCAGAGGGAGGGGGAGCAGTAGTAGGATGATACTGAGGTGCAGAGAAGCTGGATGGAATATACAACAAGTGAGTGAACTGTTGCTCTGCAAATAAAGTCTCCGTGCAGAGGGATTTCAGCAGGGCGGAACTCTGCCAAAGTCCCTGGTCGGAATGGGTGAATCTATCTGAAGAATCGCGGTGTGACTTTCAGTTGTGTTGTGTTGTTTCTTTCTTCTGTTTTCTTTTTTCTCCGTGTGCGCTCGAACTGCCTTTGAGCGCTGCCCGGAGCGGTGAGCATGGTGCGGTCCGGTTAGCATGCAGGAGTGCTGGATCATCACAAGCTGCAAGTTTGAGTATTTGTGACACTTCAGATGAACTTTACCTGATCCGACGGAGGGAGGTCTGAGAGGGAGATCAGTCTGAAGCTGGACCATTTCCCGCGGCGTTTCCATCTGAACCCGCGGCATGAAAAAACTGAGGAGCGTATAAAAAAAGAGGAAGGGAGAAGAAAAACAACACGGTAAGATGATCACTGTTTCTTTTATTTGATTTTCACACCAAGTTTCTCTGAAGTTTGCTGCCATATAAATCCAAAATTCATGATTCAACTCTGAATGTCTTGAGGAATTATTTATTGGTTATGTAAAGGATTAACTTCCAGGATAAAATTAGTCAGGTTTGTGTTCCTGATAAATGGGCCTTTGTACTTGTTATTTTACTTAATGATAAACACTTTTCCGTTTATTTATATTATTATTTATTTTTACATAGCTGCAAATAATTTCAATTACACAATTCTTTGTTTTGGGGATTTAGTTTTACCCCCTCTTAGAAATATGTATTTTGGCATTAAAAAAATCTGTCTTTGTCTATGAATGATATTTGAATTTTCGATACTCTTTGTGTGTCTGTGTGTCCTCCTTTCTTTTAGGTTTCAACATATACTGGGAGTTGACCTTGCACTTTTATAAAATGCCCCCCCTTTTTCAGAAAAGTACTGACTGATTAAAAATACATCTGGTCTGCCCTGTCCTTAGATTAAGCATTTCTGGATCCGTAACTAATGTGTTTTATTTGATCAAAACAAGATTTTAATTAAAAAAAATAAAGCACAAAAAAACGTAAGGTCCCTCATTAAAATGAAAAAATAAGGGAAGACGGCAAAAAAACTTTGAGATATTGCACTTTCCTCCTCTTCTTTTCTCATTCCTGGACAGAAAAGTAAAGCGCCCTTCCCCATATGTGGGTGAGATGAACTCCAATGGGAATACTGTAGACCCCACCTGACAGCTCTCTGCCTCAGCAAGTAGAAGCTTTTCACGTGAGCCTCCACTACAATAGAGCTGATTTAAAAATATAGCCCAACATCTATTCTTTAACTTAAAAAGATACTTTAAAAAATTAACACTGAGAAATGAATAAAATTTATGTTGATTTTCCTCCAAATTCTGATCGTTTTGTCCAATACCTGTGTGTCTCATCCTATCCACCCTATTAGGTTGTATTCTCTCCGTCTCTTATAGTCACACGTTTCCCTCAGTCACCCTCTTAATCCAGTGGTTACTAATTGCCCAGAGGTCAGTCTGGCAGGCACAACCATTCCAGCCAAAGGGGAGGAGGACTTCCTCACGCTGGCCGCCTCCCGGCTCAGCCGTAAGAAACGTGTCATCGGGGCTGGAGTTGGCGTGGCCATGGTCTTGGTCCTGCTGGTGGCCATTCCCCTATTGGTCCACACCACCAAGGGGGGAGGATCTGGAGGAGGAGGCACGCATTACGAAATGCTCGGGAGCTGCAAAATGGTGTGTGACACTTTCACCCCCCCACAGGGAGAGCTCACAGCCGTCTCCCCTCAGCCCCCAGACTTTGCAAACCGCAGGGGCAAACAGGGGTTCAGAGGGAGCCCTGGACTACCTGGTCCCCCAGGTCCTAAGGGACCTCCTGGAGAGCCTGGCAAGCCTGGCCCACCTGGTCCACCTGGGCCTGGACCCGGTGGATATGGGCAATCCCTCTACAGTCCCAAAATTGCCTTCTACGCTGGCCTCCGGAAACAACATGAAGGCAGTGAGATATTGAAGTTTGATGATGTGGTGACCAATGTCGGGAACTACTATGAGCCGAGCACAGGCAAGTTCACCTGCCCGCTGCCTGGCATCTACTACTTCACATACCACGTCCTGATGAGAGGAGGAGACGGGACGAGCATGTGGGCTGATCTGAAGAAGAACGGGCAGGTGAGCATGTCTGGGATGAGGTTATGGAAGGTTGTGTTTGCTTATAAGTGCTCTGAAAAGTTTCACCCATTGAGAAAACATGCTATCTAAAAGTTGTGACCAACTAATTATTGTGAAAACACTGTTTATGAGTTTGAGTACATGTTGTCTGAACCACTCTAGAAGCCGTTGAACTACACTGAAATTGCAAGGCCACCAATACGACAATCTGGTTTAGTCTCTAAAAACATATTGAGAAATTCATGTTGGCTACCAAAGACTAATGTAGCAATATCTGGAGATCACATATCATACAAACACCTGGAGGGGAGGGCTGTTGTCATGGCTACAAGGAAACCAAGGTTTACTGGTTACAAATAGGAAATACAACAGCAGTATCGCAATTCTGTGTAATTATACCCCCTTCCATAGCAAAACATGAAGCCATAAAAATCTATTATAATATTTTCCTCTTCCTCACAGTAAGTTTATACCTCCAACAATACCAGAGGATCAACCCACCTCTCAAACTGACTGTTGCACCTGAGCTTGTGCTGAAATATCTGCAGGTCTCACTGCTGAGACAGTCATTAAGTTCAAACTTGAGAAATTTACTTAACATTAGACTGTGTTAATTCAGGTGTTTAATTTTGATGATCTGCCCATGTGATGCTAAGATGCGTCAAAAGTTTCTTAAAATCAGAGCCCATAATAAAGTAATGTTTAAACCAAATGTTCCTTTAAAACACATTTTAAAATATCAAAATGTGTTTGCTCAGCATTGCACCTGTGGTGTATCAGCCTTTGTGCATTTTACATTGAACGTTTAAATGGTTTAATTATTTTGGATCAAAATGAATGTGAAGAAGACAGCAGAAAAAAAATTAAAAAGAGAAGAACTGGAAAAGCTCTATACAGAGAGTAAAAATCAGCAATTACATCTACAAGTAGCAAACAATAGGCAAGGGAGAGAGATAGTGACAGTCGAGCGATCAGGAGGATAACAATCCTCCACGTCTCTGTGGAATGAAGCCGAAATGCAACAGCTGGCTACTGTCCTCTGAGGAACTCTGACTTAAACTAAAATAAATAAACAAGCATGAATGCCTGGGAAAAGCCTTGAACACTTCCATCTGGAGATCCGTGACAAGCTTGAAGTACTGCGCCCTCACTGTGGTGAGGAGTCCTGATTCTGACACGTGCCGCAGAACAGAAGAGTGACATTCAGGAGATTATTTTAAAAGGAACTTGTATTTCATTATCGGAGACCAAGTCAAAATACACATTGTTGTTTCATTTATCATGGTAGTTTCTCTTTGCACCACATGACAGCAAAGTACTGCAGAGCTGACTATCATCCTGCTGTTTGCTCACACTAAATGCACATGAAAGATTTTAAAAAAGAGTAAGCCAGCAAGTAACAGATCAACAGGAGACAACCCTCTAACCATCCTCAACCACACCACCTCAAATTGTTTCTTGTTCTTGAAAATTGTTATGTAAGCATTATGTTCCTGTGAAAAACTGAAAACCTGCAACTAATCATCAAAGTCTCCAGCTCTGAATACATGTCCCTGTTTTTGGACTTATGCAATACTAAAAACAACTGGGATGGTACAAGTAAACTCATAGTATCTATCAAAGGAAAGGATTCAGTAATGTGCAAGGAGACAGATAAAACTGGCAATGATTGATGTGAAAAAAATGAAAAATGAAATAAGGATAATATAGCAGTAAAGCTTTTTAAATCAATACAAAAACCAATTAGAATCTGAAACTTTCTAAGTGACGTTGTTGTCAACTTTTTTATTTTACCTCCCAAATCCTGATCTCATATGGTAGCGTAGTTATGGTGCACATATGCAGCTGCAGGATCGACTTTTTCTGCATAGGTCACAGAAAGCAGTCCAGGTTAAACTGAGGCCAAACTGTAGGAGTCTTTCATGCAGGCTTTTCCACCATTTTTTGCTATTCAACATCACTTACTGTGATGTCACTAATAAGAAGATCCCTATCATAATCAGTATTTGGAAAACAAATCTGGTTTTGTTACAGATTAGAGCTTTAATTTTGGAGCAGCATCCTTCTCTGGTAGCATTGCTTTTTTTCTGCTGTTGTGGTCAGCATGTTTAAAGCTAACCCAATGTTGGCCAAAACCAGAATATGTAACAGGAAAAAACTAACGGCTAACCTTTTTGCATCAGTATTCATGAGCACAAAAATGAAAAGTGTCTTTCGTCCACATTATGAATACTCAGTTCACAGCTCAGAACCGACTCAGGATTACAAATGAAATTTAGGATTTGATGAGGTTAATTAAATCATTGGGAGCCAATGATTCAAAGTTTCTATTATTTATATTTTGGTCAACAGAACTTTATATATTATGTTGTTGAGAAAAAAAATCACATCATCATCTTTCAGGGACTAAGTGATACTTATTAATCGGACAAATTTATCATGATCCACTGTGGGAAAACCAGCTAACCCTTTTATTTCGTATGCTTATAAAAGACAACATGCTGATCTTGGTAGCTACTAGAATAAACTGGTAACTGAAGTATCTTGTGATGATACCTCTAACATGGGATACATACAATCCTAAATCAGGAGGCCTCAAACCCTCACCAACGCCCAACTTAATTAATGCTGTTGTTGCAATGTTACAATGTTACAAATATTCAATATTTTGTGAACTTTATCCAAAAAATCAACCTGAGGTCAGTACAAGATGTTTTTTTCACATTTCTTGTCTTTTACTGACTCACTAGATACACATTATGACACTGTAGATCTTTTTGTGACTCCATGAAATAGTTAATTCCTGTTTTATCGATTTGAGAGACTGTGAATTGAAAGCAGAGTAAAGACGACAGGCAGTTTAATGCGAGATATAATTGGGGGACTCGGTTTGTCGCGTGCCTTCACAGACATTGTCATTCCTGTCTCCTCCTGCTGTTAAATCTTTCATGGCCTTTAGATGAGATCCTGTCGCCTCCACCTGTGACCCTCCTCTACTCTCTCTCTCTTTCACACACACACTTTTATCATCCACACTGACTATTGACTCCCTCCACATCACATTAATTATCTTTCCATCATCTAAATAATTTAACTCAATTCTGTACTGATGTTGCCCTCAAAGTTTCTTTGCTCCCTCATTTTTCTTCCCTGAAAAAGCCATGTGTTCTTGTAGGACATTGATTTAGTCTGGTCTTAATATGAAACCTTCAGGATGAACTCTGAAAAGAGTTTTGGAACTAACTTAAGTAATTAAAAGGCAAATTTGAAGATGACAGATAGATAGGTTATAGCTTAAGTTTTTTTTTTTAGATTTTTATTATGTGTATATGATTCCTCTCTGGTTTATTTTTGTATTGTGAGTCAAGAAATACATTGGTTGAAGCAAACAGTGATATGCTTTCTGCACTGGTTTCACTTTTGCCTTTTTTGCTGCAACAGCAAGTTCTCATTTTTCCATCTATTCCATAAAATATTAGACAAGTACAGAACTCATCTCCATCATCTTTAATGTACAGATTTTTAGGCTCAAACATACCTGCTGCCAGAACTGGTTAATTTTCAGGAGTTAGTTTGAGTGGTTCAGAGTCATTAGGCTCATCAGAGTGCTCAGTAAGATGATAATTTAAAGTGACCCCTACCACACAATGACAGGGACAAACACCTTTTGTACCAGATAGATAAATGGTACCAATACATGACTGTGACTGAACTTGTTAAAAACACCTGGATTCAAGCCTGTGTTAGCTGCCAGAGCCTCCTTCGGCCCCCTGTCCGCCTTTATGAAGTCCGCAGCATTGTCAGACCTTCAATGTGCATCCTGTGCCTCCTAAATATCATAAAATAAAACATGGCAAGGACATACTTCATGTATCTGTTTCCAGGAGAACAGCTACCTCAAAGGTAGCCTCCAACAGCTACTTTGTTGTAACATCTACAAAAGACCCATTCAGCATTGATTATACTTGTAGCTGAATTGGCACTGTGATCCAAAATATCTTTCTCACACTCTGACAGTGTGTGAGACCCCACCCCACTCCCTTCCACCTTTTCTATAGATATTATTGGCTTTGTCTGGCACCAACTCTCAAGTGTTAATGTGTTAAACCGAATCAAGCTTTTATATGGTGCTTTTCCAACACGGTCTTCCCAAATGCAGAGCCGTACTTGCTCCACAGAAAGTTGGTCGTTGACATCAACAAGTATTAGTAACCTCTGCTCTCACCAGCTCATCCAGTGTGAAGTATTGGCCCTTTTCCACTGACCCGTCTTGGCCCTACTCTACTCGACTGTACTCGCCTCTACTCGGTTTGTGTTGCGTTTCCACAGGCGCGGTACTACGTGTCAGACGCCAGTGTTTAGTACCTACTGTACCCTGGTTCCAAGCGAGCTAAGCCGATTCTAAAAGGTGACGTCGATGAACTGCCGGCCACTCATTTGTCAGAGAGTGTCGTCTCAGAAGCTTCACTTTCTGACTCTGTACAAATCACATACAAGAGGAAAATGAATAAGTCAGCGACGGGTTTTTAATGACATTTAAACCCGACGGCACAGAACCTCACTGAATAAACACAAAATACAGCCCTAAAATGCACCTTCATGATTCCTAAATAAGTTATGAGTCCTTTTTAAATGAAAAAGAAGTTAACAGCAAAGATAGTTCAGTTTAAAGAGTCCTTTAAATTAAATCAAAGTTTGTAGGCGCAGGAGCGATCTGTCTGCCACAAGAGACTCTAAGTACCAATCAGTCCATTAATCCACAGGGAACCAAAAAAGGAAAACAGTTAAAGAAAGAATGATTGATCTGTAAGAAATCTCTGGTATACCAGGCCCAAAAATAAAAAATTTAAGTGATCTCACTGGATCCAGGGGAAGAGTTAATGTCGGGAAGCAGCTCCTTCGTTTTCCTCCGCTTGCATGCAGCACAAGGCTGTTGTTTACCTCCGTTGTCATGACGCCCGACATTGAGCCGCTGTATTCCTTTAATGAAATCTTTTGAAAGCTTTTTTTTCCTTTAAAGACCACGGTGGCACATATGTTAGTACAAAATTATGTTTGTGTACTTCTGCGCAGCACTTTAGTGCAGCTGTGTTTTAAGATCCACGCCCACCGTGAGCCTGTAGTCGGGCAAGTGGAAAAGCTAACCAAACCTTGTAGAGCCAATTCGAGTCGAGTAGGGCTGGAATTGTATAGTGGAAAAGCGCCATATGTAACTCCTAAGTGCCACCAAAGCCCCCTGTTCGGTCTATCTGCTCCGATTGGCCCTGTGTGCTGTCCTCTGACTGGTCAACTGCCTACTGTCTTGACTTTGCACCACCAGGATGACCTTTAACCCGTAACCAGGCAACTGATATTTTAAACCTCCTTCAATTAGAAAAGCAAGAAATTAGCTTATTGATTAATATAAGCTGGTAACACTTACTGATGGAATGACACAACTGTAAGACCCTCACTTCACTTTAGGGCAGGTACTGTGGCCTTATCAAATAAAACGCTTACATGGGCATGACTATCCTTGTTTTATACCAGATGTAAGTTGTAGGCAAAGTTGTTTGCTGCAGTCTACTGTTCAGTGTTCACGTGTCACAACATTCAGAACTTCTCAGACAGAGCTCTGGCTGCATTATTTTGGCAAGGAAACCTTGGTGCCTGGAAACCCTGAAGATCACACACCGAACTAATGATAGATGGCATATCACGTCTGGCAAGGGATAAAAGTGTTATTTTCAAAATGATTCCCACACATCAGACCAAAGGCTCTCTCAAATGTAAGTTTGTCTTGGTCCAGACCTGTCTTCCTTGAATCCTTTGCTCTTTGGTGTTATACTATGGCTTGCAAAATAAATGCAGTTGTTGCTGTTCCCAGAAGCGAGGCTCCCTCCAGACACAACAGTGGGGTAAATGTAGACAGTTGTGTGTTGAATATGCTGCAAATTTCTTCTGTTGGTATATTTAACCTAGCATATGGTGCAGATAGTGAGTAAGACAAGTTGTGATAATAAACTTTTGTTATTGGCTTCTCAGTGGAGAGAGGCAAGTAAATTGAAAGACTTGATTTGACTGTAAACCAAACCCAAAGTGAAAGTGACATAGTAACAGTTGCACTAATATTGCATATGGTTCTAGTCACAAGTGAGTAATTAACACTTCATAAATTCTTGAAATGGTGAGACGTTTCATGAAAAGGTGATGATTTGCTTCCTCGTGTTAACAGACTGGCTTTGGCTGCATATCCAACACAAAAAACTGAGAGAAGCTTTAAAAAGTAGCATGTTGTCAGAAAAAAATCTGTTTCTTCTAATCTCCAGTGTGTGTTTGAAGGCACTGATGGGGTTAGTGTTTTTGAACATGTACAACTCTGTGAATATAAAAATTGTCAGACTGGTACACATGATGTTTTTCAAAGTCTTTGCTGAGAAAAAGACACACCCTGAGGTGAGAGCGAAGACAGGCAGGCGGGCGAGCAGGACACAGAGATATGGGCATCAAGATAGAAAGGATGGATGGATGAGGGATGAAAGATGTGAGAGGAGACAACCCGGGAGTATTTTCCATCCTGATGTGAAGGGAAAAGTAACTGAGAACTGATAGAGCTATGAAACCAGACATCTTTAAAACTATTCAGACTGGTGTTGCTGGCTGATTATCTCTGTGTCATCTTATAACATTTGAGATGATGCTTTACTGATGTTAAAGTTAAGAGAGTTTGCAGAGTAGAATCAATCAATTCACAGAATCCAGCTCCCTGTGTCCAATAATTAATCAAAAGAATGGTGTTGAGGTGGATGACCTTTTCAATGGATATATAATTCACCACCAATATGTACTTTGCCCTTTACAGGGATGAGCATGGTGGGGGAGTATGAATATTTATAGTTAGTCCAGGTAGGTTGGTCAGTCAGTTGGTTTTCAGAGCCTTGACTTTACACAGACACAGACACAGACACACACACACACACACACACACACACACACACACACACACACACACACACACACACACACACACACACACAACAATTGATGAAGACATATCAGTGCCAGTAAAGGGTTTGAAAAGTTGTCTATTAAAGTAAGACATTGTTTTATTTGTGCAACAGAGAGGTTATCTATTGTATTGATGTGGGCCTATAGCAGACTGGTTTTCAAGAAAGGCATTCCGATAAATAAGCATGTGTTGGTTTTTAACTAATTGGGGGAGTTATTTCATATTATAGTTATTAATTAGTGGGTGATCATTTGCTTACTGTAATAAATAAGTTGTTGCAGGCTGTTTTTGTGCATCTTAAATTGACTGCCAGGGCTATGGGCTTGTAAATGGAAAATAACAAACATGTAATGACCTTATTTAATGTTTAAATGATTGCTTAAAAGTTGAGGAGATGACTTGCTTGGACTCAATTAAAGAAGGAAGTGTCTCATTCCTTGAAGTTAGGTGTGATGTAGCTACAGTGCGATGTTGGAAGCTGCTAATTACACAGCATCAGACAAGGTGTCAATGTGCACCTCCTGTGCCTCTTCATTAGATTGTTTCACATGTATTTTGTTTTGGCACTTTGAACGCTGCACATGCATATAGTAAAATTGTCAATCAAGGGTAATTTTCTGTGTGCTTTGCTTCTGTGTCAGACACAATTGCTTTACATTGTAATGGGGGAACAAATAAAAGTCCATAGTTTCAGACGGAGCGCAGAGTCTCTCATTCATCCTGCAGCTTGCTGTTGTTTATTGTCTCGCCTTTTTCCTCTGACAACACACACATCTATGTTCATGCACACAGCCATTATTTGACTATATATTTCTGTTATAATGGCTGAGGCCATTATATTCTGTCGTCTGAAAGGACTGGGCTGGATGTTGCCGTGCTTTGTCATGCCTTTGTTCTGCTTTCCTTTTGCCCTCCTATTATATCGTTATTCCTGCTCATCAAGGAAGCAGGATTCTGTCTCTCATACAAACAAACAGTGTTTGTTAGTGGCACAGGCATCATGAACAATGGTGGAATAAATATTGGGTTATTAGAATTAACCAGAGTCAGAATATCACATTTAAAGGGGCAGCTACTTTGACCCTTAATTGGTTTTATGTGACAATAATGAACCAGTTTTACCCTTGTATGCTGTTTCTAGATACCAAACACTGCACAAAACAAATTATATTTTGGATATTGCCATTATTTCCTAAAGGACTCCCATCATTTAACTCAAAACTGAAGTTCTGTAGGTGCCATAGATCTTTTACAGGACCAATTCATATCCAATTAAAAGACCTCCTCCACCCTCAAAGGTTTCAGAAGAGCCAATTAGAGACTTAATAATCAGCATCTTGACACCTTGATCTTCAATGTCATGGCAAAATATTCACATTTAGTGTGCCAATTAGTGTGTGTGAATGCACTTTAGTGGAAGGGTTACATGTAGACCGGCTCTATAGAAACAGAAAACCTGACATCGGTACACATGTTTGGAGGCAGGGACACACAGTAGCATTTATAAAGACAACCATTTCAATTGCTCGCTGTCTTCTGCCAGTCCCCCCTCAGAGGTCCCTCAAGTAAGTGTAAGAGACCCGGTCTCAGTCGGCTCGCTCCACTCTGAGAGGTCTGTACATCACAGTGAATGAATCCTGTCAGTTTTATTACCAGAGGATCAAGGCACCGCTGCCAAACAAAACAAAAGTGAAAAAATAACAGTGCGTGCACGGACAGCCCACCTCCCCAGCCTCATTTTTATGCCCCCCTCTGAAGCAGGCATGCTTGATCAGTTTGTTATCCAACAGGCTCCCTCCCCATCACTCAGAGTCCTGCTCAACTTTGGCTTCCTATACCTACATCCAGTGCTTGGACTGTTAAAAGTGCCTGCAGCTGCTCAGCTGTCTGCGAGTCCTTTTCTAAGTTGTCCTCCCTGAATTTCACTGTTCTATGCTACTTTATTTTCTACTTCTCTAATTTTCTTCATTAAAAAACAAAAAAAACAGATTTAGGAATTATTAATTCACTTTGAGAACTGGTGGAAAGTGGGTATTTAATGCCGGCCTGATGTATGTAAAATCATCTGGCTGAATAACTTTAAAATATAATGTGTCAACTCCTAAATATGTCACACAAATCAAAGGCACACAGCTGAAAATGTAGTTTTTATTGGACATATAGTTCTGTTTGTGAATTATTTTCATGCTGTGACCCACCCCCACCCCCCTGCACTTCCCTCACTGCCTCTCTCTCTCTCTCCATTTAATGTTGCCCCCTAATGAAAAGTGTAGGCAGTGTAATCTTCTCCATTGTCCCGCGGGTCTCCCCCCTCCCCAGATCAAGTCAGAACAGCATCGGGCAAACAGACAGAAATTCACTCCCTTGTCGCTATCAATCTCCGCAGCTGTTGACAATAATCCTGATTTGCCTTTCCCCCCTTGTTTTCACTCCCAGAGCCCCCCACCCCTACCACGCATGTACACACACACACTCTCTCTTTCTTTCTCTCCCTCTCCCTCTCACACACACACTTTAGGCCCACTTTGAGAACACAAGGTTTCACCACAATTGCCAGTGACAGCAAACCTGCAGGATTATCTTGGCTGGTTTTGGAGTCTCAGGAACTGAACTCTTTCATCGGAATGAGTCACAATGAAATTTTAATCTTGGAATCAGAGAGGGAAAATTCACACTGTAAAAAAAGCTAAATACAACGCTATTTCTCAAAAGATAATCCTACCACCAGGAAACTGTTTAACATGGTTTGAAAGAAAAAGTGTGGTTTTATACAGTATACAATTTTGTTAGAGCAGTGTCAAATGGAGTTATAGACAGAGTAAAATCATAAATATATATAAAATTTTGGGTGCATTTGATAGATCCTGCAAAAAAATGAACATAGGTCAGCTGTGCAGTAATGGAAAAGGCTTAAAATAAAACACTGTAATATAAAATGTAAAATTGTCAAATGTGATGGTCTAATGCATACACTTTTTGTTATAACTAGTTGGAGTTGGGGGACTAAGGTCTTTAGCTGTGGGAGTAGTACAGTGGTTGTACAGTATTCTTCTAAAATGTGCCATCCTTTAAATACAAATTTAAAGATTTGGAAACCTACTCTATGTACAAAGAATGTATTGTTTTTTCTAGTGAATTAGGCAGAAAAAGTGATGAAAATTTGCAGTAAGTAATACAGAAAACGTTTCAGCTCCAGAGTAGCCCTTGGATGCCCTTGGTTATTTTCAGAATTGAGTTAGCAGTCATACACTACATAGTTCCACCACTTATCATTTTTGTTTTTTTATTTTTCGTTTTTAACGTTACCTCATTCTGGTGCTTTATATACTCTATTTCCTCTTAAGTAAAGTGTCTATTTTCATACTTTTTTGTGTTTAGTAAGACTGTTTTGCTCTGGGGACTTTACTTGTGCATGACACATTGAGAAAACCAAATCAATCAATTAATTAATTATTTCAAACTTGTATGCATCCTTATTCTCTTTACTTCTGCTTAGGCCACAATACAAACAATGGTTATGTGCCTGTGGACTATTATTGCATTAAAATTAAATAAGACTGGAAATACTTTAAATGTCACATGCTTGAAAATGTGTGCATAAAATGTGTAAAACAACCAACTTTCTGCATTGGTTACTGTAAATACAGGGGGAGGATGTGACCATGAATTAATCATAAACATACACATTAAATGTCAGCATCTCCGCTGTCTCAGTCGAGGCCAAGTAAACCTGCGTGTCTTATAAAGTAGTCAGCCATAAAAAGCCATAAATAATGTTGTGTCCTTTTGGCTGGCAAATATAATTAGCTGAGGTTCTTGTTTAAAAGGCCATATCAATAAGATGATGTGAATATCACTGCTGTAGCATTTTTATTATTCTTATCGTGGGTTGTAGGAAGTAGTCTTTGATTTAACCTGTGTCTTGCAGTTTGATGCCTTATTTGGATAGATGGGATTGTTACACTACGGTCCGCACACGCAGAGAAGTAAACCAGATTTAATTGCGATCTGATTGTGTTTTTTTGTAGAAAGTTACAGAAGCCTATCAGCCTGTAACTCAGCTGAAGATACTACTATCAGGGGAATCCTGCCATTCAACCATGTAGACAGATGTTGGATGTACAAGATGTCAGATTCTCTTTGCTGTTATATTTCTCCAAAACCTATTAGGCCTTCTCAAGAGAGTCATTCAGTCCCTTCAGAGTGAAGCAGTCTAACAGTCAAACAACAAAACGTCTCATATGCCAAGTGGTTTTTCTCAGGTGTTCACTTGAGATTCATAAAAAACAAAGAGGAATGAGAGATGCTCTCAGGGAGGGAGAGTGGAGTATGTGTATGTGTGTGTGCAAGGGATCTCATCCTGACCTCCTGCTAGTATTTCATGGGCCTATTTGACCACTGTAGCCTATCCTGTGCCCCCATTTATTGTGATTGTATGGAGTTATTGAGGAGTTGGACCTATTAGGCTGGGAGCTGCCATGGCTGTCCAACTACCAATTACCGTAGCCTGCAGCCGTGTATGGCCTGCCCCTTGTATCTGGGGTGGTGAAGGCGGGGGGGGGAGGGTCATGTGTGTAGGGAAGTGGGGTTGGGAGGATCCTCAGGAGACCTGCCACAGCAGTGTGCCGTTAATCAATCCGATTTAGACCGGACAGGGACACACTTAGTCGCTGCTCCAGCCAACACTGCCACGGCAGGAGCAGAGAGGAGAAATGTGTGCGTGACCTGCATCTCATTCTGATGTAAGGACACAAAAAGATGGATGGATGGGTGCTGAATGAAGAGATAGCTATGGTGCGGCTATTGGGGTGGGATGATGGAAGGGGGCTTGAGGTGTGGAAGTAGAGACAACAATTAATGGAGTGATGTGAGCAGAATTAAAACAAAGGAAATGTATCGATTTATTTCTGTCTGGAGGAGGGGAATAAATATGTTCACCTTCTCTACACAGACAAAATGCTTGTATGGAGAGATTTATTGATGACATGGGTGTGGAAAAAGACTCATTAGTGGATGGAGGATGGAGAAATGGAAAGTTTGGTCTGATTTGATTTGTCTTGGTGATCAGGAGAGAATCAGGGAGACCTGATGACTGGGGAGATGATGGACCATATCCACAGTCAGACCCAGACCCAAAGCGGGAGACAAGGATGGAGTGAGGGGATCATATTTGCATTCATTAATATGTATGTGCTTGTGTACTTTATTTTCCTCTCTTTAATGGATTGCCTGCTTGAATAGTTGGTTGCTTACCCAATGATAGTGCTATTTATTATAGCTGATTTGCTTACTGGCTGGCTGCTAAAACGACTTAGGAGCTTAGGTAGCAGAAAAAATGTAATGGAAACAGTGCTAAAATGAATAAAGACGCTCACCATAAAACAGCTGATTACCCACACTGAAGTGTGCGCATGGTAACAGGTTGGAGAAAGAAACCTGCTTTTATATGTTGAAAACATTTATGTGTTTGATAACTGTGTGGGTTTGACTTCTAATGAAACCAACAGATACCGTATACACACATGCATCATTAGATCTGTGGTTTCATGTTTGTGTTCAATGCTTTGTAAATATGCACAATAGGTGTTGTATGTAATGACTTCCTCTTATACGGCAGGTCGTACCATTACAGAGCCTGTACCATATTTAATCAGTGTATGATTCTCCTCACATAAACCTGTCTACATGTAGATGAAAGAGTGAAGAATGACTCATCAGACCATAATAATATGATAATTACTTTTTTATAATGTGTCAGGCCGTGATCTGTGATCTCTACATCAGATTGTGTGATCATTATTGTGTTGTTTGGAGTATGTCATGCAGTAATTCCAGTGTAAAGCTATTGTCTTTTTGTCATGATGGTTGTCGGGGATTAATTACAGCCGTGTATTGTTTGGATGTTTTGAGGCTAAAGAGTTGTTCAGCTGGGTTTCTCCTTGCCTGTTATGTTTTTAGAATATTTAGTCAAAAAGAAAAATGTCTTTGTTCTGTAAAATGGTATGACCAGTACGCTAGTAGAAGAAATGGGGGTTGAGAGAGCACACTCCAGTTTTGTCAAAAATGTATTGTCATGAGTATGAGAGCTGAAAAAGCTAAAAAAAAAATAAAATCTGATAAGGTTTTGCCTATGATTTGAAATATAATCAGCACTGTTAGATTGTTTTCCACTGAAAACGCTGACTTGCTGTTTACAAGGCAACGATGAAACAGCAAAAGTGAAATAGCAACGGTGAAACAGGGTTTCAGAAAAATTCCACTCTGGAGGTTGTTTTCAAAAGTTTGCGTTTTAGGTTGGGTGAAAAGATGTCTCCATGTTAACAAAACGTCAAAATGCAATAATACTTTTGCGTTTCACCCTTCAAAGGTGGTTTACACAACACTGGTACCAAGGTGAAATGCAAAAGTATTGCTGCATTTTGATCTCTTAATTGCATGGAAACAACTTTTTAGCCAACCTAAAACGCAAACTTTTGAAAACGGCTTCCAGAGTGGAATTTTTCCCCTGTACATTGGCAATCCGCCCCTGCTCTTATTGCCACCTTGTGTAAAATGCTTCTTTCTTGCTGACTGTCATTAGTGCTACAATGAAGCATTGATTAACAAGGAGCAGGAAATTCAAAAACAGTCCTATGAACAACAAAAGTACAACAAAAGGTACACACATTTTTTTAAACTTTACAAAGCTGTTTCTGATTTAGAAAGAAGCTGTTTTTAATTATACATTACTAAATAAATGAATAAATGTAATTGACTCAGGACCTCCCAAGTGCCATTGTCAGGCAGATTCAACTTGCATCTCGGAGCAGATCTCACTGTATTTTAAACTTTGGACTAAACAGGTGGGCACAAATTTAGGTTTTGGGGCTATTCTACAATAGTCCATACTCCATGCATGCTAATAGCACACCATGCACTCCTGCAGCACAAAAATGGTATTCATGAAGGCCCTGAGATGCAAGTCTGAAAAAAAAATTCAAAGATTCCTTTTTAAGTCTGAGCCTTTTCTGTCTTTATTGATTTGATATTCATCAGTGCCATGCAGACCTTCAAACCAAAAATGGATTAAGATTTCTCTCTTCCTTGCCACTCAGGGTTATGAAGCTTGGTTAATTTCCACTTATCTCAATGAGTTGTTGAGTAACTACATATTCTACACGGGGCCTGTAATTGCTTGACAAATGATCTGATGTTCTCCCTAATTCTTTCCCTAAATGGCTCATCAGACTGTCTTCTGCAACAGGTGCATCAGGTGTGAGAGCAACAAGCTCTCTGAAAAAAAAATTGATAGGGGCTAAAAAGGTTGAGCTCTCAGATGGAGGTGTGAGGCCAAAGATCACTGCACATCTCATCTCTCCATCCAGTGGACGGGAAAGCATCTGTACTGATGACATTACACCAAGATGACTAGACGAGACAGCAAATAAAATGACACCAGATAAATCCAGAGAAAGTGAACGGATGGGCCATAGGTGTGATACTATGGGAGGAAAAACCTGCTGAAACCATCAGCTCCTTACATATAACTCCAGTTTAAAGACTATTTCAAGTTTTGATGGGGAAAGCTCTTATCAGTCCTTTGGGATCTTACTGTTAATGTGTCCTCTCAACCTGGTGATTAACATTTAGATAGTTGTGATGAACATATCTTAATGCAGGTAATGATTAGGGTTTGGGGAATCAGGTCTACAGTAATCAAGCCTTCCTTTAAGTGCAAAGAGAAAACAGTATCTCGTCATCTACATGACTTGCTCCATCGCTACAGTTTAGATATGCACACAGGTCCTTTGCTCTGCCTCTTTGCTTCCTGTTTTGAAAGCTGAGACATGAACGAATGAATTACAAGAGAAGGTTCAGCTAAAGATAATCCCCCCCAAAAAAGTGTTGTGGCACAAAAAAGCCACTTCCTGTATAACTATTTGTCATTCTTATTCACATTTACAGCCCTTTGCTATTTTTTTCAATCTCTATTCCAGGTCAGAGCCAGTGCAATCGCTCAAGATGCAGATCAGAACTACGACTATGCCTCCAACAGTGTCATCCTGCATCTAGATGTTGGGGACGAGGTTTGTGTACAGCTGGATGGGGGCAAAGTTCATGGGGGAAACACCAACAAATACAGCACCTTCTCTGGCTTCCTCATCTACCCAGACTGATCGCATACACACACTACAATCAAGCAAAAAGTCTCCTCACATATCTGCATCTAACAACTCATCCTATCATGATGTTATTTTCCATTTCAATGCTGTTCAACACACAAAACATGTTATAACATTCTAACAAATAGAGCTTAAAGAGAATTTGTGTAAAAATGAATATAATATTGTATATATTACTAGTTAACATTTACTTCAGATACACATACTTGTGTAATCATCATTCTGTGCCATGTACAGTTTGTGTAAGCATGTCTAAAATGTCTGTTTCACACACACACACACACACACACACACTCACACATTCACACACACACACACACACACACACACACACACACACACACACACACACACATATGAATTGAACTTGTCCTATCAGTTGCAGCGCTGAGACAAGATGACCATTTCAGCCACCGCTCTGAAATCGACTGAAATGATCTCTGAATGTAGCCTGTAAATCGAAGTGTGTGTACTTGGCTGCAGCTTCTTGCCTTCACTGTGAGATGGATTTCCAAACAAGAAAAGTCATGAATATATTGATCTCAGCTGATAATACAGCCAACACCACGAACATAATCCAGTGTGTTGTATGTTTGTGTTCATGCCTGTGTGTGAGCAAATGTGTGTGTGTTTGCGTTTGGTCAAAAAAAGCATCACGTTGCAGTTATGTTTGGTTTGCAGGTCTGACTCCTGTTGAGGGAAAGGGGGGGGTGCCAGGTTGTCAGTAACAGTCCCTTAACACACACAGTTTGTCAATACTGAGGTTTAGCTTTGAGATTTTCCCTGAGCCTGAGCTTATGACAGAGTCTCATCATGTTCTTCTAATGAGCTGAGGTTCACTCACACTCACACCTGGCATCTATAGCCTTCTTTAAAACTCTACTGAAACTGTCAAATGAAACACGTTTTCTTCTTTATTTTGTTGCTGCAGGCTGTTAGCTTTACCTAGTGCAAGGCCTAAATTTTTCAGTGGAGAGCTTCATGGCCTTGTAGGAATTCAAAGTGCTCAAATCAGGTGTGCACCCAACATTGGAAGTTATCTGTCAGCAGAGATCATATAAGGGTTTGTTGTATCCAAACAAGGGAGAAGATGAAGGGGTTGAATGAATTCAGGTCTCCATTTCTTTCATTTCTTCTACAGGGTGGGCCATAAGTTTCCATGAAAAAGTAATATTTTATGTTGGACAACCGTTCTATTTACATAATGTGCTCCATATGATTACCATTGTTTCAAAAACACATATTAATATGTGTTTTCCATTGTTGATGAACTTTCATTAGCATGGTTGAAGTTATGTTTGTAGTGGCATTGGTGATACAGTCCTTGAGATTATTTATGTCTCGTATCTTCGCCTGAAACACCTTGGTCTTCAAGTGTCCCCAAAGATAGAAATCAAGAGAGGAGAAATCTGGGTATCTAGGTATCTAGGTATCTGAAACGAAAAAAATATTTACAGTACACATTTTCCTATGTATGAAAAATTATGGCCCACCGTGTACTTTGTGTGCCAGTTTTCTGAGGTCAATGGCTGGACAGTTGATGAACTCTGAACTCCCTTTTTACCCTTCAAGGAGCTCGTGTCACTCAAATTTTGTCAATAAGAGTTTTGAACTGGACCAGTACCATGATGCTAAAACAGAATTTGAAATGACAGGGGCAGCTCTGTGTTGTATAAAAGTAAAACGATCTAACAGCTCGGGCTACTCAAGCTTATGTGTTATAATTTTATTAAACCCAAGTGTCTATTTTTTTTATCTTTTACCTCTGACTGTGGATAAAGGTGGCTGTTGCATCTCTCCAACCCTTCATTGAGTCTGATCAGTGAGAGCAGCTGGTGAACATGTGGAACCAGAAGCACACTTTGAACTTACGAACAAAGAAGCAATGATCCCTTTGACCCCAACACAACACTTTCTTGTGCCAATTTAGAAATTATGAAGATAACTATGAAGGGTTTGACGACGCTTTTTTTGTTGAGTTTCATATTTTTTTGGCATACCTGATCTGCTAACCCTGTGCACTCAGCCCTGTGTGACTCATGATTTTCAGTAGAAGTGTCTGTCATGGTATTATCAACTTATTATCACCATCTCCAGTCCTTTAGCTGTTTGAACAGCAGATGAAGAAGCTAACAGTCACCGGACACCAGACACCGCGTCAGAGTGCTCGTCAGGCTGTAAACAATGACAAGTGCATGGAAAAGCTTATGTGTTGGACATCTTCTACAACTAATTCAAAGAACTGCTGTCAAGACCAGAAGGTCCTTGAAATTATTCTCATGTACAAGAATAATCTGTTTGTGTGGCCCAGATAACATAAGTAGCTAAAATAACAAAAAAGTCAAACCCTGGCTAACATTAGACTGCTGTCAGGTAATTAAGTCATACAGTCCAACTGCCAGAACTTTTTAAAGCTCACTTAATAATATGTCATACTTTAAGTTTATCAATACTTAAAAAGTTAATGATAAAAAATATATAAACATATATTTTTGGTGGGTATATTGCACAAAGAGCAAGCCTAGTTGTCCTTTCCCCTTTCTTGTCTTTGTGCTATGCTAAGCTAACTGGATTCTGATTGTAGCTGCCTTGTTACCTGAAGGCATTGATTCAATTTTCTCTTCTTTTGGCCTATTTCTTTAATTGTACCGTGAATACACCCATGGAGAATGGTTTGTAATGCAAGTGACTGTTGATGCTTCACTGCCATGCGCCATACCTCTAGGTTTTCTGTGCCTTACACTATCTCTATGGCTGTGTGAACAAGCTGATTCCTGTGATAAACACAGAAGTCGATGCATAAGCTGTTACTTACTTTATAGAATTATACAATCTGACTGAGGACGTTGACCGTGAATCTACGTTTGTGACTGGATGTAACTCACTGCTGAAGAGAAGCCCACAGTATGGAGATGGATACGTTTGATGGAAACACCTGTGGGAATGAACAATAGAAGCATGTCAATGTGTAGTGAAAAAATGCATTTCTATTAAAAAAAAAAAGTATTAATGTATTGATGTAGCCAAATTATAGTATTTAAGAATTATATTTTCCTTTCATTACCCACCTGTTGTACCCTGTTGCATCCTGCTGTGCGTGTGTTTTTTGACACTGTTCCCTTTGTTCACAAGCATTGTGGTCACTGTACTTCACAGGCTGAGCTGTGTGTGTATTTGATATGTATGAAATCAACATAGATTTTTCTCTGCCCTTGAAACCCATGAAACTCAATAAAAGACAAGAAAAGAAATTTAGGCATTTTGCTGCTATTTAGTGAGAGTGAAAGTGGAGCTGTCTTTATTCTGTCTTCATTTTGAGAATCTTCACTCTCTCCCTCCACAGGTAGGAACAATTCCAACTGACATCTGCTTTAATATATTTCACTTTCCAGGTGATATTAAGTGGCATGTGTTTTGTTGAATTTAAAACAACTGACAGCTTTCTTCCTGTACTTCAATCACCCACCTTTTGCATCTTTATTTTACTCAACTAACAGAGAACAATGAGGTGGAGGAAGCAAAAAAACAACCTGGGACTAACTCACCATAATTTTTAGTACAAAGTTAAGTTATGATTAAAAAAATACAGGAATACAAATGTACAAGAAATCAATACACACATTGTTATGACACACATGAGGATACTTGCATTGTGTAGTAAACAGCTGACATTTTATAAATCAAGAAAAAAAAAGAACTCGAAAAACAGGCTGAGCTTTCAGGTTAGAAAATAGCATCCAATGATTTTCTGTCTTTTATTTTTCCTTTCTACTTTTATTTAATTTTTGACTGTGATCTAAATTTGTAGTCATTGTTTTCTGCAACTGTACAGCCAAATTAAAATTAAGGACAAGCAAATAAGTGCATTATCTAATCTTGACTTTTTTTTTTTTTGCCAATGCATTAGTTATAATTTGTTATTTTCTTCGTCTTTTTGTTTCCTTTTCACACTCAGAGGAAAATTATCTATTTTGAACTTTTATTTTTTCACAGCCACTTTGCACTCACCTTGAAAATCAGCAAAATTAAGATTCCAAGAGTAAAGATCTCTGTTCTGTTTCCTTGATATATTTCTACCTGAACATTTCAAAATTTATTGAGACTCTCTTATGGCATGGTTTACATTGTAAAATAATTAAGTGACGTGTTTTAATAATTGTATGTGGTCGAAATCAAAACCATTTTTGTCAGTTTTGTGCATTGCTCATCATATGTAAATGCTTTTTATATGTTTTTTACGTTGGGCTTTATGATGCCAGTACGGTGCCTTTAAAATTATCAGTAACAGTAAAGTCTCTTTCTTTGATATTGTGGGACTAGTTGGCTGTAAAGAAGCAGTTTGAAATGTTCAGTGTAAAGTGAAAAAACCCCAAAGCTAGAGGATTAACACAATCTTACATTTCCAGGTATAGCATCATCCTATGATATTAAAAAGTTCTTAAGTAATAACTTTGTTAATAACAGTGTGGCTCTCTGGATTGAAGTTTGAGGAATGAGCTGTAACACAAATGTTAATTGGAGAAATACTTCTTGTGAAAGTCCACCTGCAAGGCAGCCCTGTGAAAATGAAACACTGGCTGAGGGAAGTTCTCACCTTGCCAGAATAAGACAAAGGACTGACTCTTTAATTAAAGGTGAGTGGTAACACTACTTGATGAGAAGGTTCTTTTAGAATGTAATGCACACATGAGATTTGAGGGAGGTGGTGTGAAAGGAGGTAGTGTGGGGGTGTCTCAGCAGTGTCTCCGCCCTCTCCGAGTCCCAGTGCTCCTCCTGGCAGATTCCAGAGTTAAGTTAATTGGACAGAGAGAGACGGCTGAGGAGGGAAGCGTTCAGCCCCATTAGCAATCCCCCCGACGTGGCTGAGCCGAGAGGATCACAGACTCACAAATAGGAGGATTAAAATAATCAATAGGCTTCACTCTTGCTCCTCCAGCACAGACGGGATCCAAGACACACGCACACACACACACACACACACGCACCAAACACACACACACACACAACTCATATGTACATAAGCAAATGCAAACACACAGACAGACTGAGTAATACTTGTTCAAGGAGCACTGCTCTCTTAAATGTTCTCTGGACTCTTACAAATTAGCCCAGGTCGTGTTTACACACATGCAAACATGTACACACACACATTCACACACACACACACACACACACACACACACACACACACACACACACACACACACACACACACACACACACACACACACACACAGACTAATACACCTATTCTCAAATAATGAAGTTAAATTTGAGCCTCCAGTAAAAAGGTCAGAGGCATGAAAACAGACACTTTATGTTCACTGGATCAATTCTAAAACACATAGGATTTACTTTCTATGGCTTAAAGACCAAAATATTTGTTTCCATTCCTTACCTAGATTATCATTGGCACACCAAAACAATTTATTGGGATCATAATTTAAAATTTATTTGAAATGTATAAATCATACAAAATATTTAACATTATAATAGTAGTACAGCATATCACATAAATCGTAAATCATAAGCCACGTGTAGAACAGCAAATCCCTTTATTGTATTGGATATCATACACACACACACACACACACACACACATACATGTAACTTGCTATGCACAGCAAAGTTATTTGCATTATTCAAATTGTACAGATCTCTTTTGAGGCAAGGGAGGTAGCAATTCATTTTTTAAGATTAATTTATAGTTTATAGACCATATATAGTTTTCAGCAAACTTGATTGCTTAAAAAAGGCCAATGAACCTCTTTTTATCTTCCATATCACCCGCTTTTGCTGAAAAGAGATATTTGTCTAATTCACTAAAAAACACTACAAACTGTTGCTTGACGCCCATGATGAAACTGAGTTTGGACACGGTTCCTCTTCTCTGTTACACTATGACGTCCTTGAATGGATTAAAACCCTCAAAACATGAGTGAAATCCTCCTGAACAGCTTAAAGGAATTTTTGAATTTAACAGTGTTTTTTTCTTGTCCTGCTGGGCAGTGCAGATAAGCAATTTTAGAATTTTAAAGCTTATTTAATCATGTTTTTAAACATAAATGTCTTTATTTTGGGGTTTTAAATTTTGTCCTCATGTATTATATCTAAGGCAGCAACATTTAATCAATCTGTAAATCACTTTCAGTAAGGAAGCAGAGAGTGACAGAGTGAAATGCACTGAGACGGCTGTGTCATAATTCAATTTGAAACGACACTCTTCTTTCAATGGCCACTTTCAGAGCACACTGACAACAAAGCCTGGTGCTGTAAACTACCTGCAGAGTAAAAATTCACTAAAGTGAAGACCTACCTTTGACAATACAACATGACGTAAATCTGGAAGAGGTTTCTTTGATAATGAAACCTCGGCGTCTTTGACATTTAAACATTAACTCTTATGTTTTGTGTCTGAAAAAAAAGCAGAATGAAGTGTCTGAAGAAATGATATATTTTTTTCCCTTTTTATTTTACGGAGGTACTGACAACTAATTCTGACAAATCATCACAATATAATAAGAACTATCTGTCCCAGACTTGGGGATTCTTTTAAAATAGTTCATAGCTTCATTCTTCATACTCTGAAAAACTAAACTGTCACACATCCTCCTCAGTTTATTCCACCATTACTCTATGCTTATGCAATGCGAATAAAACTAAATTTATTGAAGCAACTACAAACTTAAATGAAAAATGTGTGTTTTTTTATCATCAGGGTACACTGCAAAGTCTGGAATTTAAGCAAGTGTGTTTGACCTATTTGTAGTAAAAATTGTTGTCTCAGTCTTGCTTGGTGGTGTGAAATCTGAAACTGAGTAAATATCGGGCCAGTATTGCCAATACTTTGTAAAAAGAAAAGCAGCTTGTTGAAATGATTCAAGAATAACACAACAACCTATAAAAGTAATGTTTCTGTCCATGAATGAAAGTAAACAACCAATTTTTTCAAACTAATCATGTACTTTACTTTTTTCTTCTTAGATTGAAAAACAGTACATTTGAATGACCGTGCTCTGCAAAAACTGATATTTCAGTGAGTGTTTTTCGTATTTTTAATAAAATTAATCCAAATATACTTGATATGAGCCACATCCAACTGACAAGTTCAGAAACTTGTCTGATATCAAGATATTTAAAGACAAAAATGAGGCCTGTACTTGGAACAAGTTAAAAAAATCTGCCAATAGGTTCAGAAAAATTTGCTCATCAGGGTTTCTTGAAATTAGGATAGTGTATCAATACAAGAAATTTTTTTACTTCGTTGGCAGATTTTTTTTAATTAGCCTTAAATCTACCCTTTTGCTCAAACAGCTTGCTCATACTGGTAATAAACATTTACGTAAACATGATATTATTCAAGAAATCAGCAGTGTACTGATTTTAAGTAACAATCTAATCACACTAGTATTGTTCTACACTGATACCAATGTTAACATGGATATTTTTTTTTCTATCTAGTCTTGATATGAGCCACATTCAACTGACAAGTCCAGAAATATGTTTTATTGCAAGATTTTAACCAGCAAAAACGAGGCCTGAATTGCATGTAATGAGCAAAGAATAAAGCTGCCAAATTTGCTCATGACGCTTCTTGAAATAATGTCTTAACCCTCCCGTTGTCTTCAGTTTACTCTGCACTCTGTTCTGACTGCTTATAAAGTACAAAGTGAAAATTTTCCCCAGATTTTTTTGTTTCTCCTCTTTAGTGAAGATATTTACAATACATTTGGGGTAGAATAAAGCAAAAAAAGTTTTTTTTCACTTAGGTTATCATCAGAGATACATATGTTGAAGTATTGTTGCAGACAGGTTTATTTCAAAGTGTAGGCAGAACATAATTTGAAATCATTTAAAATTCTTCAATGGCAGGAAGATGTGTTATATTTATACAGAACATGCATAATTCAACAACAGTCATTACTAATTGTACCTACTAACAGCAATGCTTTGGACCAACCATGTGTTTTTCAAGCAATTCTATGAGAGAAAACCAAAGTTATAACAAAATAATTTCTGAAACTGGGTCAAACTGACAGACTTTTTTTCCTTGTTACAAACAATTCAAACATCATTTTTTTTCTTGAAATAACTTGAATTTTTTTCTGGACTAGTCTGGTAAATGTGGCTTGTATGAAGTCTCAAAAGATGTTTTTTCTTAAAATAAGACCTTAAGACTTGCACAGACTTCAGTTTTAGCAGTATACTCATGGTTAATTTTCACATATTTATAAAGCACTTTTCATACAGTAAAATGTAGCACAAAGTGCTTTACATCCAGTGGAAAACATTCCCACAAAGGCCCTTTAGCCCCCCACCCACCCACACCCACAATCACACACACACACACACACACACACACACACACACACACCCACCATGCATACACCAATGTGCATGAATGTACCCGAGGCTGAGCACAGAGGGACCAGTTGAGGAAGCACCATCAGAGGAGCCGTCAGCACCAGGAGCAGAGAGCCGACGGCGGTCACAGGACACTGACACAGGGCCCCAGTGGAGAGGTAGCTGACACTAACCTCCACCAGGTACCCTCGTGACAGGTGCCCCCCGCCCACAGTTGAGCACTGCTCCCGTGCAGAGGGCTTCTCAGAGGAAACACTGGAGGTTTTTAGAATGCTAGAAGGATAAAATGAAATAAAAGAGTGAAAAGGTTCAAATAAATAAATAAATAAATAAATAAAAGATTTAATAAAAAGTAAAAATAAATAAGATAGAAAAATAAAAAAACATGAGCATTTACTACTTTGCCCTCAAATCTAAAATTGTAAAGAAGCACCTTGAAACAGATTTTCTACCATAGACTTTAGAAGATAAAGTTGTCTAAACAACTGCGCCCCCTGCTGTATGTTGTTTGTCATTGCGGTGTCCCCTGTGCAGCTGCAGTACCAGACTTTGGCCACTGGGCGGCAGCCGGCGTCGACTAGTTGTCTGCAGGCAAAGATGGCGGTGCGGAAGAAAGACGGCGGCCCGAATGTAAAATATTTCGAAGCATCTGACACCGTTTCTCAGTTTGATAATGTCCGCGTCTGGCTGGGAAAGAATTACAAAAAGGTACTGACGGCATGCTTTGTAACCATACACACTCAGCTCACATTGAGCCTTAAATGCGGGCTCTTACCTCTTAGGCAGAGGCAGTGACAAAGAGCGGAGGGAGGTGCTGCTGAACATCCAGCTGTTTGATTCACTCGAGCCGGGATACAAAAGGATGCTGAGGCTACAGCTGCACCACAGGCATCCACCAACGGCGTTATCCCCATAACGTTACCTTATAATGGCTAATCCGATAATTACGCAGCTTGTAGCAGGCCACAAGGAGGTTATTTTTTTCTAAAAGGTTGAGTTTAGCCGGTCGGCCAGCTAGGTAGCATGTCGGCTAATCGGCTAACGGTGATGCGTCTCGGATCCAGATGTTGACTCTGTGGCGCGGAGCTCACTGAAGCCAAGGGCCGTGTGGGAAAACACTGAGCGGTGTGCTGAGTGTACACACACTGATCAGACACAAAATACCAAATGATATTTCCTAAAAAGGTGCCTATGACAGTGATAAAGAGAAATATATTTGTAGGGGTGTAAGGATTGACTTCGACAATGATTCAAGGACAATATTAGTTCATTTAAAACGATCTGATCCCAAACGATTCAGTGACTTAAAATCGATCCAGCAGCTTTTCAGCTATAAATTTAACCAGTGTGACTTTGAGATACAGCACAGGCTAAAAGTTTGGACACACCTTCTCATTCAATTTGCGTTTTCTTTACTGTTTACTGGACTGACTGACTTCATTTCTTAAAGTAATGATGGCCACTTGGTTTTCTTTAGTTAGCTGATTGGTTCTTGCCATAATATGAATTGTAACAGTTGTCAGCTGTGTATTAACCTGACTTCTGAACAACAAAACTGATGGTCCCAACCCCATTGATAAAGCAATAAATTCCACTAATAAACCCTGATAAGGCACAGCTGTGAAGAGAAAACCCTTTCAGGTGACAACCTCTTAAAATACAAAAAAGTATACAAAGCAGTAATCAGAGTAAAGAGTAGCAATTTTGAAGAAAGGATATAAGGAATAGAAAACATGTTATTTCACCTTTTTTGTTAAGTACATAACTCCACATGTGTTCATTCATAGTTTTGATGTCTTCAGTGAGAATCTACAATGTAAATAGTCATAAAAATAAAGAAAACACATTGAATGAAAAAGTGTGTCCAAACTTTTGGCCTGTACTGTAAATACTTGGATACTGGGCAGTGCAGGTGAAGTGTATTGAAAGGACTCATGTATAAATTAATTATGGTTAGAAAAAAATAATTAAACAACAGTTAATGAAAAATGCATCCACATTTCATTTGAATAAAGTGCAACCACCATTTAAACAGTAGGTTTACCTGCCACCTCTGCTTTTGTTTTTCAATATAGAAATTACACATTATTATCCTGTGGCATCTTACAAGGTGGTTGGAGAGATTTATTTGTTTGCTGTGGTGTTTTACTTGACCTTTACATATCCTATAAACAGCTTCTCTTCTGCCATCCACCACACTGTGTTTTGCTGTCTGCTGGCACATGGCTGTGACATTACAGACAGGCGAACTGAGTCTTATTTCCTAGTATCATTTCATTCAATTTATTGACATCTAAAACAATCTTAGATCGATTTATGTCACCTGAAAGGCCAACTTACCAGATTCACATTGGCAAAAATTGATTCCTGGATTTATTAGATGAATTGTTACACCCTTAGTATTTGTCTTTAATCTCCAATATCATATTATATAAAGCACAGCTGCTGAAGTGCCCTGAAATACAAAACAGATATTAAGAACATTAATTTTCACATTTTCATTTTTGTGTACGCTCCCTCTCACTTCTAACTGTCTCTCTGTGTTATTGTCCTCTCAGTACATCCAGGCTGAGCCCCCCACGAACAAGTCTCTGTCCAGCCTGGTTGTCCAGCTGCTCCAGTTCCAGGAGGAGGTCTTCGGTCGACATGTCAGCAACCCTCCACTCACAAAACTGCCAGTAAGCCTCAGCTTTCTACAGTCACATCTGAATTTGCAGGATTTTCCCCCTTATGACACATTCTTATACCGTTGTGATTTGTATCTGCAGATGAAGTGTTTCCTAGACTTCAAGTCAGGGGGGGCACTCTGTCACATCCTGGCTGCTGCCTACAAGTTCAAGAGTGACCAAGGATGGTATGACTGTTTTTCTAACTGGCTTAGACACACTGCAGTTTGACTGTGTCACATAAATGAATATTTCCTAAATGTATGTTGGCTATGAAGCTGTTTCGTGTGTAACTCCAGTCTAATTTCCTGGTAGGCGCAGGTTTGACTTCCAGAATCCGTCTAGGATGGACCGAAATGTGGAGATGTTTATGACGATTGAGAAGTCCTTAGTGCAGGTTAGTTTACCTCAGAACTGTTGCTTTGACAAACATAGACCAGGGGTCCCCAAACTTTATTCTTTTAAGGTCACATAACTTTGCCTTTGTCTGACAGGGGACAGGGTTTGTCTGTAATAGAAAATAACAAGTGATTGAGTGACTACTGGTATTATTATGTAGTTGCATTTTATCCCAGGAGATTTTGTTATGATTATGCATTTGCTATGCCTAATGATGCAAGATTAGTTTCAGGTTATTTGTTTATTATGCCTAATGCTGGATAATTTTATTCACTTCTTATGTACTTTAAGCTACTTACATGTAAACACAAATTCACTCAAGAGATGTTACCTATTTAAGAGCATTATTAGTTCCATTTACATTTTTTATGTTATTTTTGCAGTTAAAGTCTTTTCTTTCCATTGAAAAAAAAAATCATTTGTTTGTTGCTGGTTAAATATCCTGCATTCTGATTCAATTTTTTAACCTTTTTTTTAAGGTTGTTGAGGTTTCTAGCAAGCTTGCTGCTCCTGATCACGTGCACTATCAACATGGAACATCACTAATTAATTAACTAAAAGAAAACACTGAAAGTAGTCAACAGCTAAAGAACATTTTGTTAAAAAGCCAGACTTTTACAAGCCTACAATGAAATAAATAAATGAAATATAAATTAATTTGTAGCATCAAAATGTAAGTTTGGAATTGTTCTGAGAGCCGAACCAAATGTGGGAAGGGGCCATAGTTTGGGGACCCCTGACGTAGACAGTCATAATGACACTGTACATTTTCAATCTTTGTTGTGATAACAGTGTGGGGATTTGTTATATTTTTTTCATTCTTCTTTTTTTGGCATGCAATGCCATTTTCAAGAGATTAGAACATAGAGCTCCAGCTGCAGCACCAGATCTGAATGTTTACAGAGAAAATACCCTCATAAATGTCCAGTTTCTCCTCAGGTTAGGTCGCATTTGTGAAGTGAGTGATAATCTCGCTGTTAGTGCTTCCCAGACAGAAATGATGACAGGTAATTAGTCATGTGACGTAACCACTAATCCTACTAAACCAGTGCTGCAGTTAAACCACAAGTTCATCCAGCTCCCCTAATCTGAGAGTTAAAACAGCCACTTCTGGGCTTATTTACCTGAAGCTTGTGTGAAATTTAAACTCTTTATTTTTGCACATTTTCCTGTTGATTTAAATATCTGCTTATGAATACCTCAGTTTAATTTATTCACACATCTGTTGCATCGTTTTTAGAACAACTGCCTGACGAGACCTGTCATCTACCTGAGCTCTGACATCGAGCCCAAACTTCTTGGAAAGTTGAAAGACATTATCAAAAGACATCAGGTAGGTTTTCTTCTTGTATGTTGCATTTGCATTCCAGCCAAGACATTTCTCTTTATGTGAGACTCTGTGAGGTTTGATTTAACGACATAACAACAAATGAAGACTTTACTGGTACTTTCTTTTGTTTGACAATACAAACAAATTTTCAAAAATGTTAACTAAATCATAAGTTGATAAAATTGTCTTTTTTCCCACAGGGCTCAGTTACTGAGGATAAGGCCTCCAGCTCCCACGTTGTTGTTCCAATTCCCAGCAGTTTGGAGGAAGGTGAGATTTCAGAGATGGGATTTCACCGTACTTTGTTTTATGTTTTAAATATGGTTGCTCTTATTCAATTGAAATATTTCTTTTTTGTGTGTGGCAGAGGAGTGGGTGCGACCAGTGATGAAAAGAGATAAACAAGTCCTTCTCCACTGGGGATACTTCCCTGACAGGTGCTGAATTTACTGAGATACAAACACATAACTGAGAACTAGTGTCTTATATTACTATGGATCTCAAGGGGGTATCCCATTAATAGATCATTTAAAAATTCTAAAATGCTTTTAATTATGTTTCCTCATCTCCCTTGACCTTTGACTTTGTTTCTATTTGTTTTTCAGTTATGACACCTGGATCCCAGCCAGTGAGGTTGAAGCTGCAGTGGAAGATCCTCCCAGTCAGGACAAGCCCAGAAAGGTATTACATATCTTTTCAAATCCATCTGCTTCAGGTTGTTTCTTTTTTCCATCATCTGCTTGTCAATTCTAGACTTTTGTCCTTTTTTAATCCTTCTGGAAAATTTAAGTGTTTTCTTCCGTTCAGCATTAATTTGGAGGAATAGAAGTTAATTTCATGTCTCATCTTCTCCTGTGTTAGACTGACATCATGAATGTATGCTCTAAAGTTCTACAGCATTTCATTCATATCATTTCCCTGCGGCTCAAAACACTTGAGAATAAATTGCTTGATCATGGAGAAACAGAACCTTCTCTAGAATTTAACTAACCTTAAATTTAAAGCTGCGTCAGAAACTTTTATTAAAATTTAAGATACAACTCACTCAAAGCAAGACATGATGGGCATGAGGGGACAGTGAAGCATGTAAATATATGGGGCTGCATTTACACAGTCAGAAGTCACATCTCTTTTTTTACTCCCTGCAAGATTTCAGAAAGTGTCTGCGCTGCTTTATAGTTTAATTTTGGGACTTTTCATTTAGGTGTATGACACTGATCTCTCTGTTGCTCACACATTGTATTGTATGATCTTTTCCATAGGTCCATGCCAAGTGGATTTTAGATCTAGACCAATACAATGAATGGATGAACGAGGAAGACTACGAGGTGGGCGAGGGCTGCCCCAAGAGGAAGAGAATCTCAGCCAAGACCCTGACAGATGAGGTGACCATGCCTGATGAGCGGAGGGACAAGAAGCCTGGCAGTGCCAAGAAGAGAAAGCGCTCACCGTCACCCTCCCCAACTCCCCCACCTCAGGAGAGCAAGAAGAAGAATACTAAAAAAGCGTAAGTGACCTCATGTGATCTCAGGAAACACGTCAGCTGCTGAATCTGTTTGTCGCAGTATCAGCCACAGCAATGACAATAATGCAATGTAACATGCTTGGTTTGTGTGTGTGTGTGTGTGTGTGTGTGTGTGTGTGTGTGTGTGTGTGTGTGTGTATGCGCACATACAGCCCAACAACACCATATACAAAGTCCAAAAGGGGGCAAAGGGAGGAAGAACAGGAGGATCTAAGCAAAGACCTGGATGAAGCATCACCTATTCCAGCATCTGAAGAGGGAAACCCAGCAAAGACAAGTATGCTAGTCTACAATTGCTTATCAGCAGAATCTCACCTCAAACTTAGCTATCAAAACACTGAACACGGGTTATCATCTCTTTGAGGCTTTGAAGTACATGTCACCATCTCTGTTGTTTCAGATAACACAAAGAAGGACTCTGATTCAACTCCTGTCAAGGGAGGAACAGATATGGGTGAGATGAAAGTGTCTGTCTCCTTCAGTATTTTCTGTTTGAACTTCGAATTATGCCTTTCTTTTGTATCGGCTGTGAAGGGTATAGTCATTATTGTATTGTGGACTGTGTTTACATTAGTGCAGATTGTTTTACTCGAAAACGTACTCGTTTCAAAATGAGAATAATTTTTCTTTTCATTTTAAACATCTGTCATTTTTTGTTCCATTCCTAATGAGTCAAATTCCTCCAATTTTCCTGCCATGGTATATAAACGTGAACTTGATTTTTCTTTTTCTGACAGACGAGCCAGAGGATGAGTCCATGGAAACAACAGGGAAGGTAAGCTCTCCTTTAAAAATGCGAGAAACAACTGAGAGGACAGTGTGAGCTCATATATCATCCAATCATGTGTGTTTGTGTTCAAACAGGAGGAGGAGGAAGGCTCACCCAGTGTGAAGGGTGAACCAGTGAAAGGCTCGGACCTTCATGAGGACAATGTGACTGAGCAAACTCATCACATCATTATACCGAGCTATGCTGCCTGGTTTGACTACAACAGGTACGACAGGTTTATTTTTGCTTTAAGCTAATAACGGCCCTGCACCAGCCATGAAAACCCAAGATCAAAGTGGTAAAATGTGGTAGGAGAGTTTCCAGCTTTCATGTTAAGCAGTGTAGTTTCAGGGCTGAGGAGAAAAAATCTTGAGGTTACAGTTTGTCTTCGTGCAATGACTGTGGTTTCAGGTATTAACGACCTGCCCACTAACTTGAAATAACCCCCAAAACACATTTTATGTGGATTATCATTTGTTCACAAACGATGATAGTGCAGTGCTCACACCGTGTTTTGTCGGTCAACCCAGCAAAATATCAGTAATGACATAATTATCAGAAGAACTCCCTTGTACCCGTGGAAAAATTGGCATGGTTTGTAAGTGAAACATGTTTGATTTTCTCATGTGGTTGTACTTTAGCTACGAGTCCTCATAATTTTGTTCTCCTTTCCCAGTGTCCACGCCATCGAACGTAGAGCCCTGCCTGAGTTCTTCAATGGGAAGAATAAATCAAAAACCCCAGAGATGTACGTATGTCAAGAGTGCAAAACACAGTTTCACAGTTTTCCCTGAAATGCATCTTCTTTTTCTGATATACATTCTTCCCTCTTTCAGTTACCTAGCATACAGAAACTTCATGATTGACACCTACCGACTGAACCCTCAAGAGTACCTGACCTCCACTGCCTGCCGCAGGAACCTGGCAGGAGACGTGTGTGCCATCATGAGGTGAATGGATGCTGAATATTTTTATTCATCCCAAAGATTCTCTGCATCTGCACTGTCACATGTTTTATTCAAACTTCACCAGTAAAGTGTATTGCCTGTTTTTCTCTGGCTGCAGAGTCCATGCTTTCCTAGAGCAGTGGGGTCTCATCAACTACCAGGTGGACTCTGAGAGCCGACCCACACCCATGGGCCCTCCACCCACCTCTCACTTCCACGTCCTGGCAGACACTCCATCCAGTCTGGTGCCGCTTCAGCCCAAGACGTCCCAGGTCCACGTGTACTAAAATAGAGACAAATAAACACGCACACATTCACAGGGTTATACTTAACTTTGTCCTTTTGTTACTGTGCCTCTGTAGACGCCTGCTTCCCAGCAGATGATGTCTTTCCCTGATAAAGTGAAGGATAAACCAGCAGATCTGCAAAACTTTGGACTGCGGACTGACATGTACAGCAAGAAGACTGGCTCTACAAAGGTACAGATCTTGTACAAAGCATGATCAGATAACTCCTCAGCTGTTTTACAATTTTTTATTGAAAAATCAAAATAATAAAGTGGTGTCCAATATTTGCATATAGAGCAAGAGTGCTGCCAGCTCCATGAGGGAGTGGACAGAACAAGAAACACTATTACTACTTGAGGTAAATTGTTCTCCATATCAACTGTTATGATGCTGAAAATAAAGCTATTATATGAGAAACTAAAAGAGCTGCAGCTTAATGTAGCTCTGTCTTCCCACAGGGCCTGGAAATGTACAAGGATGACTGGAATAAAGTGTCAGAACATGTTGGCAGCCGTACTCAGGATGAGTGTATCCTGCACTTTCTGCGGCTGCCCATTGAAGACCCTTACCTGGAGGACCACTCCTCGTCCCTTGGGCCTCTGGCTTATCAGCCAATACCTTTCAGTCAAGCAGGGAACCCTGTCATGAGCACAGTGGCCTTCCTCGCTTCTGTGGTTGACCCACGTGTGGCTTCAGCTGCAGCCAAATCTGCTCTGGGTGAGAGGAAGCGATTTGAAAGTATCCCCAAATAGGATATATTTCTGCACACAGTGCAGTGCAAGCCAATAGCTAGCCTCACAACAAAATCTGAAGTGGAATTGAAATCTTCTGCAACTAAAAAAACATTGCCAGTCCCTCTTTTGTGATGTGTCTATATCTGATAATTTAAGCACAACTGTGTTCTGGTAAAGAACATGAGACAAGTTTGAAGCATTAACATCATACCTTTCCTCCTCTCCTCAGAGGAGTTCTCTCGTATGAAGGAGGAGGTTCCTGCTGCGCTTGTTGAGGCTCATGTACGGCGGGTGGAGGAGGCAGCGAGGGTCAGCGGTCGACAGGATCCACTTTATGGACTGGAGGGAAGTGGGATAGCAGGCACCGGGCTGGAAGAGGGAGAAAGACCAGGTAAGGCATACATGCTCCTGTAGTGCAAAACTGTGTAAAAACTGCATGTTTGAATTCATCCATTCAGAAGAAATGTGTGTGAAAGGACAAGTTGTAACATGAATTAAAGTCACTTTTCTTTTTTGTAGATGAAAGCAGTGATGAAAGCAAGAGTGACAGCCAATCAAGCGAGGATAAAAGGGACACCAAGGTATAACATGTTTGACCCAATAGAACAGTTCATATTTTCTATGCCGAGGCTCACTGTGCTGTTTGCGATCCCATAGGACAGCAAAGAGGGAGCAGCTGAAGAAGAGGAAAAGCAGGCGGAAAACGGAAAGAAGGAAGAAGAAAGAGGAAGAGAACAAGAGGGAGAGAGGGAGCCAGACAAAGCAGAATCTGAGATGGGTATGAAAATATATGTCAGTGTGGTACAGAAGAAGCATTTTGTTAATTGTGGTAAAAAATAGCACCTTTTTTTCTCTCAGGCGATGGGGAGAAAGATAAGGATGGAAAAGAGGGTGTGGAGGAGGGACAAAGAGAAGCAGAGAGTGAAGGCGAGAGGAAGGCGAAGGTGGAGCGTGATGTTGGAGAGGGGAACCTGGCCACAGCTGCAGCGTCTGCACTTGCTGCTGCAGCAGTAAAAGCTAAGGTAGAGATTATTATTGTAGTCTTCTCAGTGCTTTTCCCTTTCTTTCAAGTTTTCTTTCCTCTAAAGTTTCTCCCTCATTTTGTGTGCAGCATCTGGCTGCAGTGGAAGAGAGGAAGATCAAATCTCTTGTTGCTCTGCTTGTGGAGACCCAAATGAAGAAGCTGGAGATAAAGCTGCGTCACTTTGAAGAACTGGAAACTATCATGGACAGAGAGAGGGAGGCTGTGAGTAATGACTTGTTGGATTTGTAGTATTACAGCTAAGAAGTCAATGAAATCTCAACAGAACTTTTTACATTCTGTGTGTCTGACTCTCTGTGCAGCTGGAGTACCAGCGTCAGCAGCTGCTGGCTGACCGTCAGTCCTTCCACATGGAGCAGCTGAAATACGCTGAGATGAGGGCCCGCCAGCAGCACTTCCAGCAGATCCAGCACCAGCAGCACAGTCACGGGGGTCCTCATTCCAATCAGGCCCCCTTGGTCCAGCCACCCCAGGGTTCAAGTCAGCAAGCTCCCAGCACACCAGCGCCTCAACCAGCTCCCAGCCCCGCCCCTCCGACCTCTTCTGCCCCACCGTCTGAGTCCCAGCCAGCTCAGGGTGCTCACACCTCTCCCCCCTGTCCTCCAGGCCAGACCCCAGCCGCCCACTCTGGCTCCAGCTCTGCTCCTGGATTACATGGTGAGTTGCACATTAAAGACCAAAGCAGCAGCTTGAAGTAGTGTTTATGATTTGGTTTACCAGATTTTTTTTTCTCCGGTAAATATTTCAATTATCTGATTTTAAAAGGAAGGAGAAACTACATCTACATGCATCATAATCATCATTATAACAATCATTAGTCCCAGCGCTTGTCCAACAGTAGTAATGCAGGCATGTCAATGTCTCTCTCCTCCTCCTCCCTTTTTAACTGGTCGCAGAGCCCAACACCCCCCTCCCTGGGGAAACACTCCACCCCTCAGCTCCAGTCCCGCCTCCACAGTGAGAGAAGAATGAATCGCCCGAGGATCTGAATGACTCTGACCACTCTGAATCCTGCCTGTATCATCTGACATGAAGAAGTCATAAAGTGAAGGAAAAGAACACATTTTACATGTTCAGCTCTTTTTGTGTTTTTAAGACAGTTTGATGTGAGAAAGAAAAGAAACACATCCTCCATGTGAAACCTCCCCTACTTTGACTGTTGGGAAAAAATATATTAATCCAAAAGAGTCCCTTGATCAAATTGGATCTGACTATGAAAAAAATGTACTTGAACCAGAAGCCATTCATCCTGCGCGGTCAGTTGGACGGAAACATCTCACTGGTTTGAAGCTGGTCCCCATAGACCTGGTGAGTCTAGAGGGGCTTAAAACATGCTGGCACTTATGAAGAAGAAGAGAAAAGACTCATCTCTTACTTTCAGTGTTTTGGAAAATGTTGCATTTATTTCCTACAATTGTTTGTCACAGCTTGTGAGGTCTTTTACTTTATAATCTCTCCCTCCCCTTTGTACTGTAGGTACTGAAGAAAATATGTCAAAAAATGCACTTTTAACCTTGGTCTCATTGAAAGACTTGAAGCATCCATGAAATCAAACTTTAGCACTTATATTGTCTTTTATCTCATATTAAATACCTTTCCATACTGAAGGTTTGGAAACTTGATCGGGAATATTACTTTTTCCTCCTTAATGTTTAACATGGGCGAACGGTCACTTTACAGGGTCGGGCCAGAAGGTCACATGTCTAAAACTAACTTTCTTCTCCAGAGAAGTGTTCATTGTAAGTGTTAAACTCAAAAGCTGGTTAGAAATAAGAGAACAGCTGACTGATAAACTGTAGTTTCTGTTACAAACAGATCTTTTTTGCCCTTTAATGATTTTATTTAAAATACTGACAGCATGAGATCATCCTGAGGATTTCTCTTTGACTGTGTTTCCAAAACACCCCCTTTTTCAACTGCACTTGATGAAAAACATGAGGAGCTTCATGTTCTGCAGAACCGGATGATTTTAAAGCATCCAGCTTGTAGTTTTGTGAAGAATGTAGTTTTGTTCAAAAGGAGCAAATCAAAAAAGAAAAAGAGGTCAGAGATTATTATTCTACCAGCGACCATGAACAGTTTGTGTTTGATTCTATATCTGTGTTTACTGCTAGACCAAAATGTTTTTATAACCATGTTTATCTCACATTTATTAGTGAGTTTTATTACAGTTGCTTGGGAAATTTTGAGGACTTGTGTTAAAGCGGCTTGTTTTTCATCGGTGCATTTCAAGTTACACATATTAGAAATGTCAAAAAACAAGGGAGCTCGCACCTTAAACAGCTGACAATGGATGATTTGTGTCCTTAATATCGGCAACAGTATCCTCATTTTTTATCCTATCAATTTTGTATTTTTAATGTCTCTTTTCCATCTTCTTTATTTGATATGTTGACATTGTAACTGTGTGTTATTACCTTTGTAATCTATATTTACCCCCTCCTGGTATGAATGATGCAGGCAGGTCAACTGGATCTGCTTGAGCTGTGGCTGAGTATGAATGTGGATGCATGCCATTCAGATCTGTAAACATCATTACCGTTCTGTTTTATTTTCAGTGCCATTTGCTGTTTGTTGCAAAGTTTGAAGAATTAAAAAAAATGCTTAGTTCTGCACACAGCACATCATGTCAGTGTCATGAAGTATAATCCAGTCAGATGATGAAACTTAAACGTCCGTCAAGCCAGTATTGCAAAGCTCACCACGGCGGTGAGAAGAAATGGACTTCTTTTATCAGTGTTATAACTACATTGTGTGGATTTTGTGGTATGAAATAAGTGTGCATTCAGTTTCTGTATGTTTTTTCACTATGCTGGAGGTAGCAGCAGTTACATTATTATACAGTAGAAGTCAGTTTTCCTCAGTAAATCATCACTTTAGTGCTGACAGATACTCTAGCAGTTTGTATCAAAAATGTCGAGGCAGAAAGGTTTGGGTTTTATTTACAACATGTTCGGGAAAAATAAAGATTTGAAGAGGAGTGGATTGTGTGAATTTTATTCAGTTTTTGTTGAAGCACTGGTAACGGGGTGCCGACAGACTTTTTTGACTAGGGTGGCTGGTCATGACTCATTTTTTCCTGTACATTTTTAGAAAGGGTTTTGTTCAGTAAAGCAAAACCAGGCTGCATTAGCAGCACTCAGTAAATCACTTGGTTTACTACCCCTTGCAAGTAGTTTCCAACATTAAATGAATAACCGTCAAGAATTAGTCATTAAGACCGATTATCTGCGCTGATATTTGCATTTTGACCCATATTGACTTCAGCCTTTTTTTATCTGGCAGGCACTAAGAAAAAAAAGAATTTAGGAATAAACTATTTTAGCTCAGATATTCTCTTTTAATTACGATCAGTCATCTAGCCAGAGTGAGACCTTTTCAAGATCACGTGGAAAGCCCTAACAGTCCCTTTATAAAACTTATGTTTTAAGGCATTTAAACAAAGGTCAGTGTTGGTGTGAGTAATATTCAAGTTTTTGATGCTAGTATTTTCACTTTTATTGCTAATGAATATCAAATATCGGTTATCAGCCTCCTTGAGTACTAATGATCAGTATTGTTATCGCCCCCCCCCCCAAAAAAAAAACAGCTGTCTCTACTATTGATGGTCATATTTGTTCTTTATGGTCATAAATAGGCATCAACATTATTTTTAGAATTTCCTCCGAGAAGTGTCTAAACGTGTTTGTTCTTTCTTTCATAACCAACTTTTTTTTATCACAGCAGAGAACATCAGTAAATTTAATTATCAAGTCTAACGAATGTAGTGAATCATGACTTAGCACCACTTCGCTTCTTTGGTATCAAGGTTTTACTTTTTTTTTTTTACAGAGGAAAAGGTAGGGCTGCTTGTCTCTGGTGTACGTCTATGAAGCTTACCTTTGCCTTTTGTGTTTCCACTTCTTTAAGTGAAACTGCACACTGGCTGGCCCTTTGTGAGACCAATACAAGAGACTAAGGTGTAATGACAGCGTTACGTGACATTTGATCATGACAAAGCCTCAAATAGACGAATAACAGCTCTGCTCTAACTCTAAGAGGCTTTAAGCATTTTTAGCTGACTGAAATCACTATGAATCAAAGAAAAAGACCCACAGCCTGAAAGACAATTGGAAAACAGGGACCTTTATTTAACAGTTAAATGTTACACTTCACATTATTTTATCCACCCGAACAAAAGAAGACTTATGACAAAGAGACTGAAAAAAAAGGATCAAGTGAAATATGAGTGTAAAACTGTGCCTGTGAAATTTAACACCGTTGGGAGAATGAGATGAATGGGTTTATTCACATTAGACAGAAAAGGCACTTGAAAAAATGTAACAGATGTAAAAAAAGAGCAAACACACAGACTTGTTGGAGGTAGGACGATTGGATGGAGGAGAATTCAAGACAAAACAGAACATTTAGGATTCAAACGAAAGCTAAAGATGTGTAAACCGGCATCCTCAACCACTCATCACCATCCGGACGAGTTCTGTCACAAAAACACAGAAACACATCATTAGATTTAGTGTGAAGACATCAGCCAGTTCTGGCACTTAAGTCATCAGAAGCACTGAAACATGAATCAAGAACGGCTCATCTCAGTATTTGGCATGACACAAAAAGTAAGAACACATTATTGAGATTCTTCCCCTTGAGTCTTTGGTTTCCCCATGTGCATTTAGTATGTCATTTATTCTTGGAAGCAGTGTGATGCAAGTCAGTGCACTCCAAGAGATCTGCATCCTCAAATTTCTGCGCTTTACGATGATATAATCTGACCCTTGTTAATTACATTATCTAGATGCCGTTTGGGGCTCATTTTGCAGTGCAGACCATAATATGGTCTGGTTTTGTTGTTCACACTGTAGGGAATACCCCCATAATGCATTGTTTTACCTTCATAGTTGATGTAACCATTAGCGTCCTCATGCCCTGCTAGAAGAGTCTCCACCTCCTCCTCTGTCATTTTCTCACCTAAAACATAGAGAGAAATATTGAGTGTTTGCATGAAGAATCAAAAGAAATGAAGTGGCAGTGAACAGCTGTTTATACTGCTTTTTTGTGAATCTTAATTGTAGAGGGGATTTTATTTTGGCAAAACACAACCAGACAAGTATGCTTATAAAACAATGATAAATGACAGATCTGCGTATTTGGCAGGTTTTCTTTGACATACCTAGTGTAGTTAGCACATGACGTAGCTCTGCTCCCATCACGGTACCGTTTCCCTCCTTGTCAAAGACACGCAGACCCTCGACTATGTCCTCAAAAGATCCCTGGTCCTTGTTCTTGGCGATGGCCTGGAGCATCGGCAGGAACTGTTCAAAGTCCAGCATCTTGTAGTTCATCTCTGAAAATGACAATAAATGCATCAAATAAAGTCAGGTAAAAATAAAGGGAGGCAACTACAGGGTTAACCAAGAGTGGTTCATCTTATTAGGGCTGATCACCATGGTAACTAACGATGAGCACCTGACTTCACGTCCAGAGAGAGAGATCAGTTTGCAGAAAACGCCACTTTCTGAGACATTAGTTTTCTTGTTAGCAAAGCTGTGTGAGTTGACTGAGAGACATTTAATTTAATATAATTTAATCTGTTTCAAAGGTTTACTTAATAAGGAAGATGCCAATTATGTAGTACAGCTACGATCTAGCTCTTGTGATTGATGCTTCTCATATGAGTCTGTTTGACTGATAGGGCAGTGATAAAAAACAAAACAAAATCCAGAAACAAACAAATTAAAACAATAAAAACATATGAGCTAAGCTAGCTGGACTTTTTTTCTTGCTAGGCTTTAAATAGATTAAATAAAAATAGATTGACATCAAAATACTCTGATAACGTTCACATTGCTTGGTAGTGGAGACCCAAGAAATATAAATGCTGCTGTGTGGCACATACTGACCAATTGTGTGATGAAGGAATGTGAATTTTCACGCAACAAGAAACTGTTAGCCAAATCTGTGATAAGTGAGCAGGATAAAGAAATTGGTTGTAGTAAAGCATTGTTTTAGATATAACACACACCTTCTAACTTGGGGTTTCCCAGGACTTTGAGCACTTCAGCGTTGATAGGATTCTGACCGAGGGCTCGCATGACATCACCACACTGGCTGTAAGTGATCTTCCCCTCACCCGTCCGGTCAAACAAGAGGAAAGCCTCCTTAAATTCTAGCATGGGGACAAAGAGGCAGAGCCTGTTAACACATTTTGAGACACAAGAAAATGACATGAAGAAAATTCCCAAACCTAAAAATTTGTGCAGCAGAACAAAAGATACCACTATTAAAACTGCAAGAAGAGCAAATCAGGACATAGTTACATTTGTAGGCAACAAATCAGCTGATACCATGGGGAACTAAAAACATCAAAAGACAAATTTGAATGGTGATATTCCAGAGAAAACTGTAATCAGGCATGAACGCAGCGCTTATTTGAGCTTCAGCAGCCTTTTTGTGTGTGTGTGTTTCTATCAAACCTTGATCTCCAAAACCCCCAATTCCCCGGAACTAATCTGATGAGAATCAGTGAGAGTGGGTGGGGGTTGTTACAGAAGAAACTTTACAAACTAAAAACACACACAAAAAAAATCAGTATTGAGCCCAACAACACTGCTGGCTACAGAGTAGCTTCTGTTCTGCAGAGGTAATTTTCACAAATTTTTGAGTTACATCACAAAACAAATAAGAAAAAAAAGTGAAAGGCAACACCTTGATCCCCCACTGCACTGTACAACACAAACTGTCACAAATTTCAACATGCAAGATAATCAAAGTAAGTATTTTATCATGGATATGCAAATACACCTACAAGCTTCATTTGAGTATTTTCAGTACTTGTAAGGTGAAACGATATGCAAAAGTAATCTTATTGCACTTATTTTCCCCTATATTGTAATTAAGATTTATTGTAAGGGAAAAACATACATACATACATACATGAGGGAAAAAAAAAAGAATTATATGGGCGAAAATACGATTGTGACTTGTGATCGTGATAGATTTCAGATAAATTGCGTGATCAGCTGTGACCATGTTTAATCGACCAAACATGGCAGAAATGCATGTGATCACAGAAAATCAGAGTCGACCTTCTCCTGCTCCACTTACATCTGTAAGTTGTCAGAGGAGTAAACACAATGACCAAATGTAGAGCTTAAGTGGGGCTGAGGGAAGCAAAAGAGATGTCGCGCAATGTCTTTTTGATAATAATAGTGTTTACATTTCAAGGAGTCTTCACTGTTCTCAAGGAGGCAATTTATTTATTTGGGTCTAACATACAGTTATGCCTAAAAGTTTACAACCCCTCCAGCAGAATTTCTGATTTTTTGGCTTTTTCTCAGAAAATATGAATGGCAATGCAAAAACCTTCTATCACCCATGGTTAGAGCTTGGGTGAAGACATTTATTAACAAACAACTGTTAACTCTTTTTAAATCTTAATGACAACAGAAACTTCAAAAATGACCCTGTTCATTTTTTGTGTAAAATGTGAGTTGTGTAAACTTCTTAACAGGGTCATTTTTGAAGTTTCTGTTGTCATTATGATTTATAAAGAGTAAACACAGTTGTTTGTTAATACATTTGTTCACCCAACCACTAACCATGAGTGATAGAAAGTATTTTGTGTAATCGTTCATATTTTCTGAGAAAAGGTCAAAAATCAAAAATTCTGCTGGGGGGTGTAAACTTCCGGGCACGACTGTACCTGCAAAAAATGTCTGCTTTGTTATTTGTCATGTATGTTTATGAGATGTTGCACTAATTTTTAGCTTTTCATTTTACAGTGCAGATGCTGGCAGTTTAAAAATAACACAATAAATCATGATAACAATCGAGATCAGATCATTTGAAAAAATATATCGTGATCACTTAATTATTTATTTTTTGCTATAACACCCAGCCCTACTCTAAGGTGCATATGAAGTAAAGGTCGTGAATAAAAAACTACCATAAGACCTGAGGGAGTCCCCTCTGCTCATTAGATGTGAACTCACCCATGATCTGGTCCTCTGTGAAGTCAGACTGGTTGAAGCAGGCAGGGTTAAAAGCACAGGGAATAACAGTTTGGTTAGATGCCGCAGACGAACAACAGGCAAGCATTAGTGTGATTAATCCTCCATTAGAGCTAACGTAGTTAGAGAAAAAAAGCATGGTGGCTTAAGGCTGAAGCTCGTTGTGGTTAGGATGAGCGAAGCGGCAGGCCACCAGGTAACCCAGACAGCTTCACGCTGGCCGGGTTAGATAATTTCCAAGCCTCCGGTAGCAGAAGACGGTACTTGACTTTTTCCAACTAAAATCTACTGAATGCAGATTTTCAGACGGATAACATTATATCATTACTTACCATGTCTGCGGCAGTTTGTGGGATGTCTAACAGGAGAGGGTATCTTCCCTGCACTAGGAGGGGGAGGATGACACCAGCTACAGCTCCTCCTCCACCAGGATGCATTACGTCACTGCTCACGCTGACGTAGCGGTGACTTCAGCCAATCACAAGCCTCCATTTCACAGATGCATTTCAGGCATTTTTACAGGGGGAAGCTACAGCCTGGGGGCATCCTTGAAATACCTCCCGTACACACACCAGCCCCCTCATTTTATATAATACACAAAACTTTCCTATGGCATTGACAATAATTCCTCATATGTTTTACCCCTATTTACCCCTCATGTTTACTTTTACACATCTAAAATAAACTATTCCAATACTATACCTCTCAAAAAAGTGTCAGCAAGACAGGTTACATACCAGTGCATGAATAACATTCAAAAAGCAGTTTGAGTTGTTGTATTGTGTTTTTTGTCCCTTCTTGTTCTGGGTAGAGTTTGGTCCTACTCGGACCAGACGGATGTTAATAAAAAAAAAAATTAAAAAAATTACAAGGAGAAAGCATTAATGCATACGGACATGATCTTAAAACATTGAGTATCTACATAAATAAAAAAAGACTGATTTTATTGGAGCAAACATTTTATTATTCATTATTTAATCGGGCCTCAGTGCAAGTGAGACTACATATGTCATTTAACATTCATGATACCATCATTTTACTGTTTGTCCCACAATAACTTGGTTGTTTAATTTCATCTTTATTTGGAATAAAAATACACAAAGAATTTCTCTAAACTGATAATTTCCTCCTTCACTTTGCATCTTCACTAGCTGATTCGCCACACTGAAAGCGAACAAAGTCCAGCACTCGAGCCTGTTGCCCACTGAGGAATTGTGCCACTGTCCTGCTTGGGTCTCCCAGGAAGGTTTGAGGCAGCAGTCGGGTCTCACTTTCCCCACAAGGCAAGTCATCCATGTTTCCCAGGGACTCAGGGGCTTCCCCCACTACGTGCTGCCCCAGTTTACGCCCCAGCGTATCCTGCTCTCCTTCTTTTCCACCCTGAAAAACAACCAGAGCGCCATAGCGACCCATGGCCACTTCAGTTTGACCACTCACATCACCGTGAACATATGAGCCGACGTCCCACTCAGCTGGGACACTCAGGCTGACTGCTCTCTTTATCGACATGTTTTCACCAAGACGGCCTGAAAATAGAGAGGGAAACACATTTTAAACAACTAACAATGGGAAAGACTGATTTCAAAAGATATACTTTATTTTACAGAGTGTGTTTCTTGTTTCTTTCTAGAGACTGACCAGGTCCACATGTAAGACAGTCAGTCACTTTCTGACAGGGAAGCTTATGTTGAGGAACACAATACATTAAATGGTGGGAAGCAACAAGTTCTCCTTATTTACCGGTTACAAGTATACAATGCATGTCTGTACTTGCCAAACTATGAATTTCTGTATTGCACGTGTCCAAAAGTCAAGAAACTGTCAAGCTTTATCTTGAATCAAAAGAAGTGAGCTGCATCAAATAAGTATATACAATGCCCATTACATGTCATTACTGTTTGATTTAATACAGTGCTCCTTGAAAGATATATTGAGTGGTGTCCCCTTAGAGACAAACTGACCTATTGTTAGAGCCACACGGTCTGCAATTGACGTTCCTTCATCTGCACTGAGTTTGCAAAGCTCATCACCTGATAGAACGCTCTGAAAACAAATGTTGACATGTGAGTTCAAATAGAAGAGAAGACAGAGAGACAGAATATTTACAACCCATGAAGAATGTTGTGCAAGTTGGATGCAGTCATCACTTGCATCAAAACATACTCACAGGCTAACATTTAGCATTTGAAGCAACTTAATGTACAGTATTAATCAAAAATGGTCAGTTTCTTAAAATGAAACATTTTTCTGCAACACCCTGTGCAAAATTCAATCAGTGGAATTTGCCAATCTGGAGGGTAAGCCGTGGAGAAAAAGTGTAACCCCAATTAGGGTTACAAATCATAATCTAAGCACATCCAACAACAATTAATCAACTGTTTCGTTTAATATAATCACTGGTCCTTATACAGCCACTGAAGAACTTCAGTGATTGTTCACAACAAAGAGGAACTCATGCCTGCAATAGTGTTGATTATCTATAAATCTCCCTTAAGGCAGATACTTATCTTTCATATTTCATGTAGAAACCAAAGGACATGTTACTACTGTCATGATCGTTATGAATAAGCTTCTATTGACAACACAGCGTCTCTTAAACTTCAACAGACAAATGTAATCCGACAAATTTTCTTTACTTCACACCATAAAAAGCATAAAGGAAATATAATCAAGTTTTCATTTCTGAGACTCCTGCTGTCACATGGAGCCTTACCTTGACATATCCTGCTTTATTTTGAGTTTTATTTTGGTGATGAGCCAAGGTGGAGAATGCTACATCCTTTACCAGCTGTTGGAACTTCTCATTACGGGCCACAAAGTCTGTCTCACAGTTTACCTGCATCAAACAGAGAGGACAAAGAAAACACATACTGATAAATACCTCAAAACTGATTAACTCAGTTTCCTTTTTTTTTCTTCTGAACTGCTGGCTTTACCTCCACCATCACTGCAGCTTTATCTCCAATGATGAGCCCGATAAGGCCTTCTTTGGCTTTGCGACCCTCCAGTTTGTTTGCTTTGCTCCAGCCCTCTTTCTGGGCCTGCTCATGTAGCCATGTCTCTGCCTGCCAAGAGTTTCATACACAGGAAAACAGAAATTCTCCATTACAACACTGTTTCACAACATGACAGTATTTGCAGGAAAAGTGTGAGAAGAGAGGGTTTTTACCTGATTCGCATCATTATCAAACTTCTCCAGTGCTTTTTTACAGTTGATGAAGGTGTAACCGGTTGATTTCCGCAGTTTCATCAGGAGGGCTTTGTCAGCAGCCAAGAGTGAACAGCCAGTGTGTAAAGACTGTACATGCTGACAGATGCTGACCTGAGTAAGACACATACAAGTGTTACAAGCAGGGTAGAGAATAACTTATAAAAGCTAAATAATGACTCTGCTCTAAACACAGTCTCATACATCCCATTAAATTCTCATTTGAGAGCAAAGGGTTTGAGATTTTCTTTCAGAATTATTAGTAGACATGGTCATAGTAAGAGAAACCCACTGGAGAAGTTAGCATTGTGAGGTTATAAGTCAAAAGGGGAGCATATCTTCAGCTGACAAACCAACTCGTGTCAGGAAATACTATCAAAGCCATAACTGGGATAAAAGTTTAATGTTCTCACCTTTGCAATGTCTTTGGTAATTGTTTTAAATAAAAAGGTTAATGACATCCTTACAGCCTGTTACAGTCTTGCGAAAGCTCAAAATGTCATTGAAATCCACGCTGTGTACGGGAGCCTGGAAGGGTCAATGAGCCTCAGTAAGGCACCACTAATTGGCGCCCCCACTGGTTGGGAGTACAGCTGTTTTATGAAAACCACATCCATCCATCCTATTACAGTTTTTCGTTGTACTGTATTACACCTGTTTTGCTCCCCTTCACAAGCTCACAATCCTATAAAACATTTAAAATCAATACCTGAACAAAAGTATTTCACCAGAAAATGACTTTGGTAGAAGTTAGTCACCTTTGAGATTCCGCTTGAGTAAAAGTCCTCAAGTACCAGATATTTAGTGTACTTAAGAATCAAAAGTAATTTCCTTATGTGAAATATTCTTGAGTATTGGAAGTAAAAGTGTTTTTAAACTAAGGTGCACCCAGATTTTTTTTTCATTATGGAAATTATTTCAGCTTCCTTTCAGTGAAATCACAATATCCATGCATAGAAGAAAGGGACTTAAAGTTCTTCAAAATGAAAAATTTAACTTCTGCCATCATCAGTGGTGACTAGCTCTCTTTTTTAAACCTCCCTGTGTGTTATATGGCAGGTTGCATGTGTCCTTCGACTGGCATAAAATCATGTAGTGTAACTGAAAAGGTGTTTGTCCATTAATCTTCAGAGGAAGCTGGTTTTCAAAGTTGTGAGAATTCAATAATATTCTCAAAGGTGACTTTTGGTAAGATACTCAAACTTTTATTGAAGTATTATTTCTTTCAAGACTGGTTAGAAGCAGAGCCTTCCATAATTGCACCAATTATCAATGAAACTTGGTGGCATCAAAAAATTAGCATTACAGCCAGATGTAAATTTAAGAAATTATGGCTCAAATTTGACTGACTAAAGGGACCTATGCAGTAAACTTGGAGCATAAGAAATTCCAACAGTTTCAACTCATCCATATAGTTAAAACATTGTGAGTTTTTCGGCATCTGCTGCTGTAGCTTTACTGGTGAGTTCTCCAAGTTATTTAGAAATGATAATTATGTTTTCAGTGTTTACCAAGGTCTGTTTAAAGGCAACTTGAAGCCTCAGAAGAAGTGTTTTGTTTGTCTAACTGAAACAGTCAACATGCAGTTCTCCTTCATACTGTTTACAGTGAGAGCATGTGAGCAGGAACAAGTACACTGGGGCAGGTGAGCTACTCTGTGTTATCTTCCATGAGCTCTGTGAAATACAGCACCTGGTCACTCCACTGGTTTTAATGTGCTTTTACAAACTTGGTTTTGTAATTTACAAAGAATCCCAGTAATGTAAATGCTGAACATCTATCTGGCTTAATTATGATATTTAGGTGAATGTGATAGCCAAAAAAGAGTGTGAGGTCAGAGTAAGCAGCCATTATGACACCTCACACTTTCATGTGGTCTTGTTTAGATACAGTTTTTAGTATAGTACAGGTTTTTAGTTTTAGAGAGAAAAGATAAGAAGAAAAAGAGTTTCCAGGTTATGAAGGTGTTGTTAATTTCCTCCGTTTTAGAAGGTATCATTTAACAGTACGTCAATCATTAACCTCTATAAGTGTTTGCTTTTGATATAAAAATATACGTCACGTGTGGGGGTACATTTTGTCCATGGTGAAGACCAAACAGTTGACCTCTTGACTTGTGGGCTGGGTGAAAAATTTAGCATTGTGTTCGGATTGGTCAGGTTAAAGTTGCTATAAAAGGAGATGTGATAAGAGCTGGATCACATTGTTTTCAGGGTGCAGCTGAGCCAAGATGAGGGTCATCGCTACACTTGCACTGTTGCTGACCCTGTTTCAACTGGGATATAACAGTAGGAGATATTTTGACATAACCTCAAACTTTTACGTCAGGTTTATGTGTAACTTTGTAAAACAACTTTGAGTATGACTGCTTGTTTTGTCCGTTTACAGACAGCCTGGACTCATGCGAGGGTCGCTGTGGTTATGGAACAGACAGTGATTTCTCCTGTCAGTGTAATCCTTCCTGTGAGCGCTACAATGACTGTTGCTCTGATTACAACGAGGTCTGTAAAGGTGAGAGACAAAAACTAACTCCTCCATTCAAAGAACTGCCTAGATTGTAGAAACCCTTCAAAATGTTTTGTACATGAATTTTTGTTCTGTTTTCTTCCAGGTGACTCTACTTCTTGTAAAGGCAGGTGTGATGAGAAATATGATCCTGACAACGAGTGCCACTGCAACTCCAAGTGCTCTGATCACAACAACTGCTGCGAGGACTACACGGACCTCTGTGACAGTAAGAACAGACTAGTATCATCCAAAGCTTACTATTTTCAGCGTGCAGCACAGTTTGTCACCGCTGTGCGTCTGTGAGCCTCTCTCTGTTTGTGTTATACCTCCTGACCAGCTTCTCCACTCATGCTACACCTGTTCACTTTCACATGATGGGTGGATGCTTTGTATGAATGACTGGTGTAATCTGTATCATACCGCTCTGAATAACATTAATTTCTAAAATAACTACCTCTGATTTAGATTTCCCCATTCATTTTCTCAATGTGAGCCTAATGACCGAAATTTGGACAAGTCCAGTGATATAAAATTTCAACTAAAAATCAACTAAATCTAAGATATTGTTAAAAATTATTTCAAAATCCTTTCAGGGTCCTTGCCTGTAGTTATAAAGCTTCACGAGTAATTTACAATACTGTCTTGAAATTAACTTTACCACTTAAAAATTCAACAGTTGAAACAGTAAAATGGTGCTTTATTTGGTTCAACATCTCAAACATTTTCCACGAATCTTTCCTGAGATACAAAGGTACATTTTTTATAACACTACTTTTGGTCATATATATGATATATATAAAAAATCACAACTTTTACTCGCAACAGTTTTTGACAATGTATTTTACCTGCTTTCAGTTAAGGATGTGAACAGTGCTTTCCCTTCAGCTGACTTCTGTGGCCAGCTTCTCTTTGCTAATATTTTATTTAGTGAATGACCAGCAGGTGACACTATTGTGCTTTACAATTGCTGGAAAACTGTTGTTGTTTTTGGTGACAGAATGTATGTAACAAAGTAAAGTTTCCCAAAACTAAATCTCAAACATTGACATCATATGCAAAATAGAAATGTGTATTTCATTATTATAATCAAGACATTTTGTGTGTGTGTGTGTGTGTGTGTGTGTGTGTGTGTGTGTGTGTGTTTGTGTGTGTGTGTTCTTTATAGGTGATGGAGGCAGTTCAATCACTGATGCTGAAATCGAGTCCGTCTCTGAGGCGCTCTATGCTCTGGACTCAAACAAAGCTTCAGCCTCTCAGCTGATCATCGACCCTCAAGCTCTGGTGCACGACTCTGAGACCAGCTCCCAGTCAGACCTCTCCCCCAGACGGTAAAGAGGAAATACACTCTCCATTGCTCCCTCAAACACATTTTCTCCTTCCCTCATCAGTCTCAGTATAAGATCTTTTCCAGTCTTGATTGGTTTTTGTGCATGTGTGTCTCCAGGTTGTTCAAATACCTGGATGAGAAGGAGTTGTTTTCCAGACCCACCTATGCTGCCCTGCTGGCTGTGTTGGACAATTACAACAGGATGACAGGACAGACGGAAGACTTTAGTTCTCAGCAGCTGGCTGAACAAGACACCTTCCTGAGGGAGACAATGTCTAACACTGAGCTGGGCAGAGAGCTGTTTGCCTTCCTTCACACCAAGGGTAACTGGGTTAATATCTAACAGTGGAAACTGAAACTTGTGGTTGGTTTATGCAAATGCTTTGAGAGTGGATTTTTGAAGTCCGGCACTTTGTTTAAGTCTCCGGTATTTAGTTCATTTTAGTTTGTTTTCCTGGTGTGAATCACACAAAAATGGAGAAATGTCACTTTCTGGAATCAGATGAGAAAAGGATCCAACTTCTTATTCAAGTAACAAATTCTTAGTTCTCATCCTCAACAGTTAGTTTCAAGTCAACAGAGTAATATTTGTAATGCTCCAAATCTGAGTGAAACTAACAATAAGTTGTGTTTAAAAGCACGGGTAATTGACATTGACTGCTTGTTGCTAAAATGATCAATTCTAGGCTTTTATGTGTTGCTCAAAAACTGGCAAGCTCAGACCTTAAATCCACTTCATTTATGTAGTTTTGCAGTGGACACAGAAAATACACAGAAAAGGGTGTTCCGCTAATGCAACATCGTGCTTTTTTCCCTTGTGATTCTTGAAATGACTCATATGAGCACATATTCATGTGGCAAAAGATATCATGACAGCCATGGAAAGCTTAAGTCACATTCATCCTACTGCAAAAGATTCTTGTATTATTTCAAATAAACAGAAAGTGCATCATGACTGATTCATATCTAAGAAAAGGTTGTATGATGTTTATACATAACTCTTGCTATAAATTTGAAATGCTCCTAATTCTCTTCTACATCAAGCTTCATATATAGTTTAGTTTTGATGATTCCTCATAAAATTGCTGCACAATGTCTGTATTGTATTTCTTTATGTATTTCCAGGGGTCTATGCCTCTGAAGCTGACTTCATTCAGGACCTGAAGATGATGTGGTTCGGTCTTTACTCCCGGAACAACAACAAGATGGATTCTAGTGGATTTGAGCACATATTTGCAGGTACACGGAGAGCTGGGGAGTCTCATTTAAATACATGTTGTAGACTTTTTTTCAAAGAATATTCCAAAACTGTCATGGTTAAGAATAATCTTTAATAGGTGAGGTCAAAGGTGGAAAGGTTTCTGGTTTCCACAACTGGCTGCAGTTTTATCTCCTGGAGAAAAGCGGGAAGCTTAACTACTACAGCCACAGCTTCAACGGACCCGTACGCATCTACAAAAAATACCTCCATATGTTCATTTCTGCTGTCACATGAGCCATTTTTACATTTTTTGTGTCCTTCTTTAATCTGTTCCCAGTGGACAACTTACCCTGATGTTTTGGGGATGCAGTTTAAGTGGGATGGCTACTATAAGCAGGTGGGCTCTGCAGTGATTGGCTGCAGCCCTGAGTTTGACTTTGCCTTGTACAGTCTCTGCTACATCACCCGCCCAGGGAAACAGTGAGTGTCATTACACACCCTGTGATATTTTTTTAATCACATTTTAAGGATTTTGTTATGATGTTGTCAATCATCCACAGGTGTCGTCTGAGTCTGGGTGGTAAAGAGCTCGTTATCCAAACTTACACGTGGGATAATTCTTCTTATGGTAATGGGAAGAAGTTCATCGGTTCTGCCTTTCCAGCAACCCCTAGGAACTAAAGCTGCTGTCTGTAAACAACAAGATACACAAGGAGGAGTCAGTTTATGTTTCATTCAAAGTATAAAAACTTCAGAAAAACATGCTCTGTATGGAAATTGGCATAAAAGTTCAGTAAACTCTCAACTTTTGTGAGAATGTTTTATTAAAAATAATCCCAACAGTCTTTAATTTTCTCACATTACCTCTTGTCAGATGTTGATTGTGACTCAAGTTGCATGAATAAAGTAATTGAGATGGCAGTGGATTATCTGCAATTGTAACCTTTCTGCACAACAGGGGAATGTGCTGCTCTCCCATGGGCACGATCAATTGCGCCTAATGGGGCAAATAATGGGCGTTTACACACACCAAGAGTGCACAATACTGACACCAGCCCTTCAGTAGTTTGAGCATGTGACACATTTACTTATTGTGTTGAAAGGGAACACAAAAAACAAAACAAAACAAAAAAATAAAACAACGAATCCAGACTTTTGCAGTATTAAGCATAGAAACAAAAAGACAATAAGAGATCCTGTTCTGCTTGACCTGCTTCGAACAGTACCCACCATCTAAAACTGTTCTCATCAGCTGTCCATAAAGCTGCATGTGTAATTCCCCAGTGTGAGGTTAAGTTTGAGTGTGTGTGTGTGTGTGTGTGTGTGTGTGTGTGTGTGTGTGTGTGTGTGTGTGTGTGTGTGTGTGTGTGTGTGTGTGTGAGTCTGAATGGGTGCATCTTTGTGCGTGTGTCCAGCTGGGATGGGGGTTGATTTTACTCTTTCACTCATCTAGGGTGACTAACAGGATAAATTTGGGTCTGCCGACTGAACAGGGGGACACGCTTGCAGGCCTGTTTGAAGAAAGTATTACAGGAGATGGATCTGCCACTGATCCCATTGTCCACCAGTCTGGGTCCATTCATGCAAAAATAAGCGCACGAGACTAGTCAGGACGCAGGAAAAAATGCAGCCTTCAGGGACTCATCTGATCTGGGCCTCACATGCAGCAACACAAAAATAAAGTTGGCCCAGGAAAAAACTTCTCTCACTTTTTTGTCAGACTATATCAGATTTTCTGAGTGGGTGACTCCAGAAATTAGAAGAGTAAATCTTCCCTCTTTTCACACTGGCCTGTTTTAAAAGCCCCAGTGAAATCAAATTAAATCACAGTGGTGCAAATAAAGGGAAAGAAAATTCAATTGTGTCTTTTGTTGCTCACACAACTTCATAATCGAATTATAGCTGGCCACCCGCCAGGGTGTCCTCGCATCTCCCCCCGGTGGGCTCCTCCTGGCAAATCTAGTGAGCCACCTGACTTTTGTTTTGTAATTATATTATCCCGCTCTCTCTTTAGCGTGTTGTGGCTAATGGCTGCGCGGGCTAGCCCAGCTGCACATGCAGAAACAAAGCTGCTTATGGGGCCAGACAATGGACCCGTGGAAAAGGGACGCCTAAAGGCGGTCAGCCAATGAGCACGCACAACAGGGGGGCGACAGAGGGTTTAGGGAAGGGTTGAAGTAGGTTTAGGGGTTGGGAAAGAGGGAGGGAGTTTTTTATTTTATTTTATGCAGTAGTAGGATCCATCAATGAGAAGGTTTGTGGAAGGACACATGGTCAACATCACCCCTGTCTCCTCAGGGTCAGTGCTGGGCTGGAGGGAGGTTCAAGTCTGGCTTAGATGCTGGCTATTTCTAATGCTGATGGAAGAGCGTGAAATGCAGAGCAACATTCATTCTTCAGAGTTTTGAGAAAACTCGATGAAATATGTGATTAACCAATTGTCGAAGCCGCAACCAGTAGTTTCACCTCTGATGTTTTCAAGGCAAACAGAGCAAAATATTTCTTCTTTGATGATTGAAATGTTTTTTTCTGACAGAAAATCTACAGTATTGCTATGGTTGCAGATAACATTAGGAAAACAAGGAGACTTATTGCTGCATACATGATCCATCCAGCTACACACACACACACACACACACACACACAGGATCACACACACACACACACACACACAAATACTGACTTGCTCACACGCCTCATGCTGTGGTGTTGGCATCTCTCAAAGGACTTCCAGTATGACAGATGGACAAAAACCCACTTTCTCCAACTGTCACACTCTGAAACACTGGGGATTCAGAGAAAGGTTATGTTTGTGTGAACTAGAGTGAAGTTTATCTGTCCTTCCCATTTCCATTATATCCAACTAAATCCCCATCTCTCAAACGTATCTAGAGGAGGTGAGTGCGACAGTGTCCTCTGAGCCATGTGAACATGCTGGGTGAGCTGAGCAGCCAGTGGAGGATAGAGCAGCATCTGAGCCACACTCAGTCGGAGATATGTTCGAGGGCCATCTGCAGCAGGACTTCATCACTGAGGGAACCGAGGACATTGTGTCATACATGGCGTCAGACATAAGGAACACTTGTGGGGATTAAAGACTTTGTGTTATTTAGAAAGTTAGTGAAACTGAAAATAAAGATGAAAAGGAGAACAGAAATTATAATGTTAGACAGTTTTGATGCAACTGTATTACAAAATAACGCAATTTCTCCCTCTGCTGTGTGATGTTGTGTCTGTAAGCAAAGAGGACTTTGGGCCTCAGCTATCATATTCCCCTGCTAGTTCTGCTCTAGGGATGATCTGACTTGGCTATTCCCATTTCAGGCTGCAGGTGTGGAATAGGAAAGCAGAAACCCAAGGGGGAAGGTGAAGTGGGGAAGGTGGTCCGCCTGGGGATGATCAGGGAACGAGAGGCTCAGAGTTTGGGTTAGCAGATTTCCTTTTCACTGACCTCCTGATTCTAGATTTGAGCATGTGGTGCTCCAATGGAAACTGTTCAGCTGTTGTATCTGTTCCACTGTTTTTTGTTCACAATTTTAATTCAATCCTCTCTTAAAAAATAGAATTGGAACCTAAAACGCTGATTTGAGAGTTTTTATTCTGAATCTGAAAAATCTGAAATCTATTGAACTAAGATGGTAAACTTTCTTTCCTTACAGTTAGATTGCATAAAAATCTTGCTACCAATAAAACAAATAGTGGCACCTGGTTCAATCAAGTATGCATGGACCTATTTCCCCAAAAGGCGATAGACCCTTACTTAGACCCAGAGACATTGCTGACTCAGTCGAGAGGTTCTATAAATAGGGGTATGTTTCACGTCCATGGGGTAAACTTATCAGTTTTAATAAATACTGATTTCAAGAAATTTCTATTTCATATTGGGTCATTTGGGTGTTATTTCACTTTCATTAAACACAGAAAGTGTACAGCTGCTATGATTTAATTAGCAAAAAATGTAAATTGCGTATTGGAATTTGTAGTTTTTGGTTGGAGCCTTGGAGAAAGATTGGCTTGTTTCAACTCATCAATATTTCATCTGATGCTGGCCTGAACATGGTGTACCTTATTTGTTTGTTGACTGCATTATCAACATTTTTATGCATAGTTACTTTACATGTTAAAGTGACCCAAATGCAAATAAAATGCACAGAAGTATAAGGTGATGGAGGTCAGATGGTGACATGTTCAAGGTCTGTAGTTAGCACAAGGGCCAAAAATGGAGAAAATGTCAACTGTGTTACCTGTTAACCGTTACCCTTCACTACAGTTTGTGTTAGAGAAAGGTTTCTCTTCTTGTACTGCCAACTATGTTATGAGCGATTTTTGTGCCATAATTCAACAGTTTTGAACCGCTATTGTTTAAAACGTGACAACAAGCAAAGTTTGCACCATAATTTAGTAGCAGGTTAAATTTAACATTTGGTACCATGGAACCTTGGTAAATCCTTGTTATGCCCTGGCAGGCAGTGCTCATCTATCAAGTAGAACAAATGTAACCTGGCTTTTCATTTTAATGATATAGACTTTCAGGTTTTAACAGATCACTGCAGTAAAACTGGTGCATGTGGATTGAAATGAACATTATCACAAACAGCTGAGCCTGTGTTTTAGCCTTTGCCTTGTGCTCTATCACTCTCTTGTTTAGCTTTTTTTGGGTCTTCTGTCCCTTTTCTGTCTGACAACCAAGCTCCAGCTCTAGTGTCCCCTCCATTTTTAAATACATCCAAAAAATCATTTTCAGAAGAGGAAAAACACAGATCTCTCTTCTCCCTTCCAAACTTAGTCAGCTGGCATGGCGCAGTCTTAAAGAGTTTTGCATGCCGTAAATCAATCTGGTCCAGTCTGACCCATCCAGTCCCAAACAGGAAGCTAGGAATTAGTGTTTAGAAATTATTATTATTATTATTATTATTATTATTATTATTATTATTATTATCATCATCATCATCATCATCATTGATGACCTCATTTGAAATTGGGGATTATGATCAGGCATATATGTAAAAATGAGACTTTTTCAAGAAAGTCCTCACAGTCCCTTTAAGAATTAATTAGAGGTTAAGCTTGCCAATCAACAAATTCAGGGCATTCCAGGTATATAGAATGCAAACAAATTTAATATCAATTAAAAAGCACATATTTTCACTTTTTTTTTGGCATATTTAGAATGCACCTTTAATGACAGAAACAGTCCCTGCTCTGCTGACGTGACCAAACTTCCCAAGTGTGAGTAGAGTGGCCTCTAGGGTGAGGTAAACTTGATCAGCGGCCTGTGGAAGGACGAAGGACTTGAGGAGAGGATGGAGCCAACACCTGCTCATATGCAACTTCAAGCTGTCACATATATTTAAGCTCAGCCGGCTGAGCGCGTCTCTTCCTCCGCTGCTGCGGATTTGGCGGCCGCCCTCACGACGCAACAAAGGCTGGGGCCTCTTCTGTTTGTCTGCGGCGTTTCACTGAGCTTATGCACATCTCTATGACCCCCCACACACGCACACGCACACAGGCGAGCTCGAGACACGGGTTGGCCACGCGCGAGCTTAAGCGCGTCGACAGAAGCTGGATGGGAGGAAGGGGAGGAGGGAGGGGGAGGAGCTTTACCGTGGAGGTTAAAACCCAGAGCCCCCGCAGAGTGAACCACGCTGAGACTTATTGGGACGAGTCTGAGCAGGGACACGCAGCTTTTCTTGAGTTTGACAGAAGACAGAGACGAAAACAACAAGACCCCGAAACTATAGTGGCAAACTTTCTGAGAGGCTCCTGAGACCCATCAGCGCGGGTAAGTGTTGTGAACTCACTCATGCTGCAAGGAAAAGTTTGTATAGCTTCGATTTTCTGTTTATCTATGCCTAACAGGGCAACAGATCACTATCTCTACATATGAATTTTATCAAGATAACTCGCTTGGTTTTATTTATCCAAAAAACTGTCAAAGCAAACATCTGTAACATGTTGAGTTTCTGCATTTGCAAATGTTGGAATTCAATTCCCTCTGAGTCGTCTGTCACTGATCTGTGTCCGTCGATCTTTCATTTAATCCTGTGGTCGTCGCTTCATCCACGGTGCAAATCCTGCGATGGCCCAAATTGAAGTGCTGCCGGGGCTTTACTAGTTCAAAAGATGACCGGGATTACCCCGAGAGATGCGAGATAGAGAGAGCGAGAGAAAGAGAGAGAGAGAGAGAGAGAGAGAGAGAGAGAGAGAGAGAGAGTGGAGGAGGAGGAGGACAGAAGGCATACAAAACGATAATGAATTTTTGTGCTGACAGATTTATATCACCTACTTACAAAGTCATCACCAGTGTGTGCCCCCCTCCCCCCTCTTTCTCTTTTTCTTCTGTTATTGGCTCTGACAGTAACACCTGACAGACTGGAGCTGTCCAGTGCTGAAGTTGTTGCTTTCAGAGCTGCTGGAAAACTCCTGTAAACATAGTTTGTATATGTGGTAGCCCATATAAAGGTGTAATCACTTGTTTTAGGTGGCATCCTCAAATCCCTTTGATCTGAATAAATTACTGGACTCACAGTGATACTACCTGTTCTTTTCAAATTTTAACATGCTGGGACTTAAGCGTGTTGAGAATTTACATAAAGTTTTACTGTTATCAAAATAACTTTAATTGAAATAACCAAGATACTGGTGACATTGTCTATACCTTATTTAGTCCAATTGTTGGAACTTGTTTTGATAGATGATGTATAAAACACAATATCTAAGGACAGACATGTTGGGATATTCTAAGATACAAAGTAACTTAATTCAGTGGTTCCCAACCTTTTTGGTTTGTGACCTCAGTTTGACAGGATATAGATTTTTATTCTAGTAGACTTCCCAATTAAAATAAATTATCTATCCCCAAAGGAAGATTAAAGGCACACAGAGAAGTAAACAATGCAAACAACTGTAGACAAAGGTAAGAAACAAATGGCACAATGTTCAACATTGCACTGTAAATTTAGTCTACTGCTTAAAATACTAAAATGCAAAATCCAGGATAATAAAAATAGGAAAAAAATTGCTTGGATACTAAAGCACTAAAAATTCAAAAAGTACTTGATAATAAAATTCTTAAAATTCTACTGAAATTTGGAAAAATAAAATATTAGAAATACTAAAATATTTAATTTTAAAATACTCAAAATATTGAAGTACTTAATAATGACATACTAAAAATACTGAAGCATTTCTTAATAAAAGGCTGAAATACTTCACAATAAAATGCCAACTAAATACTGAAACAGAATACAGTTGTTCAGTGTGTTGTGCTCTCATTCTAAAAGACAAATGATTACTAATGAAAATATTTTTTTCTGATTTTTTCTTTATCAATTACTAGACAATCCAGGGGACCACATGTTGGGTCAAGACCTTAAGGTTGAGAAACACCAGCTTACATAGTACTGCACATTAGTTTTAGTGGAGAAATATAAAATAGGAATACCAAGGTATTGTATATGTGCCCTATAACTGGTCAAATGTGAATGGCACGGTATATTTTTTAAAATTCATTTTGAAGTTGAGAGATGATTATGCTGATGTCTATGAGGAAAGGCCACAAGTCCTGTTGTGGGACTGTTAAAAAGTAAAGGGTTTTTTATTATTCATTATGAAAAACAACAACAACAACAACAACAACAACAAAAAAATAGTAAAACAAAACAATTAAAAACCAGTCTGATATCAAGCCTGAGCAATAAAACAGAATTAAAAGGAATTTTTCTGTTGAAGCAAATAATGTCTGAAAAATGAAAAATTCGTAGTTCATGATGGAGCATACATACTCTTGACAAAGATGTTTTCTGTCGCCACAGGACTATGATGATTAAACCATATGCGAGACAAGGTGAGGGAGAGGAGGTGGTCAGCCCTCTACAGTGGATTGATGGTGACATGAGCTCACCTGACAGAGAGGCATCAGGCTCATCTCAACATTTCAGAGCTCTTGGAGTTCACCAACAGGATGGAGAGATGGGGAGCGAGGATGCTGAGGAAGACGAAGAGGAAGAAGAGGGGGAAGGACAGGAGGAGGAAAACGAGTCCAAACGACGAGGGCCGAAGAAAAAGCGCATGACCAAGGCCCGGCAGGAGCGGTTCCGTGCAAGGCGGGTGAAGGCCAACGCCAGGGAGCGTTCACGGATGCACGGTCTGAATGATGCACTGGAGAACCTGCGCACCATCATGCCCTGTCATTCTAAAACCCAGAAACTATCCAAGATTGAGACTTTACGACTGGCTCGCAACTACATCTGTGCTTTGTCTGAGGCCCTGGAGGGGGGTCTGTCCACAGAGAGCAGGGCCTTCATGGAGACGCTGTGTAAGGGTCTCTCACAGCCCACTACCAACCTGGTGGCCAGCTGCCTGCAGCTGGGACCAAGTCCTGGAGCTGGGATGAGATCTGAGGACAGACACAGGGTCCGTGTTGCACCCACTCCTATTGGAGGCATAGTGAGCTACTCTTCCCCAGGCCTGCCAAGTCCACCGTACGGCACCTTTGACTCTGCTCACCTGCTCCATCTCAGAGCCATGAAAGGAGGAGTTTATGAGAACCACTCCCCAACTGAGTATAATACAGGCGGCGTGGGGACCCCTCCATATGATGGACCCCCTACACCTCCTCTGAGCATCAGTAGCAACCTGGTGCCTAAACAGGAGCCATCTCCTCATTACCCACCGTCACAGCACTACTCCCCCTCTCCTGTGGAGCAGAGCCTGTATCAGACTCAGCCTGGATATGACGTACACTTAGAGGGGACATACGACTCCTACCATGCAGCGCACATGCCCCCGCGACAGATCACCTCTGTGTACAGAGACTGATATCAACACCACCACTCTAATCATTTTATTAAGACACTGATGACTGAAAACTGTGGGATGGTTCAGGAAAGATTGCTTCATGATGGACTGTTGAAAATTATGCTAATGTGCGTGGTGCATTTAGAGTCCCACTATTCCGAATGAACCTTTGTTTAACATGAAAAAAAAACAAAAACATGATGTCAGCATGTTTTCTTGCAAAACCAATAACCAAAATTTTTAAGATCCCAGACAGATCAGAAGACCTGATAATGTTTTACAAGCACTTCAAATCTGGCTTTGGCACCACCAGATATTTCACACAAGTTCACAATATTTCTATTTATTCTCTAATTTAATACTGTATATATGATGTGCAAGTATGTGTCCTTTTTTGTACTTTTTGGTGTCCCTTTTTTTTTTTTTTTGCTACATAGGCTGATAACTTATCCACTTGGTACAATTTGTCTGTTTTCTTTCTTTGTCGCTGCGTATGTGTTCATTCAGGTAGAGAAGGATTGTGTCTTGGTTTTACAAAAAGGAGTTGTTGCATCAATGTGAAGAGGCATCAGCTTGACTCTCAGGTGACAGTTAATATCTTTATTTCATACCAACTTTTCACTGAAAACCTTGTGTATGTTTTTCTTTTTTGAAAATTTTATGATGTTTTTTTGTCTCTTTTGGAAAGTGTGATCTATTAAAAGCCCCCGAAATTAAATCAGTCTTGGCTCTGTGTTCAACATCACTTCATCATCACTGTCAGAAGGGAAAGATCCTGATTTGTCTTTGTTTCTCATTTTCCCCCTTCCACATCTCGATGGTTTAGCTGCACTAATCCTTTGGTTTAATGAAACGCTAGATGTGCGAGGCAGGATTGTGAGATAAAGATTTATGGTTTACATGGATGCAGACAGTTGTCTTTATCAACTCTGCGACAGCACAATCCTTTCCAAACATGTATGCAAACTTTTATTGGACTCTTAAAAATATAAAGTGCAGTTCTGTATGGCTACATTTTCACATTTAGGATCATACACATTATCAATATGAAGGTTCATGCTGCTTATCTTTACATTGATAGATGATCAAAAAAGAGTTATTTCAAAAAGAGAGACTGACTGGTGTCCTTGGCAACGTGCTACAAAAACACCAAAGACCTGATCTAATAGCAGCCACTTCTCTTTATTCATGGTCAAGCTGGTCAGTGTCAGGCCACCCACAGAGAGGTCAACCAGGGGTATTGAAAAGGCCACGCAAAGTCACAGCTCTCTGGTGGGAATGGCCCAAAATCATCATGGTCACTACGTCCATCATCTTTTTTCTGGTCACTTTATTAGTTTCATGTTTACAGCATATCTCTATCTGGGACAGTGAGTGTTTGTTAAGTATGATTTTAAAGGTTATATTATGGATATCTTCCTAATCCTGGTAAACCGGCAACATCCCACACTTGACCTGGGCTAGATGGAATATATCACTTTGTTTTTAACGCAAGGATTAGTATAAGCCTGTGTGTGTGTGTCTGAGTGTGTTTGTAGGACATCTGCACCTCTAACCAGAAAAAAAAACAGAGTTGAACTTTGAAGGGGCAGCATGAATAACAGAGGCAATGCCTCTCTCAGCACTCTGAAAGCAAAAACTCTCCTAAGACTGGACATGTGACTAAATATATGGGATATTCTTTAAACGCAATGATCGATGATGGACAGGTGATAGACCAATGTCTTAGAGGGACAAAAGATTCCCCATTTGTAAAGGACACTTTTTCACCCAAGACAAACGAAAGGCTGCAATGGTCCTTACCCTCTTTGACCTTTGACCCTGTGACTATGACTTTAGCTCCAGATGAGCTCTTATGTTATGTGTGCCACTGATATCTGACCATAGCACGTTTGTAAATAAGGCTTTTAATTCTCTTAGGGTGCATTTATTCTTCTTCTTATTATTATTTTAGAAAAGTCTTATTTTTAACTCACAAATAAAGAAAGAATTAATCAAGACAAAGAAGAGTCCTAGTGACAGGTGTGTTACTTTGCACTGAGTACCGTGAGAAATCACAGTGTTTAATTGTTTTTGCCAACACATAATAGCCTATATATCTCACTTCGTTGCAACTGTGCAAACAAGTGAGATATTTGTGTAAGGAGATCCAACAATTCAGCACATCCTGCATGTGGTTTTCAAAAACAGGCAAGAATGTATGTCTAATGCTTCTGTAAAAACCCTTTTAGTTTGTGAGTATTTTTAGCTAGATATATCTCTTTCTCTATCGTATTGCCTTTTTAAAAAAAAATCAATTTCTACATTTATTCAAATTAAGTTAGATCACTTGTGGGGGCTATTTGGTGTTGAAAATGTCATCTAAGGCTGATTCTTTTATGATACAACAGCAGTTTCAGACCATCAAAACACTCTCTATAGTACATACCATACAGAAATGATCTTAGGTTCATGAAGTTTCAGTATCATTTCACTTTTTAATGGACAAACAACTCTACAGGACTTTAGAAAGAAGAGACACGTGTTGCACCTCAGACTAGTGTCAAAACAAATGGGCGCTTTGTAGCAAAGTCCAACTCCACAAAATTCCCCCCAAAAAGTCTACATTTACACTGACTGATGAAGTATTTCCTTTTTATTTTTAAACAGGGTTCTTAATAGGGTTGATAGTCTGGCTTCTATGCCAGTTCATTGGCGGGTTTTTCAAGAAAAGCTCTGAGCAGACCGTGATCCTCTGTGGCTAATGCACTTACTGGTGACAAGGACCTCATACGACCTCACCTCAGAACAACCGAGCTACCCCTTTAGATTTGGTCTTAGAGTTGTTTTCAAATAAATTCATGATAACTCTTTCACTTGTTATTTACTTTTTGTTGTTTTGTTTGATAGATACAATTATCAGAATAATGTTCAAGCCATATACTCAGAAATTACTTCCCTAAGTTTTATTTTACCTGCAAGTCAGTAATACTAAGCAGAGAGAGAGGGGTGGATTTAGGAGGTTTATGTCTGTTCATAGATGGGCTTTATGTGTCTACGGCAGAGTGCACATCATGTGTCTGTGCGCGGCTGTGTTATTGGGGATAAAACAGTATTAAGCAGCTGATCAGAGCTCAGTGTCTGAATGGTTGCATTAACTCACTAATCCTGAGGAGAGAGGGGCAGTCAGGGCAGCAGCTTCTCATCTCCTCTACAATACAACAGCGGGCAGCTATTGTGGACTCCATAACAAAGCAACTGATGGTGGAAAAGAAAAACAACAAGACACAAAAGGAGGAGATCTTTTAACTCAGGAAAAGTTCAACTGTCACGATATTAGGTACTACATAAGCTGAGATTTATTTCTTGGTCAGAGTCCATAACTCACACACGGAGAGAAGAACTGCAGTGCCATCCAGTGGTGAAGGTTTTTTGACATGAGTTATTTCATGAGTTTGATGAAAGAAAAACACTTGTCCACTTGGTGTCACTATTAGACAGCTTCCAGAAATGATGAGGGCCAACTGAAAATAATGCATTTCAGAAACAACAACGACAAAAAAATCATGGATGTTGACTTATTATTCTTTCTTTCTTTCTTTCTTTCTTTCTTTCTTTCATTTTGTTGATAGCTGATGGAGATTTATCTGTTTCACAATCTTCTGCCAAATATACTCACAGTTGTTACGGTCTGTTTTTGACAGAGATTATGCACAAGGATATGAGACACCAGTCAGTGAGATTACATCTGTAAAAACAGCAGAGTGAGAGGAGAGGGAATAGTATTAACCTATTTACATGTAAACTGGCTGGTGTAGAGTGTTTGGATCAGAATAATCAGGCTAATGAAGGTACCTGGGGACTTGGTTCACTCAGAAATTTGCTGTGTGTCCTCTCAATCCAGCCACAGATCCTATCAAACTGTGAAATGATTTACTGCAGAAGGACATGAGAAAGAATTAATCAAGGAAATCTCACTGATTTAATCTTCAAAGGCCCCACTGAAGAGCTGGGTCTGATACAAAGGAGGGATGTGGACTGTGCTTTTATCCTCAAGGTGGATTAAGAAAGGGCTAAATCAGACCATATTCAAAGGGTTGAGGCAGATTTTCCACTGTTTTAATTTTGCTTTTGTGCTATAGATGACAATCCTAAATCCTTATTACAGAGCAGTAAATAAAGGTTCACTGAACCAACCATATTATTCATATGGTTACAAAATGAGGTTAGTCAAACTGGTTAATTCTTTTCTCTGTCAACACAAAACACATTGTTGGTATTATAACAGGAGAAGAATGTCAATTTTGTAGTCTAAAAGATGGAGCTTATTTTTGTACTTCATTATAAGTTTCAGGTTATTTTATTGTGTCTGTCAGACTGAAGGTAGGGTCTGCAGGAATTAAAAAATAAAATGCCAACATTTACAGGAATGATCCTGCTCAACTCTCATCTATGGACCTCTTTATATGTGTGTCAGTGTCTGTATCTGCCTCACCTCCTCCTCTCGCTCTGTGTTGATGTTTTGGTTGACTGGGGACATTTCTGGGTGGAGAGAAGGCGTGGTGACCATCCAATCACGGCGCACCCAGGGCACCTGTGACTTTGCGTTGATGTTAGTGAGTGGAAAAAGCTAGCCTCAGTGGCGATGACAGACCCTACCCTTATCTACAAATTTCAAATATATTATTACTCTCAGAATTTTAGACTGGTACAGCTATACTCTAGCTGAACATAACCAGTTAAACCTAAAATCTATAAATAGTTTTTTAACAAAAGCATCTATTTTTCTGATTCTTGACTTTAAATTCAGTTTATAAATGAAGACAATTTTAAGTGTTGAACATCGATATTCCACTTTTCCACTAGTTTAACTACTTGAGTATTATTTTTAATATCAGATTTTAAAGATGTACCACAGGGTGCAGATTCAACTCAGAAATTAGAGCAGGCACCCCATGTATACAAGGAGATACAATCATTGTCAAACTGTTCAAAGTAGCACTAAATTTTAGTTCAAGCATGATTTGGTGCCACAAATTGTTTAATACATAAAAAATTGTCTTGTGATGTCACTTATGTCCATAGCTCTGCAAAACCACGTTTTTTAAAGATCCTAGAACTGATGAGCTGCATTGAAACAACATCAATCTGTATGAATAGTGTGGGCTAATTAAGCTGGACGCTATTCATACTGAATGTGTTTTTTTTAACCAGACTGTAAACATGCTCATTTTTGAGCTTTTATAAATGGGTATTTATGTGGTTTCAGTTGCTTCTGTGGCAAGCAACAAGTGGACACTTGAGGCTGCAGTTTTTAGGACTTCCACATAACTCCCTTAGCTGTCCTATCTATGTTCCCCATTCCAGAAAAACACAAAAAAAAGCCTTCTTAGATGTTCCTCCAGATATCTTTTTTCAGTATTCTGCTGTCACCGTCCTGATCCTTTTGGAAAGTGTTGAAGGCATCAAATTTGAAGTGAATGCGTACGATTAACTAAACAAAGATCTCTTTTTAAACTGTAACATCTGATGTGTTGTCTTTCAACTGTCTCCAATTATATCAGGTTCAAGAAATAGGTCTTTGTTTTCCTGTGTTATTAGACATAACTTTTGGTCTTAATAGATATCAGCCCTTCTATCACAGGTGTCCAGCAGTTGTTCTGCTTTTGAACTTTTGCCGAGGACAGACACTTCCTTTGAGGACAGATCACTCTCCAAGTCAACCAAGCAAACCAAGCCAGTCAATCCTCTCATGTGGTGGAAATATGTAAACAATGATGAGCTGCTTATACATCAGAGAAAGAGAGGTTCACAACATCCTGCATTACACTGACAAATATGATGCTGGGTAGTCTTGTAAAAATTCTTCAGCGTAGAGAGAGAGACAAGCAGCCCTGGTTAGGAAAGGGGGAGGGATAGTGTGTGTGTGTGTGAGTGTAACTGTATCCCCTGGTGAAATGTGCTTACTGCTTCAGTTTGCTGTCCTTCCCCACTGTCCCTTAACCTAACCCCCTACACGGCACACTGCCAGACTTTGTGTGTGTGTGTGTGTGTGTGTGTCCATGATATGCAAATTAAATCATAGTGAAGGTGTCTGCCTTAAATCAAACATGAAGAAGGGTTTACGTGCACATCTTCTTTTCAGAGGTCGCAGTAATACCTTGACAAGCCTAAGTGGACACTGCAATTCCTGTTTTTTACTGCCTTTGTTAAACACAGGGCTATTCCAAACAGCTGATCTTATAAAACAAGCACTTCAATTACTGTGTGCCATTCAAGCACCTGTATAGCTCTATTAGACTGTGCTCACTCACATTTATTTCCATTAATCTATTGGTTACTTGTAATATTTGTGGTAGAGTACAGCTGACTTGTTGTTTACTGGCATTTTAGCATTTCAGAATTTGCCTGACATTTACCCGACATTGCACCATGCGTCAGTCTCACCTCAGGCCTCCGCTTAATGTCCTCCACCTAATACTCTCTCCCACCTCTATGGAACAACACCTGTAAGCACATTCAGGATATTTGATCCAAATTAACACTTTAACTGGCAGCTGAGTGGATTCAAATTGAGAGCAGACAGGAGTCGAACTGTATCAGGTTTGTAAATTTAGTGCTACTGTCTTCATCTCACAGCCATGTTTTAATTCCGTCATCGCAGCTGTGTTAGCACTTCACAGCGGGAGGTTCATGGGATAACAACCTGGTAATGAGAGGCTGGGTAGCCAGTGGATCACTACTTCATTGACAGTCACCTGGCCTCCTGATATGTGGTGCTGGGGATTTTGGAACATGACAGGATGAAACATCTAAAGATGTTTATCACTTTTTCAACCATTGCTCTTACTTTGTTTCAATCTGAATAATTTAGATGTTGCAACATGAACCAATAAGTGGCATTTAAGACAACTATAGATGTACGATGTGGAGCATGTGGCAGATAAAGTATCAGATGCTTCTCTACAATATGTAGGGTATGATGAAAAAAAAAGTGAACTGATAGTGAGTTAGTATTAAACTTGAGACCAGTGATGCCTAGATATCTGTTTGCCAGTATGATCTCAACAGTATCTTCAAAAGATTATTGAATGGTATATGGGTCTGGTTATGGTCTTTTTCACTGTCTGTACAGCCCTTTACCAGGCATGTACACAATCCTATAAATCCTCAAAAGCAAAACGATAATCAAAGGTTAAGTACCAGGGTAGGTGAATAAAAAGTATGGGAATTAATAAATAATACTGACTAGTTTTACAGACTGTCGTACAAAAGCATCATTTCATGGGGAAAAGCTTGAAATTTTCGTATCGTTTACTTGTTGAAGTCTGAAATAGCATATATTAGATCTATTCCACAGTGATGTCAACAAACAAACAAACAAACAAAAACAAAAACGATGATGCAATTCCACTTATTTAAACCATAGACTATACAATGCATGGAACTAGTATCCCTGACATCGCAAGTTTGTTTCTGATACACAGCTTTAGGGCCAATCACCGGCAGGGGCTGTACTGAAACTGCTGAACTCATTCAAGCTTTGTTTGATTTTGGAGGATGTTCATAGGTGGGTTGTTAGCCTTGTTGCAGACAGCAAACAAAATGTGCAAGTTTGTTTAATTCAAAAAAGAAGAATTGTGCAGTAAAATATAAGCAAGTCAGACCCAAGTCCATTCTTAACCAGGTAGTAAACATGCTCATTTTTGCTAGTTTTCTTGGTTTCAGCGCTTCCACATCAGCTTGATATTTTAAGACCAGGGATTGTCACTTGGTCTGGACCTCGTGTCTGTTTCTGCAAAATTAAAAAAACTAAAGCATTTTAATAACTCACGATTACTTGAAGGTAACTCAGACATTAACCCACTGTGTTCGCTGTTTACTATTGGAGTCCAGTTTTGGGGCTTTGAATCAATTTGCCGGTTGAAGCTCCAACACCGTCAAAGTTGTTGTTGTCAGTTGTGAGTGTGGAGCTTGTTTGGCTGAGCATATGTTTGTGCTCTCATCTCCAAATCAAACAAACATATCCGCCTGTAAGCACTCTGTTTCATCTGTAATCATATTTCTCCTTGCTTCACCATGTCAACAATTTCTTCTTCTCCTTCACGTCTCTCAAGTTTCAACCTCGACTTGAGACTCCTCCTTCTCATCAACCCACACACACACTTCAATCCACGTTTCCTCTGATCTGCCATCCGTCACCAGGTCCCCCTCCTCTGTCTGTGTCCTGCCCCTCCTCTTCCTCACACTCTTTCTCTCTCCCTGTATCTCTCTCCTTCCACAGTTGTCCTCACATATTAGGTTCCCCCATCCTAAGAAGCAGAACGAGCCTCTGGAATCTCTTGCACTGATTTTCCTTCATGGAGGTGACAGCATGAGGGGGGGTTGCTTGGAGAGGATAGCGAGAAGCTCTGAGGAGGATTAAGATGAATAAAAGAAGGGTTAGGAGGAGATACAGTGAGGAAGATGAAGAAGCTGAACATTAAGCCACCTGCTGTTCAATGCAGCGACATTGCTGGCATGTGGCTGCCTGTGCAGAGTAGTTCCCTCTCCTCTCTCCTGCTGACTGCTGCAGGATCTGCACTCATGCCTCTGCACGCTTCTTCTTTTATCAGGAAATTTGAACGGCAGCTTGAATCTTTTTACTGAAAGAGGACCTCTATCTGAGACACTAAATGCTGGCTGGCACACTGACCTTTGAGGAAACTCAACTGGACTGAGACTTGGATCGTTTCAATCCCTGTAAAGAACAGAGGCGACCTATGTGGGGCTCAGGTAAGCTCATCACAGACTACTGAGCAATGTGAAACCACCGACAACCTCGTGCATTCCTCCTTTGATCACCTCAAAGTGAAGTGAGGGATCGGGCAGGCCGGTATGCCCTCATTATTGTAATATTCAGAGCATAAGGAACGAGCAGGTGACAGTCTTTCAGGAGGCTCTGAAGGTTTCTCTCTTTGATTCACATCGGGCTGTCTCTAAAAAACGTCCACATGGAGAGGACCATGCACTTAGACCTGGTCTGACCCCTAACCTTTCACAAGCAGCAGTGATTTGGTGCATGAGTGGAATCATTGAGAAAGGCTAGAAGATGAAAGCAAAAATAAAAACAAGGCTGTCTGTACATGTTAAAACACGTACCAACCACATAATCAGCTTAAAGACTTTCTGTTTTAGGAGGATGGACATTCATCTGACTTCTGAAAAATCTGTGTGAAAATAACAAACCAAAGGTGCAAACCTTAATTTGGAAGGGTGCTGAAAAGTAAATTAGCCATGGAGATTCAAAGCAAGCAACAATATTTGATCAATAAAGATAAAGAAGTGATTGAAATACTGGGATCCCATCCTGTAGAGAATTATTATTATATTTTGGATTTAAATGCAGGCCTGATCTTGGCTTAAATTTCTCTTCAGATCTTTTTGAATCATTCGTTGTAAGTTTGATGGCTAAAGACACAGTGTTTTGTTTCACAGCACTGTTCTCCTGTTTGTCTTCAGTGCACAGAATCAACTCAGTTGTTATCATGTGACTATACAAGTGAGAAATGAACGCATGGGTGATGTGGTATAAAATTATCACTCATATGTGGTTAAAAACTCCTCTAAGTGCGTATACCGCATGAATATTGACTTTCAGGTTCAAGAAATTATTTTTTTCTTTAGTCTTAAACTGCAGCTTATAAATTTTGATCACTCACAACATATTATTGAGGATTTTAATTTGGAGAAGTCATTTGTACATCTATTTTAAGGGTAAGTGTGTTTTACTACTGATCTGTTCATAAATGATCAACAAGATAAAGAAAAAATATTAATCAAAAGGAATTTCAAACACACACAGTTTTTGTCGTGTACCAAACCAAAACAAGTTGAGCCAAAGATTTTACTTCTTTCATACAGTGAATGTAAAAGTGAACTTGCATCTTGAATCCAAAGAGGCAGGTTTGTATCCAGTGTGTGTTTTGGTTATAAACATAGCTTAGGTAGGTCATTCTATCCCTCCATTCTAGTGACACCTTTTTTTAACCTCTGACGCGCAGTAAACATGAGCTCTGCTCAGCCACCAGAGAACAGACACAAGATGTAGATTTACAACCAAACGCTACAGCGACACACTGTTAACCGTCAGAGAGTTTCTCAATCTGTGTGGATTGGTAATGAAGCCATGACTCTGTGTGAAGGTTGGCTTGGAAGAAGAAAAGTGTGATGTTTCACAAACTGATTGGATCTTATAATTGTGGTGTATTTGATTACTTTAACCTCTAAGTGTCTGTGCTTTGTCTAAGACTTTTCCACACGTGTCCTGGACTCCTCAGGTCTCCTTAGTGCTCATAAGGACCACAGCTAAAATTAGAGTTCAACAAGCCTGTCGACACAGCTCTGGCCTCCTGGAGCAGTTAGAGGGAGTGTTAGGATGACTGAAGTCACATACATATAACCACACACAGAGCCACTAGCCACACTGCACCGCAAGAGTTATTATCATTTTATTCATAAATTTCAAATATTTTGGCATGACAGGAGGAATGTAACTCCACCTCCACTGTAACTGCCTGGTATTTAGTGTGCTCAGCTCATCTGCAAAACATTTTCATTGCTGTCTTGAGAGTAGTCTCAAGGACTGAGCAAACATCTGATTACTTTGCAAAAATGAAAAAGAAAAAAAGAAAGTTCCAGGGCATAGCCAGCATTTTGAATATAGTTCAGAGATATCTTTTTAGAAAAACAGCATTGGCCCTTATTTTCTCTTTTCCATATAAGCACCACAATCAACCCTGTGAATGATTTCAATTTATCTTGGTTGAGCAAGAGCGTGGTCCAAATTCTGATTTTAATGTAATTCATCTCTTTTTAAGCCAACAGAGGTTAGGTTTGCAAATAGTAACTGCCTATAAAGGATTTTCCCGAAGTTTGTCAATCAGAGGTGAAGCTCACATGACGGACAGGTCTGGCATCTTGAAGTTGTGTGATTTTTGTACTCTGTTTTAAAGAAAAAAAAGAACAATACTGATATAGAATTTTAAATTGTGCAATTTGGCTGTGAGCAGCACTCTGATACAAAACACAGAGACCTCGTCTCATACTGAAAGAGTTTTAATCTTAATAATGATTGGGTTGATAATTTTAACTGAAGGTTATGTGGGACGAGGTTGACTGGATTTCTCAAAGACTATTGCTGTTAATATTGATACACACCTTGAAACATAAATGAGGCAGATGTCACAGCTTTCAACATCAGCGCTATTATCACAACTGCATATGCTTTAATTTTCAAGCGGGTTATCTGCAATGTAGAGAGATTCTCACTATCTGTGCAGATTGTTGCCCAGATTGCAGGACAGGATGTTGCTTTGCTTTGTCAGAGTCATTACAAGCTACGTCCTCTTTTGCCCGGACATGTCCTCCTTTTTGGTCGTAAAATTATCGCCGGGGGGATTTTCTAGAATTCCCCCAAATGTCTGGGTTTTTCTCAGCCTGTTCAAAAGATCATTTATATTCATAATGAAGCTCTGCACTGGGCTACTGGCATTATTCTGATGCTCCAACCTGTCAAGATGTTGTCACGAAAACATGCTTTGACTGCTTGTGCTGCGCTCCCAGACATAAAATGCTGAAGAAGAAATGCACTTTTACAGACGAACTGCAGATGTATGGTAGTACTCCTCTTTTCGTCATGTTCACCTTTGTGTCAGCTGAAAATTTGAACACTTTAAAATCTAAATAAAGCTTAAATGAAGATTTTAAGGCATCATTTGTAAATTTGCACAAGAGAAATATAAATACTTTTTTCTTTTTATTAAAGCATGAGGTGATGCATTATTATCAAAACCCATTTCTGCCGGCAAACAAGATTAACAATGAAATCTTTGTTTTGTTGTTTTTTTTGGGGGGGGGCCTATATTCAGACAAAAATTTCAGATAAAAAGTCTAAATCCTGAGGTAAAACATCCAAATTTGAGATAAAGAGTCAAAATTATGAAATGATAGTCAAAATTTTGAGACCATTTCAAAAGAGAATAAGAAAAAAATTGGAACTCTTGAGATAAAAAGTCAAAATTTTGTCTTTATTTAAGCATTAAAAAAATCTCAGGTCAAGTTTTACTTTTTTTTAACTGGCAGGAACTGGCTTCTTTTTATTATTTATGTTTACATAAGTTATAGAAAATTTTCACATCAAACAGAAAAGGAGTGTTTTAAATTAATGTATGGGATGTGTAGCTATTACGTTGTCTTTGCGTATCTTTGGGTATAGCAGTAGCTCCAAGATGCCAGAGTCCTCTTTTTGGTTTTTCAGAATATGGTCACCCTAAAGTTGGGTATTAGCTTTTCAGTCATATTTTTTGACCCTGAAGCAGGAAAACAGGTCATGTGATTGAACAAGTTGGACACTAAAAGGCTTACATTCCCATGAGAGACAGGCACACATGCAGAATGGTGCATCACCTGAATCCAGTGGTCTGGTTTCACTTTACCATGGTGACATCCATTAAAGTCCTGCTGTGTCTGACCCTCTTGCCTCAGACAGCCACATTAGCACCTGGCCCATTGGCCACGACAATACACCTACCTACATTATTCAGCGCGGCTCAACTAATGAGGAAACCTTATCTCAGGCACACAAACCTGATCCTCACAAGTTAAACACACAGAGATCTGGTTTTCTGTGTGTATGATCTGTCGTGATGACAGTCATGCAGAAACAGATCTCCTCTCTGTCATCTCATGTCAAGACTATCCAATATGTGTGAGTGAGTTCAATGAAGTCATGAATCCATATGAGCACAGGGCTCCTCCTGAAAGGCATCACTCTGGTAAATGCCGGTAAAGTCATGCACACACTTTTTAAGCTCACACAGCACCTCCTGCGTGTTAAACAGCTGTCAGCTACCTCCTTCATCCTGCTGTTCAAACACATCTTCAACATTTCCTCACCTTGCACATCATCTCCAGTCAGTCTGTGTTAACCTCAATCTCTGCTCCCCCCCTCCCATGTTACACTGAGTGCATAGAGCTGTCAGTCTCTGTCCCACTTCAGTATCCGCTTTTCTTTTTATTCTATTGCTGAAAAAAGTATGACCCTGGTCTGTTTTTGTTTTTTTCAAGATTGAATTCTTTTCTTCGAGGTCCTTTTGCCTTAAACAAAAGGAGGATGATGTTGGGGTACAGATTAATGTACTCATTTTATGTTTCAGATGCAGCTGGTGTGAAGCATGAGGTAGAAAATAGAGCAGGACAAGATGGGGGGAAAAAATTATCATAGTACACATGGCAGAAAGGGTGACAGAGGGAAAAGGAGAGCAGAATCGACAGCAGCACTATCACTCTGCCGTTGGATTCAAACACCCCCCAAAAAAAGAAAAAACTTGAGCACCCACTGCTGTTATTGGCTGAACCTGCAGCCAATCACAGCTCCGGTATGCAAGGTGCCTTTAGGATATACCCAACCCCAAAACATGAGAGGGGGAGAGAAAAGGGTAGAGAGGGGGAGAGAGAGGGGGTGGGGGGTTGCGAGAGAGACAGAGAGACAGAGAGACTGAGAGTGAGAGAGACAGAGCGAGAGAGAGAGAGAGAGCAAGAGAGAGAGAGAGAGAGAGGCATGCTGTGGTGCAGAGGTTTCCTTCACTGATGCAGGGCTCTATCTCAGCTGCATTCTCTGCTGGACCGAATATATAACTGTGAATAAATTACAGGCTTCCTTGCAGTAGTTTGAGCGTGTGCTGTGTTGCGGTCAGGGCTGCCTCTGCTGCTGCTGCTGTGCTCCTCCTCCTGCAGCTGGAAGAGCTGGAAACGTGTGAGATCTGACAGAGAAGCATCTCGTGTGGACGAGGGCAAAGAGGAGAGAAGGACAGAGATGCAAACTGAAGGTTGTGATGGTCGGTGTCTTCTCCACGCTAAGTTTTGAGTCACAGCAGTAGCAGAGCAGAGCAAAGGGAGTCAAGCACAAGGAGAACTTGGGACAGAGAAGTTGAAAGTGGAAGAACACAGGATGATTTTGGGTAAGACAGTTTCAGAAGACTTTTCTCCATTTGCCCTTCTTAATCTCATTGACTTATTTCAGTACATCCTTCTCTGTCCTTTATGTCTCTAAGTCAGAGCTGCATGTGCTGTTTTCTTGAACTTGGTTGCGTCCAAGATTAGCCATTTCCTCAAGCAATTTCTCCCTCTTGCTCTGTGATCACACACATTGAATTCAAAAGATATTTCAGAGAATTTGCCAAAATCTTGCAAAAAAAAGAAGCAGAAAACAAGTTAAAAGGTCCTATAGAGGTCATGTGTACCGTGAAGTCTCTCACTTGACTGCTGTCTAACTCCATCATCTGATCAGTCATATCAGTTTCTTGTAGTCCAAAGTACAGATGCCATCTACTCTGACAGCGTGCACCAATGTCATTCATCAAAATAATCTCCTGCCTCATCAATAAGCTTCATTATCAAACTCCCTCTCAGTTTTCACAGCCAGCACTCATTGGGTCATTTGGTCTGAGGATTTACTTACTGGTGTTCTTCTCTGCAGTCTCTCACTCACTAAGTGTATCTACTCAGACCAGAGACAAATGTTAAATTGACCGAAGAAAGATGGATAAGGGGAAATATCCATATGACAATGCAATAAACTGAAAATAACTCAACATTAGAACAGTGAAATAACTTACCAATAACAACCATTAATATCATTGTTATTGTAATGTGTGTAGGTGTAACTACATTCTGAAAAACCCTGTACGCTCTCCACCTTTCACAGCTTTTGTCCCATTTTAATGTTTTTTTCTGATTCTTTGAAATCACGATTTGTCTTTGTCTGGCACAGATCCGCTCAGTCATTCATTGAATCAATTGCGCTGACCTTGCTGGATTCTGTTTGTTGAATAAATATTTGAACACATTATTTTGTTTTGTTTGCTCTGACTCCTGCCGGAGTCTCTCTGTGATCGAACTGTAAGTTTGAGCTGGTGGTAATCTCTCTGCAGAGCCTTAACTCGATCTGCATTTGACACTAAACACACTGACACAAGATCACAGCAGTGTGGGCTGAAGGGGTTTATATACAGCATTAGTTTCTGTTTATTGAGGCAGGAATGGAAACAAAAATAGTGTCTGTGAGGGGAGATGACATTGCCTGTTGATAAGAAAAGACGGAGTGACAAACACAGAGGACAAGTCCTTTGCATAGAAAATATGTTTTCATGCCCCTCTATCCAGCATTTCTGCCCTCATTGCACTTTATTTCTCAAATGAAAGAATGCAACACTCAAACACATCATAACAATTATCAGTGAGGTTTGAAAGAGCTGTGTAAAAGCTGTCTCATCCCTCTCTGTGCAGAGCAGTGAGGAACATAGTTTAGTAACTCTAGTGCGATTTTAATGATGAATATTTCAGACCCAGAGGTTTGAGGTCTTTATTTATTCAAAAATGGGCCAAAGCTTCTTCCCGGCTGACGCAAAGACCTCACTCAGTGCTGTGATAAAAGCCTTGTGGCTTGCATCACTGTTCACCCAACCAATAAAAAGTAATCTATAAATACGCATGTGTGTATGTGTGTGTCTGTATGTGTGCATTCAGTCTCACACACACACACACACACACACACACACACACACACACACACACACACACACACACACACACACACACACACACAAAGTTTTGCCCCTCATCAGTGTCCTCAGAAAGAGTCACAGGTGTAATTGTCCACAATAAAACCATGTCCTTTTCATAGAGGGAATGCAATGGATAGAAAAGCAACAACATGTAAAATAGAACGAACGTCTGTGTTTGTTTAAATGTGATATATTTCTTTTAAGATGAGCTTGATAATGTTGGGCAGAAAAGAAATGGCACTTGTTAGCAAATGAATGTGAGGGTCTAAATATATAGTTTGTGTTCTGTATGAAAGGAACAATTCTCCTTTGTCTTTGACTGCTCAAGGAAGAATTGGTTTGACTTTAAAAAGCATGAACAAGTTTAGACCAAACAGATTAAGAAAATATGGATGGTACTGATGAGTTTTATTGAAGTTTGCTTCAGTTTCTGTTACATTTCCTTAAAGGTAGAGTATGCAGTATTGTTATAAAAATTAAAATTTAGTTTTACAGGAATACTACGGCTCAATTGTCGTCTCTGGGCCTTTGTACTTGTGTGACAGTGTCTGTGTGTGCCCCATCCCCTTACAGACCCCCTCCTCGCCTGTTTTGTTAATGTTACGTTGGACTTGGGAAGCTTCTGGGTGGAGAACAGGAGTTTTGGTAGATAATGACCAGCCAATCACAGCGCCCATATGCATGTGGCTTTGTGTGTTGCTGACGGCAAGTGGGAGAAGCTATCCTGAGCGGCTACGATAGCAGCTGTAGCACAGAGAAAGAATGATTCTATATCTGCAGCGTGTCTCATTACCTGCAGGAACTCAGGTGTATGGCTCTTGAGTTCCTCTCACGCGATGCTGCAGGTGCTGGCAGGGCTGTTTTATTTACTGTCTATGATGTGTTTACAAAGCTACTACTGTTAGTCATGCTATTAGCTACAGTCGGGGGCTGTGAGCATGCGCTGCAGCTGACGCTGAGCCACGGAAGAGGAGACTAGTTTGTATGCTGTTTGTAAACAGAGAAATGAAACTTATCAAAAATTTCTGCATACTTCACCTTTAAGCAAAGACAATGTATTTCTTCTCTAGAAGTATGATCATAAAATAAATGTCATATCTGTGGAAGTTTACTATAATCTAATCTAATCTAATCTAATCTAATCTAATCTAATCTAATATAATATAATATAATATAGTGAATATTTAGAAATAAAATAGGGGAAAAGAAAGCCAACTGTCTGGTTAGGGTTGGTTGAACTGATGATCTTTATTTTATTTTATTGACTTAATTTTTGCTTAAGTTGCTCTTAAAAAGTTATCGTTGTTTACTCTAGCCAGTGTCATGAACAGCCAGAAACTCCCACAAGGGCTGTGGCTTGTTGTGATTGCTTCAAAGTTAAAACTCCCTACTTCCACTTCACATCATTTGTAAGACGGATATCTTATTTTTTATTTCACTCACTATTCTTTGCATTATATACCTTTAGTTTTCTCTGTTATTGTACCAATAATTTTGGAACTTTTGCGTTTTAATATTTTGAATAATGTAACCATAAAACACACAATAAAGCAGTATGCATGTACTCCCATGTGTTGCAAAATGGGGATAAAAAAATGAGTAAGCATTTTATAACAAAACAGGCCATGCATCAGTCAATCAAAAGCTTAGGACCGAAGCCTTCAAGAAGAGATAATCTGCTCAAAATGTGCATTCAACGTCATTTTCTGTCAGATATTGACATTGTCGTGACCCCTGTTGGCAAAAGCAAAAATGTTTTCTCTCTTTGAATGTGGTCGGATTGTTGAGCTGCATCGATGAGGTCTCTCACAGTGCGCCATCACTGCTGAGTTTGGACAGTCGTTTTGGATTTCTGATAATATCCTGACGGTTATGGAACAAAGAAGTGAAGTGATAGACCCCTCGTCTGTGTGGTACTGACTAAGTTTTTCTATACAACATTGCTGCAGTTTACAACACCCACCTGACAAGGACTTCTTCCAGAAGGATAACCCCACTCTTTTGGAGCATCCTGCGAGTTCCCCTGATCTAAATCACATTGAGAATATTTAGGGATGGATGGCGAAGGATGTTAACAAAAATAGACGTCAGTTCCAGACAGTGGCTGTCCTCTGTGAATCCATCTTCACCACTTGGAGCAATGTTTCCACCAGCTTCCTGGAAACACACACATGGAGATTGCCAAAGCCAGTGTTTCTGAAGTGATCAACAACAATGATGGAGCAACTCATGACTGAGTCCTTTTTTGAACTTTCATGTCTGGTGGTTGTGGTGTGGGGGGGCCCGGGGTGTCAAGGTTTTTTCAGCTGTGGTCTTAAATTTTGATTGGCTGATGAATGGCTTATTTCAGTAATTTTTCTCTCAATAAATTGATTACTCAATATTTTTTTATGTATGTATGAATGAATGTAAGTATGAATGTATGTGACTTTGACCAAAGTGGAGGCCCAGCAGATCAACATTTTATCATAGATTCATTCTCCATTGACATTATGGTGAAAGGATGCTGATACCGAGGTTAGATCAGAAAACACCAATGATTGGTTTGTTTTTTTTTTGCTAGAATGATTTAATAGTTTGTTGTTTATTTCCTTTTTTTAATTTTCTGCAGTTATGACTCAAGTGTGAAACAGGATACATATGTGGCTGCTGCTTGAAAAAATAGAAAAGCGTGTTTTCCCTTTGGTTTGGGTGGCTTGTTGCCCATAATCATCAAGTAGGGAGCCTTGAAACCACAGCTCAGATCACTCATGTTTCTTTTTCATGGTTCAGAGGATGAAGAGTCAAAGCAGCCAATGGCTAAACATAACTCTTTGTTGTTTGTTGTTTATTGTCCTGAAGTTATTCAGACCACAGCTGAACCACTAGCCAGACTGTCACCCTCTGTAACCCTTGCGTGCGACTTCCTGACCAAGCTATAGCATTAAACCACACTCTGCCCTACAGACTCCCAAAAATACAGCCTGTAATTTGTGCTTCTATGGAAAAATAAAGCTTTAAGTAGTTTAGCAGCCTACATCATTCTTTTGTTCTATTTTGATCAGTGATTCATTACCCTTGTGTGTTTTTCTTTCAGTTGATTATATGAAACCATAGGGAGGTGCACCTGGCGCCTGAGCCTCTGAATCCATTGTTGCATTGGTGTGTCCATTTTTTTCTTTTTGCATGCGTGCCCCTGTGTGTTTGTTTAGTGTGATCTTCCAGCTCCCAGCAGGTGTGTAAACGATATGACAAACAGAATAATTATGTGGGCACAGTGATGTCCTAGTGGCCCTCTCTTTGTCAAGAATTTTTCTCTAAAGTGGTGCTCTCTGTTTGCTTCAAATGAAGCTGCATCGCGACAACAATGTAATGAAAGAAAGTTGACAGCTAGTTCAATGTTTTTCACTCAGTTCTCCAAATAACTGATGCCTGAGAGGAGCCACTAAAACTACGTCACTATACATCTATATTAAAAAAAATGTGAATCCAGAATGGTGCCAAACATGGATACAAGCTTGTTTTTTAAGTTCTGATACTAAAACTGAAACCTAGTACTTGGTTTTAGGCTGTAAAAACTCTGCTTTAAACCTATACCAGAATGAGATTAAAGGGACTGTGAGGACTTTTGAAGTGAACATGAAAAAGTCTTGTGTGTGTATATATATATATATATATGAAATCATGTGATCGTAATCCACAACTGAAATTGCAATTATAAACACTAAAATACACTATCTTTTAATGCTACTTCCTAGTTTCCTAACTGGATCAGACTGCATCAAATTGATTTACAGCAAGTCAAAGTCTTTTTGACAACACCACTGTGGCTGACGAAGTTTAGCACTGAGAAGAGAGATCTGTTTTTCTCTGCTGGAAATGACTTCTGTAATTCATTAGGTAATAATTGGACACTGGAGCCAGATTGTCAGACAGAGAAGGTACAGAAGAGCAGAAGAAAGCTAAATGGAAGGGTGATAGAGCATGAGCTAAAGGCTAAAATACTGGTTAAGATGTTCATGATAATATTCATTCCAGCTCACAAACAGCAGTTTTGCTGCTGCTATCTAACCAGAGAGTCAATTAATGAAACAAAAGCCAGGTTACTTTAGCTCTGCTTGGTAGATGAGCACTGGCAGGACACAACCAGGATTCACTAACTTTACACGGTACTGATGCGTCTCAGAGTACCAGGCTGTTAGTGGCGCTAAATGTAGCCAGCTACTAACTACAGTATGAACTTACAAATTTTTCTAGTTGTCATGTTTCAAATAACAGCACTACTTAACTTTTGATAAATACATTACCTCGTTGTGGTGTGTCTTTCAAAACAAATACACAAATACACAGTTTATGCGAGTACTCCGATCGAAAGGTTGCTGCAGTCTACCTCAAATGGATTCTCCTCACAGACATTTTAAGAACCAGGATACCTCAACCTGAGGATTAGCCTGCAGACGTATACTCTTTTAAGATCAGGGTTTTCAAATTTGCACCATAATGCACTTTATTCAACACGATGAGCCACAGGTAAAGTTTTTCCTGAGGACAGTCAAAACAAGTCACTGATGTGTTATGTGTGGAAAGTTTTAGCTTATATCAAACTTTTTAAGCATATGAAAACACTTGATTTTTGTTTCAAATGTGCCCCTGTGGATTGTCAGTGGTTTGAGACAAGCAATGTATAGTAATTCTAAACAGAGAAGATAAGCTGTCTCTTTCTGTCAGATTAAACATGCAGTGCTGTGCAAAGATGGAAAATGCAAAGACAGAGTCTCCTCCTGTGTAACATAATCCTTCTTACGTGTTTGAAACCAATTAAAATAAAATTAACATTTAGTTAACATTATGGTTACATGCTTACTTCTGTAATACATGTATGTATACATGCAGAATAATTAAAAAAAAGTGGTTTGGAAGGCAGGAGATATACTTCTTGATCCATTCCAGCCCATATGGGCACTTTGGGTAATTTACAGTAAATCTGGTCATATTACTAATAAAAGCACAAAACTCTGACCTTTTTGATCAGGTAAAAAAATATGGACCATACATTACCTGAACTCCAAACTCAAGGTCTCTGGATTTTTGTAAGTGCTTTAAACAAGACAAGACATGCAGCCTCCAAGGAAGACGACAAAACGAACCCAAAATCATTCATGCGGATATGACATTTAGCATGTGACAGCCAAAGGTTAACTCTCAAAAATGTTTGCACCGTCTAGACTGCTTTCATCTCTCTGAAAATGTAACCATGAGATTACAAACATATGACCAGTCCAGCGTGTCACATGCTGTGTGAAGTAGTACCACTCTCTTCAGTAAACAGATGGCGTTTTCGTTTTTCCTCCTTTCTTCCTGTGAATTAATCTGCAGGTTAACGCAGCTTTTTACCTCCTCTGGTCACCTTGGACTCACCTCAAAACATGCGGCTCCCTCCCCCTTCTCTATGCTTCCCTTCTTTTTACACCTCATCTCCCCTCCTCATCCAGACCTCTTTTCCTCGCTCAATTGACTCCAGCCACTCAGCATCGCGGCCATTATTTCTTACCAAAGTCCACCTCCCTGGTTCCTCCCAAATTGGGTGAGGGGGGGTAAGCTGCCTCTTTTCAGTGTTTCATAATCTGACACTGAAAAGATAGTTGTAGTTTTTCATGAGGAATCTTAAGCAGGGATAAGTCAGAACAAGGGATGAACTACATTTGTTATATAATGATGGTTAATTTTAATGAGAGTGGGTTACATCTGTAAAGGGGAAACAAAAGTCACCACTAGTTTCAAAAACTGCATTAATGAGAGTGAAGCTGCAGAGGGTTTGGCTGATCTCAAGAGCAGTGCACAAACAAACGCACATTTTCAGCCAAAGAGGACTCCAAAGTGTTCTCAAGGAGGTGGCATTTAAGCACAGCCACTGAGGTGCAGGACATCTATCATTGAAACAAAGTGCAGGCTGAAATCAACTGTGCTCCCCTTCTGCAGCACTCAGTCCTCCTCTTCACTGTCCTTTTCCTCCTCTGTTCAGATCTCACTTGGCCACGCAATAACCAGCACTGAGCCTATAAGTTACCCTTGTTGTTCATTCAGACCTCAAAGGTTTGTGTGCGAGTGTGAGTGCAGTGTCGTTTGTCCCCTGCTTAGGTTAAAACAGCTGCCTGTGACTTGAGGCTGAGCCGAGTTGCAGTAAATTGGATTTCATGCTCAGTCCTTCACAGTAGCAGTATGCGACACTAAGACAGAGCCATCTTCCCCCGCTGCATTCATGACAAAGTTAGCGCTGTGTTTCTTCAAAGGTTAACACAGTTTCATTACAGTTACACCCCATGGGCATGAGCTGATGTGGCAAAACATTTACTGAGTTTATATAGCTGATCTTAGGGATGGTTATTGTGTCAGCTAGTCCAAAAATGTGGCAGCTCAGCATCACTGTGACAGAAAAGCAAACAGATGTCATAAAACATTCAAACAAATGACCATCATTGGGGTAGAAATTGTGTCATCTGCCACCAAATGTTGTTTCATTGCTTTTTCACATTGCCTCCAGGAAAAAGGAAATGGCACAGCAGATCTAGTTGTTTTCAGGGTTACAATGTTGCCCCTCTTCGCTGTGGTGATGGCAAGTGGGAGTTCTGTCAGGGGGGAGGCTAATCTACTAATCTACACTGATGCTCATTTCAACCCCTTTGTGTGGATCAGCCCTTGCAGATGAGGTGAGGTGCCGTCATCGAATGCAACGCTTGTCTTCTCACAAGTGTTGGTCCAGATCTTTAAGTCTGATTCATTTAAGTTTATTTTATACCTTTTATTTTCATTTAATTCTGGTAGAGAAATTTCAAGCTTCATCCTCTGGTCAGATTTCATTCTGTCTCCTGGCCCCGTCACGGGGACAAGCACTGAATATAGAGAGGCTCAGGCAATACTACTGACATTGACATTACCTCTGTGATCATTAAACCTAGATTGGCTTAATGAATTGCCAATTTAAGAGGCCTTAGTCACAGCATATTGGTGCGTGCATGCCGATGTGTGCACATGTCTGGGTGAGTCAATCTACTGTGACGATTAGAATCTGTCCCTGGACGTGTGTTTTTCTTTTTTCCCCCCTTTCTTCGCTGCATCTCTTCATTCCTGTCTAGCTACCTCTCACTCACATTTCATGCAAAAATTCAATAAGCTATTACACAGGTATTGATCTTTTTCTCACCCAAACATTTGCATTAGAAAAAAAAGGCAATAAGATGAGGGGCTGGGTGAGAAGGAGCTGTCTGTTCGTTTTAGTTGGGAGAAAGAGCAGTAGATGGAGGAGCCCTGGATTTATGGAGTTTGGCAGCACTTTAACACTTTAACGCTCCTCAGAATGTGTCCAATCAATGCGCTCCCTCCCTGCGTGGCTGCTGTCGAAGAGACGAGGCGTCCTCTTATCTGATGTCATTGTAAATCACTCAGGAGGAGGGTAGGTCGAGGGATGCTGCCGCCACACTCACACCATACTCAGCTGCTGTTGAATGGTAGGAGATATAACTACAGCACTAAATACATCACTCTACCGTGAACATTTCCACAGTGAATTCAGATTTATAAGAAACAGAAGACTTGCTTTGACCTTTAAATTGTAATGTGGTATAAAATGAGCTGGGGATTTTCTGGGAGTGTGTCAGGAATATGCTTTACTAACCAAAGGGGGAACACAATAATGATACCTCTGAGCCAATCCATAAAGCTTAAGCGTTATTGTTTCTTTGCGTGCTTTGTTAACCACATGTTTAATTACCTCAGAGACATTTCACGCCATGTATTTTAGTTTCTGACACAGCAACTGGAAGAGAAGAAAAGATCCCACAGACTTTTGGGATCAATGAAGCAAGCGAGAGATGATTGTTCTGGTTTTTTTTTTTTCTTTCACAAACCTCCCTGAGAAGATACAAAACCATGAGTGAGCACCAAACGAAAATCTGTGTAGCTTATACACTACAAAAACCAGATACGCTGCTGCACTAATTTACATTTTCCTTTTGAGCTTAGCTGTCTTTTTGAGAGGTTCCAGTCCCCTTTTGATAAAGCCACAATCTTGGTTTTCTGGCAATACCATGTTTTAAAGTGAGGATGATGTGGGACAGGAGTGATGGTAAAAAGCAGTTGTCATGTTTGGCATTCTGCGCCTCTGGTTATTGCTGTACATAGCAGGTAAACAGCATGAATCCACTTACAAAATAACCAGTATTTTGACAGTTTTCTCTGCCAGGAAAAGTCAACAACTCTGACTTATAAAGCTAACCCATCCGTTTTTGAAAAATACTTAAGAGCCTTATACATAATTATAATTCTACAGTTTCATGAAGCAGACACTTTTGTCCAAAGCCACGCAAAACAAAAGCAAGAATTTTTTAAAAATCTTTTTACAGCAAGGTTAGACATATATATATCTATACATGCAAATGAGTCAAAAACTAAGCGGTAACCTGCTGAACTGCTAAAATCTGCTGTTTGTTGAGCATCCCTTTGAGGCTGGCTATGAGAGTACCTCAAGTCACTTACACAAACAAAAAAAAGTCATTTTAACAGCAAAAATTAATGTTTGCAGTCTGATATGAAAACTATCTTTTGTGAGAATCTGTAACTTCATTAACAGCATGCATTGAACAGGGGGTACATTTTTGTCCAATTTAGAAGAGCAGTTTAGAAGATATTGCGATTACGAGCTCACCCTATCAGAGGCACAGCTTAGATCATGTGACTGAAAGGCGCCCAATACCTGTGAGTTTGGGCACTCCTCACCTATCCCGTTTCCAATATGGCCACGCCAGCAGTTATGCTTCGAAACTTGAAACAGACAGGTGATGTCTCAGAGACTATGTCCATCTATTATACAGTCTATGTAAAACAACTCATCATAACCCAACACCATTCTCACTGTCAACTAGAACTAAAACTTACTGACTTGTTCTTTTTTTCCATGAGCAAAAAAATACAATCACTTGTAGTTTTAGGGCAATTTTTTACAAGATGAACATCAAAGTGATAACAGGAAAAACACATTTGACACCAGCAGCCTACCTGCTTTGGAAGTAAATACCTCCTTAAATAAAGTCTTTTATTTTTAAGCAATTTTTTGGAGGCTTTTTTTTTGTACCTTTATTTGGATTTGAGAGGGAAAAGTGGATAGACCAGGAAACAAGGTGAGAGTGGGGTTTGACTTGCGGGAAAGTAGCCACACAGGCTAGACTAGAGCCCTGGCTGCTCACTTATGGGTGAACCTCAAGGAGCGCAACCTAGACCACCAGGCCTTCCGCATTCCTCAATTTAAGTCTTTAAGGTGATTTGAACAAGACAATTTCTAAAGAGATAGTTTTGAAAAGTTGTCCCCTTTTTTGCAGTAGTCTACCAAGATGCTTTTGCTGCTAAAATACTGGGCCCTTTCTGGCACATGGCTTTAAGTAAATGCCACATACATTGGCCTATAAGTTCTTACTCATGAATAATAAAGCATTGATATACCCAAAGATGAAAATACCCCACATACGTATTATACATAACACTATATACCCCCTCCTCAACAGGATTGTGCAGACTCATGTCTTAATGCTCCCTAATGTGGCGTGTGAAATAACTCTATCATGTTCGTATGTAGGCGAGAACTAAGGTGTGTTATTACTGCTGGTACTCTGCACCACACAAACCTTGCTGTGGTTGTTTTGGAGAGGTGATAATGGTGGCCATGTGAGCTCTGGCATTCAAGGCACGTCTAAAAGACATTTAAAGCGTGACCTGCACTTACTCCCTCTTGTGCAGCACATGCAAAATTAGCCAGTCAAAAATGACAACAGTTACAGCTGAGTTTCAGTTGTCACAGTCTCACAAGCACTAAAACAGAGCGGGGAGAGATGCCAGAAGAGACTTTCCCCTCCATCTACTTCTGATCCTGACTGCACATTCTTTACGTCTTCCCTGCTGTCAGTGAAAGGAGCATTTTCTGCTGTTACCAAAATAGCTTCTACAAGTGACCAGTTTTCTATTCAAATGTTACAAAATTGGTAAGTAGTCATCACAAAGCAGCGGCAATAAAGGATGATGATTGCATATAATCTCAGGAGAAAAGATTATACAAATTCTCTGCGCAGTCAGTTAGGGCCTGCAGCAGCCTGCCAGTGTACGCTGCAGAAAAGAATAAGTACGAGGAGGAGAATTGGAAAAGAAGAGCACATAACAGAAAGAGGATGAGAAAAAGCAGGAACAAAACAGCTAGAAGTACTGGTATAGGGAGAAGTACAGATTGGGGAGACGGAAGCAGGCAGACCGAATAAGAGACCATGAAATGGGGATAGAACACTGCGCTTGGATAGAGAGAGACAGAGGGAGAAATGGAAAAAAGGCGGATATCTGCAGCACCCCAGCTGCGAGGCTTAAGGAGCTTAGCCCTCCTGCCCATCATGGAAGACTCCTCAAGTGCAGGCATTCACTGCTGCTGAGCCACGACTGAGAGAAAAGTGAGCAAGAGAGAGGAGAGGTGAGGGTACATGAAGAGAGATGAGGGTTTAGATTTAAAAAGTCAAACTATTTCATTCAAACAGTGAACAGATGCTCTAGTGGCTCATTAGTATCGTGATTTTTAACATAGCAGCTTTATCTTTGGGTACATTGAGATAATTTTCCCATGATTTTAATAGATATATAAGAAGATAAACTGGGGTGGCCATATTCTAAAAACCCCAAAAGAGGACCTACCTGGCCACTTGTAGAAAAATACCCAAGGATACTCAAGGACAACAAAGTAGCTTCATAAACCTTACATTTATTTAAACACTCCTTTTCTGTTTGAAGTAAAAACTTTCTATGATGTAAACATAAATAATGTAAAGCAGCGTATTTTCACCAGTCAAACAGATAGAAAATGAAAACCTGGCTTTGATGAGTTTGTTTCTTTTTGCACACATAAAGTCAAAATTTGGGATAAAGGGCAAAAATTGATATGAAAAGCAAAATTTTAACATTTTTCTCAGAATTTGGACAATTTGTCTCAAAACTTTCAATCTCAGAATTTTGACTTTATCTCAAAATATAGACTTTTTACCTCATAACTTTGATTTTATATCTCACAATTTTGACTTTTTTCGTGTACTTTTTTTTCCTGTATGTTTTTCTCATAAAAGTGCATTTCAACTTCAGCATTTTTTGTTTGAGAATGCAACACAAGCAGTCAGCGCAAACTCAGACATTTTAATTTTACCATCAAAAAAGAAGACATGTCCAAGCAACAGAGGACACTTGGTTACCTTAGATACACACCAATCTAGTGTCTGTAATGTGGTTACACTTTCATCTGTAAAAGACAAAACAACATTGAAATATATTTTATAGTGTTTCCACAAGGAGTATATGGGAGTAAAAGCATGGATTACAGAGCACACTGATGGAAAGTTATTTAGCATCACTATTGTTGTGGGGAAAATATTAAGCATGTCAGATGAGTGTGTATGCATGCAAAAATAAATTGTAAGATTAAAAAAAAGAGAAAAAAAACAATGCACAACCATTAAAGCACAGCTTTTGAGCTAAACTTAAAATTGTGTTTTTGGTGCCTTACCCAAATAGGCAGAATTGGTTTCATCATGCTCAAAGATTTTCTTCATTCTCAAATATGCAATGGTGTTGAATTTAATAAACATTCCTTTGACACAGGAACCTTGTCCAGTGAAGGTATCAGTATTTTTTTCTTTAAATAAATAATGGTATTCTACTTTTTACACACGAATGTTGCCTGAAAATCACCTGAATGAGGCAGGGACAGGAGCAGGAAAATATGTCCTTTGACCTTTGATGACATCAACCAAAAAGATAGGTCACACTGTGAGCCTGACTGTCCAATAAAGATAACGCAAAACACCAAAACTTTTCATTATTTATTTCTTCAGTTTTACCTTATTTTTATCTAGCTGTGAGGAAAGTCAAAAAACAGAAAACATTGTGGTTATGGGTAGAGATTCTCCTTGCAACCCCAAAATACTGTCATGCTTTGCTTACAAGGCAACTTTATAATTTCAGGAGATTTTATCTGGTTTGTGTGGATTTCCCTAAAACCTTGACATTGGTTCCTGTAGACCTGCTATGGTTTCCCTTTGTGATCATCTACATCATGAACTGCATCTTGAATTTTCCTGTTCTTGCACCTTTTACAGGAAGTGTAAACCGACCAGGGCCGGTCCCTGCCTTCCTCAGGAGCCCACCTGTCATCCCACCCCCACTGGACATGAAGCCCTTCCTGCAGTTCCCCTTGGAGTCTCCTCACCCAGCCAGCATCGGCCTCTTCCACAACTTTAACACAGTGAGTGCTCACAGACTGACCTGCACATAATGAAGTCTGTGCTCATGTAGTATCCTGGATTTGTTGTTCTTTTGTTGTACATAAAAGGGGAAAGATTTTGGATTCAGTGGTTATTCTGGAGCCTTGCCTCCTGTGTGAGTGATAAAGGGCTGTGGATTTATACAACATAATCTAAAATGATGAAGTGACAGCTGTTTACTTTTTATTCAGCAGAGTGAGTTTCAGCATAATTGAGAAAATGCCCAGTGGAGTGTTTTACTGCTATAAAATGAGTAACAGCTAATCAATTGTGTAAGAGGCACAGACTATGTTCTCTACAGTCAGCATTTTCTGTGGCTCCTGCTCATTTCCAGATTGGGTTTCATGTGAAGGTCAGGGTGGCGACAAACAGGGATTCACGTGCATCACACACACACACACACACACACACACACACACACACACACACACACACACACACACACACACACACACACACACACACACACACACACACACACACACACACACACACACACACACACACACACACACACACACACACACACACACACACACACACACACACACACACACACACACACACACACACACATTACTGCCCAGCTCATCATCATGCACTCAGGCAAAATGACCTGTCTTCAGGACCATGATTCATTCTGCTTCAGTAAAGACAACGAATATAGGCACTAAGGCCAGTGCACCGCGATTAAACATCTTTTTGTCTATGCGTTGTTCTCAGGCTAGTATAGACCTGTCAACAGCCAACAAACATGGAGTATCAGGCCATGTCCACACGTAGCCGGATTCCTGTGAAATGACAAATATTTTTATAAATTTAGGGCTGTCATCCACACAAAACTGCAGTTGTATGCCACTTAAAACAATCTTTTCTGTAAACACCCGCCAAAGTGAAGATTTTTGAAAACTCCAGTTTCATGGTTTCGTGTATATGCCAGTTACCAGAGTTTTTTTTTTGTTTGTTTGTTTGTTTTTGTGAACAATCAGGTGTTGGCAAAAGTATTTTTAGAAACAAATGAGGGAGAATTTTATTTAAAAATACTAGCTATGTGTGAACAAGGCCTCAAAAGGACAAGAGCTTAACCAAAGAACAGGGGAAGTGTGAGAAAAACTGTTGTTTTTTCTGAACAAGGTAAAGCTACTTCAGGGTTACCAGAGGTACAGTATTAAAAAAACACCCTTAACAGCTTTTAAAAAGCACAATACTTCCTCTCTAAGGTGCACATTTTTGATTTAATTTCTTGAATTGACAACATAAAGAAATATTAATGGACACAAGCTCTGAATAGTCATGTTAATATCTTAAGACTTCACCCTGGTTAACTGATGATTACGATAATAAACTTGACATTCTCTACTTGACCGCAGCAAGTCAAAAGCATCAAGTGACTCATAACGTTTATTTTGATGCAAATACTACGTTTCTCCACTTCACACCTGTATATCGTACCTGGCAACTGAATATTTGGGAGTTATTGGGGGTTTATCCGGTCATGCAGCTCCACAAACTTCCTTGATCATTGTTCACAAACCTTGAAAGGGTCCAGCAAAGACTGCCATCACCTCGTGACAGACATCAGCCGACACCTGTTTCAAACACAGAAGTGTTTCACCTGGGGTCAGGTCTTTCTGCAGAGATGGGAGTTCTGACAGTTATCCAGAGAGCTTATATCAGGTCTGTCTCGCCAGGATTACAGGAAGTTTTTAGATAATTAAGATTCTCAGGAGTGTACAGCTGGTCTCAACTTCCTGAATGGAGACAGGAGCTGCACACTGAGACATGGTGTGTGCAAAGGAAGACAATGAGCCTGTCAGTACAAAATCTGTAACACTGCAGATTTTTTTTTTTTTAATTTGGCCAAAGTTTAATGTGCAAAGGTTAAGAGCCTTTGAGACAGTTTGGAAGGGCAATTACACCTTTAAGTCAGAACTCAACTTACATTCAAGTCCACTATAAATATTTATGTTTTTCTATTATTTATCTTAACTTTTAGTTTAAACCGCATCATCTGACTTTAAAACAAAACATAGAGAATTTAAGTAAAAGTATGGTGTAACATACAACTCCAATTCCAATGAGGTTGGGACACTGTGTAAAATGTCAATAGCAACTGAAGTCGTGCATCAAGCTAGAATGGGAAAGACTTCCAGCTCCAAAGCTTCAACAATTAGTGTCCTCAGTTCTTAAACATTATTGAGTGTTGCTAGAAGGAAAGGTGACGTTACACAATGATTAACGTACCCCTGTCCCAAGCTTTTTGAAACGTGTTGCAGGCATCTATTTCAAAATGAGCAAATAATTGCACAAAGATAGTAAAGGTTTTAATTTTGATTGTTAAATGTCTTGTCTTTGTGGTGTATTCAATTGAATATACTGTAGGTTGAAGAGGATTTGCAAATCATTGTACTCTGATTTTATTCACATTTTACACGATGCCCCAACCTCATTGCAATTGGGGTTGTCGATAATACTCATTACTGTCTCTAAATAAGAAACCCTGGGTTGATAGATGGAGTCACTATGTCACTGTGACAAAAAGCCTCACACAGTGTTTGGTGAAGAGACTAATATAAAGAGATGTCAACATATTCATATGTGTTATAGTTGTATGAATAAATAACACCTTAAAGTTGGTGACCTCACCTGGTCAGAGAGAGGAGCAAAAACAGCAAACTAGAGCCTATAAATATGTCTCACATAACATTCAAACAAGGTTCTGGTTTCAGACTAATTACACTATATATTCCCTTGTGCCTGGAGCTCCAGAGTGTAAAAAGTCTTCATTTGGCAGCATGAGTTCACTGTTTGATAGAGAGAGGGAGATGACAGGCTGAGTATGACCGCAGAGTGCTTTTGGCTGCTTAATGAGGGTAACACCCGCCGTTGTGGTTCTTGAACTCTGCCAATGGGTCAGAAAGCTCGCACAAGTCCATCAAAGCCAGCTAAATGAGGTACTAAACATTTATAAGACAACGTCATGGCGTAAATCTGGCTTGAGTGGTAGTTTTATAAAAAGCCTGCAGCCCAATGTTTGCAGATGTCAACCAGACACTGAGTACAAGAAAAATAATTTACAGCTTTGAACACATGGTTTCACTGTTGAATTCTTTTTCACATATCTTACATATACATTAGTTATCTTTCTATTCACCTTATAGAATATTTGTGCCGGACTCCTCACAATTTTATCAGCATTTTTACGTATTTCTTTTAGACTATTTTGCAAGTTTGTGACCAACATTATAACTGGACTTATTTTTCTGTCTAAATATCAGTCTTTAAAAAGAAGATGAGAAGAAGACTAAAAGAACATAAAAGCCAACGCCTCCTTTTAACAGATTTCAGTCTGTTTCCACTTCAGCCTGCGCATGTGAGGTAAAAGTAGACAGTGGTTATGTTGAAATGGGTAAGCCTTCAAGTAAACTTAGTTCTAACTAAAAAAATTAACATTCGGTGAAAGAAAAAAGAAATTAATAACACTTTTGCAACATAACAGCTATCAAGGCTTTGTTTTGATATGTGGTACAGGGTTGTGGTAGTTTCAGGATTGGTGCGTAAAAATACAGAAAAACCTCTAAAAATACTAATATTTAATTGTGGTTTCAAATGATAAAAGATAATTCTGAAGCAGATACATGGAAGTTAAAACTCAACATCATCAAGTCAGTGTTTAGTTATTGTCATCTAAGGCCAGACTAATAAACCTTAACACAAAAAAATTAATCTAAATTGTAACTAAGCAAAGCATTTGTTTTTCATTGGAGGACTTCTAAGATAAAATAAAAACATATTAAGTGATTAACATAAGAGAAAACATTCACAAAAAAGTAGAAAGTAAGTGAATGAAAAGGGATAAAGAAGTCAATGTTAAGCTAAACTTTACATTTGTCCTGTGGTCTAAATCAGAATGTAGGGTCTGTGCATTGTGAAGCGTTTCAACATGCATCCGTGTGGAAACATAGGGTTGCAACAGATACCAATGAACCAATACAAGTGCTCTCGTTCTACAGGTTATAAACATCTTCAAGATTTGATATTACCCTTTTCCACACCCCAACATTGTATTGACAAAGTGAAATACCTGATACACATTTACTACTTTGTACTGTACCAACCCCGTTTAGTGGAATTAAAACCTCATCTTTGTTTTTTAATTAGAAATGGTAGATTTGGATGTAAAAGCCGACATCTGTGTTATGTTAGCCAATTTTACTGCATTACAATTTTAATACTTTTTCACTGTGTAATTACTCAGAGTGCTCATTATTGCAAATGGGAAATCACATACCCCATGGCTAAATTAGACAGTTTTTCTTGTAGCAGAGATTTACTGCTCCTAAAGTAATCAGCTGAATCTTGTCTAATGCAAATTTTATCTTTCTTCGATGCCCTCTGAAGGAAATACCCTTGATGTTTAAAGCATTTGTCCAATACAATGTTGTGCAAGGTTTTGTAGCATCACAAAAAAGTTCATATTTTTAGAGATATGTAGTCTGAAATTAGGCCCTGGGCATGAATTAAAGCATTTGAACCAAAGAACTCAGGCACAGACAGTGTCCCCAGCTGCTGTGGAGACAAAACACACCCTCCTGTCCACATCAATCAGTGTTCCCTCCACAATTCAGTGTTTTTATCTTCAGGCTTTCCCCTTCAGCAGCCTTCCTTTGTCATTTAACTGCACTTCTCCAAAACCTGCCTTTCATCCACAGTCACAGAGCTGTAGTCAGGGGAATCAGAGACACTGCCCTCTGAGCTGTTCTGTGTTGCAGAATTGTTCATATGACCTCTGGATTGTCTCCTCTCAGATGGACCCTGTCCAGAAAGCTGTGATGACGCACACCTTTGGACCACCTATGGTGAAGACAAAGCGGCCAATCATCTCCTGCAACGTCTGTCAAATACGGTTCAACTCTGAGGTATGAAACACTGAATGGCTCAGATAGAGGTTTTGCTTTAAACAGCTTCACCTAGCTTGCAGCTAATGATGTTCGAGTTGTACAAAAGCAGAATATAATGCCCATAAAAGTTTAACACACTTCAAAGCTGTTTGCTTCATGAGTGTATCTACCACTGAGCTGCTATCAACCACACTTGCTGGACTTAACCAAAGCTTATTTCATTGGATAAAACAAAGAATGAGGATCCATGTGCAGAATTGTGAAGGTTCAATAAACAAAAAGAATAAATAAAAACAGACACAAGCAGCGCCTACTGTTTCAGCAGAAATACAGTGTGTCGTGGACAGTATGTGAAAACTTGTGAGATCTGCAGCTTGCTAAAAGTTCCCGTATGTCCGACTGATCTGGGAAAATTTCTGGGAATGAAACTGACTTGTCTACCTGACATACTGTTTCCCACAATGCACGGCGGTAACGCTTTTAGTCTATACACCCAAGGCACTCAGATTATAGATGAATCATCGTCACCTATTGGGATAAATTAGCACAACTACAATACAACAACACAAATGTTTGACGATTGAGTGAAGTGATACAAAAGAAACAGCAGTAATTCTGCTCATTTCATGTCATGAAAGAGGTGCTTACTTCTACAAAATTCACAAAACCCTGTAAAAGTCACTTATTCACTTTTTTTTTTACCAACAGGCCACGTGAACGCAGTTTTTCTGACGGCTGAAAAAAAGTCAATCGGTCCCAGATTCATTTTCAATAAATTTTTTGGTGTAAGATCAAAAATTAAATACGTCAAATTTGCTGTAAACAATTACTTAACATAACTCCTTGCTGAAATATAAATGCTATACTCTTTCCTTGATTACATTTATTTATTTAATTTTCTTTATATTTTATTTACTTCCAATTTAACTTACCTTATTGTATTGTTTCTGTTTCTACACCACTGGTTGATATAAAGTGCTTCATCTGGCAATCAGTTTGTGAATTAATGATTGAAATGTCAAAATGTACTTTATTTTTTATTTATTTATGATACAGATAAAGATTAAAAAAGGGGAATGAGCAGTTCTGCTTTCCAAAACAGAAAACCAGAGTAGCATACCATAAAACAGGCATATTACATACTACATGCAAAAGCAGTTGGCAGTATGTAGTGTTCACTGCATACTAAATTTGGGAGTAGTATGTAGTAGGTGGTTTGTAAAAAAGACTATGTGCTGAGTAACAGGTGTGCATGGAGGGCAAAGGTGAAACTAATGAGGGTAATCGAAGTGGAGCGAAACACACACAAAAGTAGGAGGTAAAGCAAAACTAGACCTGCAGGGGTCAATTACTACAAAATAATAGGAGACATGATTGAATTGACCAAAATGTTTAAGTGAGAAAACAAACACACACACACTCACACACACTCACACACACTCACACACACTAATTTATAACACAAATACATCTGGATATCTCATCTGCAAGGGGAAATCAAGATGCAAAACACAGGAAGTCCACAAAACAAAGCAGGAAATCAAAGATAGATAATAGCACAAACAATTTCAGCACCAAACAAGAGAAACTTGTGACAAAATTAACAGACTTTCAGCTGACTATAAGTGTCCAATATTCAAATACTTTGTATCAAAATATTAAATGTTTAAAAACTTTGGCTATGACTTTATCACTTCAACAAAGACCTAAAAGTTTAAAATTCACCTGACTGTGCCTATGTCCACTGGAGATTTTTGGATGGGTGAGTGACTTATAAGAGCCAAACACAGCCAACATAACCTCATCCTCAAAGCTACCTTAGAGCTGATTGTGCACATTTTCTGCATCTCACTCTTGACAGATGGCACTACTCCAACATGGAGCAGAGGGCCTGAAATAAAAGAGGAGAGAAGTGATGAAACTCTAGAGGGCTGATTCGAGTGCCCGCATTAAAGAGGTGGTTGTGTTAACTGAAAAGTAAATAACTCATAATGTGGTCATCCAAAACCTAGTTATTGGATGACATGAGTGATGTGTTTAGGGTCTGGTGCTGGACCTTTTATAGTATGTGTGCTTTTCTTGGTATGTGTGTGGTAGAAATATATTTATGACTGTAGACGGTCTCTGTTTTGGAAAGAAATTAGAGGTCATGTAGAATGTTTTGTATTGGTCATAAAATTAACTCTCATTTCTAATGGTTCTGCATCTGTACAGAATTTTCAGAAACTGCATAAATAATTCAACATGAAATATCTAAATGATTGACGCATTATCCCATAAACAAAATAGCTGAATGTGATGCAATCAAACAGGAAACCTAATTTCAAGTGTCTCTGAAAATACGGTTGCATCCCTGTGATGTAGTGCTAAATACTTGCATTCTAAATGTAGAAGTGTGTAAAGGAAACATGCAGGGAGGGAGTCATCTGAAACTCAAGTAACGCTGCCCTGTTCTCTCTGTTAAGGGCTACTTAATTATATCTCTCTCGCTAAGATCTGCATGTTCTCACATGGTGCACAAAATACAAGAGGGGGCTACTCTTATTTATTCCAGCAGGTTAACATTTAGATGCTCTATAAGTAAATGTGTATGTCTATGCATGATATTTCTGTGTGTACAACTGTCTGACCAGTAACAAAGGCTGCGTCATGCACTCAGACCTTAAAACAGAGCCACCTGTTTGTCCTGACTGCTGGTTGTGCCGTGCTGTGCATCTGCTCTGCTGCAGCGTTGTAGCATGTTCTGAGGTAACTTAATAGCCTGGGAGCCCAAAGCATGCTCAGCATTCTTTAATAATGAAAGAATAGTCTGCTTACAGGACATTACATGGCTTACTGAAGCTGTCTGGAAAATCACTTATTACCTATTAAAGCTTCACTGGTTATCAGGCCAACTGGGCCCCATCATTTTACTGTTAACCAATGCTAGTGAATTCTTTTGTGATATGCTATAGATCAGGGTGCTATTTGTTGTACAGGGAATGAGAAAAATAATGTTTGGGCTGGTTTAACTATATGTTATCATGAAGTTCGACCATTGACTGGAATTATGCCAAAACTCTTTGCACTATCAGCATTGAGTAGATGAGGAGAGGAGTAAATATTAGATTATCAGACAGTTGTCAAGTTTACAGTTTATTTTCTTCAGAATAGTTGTTTTAAAGAAGGGGAACCCCAACACACTCTTTCACCCTTTGTCTGTGCAAAATCCTTTTGAAATCCAACCAAAAAAATGAAATTTTCAATGCGGCCCAAAGACAATCCAAGAAAACCCTCCAGAAATCAGTATCGATTTTTTCCTCTTGAGCTCATCCCTTTCAAAAGCGTGTCAACAACATCAGCATTTTTCTTGTTTATGTGCAAGGCAAGCCGATGTTAAAAAGGAGCTCCTAAGTCTTCGAGCAAAGTGAAACACTGAAGGATCGAGGGCATCCAGAGGCAGGTGCTTCCCCCTGCCTTTACCCTCAAGCCCCGCATGTTATAATTGTAACATTGCAATTCAACTCGGGCCACAGAGGACAGATTAGCCTGCCAGTGTTTAGCTCTGCTCTGCTGCAAGGCTGACGTCACACCATGCTGCATTAGCTATTGTCACCACTGCAGTCCCATAATGGACGTGTCTCTTCCTGTTTTTCCAGCATCTTGTTTTTCCCACTAAACCTCAGTTCAGTCATGTCTTCTGTTTGCTCAGCATGTCAGTTTGCACAACAAATTCCTTGTCAGTTTTTATGTTTCTCCATGCTACCCCCTCTGCGGGGTGTACCATATCATCTGTCGCCTCTCTCCCTCTCTCCAGCTCCTTTCCACCCCGTCTTCCTGTCACTGCTGCTGCCAGAACCCCATACAGTAGATTTGGCTGAGACCCTCTCTCTCTGCTTTCTGTGCCTTTGTCACTTTATAGATAAAACATCAAAGCACATCCTGCTTAGAAAGAAAAAGGATTTCAGGGACATTCACTTGCTCTCATTTCTCCCTCTTTAATCCCCTCTGCTTCTTCATTCATCTTAATCCCCCTTTCCATAGGCTCTCTCGTCGACTCTCTCAGCCCATTTCACCTTCTGTACAGGACATCATTTATATTTTATCATTATTCACTTCTTGACTCCAAAGATTGGATGTGTTGATCCCTTTTTACATCTCATTGTCTGATCCATCTTAACCAAAAGGCTGTCACTTCTTTTTAAACTTAAATTGACGGCTCGACCCGATCGTTTTACAATCGTTGACACTGAAGGTCAGAGGGAGAGTGAAAATATGAGAGCTCAAGTCGGAAGAACAACAACATGGAGCTGCGAATGGAGTGAGAGCATTGACAGAAGAAGGAGTGTTGAGGTTTTCAGTGTATTAAATATCCCACATTTGTTCCCCCAAGGTGTAGAGCTTCCTCTCCGTGTCTGACTGCAGGGCTCTGGGTAGCAGCAGTCACAGGAGTTGGGTTACACTGGCAGAGCTATATCTGCCTTTCTGTCATCACCAATCAGGATGAGAGCTATATGGGTAACTATCATTGGCAGTTAATACCTCAGGCTTACACAGGCATCCAGAACATGTCCCAGTAGTCCACTTGCCTCAGTGAGGCATCCCATTCTGCAGATCCCCCGACATGTACCTGTCATGTGCCTTTTGCAGATCTTTTAGCCTTCTTATTGATAATGAAACCTGTCTAATCCCAGCAGGCCTCAGGTTGTGCTCATGCATGCTTCCTCTCAGGCACACACAGTCTTGTGATACTGTATGAGTGAGAAACTCAGAGGAAGTATCTTTGTGTCCTAACGTCACATTTTCTTTTGGCTCTATCTGATGAGGGATTGTGCTTGAGGGGTAGTATTAGTCATGTGGGTCAGTAGGACTTCCTCCATATTGAACTTTTGTATGCTTCCCTGAGTAATGCCAGCTGAAGAGCCGGCTGAAGGCATCGAGTCATTCGAACACAAGCCACAAAGTAAGAGCGGGCTGGCTGGGTATTGTCAAGTGTGAAGGGTTCAGAATGCTAACAGAGGAGGTTAGTATTAACTTCTCCATCTTTTTCCACTTAACTCCAAATCACAAGCTTATTTTAGCTTTCCTTCACAAAGAAAGTGGTAGAAATGCTCAAGAAATGTAAAAAGTTTTTAGAGCCTGAAGATTTGGTTTTACTTACTAAGAGGCAGATACTTTGCTGGGCCCACTCTTTGTTGATTAAAAGAACTGTCAAATAGAGGGGTTGAAACAAAGTGATTCTGCTAATGTTTTGAGCTTTATGGATATTTGTTTGCTGTAGTGGTCTTGCAAATCTAGTAATAAGACACACTTGGCTGCTTGCCTGTGTTTATGCTGAAATAAAATGGTCTCGCCAGGTTGGGGAGAAATGTTTGCAAGTGTTCAGACTTTTTTCAGTTGTGCAGTGACAACATAGCGTGTACAAAATGCTATTTATTCCTGATGGCTTTTTTGTAATTTTGGGTTGCTCCTACTGTTTTTCTACTCTTGCCTGAGATTTGGTATGGTCATAGCATTATCTTGAGGGTCTAGAAATCATCTCCTTCTCACTGCTTTAAAATATAGTGGTATTTGAGCAAAATACAGTATTAATCACTCAACACTGGTCATATATTTCTACAGATCTGTGGAGTCTTGACTGACTTTATAAAGACAAATAAACATGAATGTGGTAACTTCCTTCCCTGGCAGGTCCTGTATTGGACAGGATGGGACTATATTCTGCTGTCTTGAATAAAATCGTGTTATAGATTATGAATACCCTTTTACTCTGGCCTTTGCCAAAACCCACGGCCCACGATCCAACTGGTTGAACATCCACTCCTCTTCAAGTGTCCGAATACTTTGTCTAAACTGATCCTTTAAAAGCAGCCTCACAAGCAGGCAAAACATCCTCACAGGCTGAAACTCATCTTGATTTGCTTCATTTCTTCCTCTCAGAAGCTGACCATCAACTGTCACCAGTCGCCCGCAGCCCATTTTAGATAATCCCACCACTCAAAAATCATCATCTGCCCTGCAGGCCAGTTCAGTGATTACACCAGAAGTGAAGGGAGACGAGAACATTGTGGAGCCTAATCTACCCTGACAGCCTCATCAGCACATCAGACCCACAAACCATCAGCTCAACAGCCTTTCACTGCAACGCCATGCTAACTCAGGGTGCCAGAAAATGTCTAAGAAAATGTCAGTAATCCTTAAAGTATCCTGAATGTCAAGATATATTGATGGGGTTTGATATTCAAGCAGCTATCATGACCTCATTGAAGTCCACACAGATTGGAGATAGTTGACCGGTTAGTTCCATGTTATTTTAACATAGCCCACCTCAAACAAACACAGGATTAAACTGGGCTGAAGCTGAATGTCAGTACTTTTATTGATGCATATATTACTAGACATATACGTTGAAAATGAAACAAAAGTCTATTTATGCTTATTCAAATCTATGGCTGAATGCTGACCTCTTTAATGTCTTTTTTCTGTCAGAGCCAGGCAGAAGCCCACTATAAAGGGAACCGCCACGCCCGGAGAGTGAAAGGGATTGAGACATCCAAGACAGCTCGTCTCCAAGATGGTGACAGACAGTACCCTTCCTCTACTGCTTCACCCTCACCACCGGGCCCGTCACCGTCCAGCCCTGAGCCAGATCTTAATAAGCAGGGTGAGCATCACTTTGGACCTCAGTAATGGACACACGCTGCTGCTGATGTTCACTTTTTGCAGAATCCTCACAAAAAGGGTTTGATGGATTGAAAGTGTTGGTAACCCTTCTCCCTGATGATTTGCTAACTTGAAAAATGTGTCTTTTATAGATGACCCTCAATCCTGTTCCAACTTAAACAAGTCACCTTTGACCTCCTCAGGCCACCTTCCAGCACCCACTCTGAGCTCCACAGACACAGAGTGTCCTCTCTTGCCTTCTGTCAGCATGCCCATGTCATCCTCTCCCTCACCCTCCGTGGCACTCAGTAATCCTTCAGCAGATCCAGCAGTATCTGGTGTTCCTGACACTCCATCCCCAGCACCCAGTCCATCATCTGGGGAGTCAGAGGAAGAGAAGGCGAAGAAGCTTCTCTACTGTTCCCTGTGCAAAGTAGCTGTTAATTCTCTCTCACAACTGGAGGCACACAACAAAGGTAACTACAACACAGCTTTGCTGGAGTCTGAGGTAAATCAGGCTGTAGAGCGTGCACAGAGTTGAGAGGGGAAAGCTCTATGAACAATGACATTCTGTAGCATGATCTTTGTAAAGCGAATGCAGACAGCCTTTAGCAAAGCTCCTTGGAGGCAGTTCTGCACTGTGCTTGGGGTTGTAAAACTAAAGAAGTAGCATCACTGCCACTTAGTGGTGAGCTTAACAAGTCAAAAACTACATTTAGTTGATCATGTAATGTTCTGTGACAGGTATATGCTGTAACAGCCACTTTTAGCCTCACTTCCCCTTATCAGTCCTTTATATTTTATTTATATTTTAGTTTATGAGTTCAGGATTGTATTTCTAAACTTTATGATCATCTCTTGTGGATCAAGAGATTTAACCTCAAGGTGCTCCAAGATGCTGAGAAATAACATCCCAGCAAACTATAATTTCTCAAGTTTTCATGGATTCCTGATGATTGGTGATTGGAGTGATTTTGATGCATTTCAGGCACCAAACACAAAACTATTCTGGAAGCTCGGAGTGGACTGGGGCCCATTAAGGCATACCCACGTTTGGGTCCTAAACCAAGCCCAGAGCAGGGAGGTGAGTCATCCTCTGACCCCAACGCTCAGGAACGCACCTTCCACTGTGAGATCTGCAATGTCAGAGTCAACTCTGAGCTGCAGCTCAAACAGGTAAGAAACTTACAGAGCTTCTGGTGTCCTGACTGGGGCAGTAACCACATGTCTCAAAATCCTATTGTCATCCTATCTTCTTCTAAATTTCAGCATATCTCTAGCCGGAGGCATCGAGATGGAGTTGCAGGGAAACCTAATCCTCTTCTCAGTCGGCACAAGAAGCGCACAGATTTTATGGTAGAGACTCAGTTTGTCTTTCACCAAATTATAATTTTGAATCCCTCTTTCTACCCCCAAAATCCTTATGATCAGGTCTTTAAAAAAACTCTGGTATGCTTGAATATCTAACACATTAACTTTAATTTCCCTTGATTTTCTCACAGGAACTTCCAAAAACTCTGGGGGCAGGACTTGTACCAAATCCTCTTGCTGTTGCTGCAGCAATGGCAGCCGCAGCGTCCTCAAATCAGCTGGCATTACGTCCTCCCTGCCCAACCTCTCACCCTCATCCCCATCACCACCTCCTGCAAGGAACGCCCCTCAGCCTGCTGAGACCTGCCCCAGGTCCAATTCGCACCACACATGGGCCAATCCTCTTCACTCCCTACTGACGGTCGTGGGCTGAGGACCCATCAGGAAGAAGCACACTGTGAAGTGGTGGCCTGCAACTGTGCGCCATCAAGAGCTCAATCCGCTGGTGGGGCTCTGGCCGTGGACATAAATGTGACACTGTGTGCAAACTGTGGTTGCAGACCACTTCTGATACCTTGAAAGACTGAACAGTAAGACTGACTCAGACTTTTAAGAGACTTAAATGTTCATCCTTCCACTTTTCTCTTCATCACTTAACTATCTAGCAGTCATTGAGCAGACTCCATTGACTGTTTAAAAACATAAAGTTATGATCAAACATTGACTTCTTATGACATCCTGGTACCTGAAATCTTAATTTGGTGATCCATTGTCTCTGACTCAAACCCCTACCTCTCTTATGTTATTAATGTTCACCTCTGCAAGGATTCATAGCATCTCCACAGCATAATTGTTCTCAAAAACATGCCTGGGTTAGAAATAGTATTTGCCTCAGACGTTAGCTGGTATCATATAGTAGCTGTCACAATGTAATGGATTGTACCACTGTTAAGTCCTGCTTTTGTAACCTATAAAGATAAAAAAAAAAGGTACAGACCATTAATGTATTGTTTCTGCAGTAAGCAAATATTTCTCTGTACTGTGTGTACAGAGTTCTTACAGAACACCAAGTTGGTCCATTACCTCTGTGGAGCAGAAACAGTGAGGAGCAAAAGTGTAGATTTAACATGATGTCTTGAATCTGTAATGATGGGTGCATCAACCACAGAGTTGAGAAAAGGTCTTTGCTATTGGTGCACTATGCAGCTAACAGGGTTTCTTTTAAATGTAAGTGTAAAATGCAGTGATGGGGGGAAAAATACAAAAAAAAAAAAAAAAATCTTGAGAGAATCAAGAAATTTAATGCAGGTAAAGACATTACTGTCCCCACTTAAATAGATAATTCCCTAGATTCATCCTTGGATAGACAACAACTGGCAACAGTGTTGAGCATAAAAATCGACAAAGCACATAAGTTAAGAGTCTATAGCCTCAAGTCTATGCGTAAACAGCTTTATTAGATTCAAAGTGATCATCAATTATTTTCTCATCTGGGCTTCACTGTGTAAAACAGAAAGGCTTCAGTATCTTCATGGTTTCACTGTGCACACAGCAGTAAAGTGGCTGATTTATGACTTCAGAAACAGGTATTTGCATTACATGCACATGTGAATATGCAGACCACATTTCCACTTCAACCCATACAAGGTGTGAGGAAAACAGTGGGAAGAAAGACACCAGCATTATGTTACAAAAGGAATAGAAGAGGACCAGATACCTTGGTGAGTAGATCCAAAAATAAATAACAACACAGTTTGTGGTAGTAAATTTAGTGAAGGGATACAAAACGTTATGTTTTTTGCTCTGCCTCGTACGTGCTTCCTACATGACTCTGAACAATCCCAGTGAAACCTCATGATGGCTTGTGAAACATTATGAGGAAGCTTTAGGAAACATTAACTGTAGCAATACTTTAAGCACTCCTGCTAACTTTTCTCGTTCAATGCAATAAAAGAAAATGTCTACAAATGTATGAATTGTTATGTAGGAGAGGTGTCTTGAAACATTATTGTAAATGTAGATTATTAAAAATGAGACAAGGAAATTGTTGGACTCTTAATTGTTCAAACAAATCTATACAAAATAATTAAACTGAGTCTATGGTTCTAAGCAGTGTGTATTTTTAATTTTTTCATATGATTTAAAATGTAATATTTAAAATTGTTCTGTTGGACAGTTAAGTTACTGATACTCATCACGAAACATATCCATGTTTGAGTCTCGAAACATTTGAGATCAAAAGTTCATTAAGTTCATTCACTCAACTAAGTTTATGCAGCAGTGTCAGCATTTGCTGCCTTTTATTGCAGTAAAGGTCAGACAGGAGCATTTTCTTCTGTGATCTGAAATAAAACTGCTCAGGATCAATTCATGACTAATCTAGGGAAAGTGTTTGTGGTGCACAAAAGCACTTCCCTATGACAGCTGCCGTGGCTGTTCTTACAGGTGATCTACAGGACATCTTTGCTTTTGAAAACTATTAACACATGCATGATCAACAGAGACTCTTTTTGGGTATCAAAAGGTAATCATCACAGGCACAATAACTGGATGAACCAAAAGTAGGAGATGCAAGCTCTGTGTGAACTTCATTTTGCTTTAATTGAAGTTATTTTCTAGAACTTTTTTTTAAACTTAAAACTAGTTCTTCAGCTTGAATTTAAGTGAATTTTTTGAACAAATTTTTCCTTTCCAAGTCGAAATCTAACAAAAAGAGAGAGAGAGAGAGAGAGAGAGAGAGAGAGAGAGAGAGAGAGAGAAAAGAAATGATACACTTGTTTACATTAATGGCAGACAGGATAACGTTAATTACCAACTACTTTGAATACTTGGAATCAACACATCAATCATCACAGCCACTAAAGTCCAGGCGGCAGATATAGTTCACTGTGATAAAACTATGCCACCACATTGTTTACCCTCTTGCTGGTTTTTTTTTTGTTTGTTTGTTTTTTTTTTGTTTGTTTTTTTGTTTGAGACACCAACAGGAGCACAATTTTGGACAGACATAGTCATACAGACATATGTTTTCAGTTTCATGACTATTACTTGGGCAAATCCTGGAGACAGGCATTTAATGGCTAGGTACCTGTGATATATTCACTGATGATTTGAAGCTGATCACATTCACCTTGAATAAAAATGTGGTTTTGAACAGGAAATTGAATTTCTGATATAGGTGTGGTAACTCACACATATAACAACCTCAAAGAGGAAGTCTGTCTGCCTGAGAACAAGATCACTGCAGGAGATCAGAGACACTTTACAGGTATGCATAAAACTACTGGTTGAACTTGTATTGGCACTGGAAATTTTCTCTATCATTTTATGGTAGAAAAAAACGAGATTATGGAAGAGTTTAGGTTAGTTTACCATTGAACCTGTGTTGCCGTCTTCATGTTGTATCTTTGATGGTCTATATTCTAGACTGAAACAAAGTATCCAGGATTAACATAACGATGACAGGATTTAAATTTTGCAATTATTCCAAAAAGAAGAAGACACAGCTATAATCTAAGTTCTGATGACAGCAACTTCATTCTATTCAAGTGACAAAAACTGCTTCTCTAGTTGTTTATTGTGGTTGCTGTTAATGTACTAAAATTAATTTTTGACTGCTGAACACTCTTAGTTTGATAGCTACTTATAAACAGTAAACGTTCAATAACAGTATGAACATGAAGATATTGTTCATATATATTTTTTTATTTTTATAATTAGCCACTATATTTCATTAGTTCAAAGGATTTAACATACTCAGGATAAAAACTCCTCAGATTTTAAAATCAAAGCACAGGGTGCAGTAGATCAGTTTTAACTACAGAGATTAACATTTTTTGATATTTTTAAAACAGCCTGGTGGTGGTCATGGTCACATCAGAGGCAGAATATCGCAACCAAAACAATTGGCTGTTGTTTGAAATCCCCTATCATAAATCCAAAGAGCACGTCAGGATAGCAAATGATAACAACAATGATAGTCGTTGCATCTTTTGGAGAAAAGAGGTTACTTTTGGGACCAAGTGTTGTTTTCGTTTCCACCTGTGTCACAGCTTTCAACACGGTGCGATTTTTGAGACTGAGCTTCCTGATTGCACACAACAAAGAGATTTTACTGTAATTCTTTTTAGGTAGCACAATGCTGATGAACTACACAAACCAAACAGGGGACCACCTCTTCTCATGCTACAGTCCTTCAGTTGTGGGCTACCGATACTTTGCTGTGCTGTGGGGATGTGCTGTTACCATCACTGGTACATTGGGGAACTTGATGACCATCCTGGCCTTTGCCTTGGATCCACATCTGAGGACCCGCTTCAATGTTCTCATCGTCAACCTGGCTGTAGCTGACCTCCTTTACTGCACTGTGCTGCAGCCCATCTTGGTTGACTCGTACCTACACCTCAGGTGGCGCAGTGGTCAACTCTGGTGCAGAGTCTTTGGGCTGCTCCTCTTCCTCTCAAACTCTGTGTCAGTTATCACCCTCTGTCTAATTGGATTATGCAGATATCTCCTGGTTACAAAAAGGGCCATTTTTGACCGTGTTTTCTCCAACCATAGTCTTTGTTTACTCCTGATGTCTGTGTGGGCACTTGGCCTGGCCAGCTTTAGCCCACTGTGGTCAGTGTATGAGTTTGTGCCGAAGGTGTGCACGTGCAGCTTCCATCGGACCAAAGGTCGCCCTTACACCACTATCCTGCTCTTCTTCCACTTTGTTTTTGGCCTTGGATTTGTTGGTACATTCTGCATCCTTATTTACAGACGTGTCAGGATTGCATCAAGGGCCCTTCTACGCTATAGACTCAGCCGCCGGTCATCTAGAAGGAAACCAGCTATATCACCGCAAGAGACTGACGACAGTGGGGTAGTCAGCACATGCAGCTCTGAACAGGGCAGTTGCCTGGAACAAGCCCCCAAAAAGGAAGAGGTAACATGTGAAAAGTCCTCTCAACAGAAACAGGGCTGTGCCTCAAATAAATCATTTTCCAATATTGTCTCTACAGTTTCATCGACACCCTCTACCCAAACAATAACACCAGTGACCCATTTCACAGCCTCCAGAAGCGATAAAGAAATGGCACATGTGACTCACATGTGTTTATCTATCTTCCTGTGTTTTGCATTCTGCTTCGTTCCATTCTTCCTTCTCAACATAGCTGACAGACAAAACAGTGCTCCACAGATACTCTACTTGGTTTGTTCAAATCTCACCTGGCTCAACAGCTGTATTAACCCAGTGCTCTACGCAGTTATGAACAGGCAGTTTCAGCAGGCTTATTACATGCTGCTCACGAGAGCAGCTGCACTGTTCACATGCCCCTGGACCTTGAGACAGGCTCAGGGATCTGAACCTACTCAGTAAGCCCTGTGCAATGTTGTTATAGTGACATATACAGTTTACACATTTACCTTTGTGTTTGAACTGCAGAAATTAGAGAATCAGCCCTGATTTTTTTCCAGTGGTGAAGTTTAATTTTACACTATTGTTACATAGGTCCCGACAGTTGTTAAGATTAAACCTGAATGTGAGAATGTTGTTAATTTTCCACAGATGTTCACTAGATTGCAATGTTGGGTCCAAGTCTGATGTGCAAAACCTCAGCTAATTTACGCTCTCTGGATATTGCTGTGCATCTAAGAATACCCTTAAATTCTTATAAAACACACCACATATTATCTTCACCACTACCTTGATGTCAACATACTGATGTCAAGTTTTTAGTCGCATTCAACCTGATCTAAACTAGGTCCAGGTAGAGATATTATTTTTCACAATACCCATCCAAAGAAAAACATTGGGAAGGTTGAGAATAAAGCCTTGATTTGGACTTTTCAAAACACGCACACACACACACACTCAAACACACACACACACACACACATAAACAATTGTTCTACTCTCTCTCTCTCTCCCTAGACCTGTTAATGTTTGGAAAGTGTCTTGAGATAACGTTTGCTATGATTTTGTGCCATATAAAAAAGATTTATTAGCTGATTGATTGATCAAGACAAATATTTTAAAACAAGAAAATTTTCTCTAATTTTTTTATTATTATTTTCTTTTTAATTTTTTTTTTTTTTTAACTATGATAAGATTTCAGCTGTTTGTATGCATGTTGCCAATTCATGGCACACACTTGTGTAACAAAAAATCAGGCATTTCAAATGTGCAGCTCTTATTAAAAGCAATCCAAACTTGTGTTGTATTTCAAATCTTAAGTTTTGTTTGCATGCCCTTTAAGGTAAAAGGATATCAGCAATTTTTTGGGCTTTTCATGTCTTTAGTTTGATGAATTTAATTTAATAGACAGAGTTGAAAAGGGGGAGAGAGTAGGGAGTGGCATGCGGGAAACAGGCTGCAGGCCACATTCAAACCCAGGCCACCTGCTCGAGGGTGAACCTCATGGTGCACAACCTAATCTGTTAGGCTATCTGCACCCTGGATATCAGGAGTTTTGGTGCTTGTTTTGCATTTACTGGCATCCTTCTAACTGCTTTGCATGTATATTCTGGCTTCTGGCTTGCACACAAAGGATTATTTCTACCCATGAGTGGTAGAAAAAGGAAGTCTATGTGCAAAAAAAGGTCAGGACCAAAATAACAGCTCCACATGGCACTTTCTTTTTGATTACAGATGCAGTAACAAGTTTGTGCTGACCGGGAAGTGTTAACTTGGGCTGAAAAAGAAACTGTGACATGATATATACAAGTGTTCTGTAAATACTCATTTCAAAAGGAAAATGTAGGACATTAAGAGTTAGGCAGTGTCTTATAAACGGTCAAACTCCAATAGTTTGTTTTATGTGTTGATTATTTGGAAAATGCCCTTGATAAACTATCATGTTCATCATTCGGATGAGATTTTCTTTTTGCACAGAGGTAAGTAAACAAGGTACCACAGGGTTTTTTCTTGATTGGATTTTTTTCCCCTTTACACCCTGGGTAGTAGTTATAGATGCACGAGTCTGATCCTGGTACTGGATAGTGGTCAGTATTTCAAGAATTAAAATTTCATTATTATTTATCAACAGCTTTAACTGAGCTATGAAATGTTACAGTGTTGAGCCTCACCGCAGATATCTAGAGCTGTGACATTTGCTCCCCAGAACAAGTTACATGCTGCACAGCGCAGTGCAAAAGCTAAACCTTCTCAAATAGCACACATAAGTGATTTGATTTCAACTGCCACAGAGGAAATGTCTGACCCATGTCATATTTAAGTGCATAAAATGGATGTCGGTTTACCTGAACTATTCTGTGTCATAATTCTGTTCAATACTAACATCTCATTCTCTGGTGTAATTTGATGTCTTTTTTCACCTCTTCTCACCTTCTACATAGCTGCTACATTTAGTGGTTTACAGTTTATTTTTCTCCCTCTAGTTATCTGTGTCGGCTGATGCCAAGGCCCAGGTGTTGGCCCCTGTGTAACGCTGACCCCAAAAAATAAAGTATAGTATATATAGTAAATATAGTATGTGGGATGTACAGAAGACTGCATGCTGCTTTTGAACCTAGAATGTAGCATATCATTGGTTGACCTGTACAGTTTTGGAAAGCAGAAGTAAAACTGAAAGCCGATTACTTAGCATTGACTTGTGTTTCCAAAAAGTTGATTAGTTGTTAATTTTTATGGAAGTGAAAAGCTACCAGTGACAAGGCTCACCAATGTTTCTTTCACATCACTTCACTGATAATGTAACTTTGCATTGTGAGCACATGCAGTAGTATTGTAGTTGTAATGGTAACTCATAACATTAGGTGTCAGTAATGCACCTTAAACAGAGTGCCACCTGTTGTAAATGGGGAAATAAAAGCAACATCAGTGTCCCGTATTATGGTGAACAGTGTGCGAGGCAGACTGGCCTGCCGCATAATGAGAACTTTTTCCTTTATAATTTTGAAATCTGTGTATTTTTTGATATATTGAAAATTTTGCTATCTTTACATTCTAGGTACTGCACTATAAACTACCAGAAGAGCAATGTGTTTATACCCACAGAGAACACTGTGAGGACTTAATAAAAGACCTTGAATGGGCTTATTTTTAAGTTTGCCTGTTTGTAATCCACAATTTAAAATGAGATGTCAGCACCAAAATAGATCATTTTGGAACGCTATCTCTCATGATCCACAAAACCATTGAAAACATGTAGACTGAAAGACTTATTGATGACACTATCCCACCAAGCAAAATTTAGCGGTGAAAAGCAGGATCTGTGTTTGCTCTAAAGAAAACTATTTTTTGGATTTATTTTGTAGTAATGGTGGACACTGGGGCTGCACTGACAAAAAGTAAAAGGGCAGAAGAGCAGAAAAAAGCTTAAGGGGAGAGTGATAGAGCACAGGCTAAAGGCTAAATACGAGCTAAGCTGTTTTTGATAACGTTCACTCCAATCCACATGCAGCAGTTATACTGCAGCGATCTGCTTGAACACCAGTCTACAAATAAAATTAAGAGCCATGCTTTATTTGTTCTGCCTAGTGAGGTTGTAGCTGGTTGATGAGCACAAGTAGTACAGTACTACTTATTACATCCTTGAGGTTACATGTTACAGACATGTCTCAGAACACTGCTGATCTGCTCACCCTCTTTTCATTAAATTACTCTACAACTGAGTTTTAAAAAGTTTTTTTTTTTTTTTTTTTTACATTTTTATAAACAAAAGTGCTACTACAATAACTTACGTTCATTTGCTTCCAAAACAACTGCACACCTCGGCAAGAATCCCATCCTTGACAATGGGTGGTGGTGCTGAGGGGAAATGGAGTCTTCATCCCGTAAAAACACTTCACAGTCTGAGCAAAGGTGTCACTGTTCTCGAGCCCAAACATAAAGCCCTCATAGCATCCATAAATTGGTCAGACAAGCAGAGTAGATCTGCTGACTGCTCAAACTTCAAAGAAAAGATGTATTTAGGTTGATAAGTTACTGTAAACAAAAACATTGCGTCTCATCGTGCTGCGCTTAAGCTGAACCTACTTCATTTCAGTTGATAGGAGCAGAACATGAGCAAGTAACTTCACCAGCCTGTTTTATCATCAAACAACTTTACTTACTTGTGAAACTTGTAAACACTGCTTGCGGCACATGAGTAAAAGTGAAACCGGTGTGGGCTTTTTTTAGGTGTGGTGTGTGTGGCATGAAAGGCAAGGGAAGGGTACATTATCATTAATCACATTAAATCAAAACTAGGTTACTCAAAAATCCCTCTTATCATTTCAAAAAGAAGAACAATGTTCAAAGCAGGACTTTATGTACATATGGGATCAGTTGAGGTCGTATCACTTTGTGTTTCCACAGTCCCCTTGATGCTTGCAAGTACGGTGGAAAAAGCTCCTCTGTCAAGCATATTTTCATACTTGCCATTTAAGCAAATCAGTTTACTGCGTTTTAAATGTTAAAAAAAGGAATTTTGGTTAACCCCATGATGACGGTTTTCCAAATTTGGGACATACCTGATTTGCAACATCAAGTCTTCATGCAGCTGAAATTACCCTTGTATCCCACCAATGCCTGTTGATTTATGTTCTACATATAACAAGGATCATATCAAATGCACTATGTCCTAATATACTGGTCCGGGATGAACTTATTACATCCATATAAATATATATTATGACTTCTTTATAACTATTGTATTTTCCCATTCATATATCTATTCATATTTACAATATTTCATTTAGCATCTGTAAGAATGCAAAAACACAGAAAAACAATTGTTTTATATAATTGTAAATTAATGTAGGCAGTAAGGGGTTAATGTCCAAGATGTCTCTTCCCTAATAACACAAGAACTTAAAAATTTCCTACATTACAACACTTCATTATGCAGAGGGTACTAATGCAACCAGGAGAAACACATAAAAAGTAACAGAAACAGGAAGCCAGACACTCACTCAGCCAGACCACAGACAGAGAGTCACTGTTTTACATCAGCCATCAAAGAACCCGTTTCAAGGTAAGACATCGTTTAAAAAACTTCTTTTTGTTTCTTTATAGCTTTTCAAGGCTAATATGTTAGAAGAGAAACCTATGTATAGGGATTTTTCAATGTGATACCTATACTATAGTAACAGATGTTTGTTTTTGGCTTCTTTCTACACAGTTTTCTAAAGGGTTGCAATGATGTAAAATAATTTCTCTTGGTGATGTAAACATATTGGTAAAAGATTAAAATGGTCTTTCCTCCATCTATCAAACAATTTCAAATTGTGAAGTTACATGAAAGTCAAATTCCATTTTGACGATACATTTTTTTGTTCTGTCTTGTATATGCCTATTAATGAAATATATTAAGAAATATATTTATTTATAGTTTCATAATAATGTTCTTTCTGATAACATTATCCAGGACACAGGAGTCACAAATGAACTCTTCGTTAATCCTAAAACTTGGAAATTTTCATTTTGAAACAGGGATATTGATGTAGCTGAAGAGAAAACAACCTTTTCAAGTAAATAAAGGCTATGTTTAAAAAATTAAGTGGCAAACCATCTCAACTTTAACTTCCTCTTTCACACACTGCTCATAATGCATCATTAGGAAGGAGAGATTGGGGAACTTTTTGATCTGAACTTTCTGATAGTAGGACTCTCGTGACACTGGACTTCAAAAGTTATGAGTAAAAATCGAAGACCATCATTTCCCCTTTTGATACTCTAAAGACAAATAATGAACTTATTGTCGCTCAAATTTTGTCATTTTTGTTTCCACCAAACATTGCAGGTGCAGAAAAAGTCAGTGCACACAGATAATCTTTTATCAGACTTTTAAATGTACAAAAGGGAACTAAAATGTGATTTTCTTCAAAAATACATAAAAACATTTGAACCATAGTTAAACATTTATTCTGATTACTTCTTCCTGATGAAGAGGAGGTTTGTGAATCTGTGTAGTGACGGTTGACTTCGACTTATGATCTTTTTGCTCTACTACAACACTGACTGGTGTCAGCTTCTGGTTGAAAATGTGAGAACTGATTTACTTTTTTCATTGACATCAGTGCTTAGTGATACTGACAAACATTTGTTTCAAGGAGATGGTATAATAGAATAACAAAGCATCAAAAGCTTAGAACCTTGCTCAATCACACGTTACAAAGAGATTTTGCTGTAATTCTTTTTAGGTAGCACAATGCTGATGAACCACACAAACCAAACAGGGGACCACCTCTTCTCATGCTACAGTCCTTCAGTTGTGGGCTACCGATACTTTGCTGTGCTGTGGGGATGTGCTGTTACCATCACTGGTACATTGGGAAATTTGATGACCATCCTGGCCTTTGCTTTGGATCCACATCTGAGGACCCGCTTCAATGTTCTCATCGTCAACCTGGCTGTAGCTGACCTCCTTTACTGCACTGTGCTGCAGCCCATCTCGGTTGACTCGTACCTACACCTCAGGTGGCGCAGTGGTCAACTCTGGTGCAGAGTCTTTGGGCTGCTCCTCTTCCTCTCAAACTCTGTGTCAGTTATCACCCTCTGTCTAATTGGATTATGCAGATATCTCCTGGTTACAAAAAGGGCCATTTTTGACCATGTTTTCTCCAACCATGGTTTGAGTTTTCTCCTGATTTTTGCGTGGGCGCTTGGCCTGGCCAGCTTTAGCCCACTGTGGTCAGTGTATGATTTTGTGCCAAAGGTGTGCACATGCAGCTTCCATCGGACCAGAGGTCGCCCTTACACCACTATTGTACTCTTCTTCTACTTTGTTTTTGGCCTCGGATTTGTTGGTATATTTTATTTACTCATTTACAGACGTGTCAGGATTGCATCAAAGGCTTTTCTCCGCTACAGACTCAGCCGCCGGTCATCTAGAAAGAAACCAACTGTATCATTGCGGGAGACTGGTGACAGTGGTTTAGAGAGTGGCACAGTAGACACATGTAGTCAAGAAGTGAGCACCCAGCTAGAACAAGCTGGACCCAAGACAGAGATCACCAGTAATGAGACTCCTTCTGAGGCCTCAGAAACACCAGCAGCCAAAAACTGCACTTCTAATACTGACCCTGCCACATCATCTAAGTCACCATCTTCGGGAGATGATGGGGAATTTAAACGTGTGACACGCATGTGCCTCACTGTTTTTCTGTGTTTTGTGTTCTGCTTCGTTCCATTTCTTGTGCTCAACATTGCAGACAAACATAATAAGGCACCACGTGTTCTGCATATGTTCTGTGCAAACCTCACCTGGCTTAACAGCTGTATTAATCCTATACTTTATGCTGTCATGAATAGACAGTTTCGACAGGCCTATCACATGCTGCTCACCAGAGCCTGCACACCGTTTACCTGCCTCTGGGTGAAAAGATGACATTTGAAATTCTGATTTTCTGAGATTTAAACTCTTTCAATGTCTTTTCCAATAAGCTTAGTATTAATATTTGACAGCACAGCTTATGATTATACACAATACACTTGCATCTCACTGTCAGGATTGCAGAGAGAAGATACCTGTTCCATCACCAATGCTTAGGTCCAATGAATTTTCTTCAAAAAACTCTACTCTCATCTTTTTTTTTTTTTTTTTTTTAAACAGAAAATACAATGAAAAGGAAACTATGTACATATAACAATATTTTTATGCTCTATACATGCACAATACAGTTTTGGATGCAAAATAATCAACAAATGCATGTCATACTTAAGCAAGCATTAGATCTTACCTACCCACTGGCATTTCATCTTTCAGTGTTTTTCACTGTTAAAGTTACAAAACAGAAGAATTACCAGTGTTTTAGGTCATTGCAGAAAATTCTTACATAATGTCCCTTATTTCAGTGTTTCCGTAATTTATGACTCCAACCTCTCTTAACACATATTCACCTTCTCCATTGACAATTGACTGAAAATTAGGTGGTCATCTCCTTTTAGATGTGGGTAGGCAAGAACTTTATAAAACATTGCTTCAGGTGTACTCATACTCATGGCCCAAATATTAAACAACTGAGAGTTATCCGTCTCACTTTATATGATAAGCTTTTACACAAGAGGCAACTGGAGGGTGTGGGTTGGCAGTGTGTACCTTGTAAATTTGATTTATTTCAATCTGGATCCTGCTTTACATATAAAGCACCTGTTTGGACTAATGCAAACTGTGTTTGCCAGTACCTCACTCAATCATCAAAGTGCACAACCACAAAAGACATCATTGGACAACCAAACTAGAAACAATATTAAACATTGTCTCTTTTGCATTTTATGAAAATCCACAATAACCCATGCATCTATGATGAGCTTTAGTAATTTGATAGTTTGTCTGTGTTGAAGTTGCTACCCTGCAGTCACACTCAGAGGAAAACTAAGAGCTGTTTCACTGTCACTTTTCTGAGAAATAAACAGGTGGTTGGGTATTTTGGATAGACACAAAATGAGTTTCTTTATGATGCTCTGATCTTTCGACTGTTCTGCTATTATCTTTCAAGTTGAGCTGTTGTTTAAATAGCAAGCTAACACTAGCTACTAGCTTCTCCAACTGGTGAGCCAAAAATCCCCTTAAAGCCATAGACACAAACATAACCATTTGGCAAAAGTAAGTTAAGTGTCCACCGACCTTTACCCACTTCCCTTTAAACTCCAGGAACTCCCTTGGGACAGCAGTTTTTTCATTACTTGGTGTGGCAGCTGTTTGACCCCTGTAAGCAAATGATGGGATGTTACATGTCTGGGCGGGAGGCCAGCAAATCATTGTTGGTTGAAAAAGCTAGCTGCTGACAGCAAATAAATCAAACTCCAGTAACTGGTCTGCAGCTCAAAAAAGTCTATCAGCTACTGTTAAAGCTAGAAGAAGATAGCAAAAAAAATGTGGACACTGTTGTGTTAACATGATGAGTTCAAGCACCGATGGGCTGAAAGCAGGTTGTTAAGCGCTAACACTGTCAGGCTCTGACAATTCTTTTTCAGTTTTCACTGAAACTTGAACTTTTGAACTTTCTTACTAAATGTATTTGAACTTCGAGGACAGAGAGGAAGACTCAGACAAAATATACACCTCTTTGGTGTTAAGTTTCTTTACTTGTAGCATTGATGATAAGTGGTATTCACCTCTATGTGTCATTCTATAAAGCAACAGTTGTCGCCCAGATAGTGGTGTGAATGATACATTTTGCTGTCAAAGCTCACACAGTAACTGTGAGCAAGAACAGTGCAACTTTAGGAGGAGATGGAGACATGTAAAAGATTTTTGTCCACAAAAAAAGATTCCAATGTATTGTACAATACAGTGTTAGTAAGCTTGTAAGCTAATGTAGCCTTTACTACTGTTATCATGTTTTGTTCAAATTTGGAGTGAAACGATTAATATACGTAAAGCGACATAATTGTAATAAAGACTTGTCTCAGATGCTTATTTTGCGATTCAGACTTGTGACGTTAACACGAGGGTTTCAGACTCTTTGCTTGCTGACTTGTCAGACTTGTTTTGTCACCAGTTGTGTATTTAGATTGAACATTATGTGCTTTCTATGCTGTAACTTGTATCCAACCAAAGATTATATGATCTTAGACCCTTAAATGCAACTATTAAAGATGTAACTTAAGAGAGGCAAAGACTTTGTTTTACTATAAATGAGAAATTTATTACAACATTAAAAGAAAGGGGTACAAGGTTTCAGTAGCTCAAGATAGTCTATCCGTAAAGATGCATCTTTACAAGTTGTTGTATGGCAACATTACAACCATGGGAAACACAACAATATCTAGTGGTAAAATGTATGAAGCATAATTCACATTCTCTTTTGTACCTTGTTTCATTTATGCACCAACAGTTCATTTGATGTCACATCTTGAAAAAACAGCCCCACAGTTTTACAGGAGAGTTCAAGATGAATGGCATTGAAGGGGCTGGCTAAGATGCCTGTAATATCTTTCAAGTGCTTGAGTCAAGGTAATTAATTAAGTCATAAAATGGTAATCTTGTTTCTTTTTTTAAGGGTTACATATGATAAAAAGAATTTGGTCTAATGATTTCAAAAGCATACAGATTTGGAAATGGATAGTTATTCTCCTGTTTTTAGTATGAGTATAAGCACAGGCGCTCCTGCTGAGAGTGCAATGCAAGCAACTTAAAGTGAAAGTGGTGTAACATTATTGTGGTTTAAGTAAATCTGCACACATAAAAAAAGGACTCATGAGAAGATAGATGGTGGTGATGGGCAGACAAAATCTTGAAGGGGTGACTCAGGGTCATGTTGAAGGAAGCCAGGGTCACTTAACATGTTGGGGTCGTTCAGATACATCAGAAAGTCACCCCCTTCGGATGAAACAAGGCCAGACAGCATAGGATCAAGGGTGTCCTGAGGTGTTGGAAGAGGCCCATTGTTTGGTTCTATGAGGAGAGAGTAGAGGGACAAAATAAAAAAAGTGTTTCTGTTGTCATGGCTGCTCTTTAAAAATTCTTATAAAGCCTGTACCAAAGAATGAATGTTCGTACAAGATGCATCATGCAACTTAAAAGTGAAAAAAATGAGTGGAGCTAAGACAGTGGAAACATCTAAACCTACTGCACAGTGTTGTTACTGAGAAAACTGCAACCTTAATGGCAGAGGGATCTGCATACAGTACCCGTGCATGGCAAATGTGGAAAGGTTTGAATTCAATCCGACTGAAGAGCTCTGTCTCTACTGACACCTGATTCGACCCTGCTTGTGGATGACCTGCCACACAGGGTTGCCACAAAGGTGACTAGGAGTGAGAGGCTGGTCCTAACCTTTTAACTCTTATAATGAGTGGTATTGTTTGACAGCTTTCTTCTCCCATGTTCAGTGTCTGCTGATGATTTGAGTTTGAACAGTTGGTGAAGTGTTTTATCATGAAGACATAATCACAAAGCTGTGAAATTCAGACAAGGTGTTAGTAACTATTCAGCACAATCCAACCATCTATCAAGAGTTTATTGTTTGTATTCAAGCACAAATAACCTCCAACCCTTGAAGAATTTAAGAAGTTTGATTTCATAGCTGTCCCCCCACATTCATGCACCACCAGACCCAATCACAGAGGGCGACAGAGAGCTTTGCACTGGGGGAAGGGGGTTTAGTTAATGAGATTTTCAGCTAGATGGGACAGCAAGGAGAGCCAGGACTCACCCGCTGCTTCCCCACACAGGCCTTCACCCTGTGCCATGTCAGAGTGCATGGGTGACCAAAGCTCCAGTGTGTTCCTACATAACCAATAACAAACAGTCATTACAGACAGCTGTTAGATGACAATATGAAGTGCATGGGCACCTCCCTCCTTTGGTTTAACTCAAGGTTATTGATGATACATTAATAGCACATTTTGAACCAGGGGGGATGTTATACTTACTCCTTTGACACAAAGACCAGCTTGGTTCTGATGTACTTGATGTACGGGCTGTTAGCTGAAAGACAATGGTTTCAGTTAAGACTCATTCTCATTCATCCAAAAAACTATCATAAGATCCGGCTTTTAACCTTGACTTGGGGGAACTTAATTTTTTTCAGAAGAATTTTTCTAACACCATAAGATCTTTGTGGTTTCCCTACCTCCACACTGCTCTGAGTAGTATTTTCCAAAAGCCTCATCTTTGGGTGTGTTGGGATACAGGTAAAGCAGTGGACATTCTGGGATATTTTCAGCTTCAAAGATCTGAAAATTCCTGATGATTTCTTGCAAGGGGATCTGGGAAAGGTCAACTTTATTGAAAGGCTGGACTGTTTTTACATCAGGTTCACCTTAAAGAGACAGAGAAAGATCCGTCAAAAACAATCAGTCACAAACAGAATGACAGGAAGCAACAACAGCATGAAAACCTTGGAAAGGCACAAGAAAATAAAATATCTCACCACTCAAGGTGCTGTCTACCCAAGAGAAGGTGATTCCTCCAATGACGCTCTCACTGAAGCGCAACAAGAATGTGCCTCTCTGTTTTTTCTTCAGGAGGGACTTCTCTTTTCCTTTGCTCACAAATCCCATGATGAGGCTGTTATATATATGCAAGTCTCAGTTAAAAAAAGACACTTTTCATCATACTCCAAAATGAAAGTTAACTGCTTAGCATTAAACTGATGTATAACTAGGTGAAGAAAATATACCCATCTCTCCATAGGTCCTCAAGATAGGTTTTCACCATCACCAAGATGCCATCGAACCACACCCAGAAAGTGTCGGGAGGATTCTCCTGTCACAAAAAGGGTTAAAAGGTTCACCAGTGTATTGCCCATAAAAAAAGTTTAAAAAAAAATGTCTGAGAGAGTCATGCTAGTGACTCATGATGCCTCAATGCCTAATGTTGGAAAATCATTCAATAAAATCTGAGGGAAAGAGAAGTTATCCCTCTTTTTTCAAGTCATTATTGTTTACCTACCTTTGAACTTATTCAGTCAGCGCGAATAAAATGAAATAATGATATTAGTTGATCCAGAGATAGCTGTCAGTGCTTGAAGGATTTGTCAAATAACTAGAGGTGGGACTGGATTTAAAACTATTTGCTTTATATGCTTCATAATTAATAATAACAATTCATTGCATTTCATTTGCATATATATTTTAGGCATGGCAAGCAGCATTTTTCCATTCAAATGGGTTTTGGTGGATGACTAAATCAATGAATACACATACTGTACATAAGTTTGAACAATGAAATTCATGACAATTAATAATTAAATATATTTTAAATATAAGATAAACGCAGGTAATGTTTGTAAGGCTCAACTACTGAATTCAATGCCTAAAGAATTCTTTTCGATCTTAGTTTATATAATTAAATGGTTTGTTAAAATAACCACTTTGGTGACCAACTGCAATTTGAAAATTTACATTAACTAAAACTAGAGATGATTAAACTTTACTTTCACTTCTATAAATCAGCCACTATTTGCGCTGGCAGGCTAGACATGGTAGGTTTTGAAGGGTGAAATACACTTCCTATTTTTTTACTTAAATTTTTCATTAACCAGGCTGAGAAACGTCTCATTGTTTGTCAAATTGTTTGTTGTCAGTCTGGAGTTACATGTGCGCCTTACTTGCAAGGAATAGTCACCTTGTGCCAATTTTTTCAACACATTTTTTTCCAGTAATGAATTAATCATAATCATGACACTTAAGTGTCAAACACGCATACAGCCTGAAAACAAAACAGTCAAATCCAGACAATCACAAAGTTTGTGATTTTTATTGTGTAAATGTATTTCACTGGGTGATGCTAGCAATGGCTTTCAGTTTTCTTACCTTGCTAAATTTTGACCAAGTGATTTTGCACAAGTCATAACTCCTCTGTTTTCCTGTAAGAAAGAAAACAAAAAAGCACATTAAGGACATTTTACTTACTGCCATCCTGTTACAACCTGCATAATAAATTAATGTCAGAGTGAACCGAATTCAATCACATTAAAACACAAACAAACCTAGAGGAATCAAGTATAAACTGTAAACACTTATTCAACTTGATGCTAACATGTATTCCCACAAATCTAGAGTTTAGAGAAACTGCACCAAGATGATAATGTGAAGCTAAAATAAAAAATAAAAAAAATCAGTATTAATTGTAAAGTTGTTCATTCTGTAAATAAAAAAATGCATTTTAACAACCTATGCGAGAATCACACATGTGTTAACTACGTTTGATTCACATATCAATACATATAGTTCCATTTATTGAAGAAAAAAAACAACTTTTGCAAACATGTATTATTTATGACAGCACCATGACAATGACAACTTTCCCTTCTTGAATCTTGAACTAAGCACAGCACACTAGCAACATTTTACCAAAGAGTTTGTGTGCAATCATCTCCAGCTGAGTATCATTCAGGCCACGTTTGGTGGCGGAGAGAAACTGCCAGCTCAACATTTCCCCAAACTGCGGCCAAGTGGCTGCAGGACAGTTTGCAAAGAACATGACATCCTGCAAAAATGGACACACAATAATCTCACAGTCAAAATTATTCCACAGCACCTTGTGAAAGCACACAACATGTATGGTAATGTGTTGGTGATGTTAATTCCTCACCTTTGTGTTCAAACTTAGCATATTGTGCCAGAGAACAGACGCCCAGGCACTTTGCTGCTGGCTGGAGTTCGATATGATCACCACAGGGAGGGAGGAGGCCTGTGTTAGGTACCAAGGGGAGACAAATTTAATTTTAGTCATATTTCTATGACGAGAGTAACAAAATCACAACAGTTAAGTATATTTTTATAAGAATGAACACGTGAAAAGTCATGATTTATTTGTAAAGTAAGCTATTTACGAACAAAAAGAAAAGAAGAAATTGTACCTGCAGCTCAAATGACAAGCCTTTATTCTCAAATACAGTGTCAAAGTAGATGATGTGCAACTCCTCTGTGACACTGAGAGAAACCTGTCAAAAGCAAAACACATACATTGAGACATCACATCATATTTCTTTGCAAACACTGAAACTCATGTAAAAATGTTAATTCCATAAAAGCCCAGGCATTTTTTGAGGGGCTGCAATAGTCAACTTACATCACTGATTCCTTTACCACCACCTCCAGACTTCTGCTCCCTCAGACTCTAAAAACAGTTAATAGGGAACAATTTCAACATTTTCAAACAATGGTTTTATCACCTGAAGTTAAGAGGTTAATTTCTTTTTTCTCTTTCCCTGCTGTGAGTTTTTCATAGTTACACAAGATAGTCTAAGTCAGATCTAACATCTGAACGATTAAAATGTTGGACTGCAAGAGACCCAACATCCGAGCAGCAGCACAAAAGTGTGACTCTCCTCAAATTATCCCCACTCACCAGATGTCTGAAGTCTGCTACCATTCCTCCACTCTGGCTCTCTGCCATGTTCAAGGCCTTGGTTTTGGTCCCCAGGACATTAAAACGGCGATAGCTTCAAACAAGCAGGTTTTCACAAGACAAAATACATATTAGATTGGATTGTTACTTGAAAAAATGATTTTATATGAAGCTGACGTATAGTTGCCTTTCCAATTAATACTTTTCAACATCTGCTTTTATATTTTTAACTGACCCTTTCATCTGAGGAGCCTCCCTACAATTTCAGAGGAGAGAAAAACAGAAAAGTTACTTAAGGGGAATGATGTTTACCTCTGCTTTGCTTGAGGTCGAGGAAAAAAGGCTGTGGTTTCACTTTGTGTGAAGTGAAAGTGAATTCAACTGCACTAACATTTTACCTGTCTATTGACACATTCACTTTCATGGAGTGGTTCAGCTCATGGAATTTCACAAGAAGTCTGAAAATACCAAAAGAGGTGTAAAATGTCAGAAATTTGAGCAATACAACACTCAAAACTTTCACATTATCATCTCTTAAAGTTCATCGTGGAACAAGAAAAAAAAAAGTTATTTTAAGTCACAGTCAAGAAAAATGTCTACAAAAGAAAGAAAAGTGCTGGAGTATTGTTGTTCTTGTCATAACTTTTCAAACTATGCTATCCATAAACAGGTATCATATTTATGACTGCATCTTTGGTTAGAGAAAAACAGAAGAATTTTTGAATTTTTATCATATGAAAAATACATAAATCCAGATTATATAGGGCACTATAGCGATTGCCTGAAGTGATGCACTGACCTGGTCTTGGCAGAGAATTGAACGTTTGTTCGGAGCACCAAAGGTCCCTTTCCCTGTGGCATTGATGGCTGAGTCTCAATCACAAAAGAACTTGGAAAAATTAAAAAGCAATGTCAGAGAATCCAACTATCAGTTTGTATCTTATGTCAGTGTATAAAAATGTTTCCCAGAAGAGGTCACTCTCAGAAAAGGTACCTCTTCACCAGGTCCTTTAGAAGAGCATCAGTCCGTCTTCTCATTGCTGGTTTTTGAGCCTTGACAGGGTCACCTTCATAGGTCAGTTTTCCTTCCAGCTCGTCCAGCTTATTGAGAAACTCGCGCACCTGGAACAGGCATACTGCCACACAGGTAAACCTGGAAAACAAGAAAAGAGTCAGAAAAATGAAGTTATAATAGGTGTTTGAAATCAAACCGAATGATTCAACACAGAAAGTCAAAGTCTAAACCTGGCATAACCCATTTTCACTGCTTCTGTCCAGAATTGTGCTTCATCATACTGATATAAAGACAGATTATTCACATAATAATCTGATTCACATAACTTGCTGTAAATTCCAAACATTAAAACTAAAGACAAAAAAATCAAGAAAAGTAATGTACCACTTCTCTAGCTGGTCCAAACACACATTGTCTGGGGCACCAATGCATGCTTTCTGCTGCCTTCTCTGCCAGTCCTTCAGCTCGTTGTTCACCAGTTTGAAAATCAGGTCCTGACTTTTGTCCAGAAGTTTATTCAGGTCGCACAGCGTGCTCTAAAGATAAGAATTAGGAAAAAAATAAAGATAAAAACAGGTTTGAAAAGATTAAAGTGGTAATTAATAATACCAGTGACCCTTACCTTTCTTGATTCATTCAGTTTGTTGATAAGAATCTGAAAAGTTCTCTTTTGTTCATTATTCGCAGCCTCATCAACCATAGCTGCATGACGGTTTCCACAGTGGGATCAATGTTTCCAGACAAGACAGACAAAAAAGAACAGTTATGGTTTTGTCGCTTTATGAGTCATCCTCAGAGAATCTCGAGAAAGTATTCTAACTGCATGTGAGCATTTTAAAAGTCTTACTTTCCATCATGTAGGTTTTATATTTAAAATCAAACTCGTCCTGCTGTTCCTCCAAACATACCATAGTATGCTCCATGCACTGAATAAAAAAAAAAGATAAATTATAAGTGGACAGCAGCATGTTTGGCTCCAGAAGGCTATGTATGATGGCTTAAGGCAACATGATGTACCTGCATGTCATTTCTGAGGCCGGCCATGTTACGTTCAAGATCCTGCTGGCTGCTCAACTCCATTGGTTCCTGCTCTACTTGCAAACACTGAACCTGGTTATAAAATTCAAATAAATGAACAAGCTTTGGTATAGAGGTCAATTAGCTCATCAGCATACTTTCAAATCCAGAAAAATTCAAGCAGCTTATAACATTTCACTTTGAATGTGTTTCTAATTAATGAGCCGCAGGATGTGTATCCTTTCGTATTTTAAAGCGTCAGTGGCTTTATACAGCTCTAACCTGCTCAGCCAGGTTGGCACTTTCAAGGATTTCCTTTTCTTTTTCGAGAAACCACAACATGGCGTTTGCCAGGGCCATTGGCTCATCCAGGTATCTCTGTCAGGGGAAAGGGTCAGGTGGATGAAAACACTCAAGGCTTAATCTGAGCATGAGTATGATCAAGACAATTACTTTAAAGACACTAGGTTAGCTTGCATTGAAATCTGTTCAAGTAAAACACAGTGAACAAAGTGGCAACTCAGTGTCTCCATTCCTCAGTGTCGCTTTTATATTTGAACTATGTTAACACCCTCAGATCCTGCCCATGCTAACCAGGAAGTTCTGTTTATAGCGTCTTATGTTGTGCTGCAATAAGAACGCCTCTTCGGGATCTTCCTGACCAAAACGGCTCTGTTGGATATCCAAATTCTCCAGCAGGACTTGGAAAAGCACCACAGCCAATTCATGGTCCCTTGCTGCTCTTTTCCTAAAAACAAAACAAAATAGCAGAATATTTGAAGATCGGGTAGATTGACTATTATCCTTAAAACCATGATTAGAATGATTAGAAGATACACAGGGTCCAAAAGAGTTGCTTTACCAGTCCTGCTTTTCTATCCACGTCGCGAGGTAGTGTCGCACATCCATAGGTAAACCATCTCTGTCATAAAGCTCATGCAATTGTTGTCTGTACACGACAGGAAGCTGCTTCAGTCTTTCCCACTGCGCCATCCTGAGGATCATCAGTGAAACCCAGAAATGCACATAAACAATGAAACATTTATTAAAGGTAATGTCAGATCTTTGTACAGAGATGCAGTGCCAAAATAGAGGCTCGTACAAAAAAAGCTTAGTAAGTCTTTCATCGACAATCAGCAGAGCAAAGTGCAAACTCTTATTTAAAGTATGAACTGTAAATACTAGTGACGAACTAGTTGAATGACAAATGATGATTGCGCACTCAACAAATGCTGTGTTTTAAGGAGTATATTATGGGGGACTACTTCTAAATTTATCATTGCTAGCTTCAAAGTACGAAACATCAGAAAAAAAAAAAAAAGCATGGCTCGACTCTTCAATAATAACACTCTCACCTTACCTGGCTCTGTCAGTCAGTGTCCACTTGAAAATAGCTTTAAATACGCTCACAAGACGTTAAAACAAGCGCATAGTTAACTAATGTTACTGGTTTTGGTGTTAAAAAGCGGTTTTGATAGACGGACGTTGCACACACACAATAAACAACACTCGACACACTGTGGGCGTAGAAATGTTACTTCCTCCTCCAAAGTTTTTCTAATTTTTCTCTGTTTTATTGGGTATCTGCTTCTCCCTCCCATCGCGATGCCCCTGAACTAAGCATGGGCACCATTTTGGCTCTTTAAGCTGCTTCACCCATGCAACCCAGAGCCGAAATGTCCGACAAACACGACACAGTTTCCAAATCAGCTCAGAGCCAACAGCCCATTGGTTCACCTGGACTCGGAACAGCGCGTGCTGTTGGTACATGTGCATGTCAATCTTTTAAGGAGGCGTGACAAACAGCAAAATAGAAACTTAAGGAGATTTCTTTGGCGTTTCCCGAGAAATGACGTTCTGAAACCAGTGAGCACGATGGTGTGTTAGGCAACATGTGACGCAACTAACAAATACTTCCAAAGTACTAAGTAGGCCGTGTGTCAGTGAAGTTAACGTGGAAATGCTCCACATGTTCAATCAGTTATTTTAATGTAGGGTGACCAAACGTCTTTTTTTGTCCATGTATATTGATAATAAAGCGCTGCACTGAGCCTCTGACATTATTCCGATGCACTAACCCGCCAAGATGTTGAGCATGCAGGAAAATTACAGCGCGTTTGTACAGGAAATTTAGCTTTAACATCAAGTATACATTTGTGCTCATAAGTGTACGTACCCTGGCAGGATTTTATTACTTACTGGACATTTTTCAGAGAATATGAATGATAACACAAACACTTTTCTTTCATTCGTGGTTAATGGCTAACTAATTAACAAACATTACTCTTCTCATATCATAATAATACTAGAAACTACCAAAATGGCCCTGATCAAAAGTTACATATCCTGGTGATTTTGGCCTGATAACATACAACACACAAGTTGACAAATGGATGCGAATGGCTACTAAAGGTGACCATCCTCGCATGTGATCTATTTGCTTGTACTAAGTGTGTGTGTATGAAAGGTCAGTGAGTTTCTGAGCTCCTGACAGACCCATGCATCAAACTGTAAAATTTTGAGATTGAAAACAATCAAAATTCAGAAATAAAATGTTGAAAATTTGAATTCAGAATTCAAAATTGAAAGAATAAGTCAAAGTTGTGAGAAAAGTTAAGACTTTGAAGAAGAATAAAAATTTTGTGGAAGGGGTGCTTTAAATATATGGGTATGGGTTATGAAGCTACTCTGTAAGCTTAAATGGTATTTTTTTCAGGATCTCCAAGAGACAGGGTAGGGGGTCCCCTTTTTTGGTTTTCAGAATATATCCACCCTAGTTAACATCAATATCAATGTTGTAGTATATAAAGCAGGAAAATTCATCTTGGGGAAATGAGGTAAAACGTAGATGCTGAAAGACAAATTTGTGTGCTTCAGTTGCTGAACTAACCCTTCCTGCACTCTGGCATCTTAAATGTTATGATTGTTGAACAAATAATGACACTTTGATCAAATACCCGTATTTTCTGAGTTTGTGCCCAAGTCTGCACAACTCATGCAATGCTAATTTTCCTAAAACCGGTTCTGAAATCCAAATATGAGATACCTACTCTATAATACCTACCTTCTTATGTCTGACAGAGATTGGTAGCCTTCGTATAGAATTCTGGGCTGATTTTTTTGCCTCACCAAATGCATTATGTAGAGCAATCCGGTTGTCAGATAAATGGCTGTTATAAGAGCTGTGTTCACCGGCTACACAACTTGTTTTAGAGACATTTCAGTAGCAATTACATTGCAGTAATAACACGCATTCTGACAACAACTACTCTGCGTAATGATTTCTGTTATTTGGGTCCCTGAATTTACTATTGTCGCTTTCATTCTTGTAGTTTTTGATTTCACCAGTAGATGTCAGAGTCATCCCCTCTACATGACCTCTGCAGAGTTACACCACTGAACCAAAATGCTCAGGTATCATCAAATCAGCATGAAGCCTTTCAGTGCATCAGTTTTCTTGTTGCTTGAGCTGTATCACCCTGTCACTCTCTCAGCTATTGCTTATCATTCAATAAAACACTGAATTTATCTTGCTTTTCATCAAGAATTATTTTGTAAACGACAAAATCTCAAATAGAAATTGAAAATAAAGAAAATTGTAGGCTACTTCTAACAGTTCAGTTACCCAATACTTTCAAAGTGATCACAAACTCAAGTACATCTTAATCGTTTCCTTTGTATTCTAAGGGAACAAATTGTATGTTATGCACAGCTGATAAAACAAACCCAGCTAGTCCCTTATCTAACTCCACCACATTCAAAAGCCGTGATATGCTGTTTTATGTTTCTCACATTTAGCTGTGGATTAATCCATTGGACCATTTTACTTGGTCGGATTGTTGAATGAGATTTATTGACTTGGATAAAGAAATGTAGCTCTATCTGTTTGGTAAATGTGTACAGAGAGCAAAGTTCACAAGGCAGTGCTCAGGACAAGAGGAGAGATAGTATAACTGCAGTCAGATTTTTGTGTACATTGAACTTTTCTATAAATCCATCTTTGAAATACATCAATTGATATCTAGTAAGTAACTACTTTTTTTAGAGCATTGCCTCAACTGTTGATGGACAACAAGAACTCTGGCCAACAGTTGACCATCACCCCCAGTGAGTTCACTTAATGTGTGAATCTTTGGACTGTGGTGGTAGAAAAATAAATAGAAAGTGAGAGGACATGTAAGCAACAGGTCCCAGCCATTTGGTCTCTAATAGGCAAATAAGCCATTTGAAAAGCAGACCTACTGTCTTGTAATACAAGTCTAAAAAATAATGACAATCACAATGTCTGAACATTTAATGGTCCACACAGGCTATCGTTCTACAAAATTTTCAACACTTATATTGAATGGTGAAAAAGTATTAGAATGAAAGAATCCATTTTTACATTTTTTTTAATGTATTTTATATTTATTTATTTAATTTTTTTTGGCCATATCAGTTCACAGAATGGTTATGAACATGAAGAATAAATAGTCCAAACACATTTAAAGTTCTCAGTTTATTGTCCCTGCAGGAAAAAAACAGGGATGAAAATATGACATTCTGATAAAATGTTTATATGGAGAGAAAAAAATTGAGGTGTTGAAAAACAGGGTACAAGGGAAAGACACTGGAGAAATGAAGGATTGTGGTGCTGAGAGAGTGAACATGTGAAACCTGAGACCATTTCTTGAACAGTGTCTGCTTAATTAGATGAAGGTTCAACCAAAAATGTTTCAGTTCAAAAATGTTAGTCATATGATCCTACCTTTTTATAAACCTGAAATAAACTTAAAATCAATGGCTATTCTTTCTTTTCTAGCTCATTTTTTCTATCACTCTTTTAGAAAACAAAGTCATCACACTCATTAAGAGCTATTTCCAAACCTCTCAGGTGGACAACAATTGATATTTCTAATTGTGTCAAACGATGTTGTGCACACACAAGATTTTGTCCTGGCAAAAGTTAATTGTGATAATTCTCTGAGTAACATAGCAACATGTAAAATCCTCCTCCAAATAACAAGCCCTATAAAATCGTAAGTGTGTTTAATTCTAAAGCTTCAGAGATTGGTTCGTTGGTCTGCCAGTCTACTCGATGGTGAGGATACCCTCCTCCCAGCTGAACTGGTTTACCAGAACGTCATCTTCATGCTTCATGGAGTTTAGCAGATACTTGACGCCAGCCTTCACCCCTGTCTTCACCCCTGCACCCAGCGCGTAGCCTGCCACCCCAGCAGTCCCCCCTGTGGCCACCATGAGAGCATCAGTCCCCAGGTCTACAGCGCTGAGGATGGCTCTCTCCTTGGCTGTTTCAGAGCAGTTGACTGAGGCATAGTATACAGCAGTGCCCAAGTTGTAGAGGGTGCTGACCCCAGGGATCCACTCCACCACGTGGTACACACGCTGCTCTTTCCTGTTGATACAATTCCTTTGGAGGCTCCGCTTCAATCGTTGACTTGCACGGGTTGAAGTATCGTCTTCTGTGATGCACTGACGAATCCAACTCTCAGTCTCTGAGGAGTCAGCAGGCAGGATGCGACTACCCTCTCTCAGCAGAGCATGGTATTTCCTGTATTTGAGTGGCCCACTGCTGCTTACACCAGCACACAGGATTTCCAGCCTCTCACAGGTGCTCACAGCCTCCTTCAGATCACCTGTGGCTCCTTCCACAGCTGTTCCTACCAATGTTGTTCCATTCACCCTGCTCCAGCCATCACAGTGCCCCTCCTGTTTTAACGCTCCTTCTCCCATCGAGGCAAGCTGCTGGATGTTAAACATCAAGGCCTCCATGTGGCTCCCATCTTGATCCATTGAGGACAGAACAGTTGCTGGTGGAGGTGTTGGCGTAGTTGCAATCTTTCTCTTCCTGCTCTCTATCAGACCCTCCACCTCCATCAGAAGATCCTCTGTGTCTGCCTCCCCGAGCAGCTCGTACAGCTTGAGCACCAGAGTCTGAGCCTCCTGTGTGCAGCCTGCCACTGCCAACACAGGAACCAAAGACAGACCCAGCAGCTCTTGGGGGAACAATGAGGATGAGGGGTCGTCCAGGGTGCTGGCAGACAGCAGCTCAGCACAGCTGACATTCTTCTGAATAAACATATAATCTTGAATCTGACCCTGAAGCTTCTCCCTGAGGACTGATGTTATGAGTTCTGCAGATTTCACTCTCTCCTCTTCTTGTGCAGCCCCTGGTACAGGATTAGGTTTACTTTGAGGAGAGGGAAGTCCAAGTTTAGATGGATGGTCCTGGTTGGTTGTGTCTTTTGAATCTTCATGGAAATTAGTCCCCGAGAGCTGAGCATTTCTTGGTGCTGGGGAAGGAGGGACTCTGCATAGAACCTGTTCATTCAGCAGGAGCTGGATCACAAGCAGCCACTTCAACTTGGAGGACATCATTTCAGTCCAGTTACAGCTTTGATTCCAAAGCCACTACATCAGACACAAAGAAAACAAAACAATATTGTTATCATGCATTTTTATGTTCATTGTGCTTTGTTAGGTAGTTGTATTTTGTTCTTACTGAAAACCAGCCAACAGTTGTAGTAGTTATTCTGCACCCAAATGAAAGTATGAGACACATTTTGAGCTCCTATTTGCTTTTGAAACACACATAATTTCCAAACTATTGATATGCGTTGAATTATCCATACGGAAAAACAATGCCACATCTAAAAACTCAAATCAAACATCCTTATTTGAGAAATTTTGATATTTTCCAACAACGCTGACAGGAGAACGCTGACAGGAGATAATTACCCTCATTCAGCCTTCACTCTGAACAACTATGCTGCCTTTTTTGAGGACTGATGCTGTCTAAAAATAGATAAGCTGCTCCACAAACAACTCCATTATTTAACTGCAATTTTTGAATCCTAAAATTGCTGTACACTGAGCGCCTACCTTGGTGATAGTCTGATGTGGAGTTCTGGTCGTAGCAGTGCAGTCAAGATGGCCTCGGCATGTAGGATGCTCCTTTTTTATCCTTTTTCGCCTCAAAACATGTAAAGTGCTCTCCTCTCTCTTTGCCTCCAATAAGATTTTCCCTCTTTACACATGACATCCCACAGCCCTCCCTCTGTCTCATCTGTCTTTCAGCCTCCTCTTCTCTTTGGCCTCATTGCTCAAAGGGAGATCAGCGCTTGAATGTTAATTCACGTGGGGGGAAAGTCCATGTGTTCTGGAGCAGTTTTGTTTGCCTGCCGTGCAATCCTCTCCACCCCCCTGCCCCCTGCGTTCTCACTCACTCAGTTGTTTTGTTTTTGACCCAAATACTTGAAAGAAATCTCCCCTCATGTGGCGAACAAATATATCTCCTATACAGCCAAGACGAGTGGTGAGAACAGAGGGCTATTTGAGGTAAAGACCAAAAGAAGAAAGCTCTAAAATATGCACAAGAATCTTGGGTTTTTGGGATGTATTTGGTTTTTCAACTTTTAATTTTGATTTAGTTTTATACCTTAAGAGATCACTGTAACAATTTTATTACTATTATACTTTATTTCACCCACAAAAGCATCATTAATACACGAGAGATGGCATTCATCTCTGCAGTTTGAGCACCAGAGTAGCCTGACTGCTCTCTGCTGTAGCCAAAAATGACCTATTTAAACCACCAGAAAAACCCTTTTTTTGCAGATTTGTTACTTAGCTTTTTTTTTTTTGTTTAGATAATTCAGAGGATTCAGAAACAAACCAAAATTAGAAAAGACCTTGTTTCTTCTGCATAGCAGTGATACATCTGTCAGTTTTGCAGTGCCACCTGAGACTCACTCTGATGTGTTACATTATATCAGAATCAGAATCAGAATCGCCTTTATTGCCAAGTATCTTCAAGAAACATACAAGGAATTTGACTGCGGTTTCAACTGTGCTCTCTTAATAATAAAAAAAGTAAGAATAAACATTAAATAACACATATGTCAGAAAAACAGATATTAAGTAACTACATGCAGTGTTTGTTGGCATACATGTCTGAAATGTAACATTGAGCTAGATTTGCTTTTTTTTGTACTGTTATTAACATTTCTCACAAAAATAGTGTCGTACTGCTCAATGATGAAAAAAAATAATACTATAAATTGTTTTCAGCTCTCTCCTCTCCCCATCTCATCTTTAACCCCCACTGCTCCCCTTTCATTGCAGTCTCCCCTCCCTTTCTCTCCTCATCCAAAAATGTCTTTTTTTCTGTAAGAGCTTTTTTTTTGCCTCCCATTTTTTAACCCAGAGAGAAAAAGACTGTTTTCAGACCAAATCTTCTCCCTAGAGCAGGGATGTCCAAACTACGGCCCAGGGGCCAATTGTGGCACACTGTCTATTTTCAAGCAGCCCCATGAGTTAGTTTTGTTACTTAAATTAATCATGTTTTAATTGTTTACATTTACAGTTTCTGTCAAGTGCTTGAAATAAATCTCAATATATCTGGTGACGTTTCACAAAGATTTGGACTGTGCATATGCAACTTTATAAAACTAAAGCTCTGTACAAGCTGCAAAAAAAACTGAATAGAAGATATGAAATGGTCAAAAAAAAAAGACAAAAGTTGAAGCATAAAATGGTTCATATTACAGGAGTCCAGCTTGTATAGATTGAAAACTCATCTCAGCTTGTGTTGTCTCAACTGCTTTCACTGGATTCCTGTCGTTTTTTTTGTTTCTTTTTGAAAGCTTGTCTTTTCTTTTCTCTACATACTCCTTAAATTATTTCTTACATTGAAGCTTTTACTCTCTAAAATGACTCGCTGTTCCTCATCTGTAACACAAGGTGTCACTGTAGTCCTGTTTACTTGATGGTGTTCTGCTTATGGTTTTCTTCTCTTTGTATTGACATTCCTTTACACTTTACCTGCTACTTGACAGAAAACTAACAAGTATTGGTGTAAGCACCCTGGTTCACTATATTTAAAGACCACACTTCATACAGACGACATCGTGAAAACTACAAAGTAACTCAAATGTTTTGTTCTTCTCTGATACAGTATTAACAAAATAATACACAACAGTAAACAAATTTAATTACCATGTGCATTTATTGAACCATTTGAACAAACAATACAGTCCCCGTTTAAGCCACATGTCCTTCTTTTCTCATGACTTTTTGTCTTCTGACACAATCATAGCACACAATGCACAGACTTCAAGCTTTGACTTGACATCTGGTCACAGATTGACCTTTGACCTCTGATGACCTTATATAGTCAAAATAAATAACATTGTATGATTATATGTTGAGACTCCTCTCTCATCTTTCCTCCTATGAACTTCTTTCTTGAGGTATATTGTCCACCTGAAAGATGTGTGGCATCTTCTACCCAAAATAAAAGATTTCGCCACTCCTCTCCAGTCACTAAGAGAAGCATCCACCCATTCCTCTGGGATCTCTGCCTGTAGTGGTGTCTCTATACTACAGCTTTGGTGCTTTTCAACATCAGAAGAGGTTATTGCAAATGAACCTATGCCTTCCTGAAGAAAATAAAATTAAAGTAAATGCCAATAAAATACAGGAGTGTCACTCAATTGATTTTCCTTCTGCTTGCTTAAATTTGTCGACACTGATCTGACTCTTCACTGAAACTTGGAAAAGAGGTTTTTCAAGTACTTGATCCTTTGGTGAGTAAATCTCATTCTTTTTTCCAAAACAAAAGCCAAAACTGGTCTCTTCATATATCAAGCATGTTTAGACTTCGTTGCGTGGGTGGATCGCCACCTGCTTCAAGCTTAGATAAAGAGAAAAGAGAATGAGAGCAGGGAGAGGGAGCAGCGACTACTAAAGACACAATATGGCAGAAAAGTCACTCAGTGATTTCAGGCCAGTGGCTCTTTTATCTCCGCTCATTTGTTGTGAGGACTGTTTCCTGTGCTTCTTCACAAGTGCTCCAGTCAGTTATGTCAGGTGGAGTTATTGACAGTGTGTTATTTGTTTTGTGGTGCTGCCTAATGTGTGACTAAATCAGCTAAGTAATAACAGAGTAGTACGCTACAGTTTGCTAAGATGTAAGCCGTGAGGTGTTGTGCTTTCATATCAATGATCCACAGATATTTGGGGGACAAGAAAACAGAACATACAAAGATGATCACTAAATGAGTCCATAAATTACAAGGACATGTATATTTACAGATGGTGGGAAATGAAGACACGAGAGGGTAGAACCCCCCCTCCCCTCTTAAACCCTAACACAATCATGGGGAATGGCTGTCTAACATGAGTCTGGTTCTGCCTTATTTTCCTTTCTTTCTTTCTTTCTTTTTTTAATTTTCATTTATTACTTTCATGAAGTCTGAAACTACAACAACTAGACAAGACAGACTTAGTGACATGGTATTAACAAGACATGGATGCATTCCCCTGAGGGTGCCATATAAACTGACTTCTCTGTCTCTCATTCCTTTCCTAAACTAGAAAAAAGTAAATTACAGGGTAAGTCTATTACTTTGGAACTGCCCTGTTGTACTTGAGAGACAGAGAAAGATAGAAGTGGTCTGACATTCAGCTGGCTGTGGCTGCTCTTAGGAAACAAAGTTCGCAAAGGACTTCAAGCTGAAATCAAAGTACCAACATGTATCCTCACCCTTTTCACTCATGAAGCCTTTAAATAAGTAGGCAGCCCTCAGGGTTTCATCTATCTTTAATCAGTTATACATCCTGCCAGTGTAAGATTCACAAGATGTGTTTATTAATTGGATCACTACTTGCGTCTTTTTTACTGCAGGGAAATCAGTGGAACTAACACTTAAGTTGATGGATGGGAACAATTCTCTAGAGTCCAATCAAAAATCATTGAAACCTACTGATGCAAATTAACCCCACACTGTGCACACAGGCTCTTGGTCTTCAGAGAATAAATTCATCACATGTGACTCACCATCATAATTCATTATCACACTGATGCTCCCAAGTCAATTGTCATGTTAGGATCTGTTGTATTTACAGTAGACCTATATATGCTACATATATAATAAGCACATGCCCGACTTGTCTTCTAGAGAAATGTGCGGCGCTGGCTGTTCTGCATCAGATGGCTAGATCAGTCTGCAGTCTGATTTCCAATTGCAAAACTAAGTTTGTATGAAATCCTAAGAGAAAAGTCTAGAAACAGGTGTCTGTATTGATATTTTTTGGTTGATTTGAGAATCAAATGATTCACATCTGATGCAATAAGTAACTTCTCACTTCTTAAACAACCATTGTGAAAGACACATCCTGTGGTTGTGGAAAAGATGTCAGTCTATTTAAGAAGGGTCAAATCATTAGCATGTATCAAGCAGAGAAAACATTTAAGGTGATCGAAGAAACTATTAAAATTGGGTTAAGAACTGTCCAATGCATTATTAAGAATGGTAGGAACCATTGTCTTCCAGGAAGAAATGTGGTTAGAAAAAAAGTCCTGAATGATTGTGATTGGCTATAACTTAAATGTTTGGCCAAATCATATCGAAGAAAAACAACTGTTGAACTCAGAAGTTATTAGTGAATGTAAGAGCTTTTCCACACACAAAATGCAAAGGGAACTCAAGGGACTGGGATTGAAAATCTGTGGAGCCTCAAGAAAACCTCTAATCAGAAAGGCTAACTGGTAAAAAGACTTCAGTTTGTTGGGGAGCATAAAGATTGGACTCTGGGGGAATGGAAGAAGGTCATGTGGTCTGATGAGTCCAGATTTACTCTGTTCCAGAGTGATGGGCGCATCAGGGTAAGAAGAGAGGCAGGTGAAGTGATGCTCCCACCAGTGCCTACTGTACAAGCTTTTGGGGGCAGTGCTATGATCTGGGGTTGCTTATCTAACCTTATCAAAACAATGTCACAGTAAATGGGTGCTGTAATCAAAGCTACAGACAGTCCAACAGAATATTAGAGTGTGTGACCTTATCTTAAGTGGTGACAGTGTACGCTTTGATTTGCTTAGACATTTAGAATCTGAATCTTAAATCCTGGGTTTGTTTATTTTAGCGTTATGATAGCTAACACTAAAGCAAATAAGTAAGTCAAGCATACACAGGGACATGTAACTCAAGCCACTATCATAAAGTTGCATGTTTACATATAAGACCTGCCTGTAAAAATTTCATTTATCTAACAAAATCCCCCATGGCTTAAGAGTAATACAGGTATTCTCTGCCAAAATAGATCTCAAACAAGAGATGCTTGTAAATGTTAGGACTTACTGTTCATACAACTTGCTGAATTATTCTTCAGCAAACCAAAGATAAAACCTCCCACTTGGAGCATGCTTGTTACTTTTAGCTTCAATGCTATCATAAAAAGCATTTACATGTCTTTTTGTAAGGTTTAAACTAGCACCTTGGGCATCATGTTCTTTCCAAAGACACAAAAACCCAATGAATGAAACAACATCAGAGGTGTTAATTAAGTGTGACTGATTCAATTAGCTGGTGTAAAGACACATTATTACATGCATCGACACAAACATGAACACAAACATCCCAATGAGTTCAAGCTTTGATAAATTATTATGTTTTGAAGGGCTTGCCTAAGTGCAGCTTCTGCTCTAGTAAATGTTAAGTTTTGTTCTCTCCACTATCCTCTGCATAAATGGCCAAGGAAAGAAAAATAACAGAAGTTTTCTCTTAAGGTAACTTTTCTGGTTCAGGCAGACAAAGACTGAAAAATAAAGCCTCAAGTTATACTGGATTGTTATTTTTAAACATTGGTTGTTTAACTGGTTGAACACTATGTACATACTATGACAAACTAAGGCCCTACAGAGGAGCTGGGAGGCATTTTATTCATGTGGACAAAGTGTAAACGGGTACATTTCACATTTCAGAGCCCAGACATTGTGTTACAGGTTTTTATATTCCACACAGTACAAATACTGATACGGTCCGTTAATCAGCATGAGCCACAATAGTGAGTCACCACAAAGAGCTGCTGTTCTCTCAGACTAAAGGATTATTTCCTCATGCTTCAACCAAACCTCAGAGGTTACATTCTCACCTGTGATCAATTTGCTTGTAATAGGTGTGTGTATGGAATGTCAGTGAGTTTCTGAGCTCCTGACAGGCACTTGCATCTTTCACCTAGTGCTACACATTTCTGGATCCTGAGTCATGGGGAAAGCAAGAGAATTGTCAAAGGATCTGTGGGAAAAGGTAATCCAACTGTATAAAACAGGAAAGGGAAAGGGATATATAAAGATATTCAAAGAATTGAGGATGCGAATAAGCAGTGTTCAAACTAACTAAGAGGTGGAAACTGAGGAATTCGGTTGAAACCAAACCATAGTCAGGCAGACCAACAAAAAATTCAGTCACAACTGCCAGGGAAATTGTTAGAGATGCAAATAAAAACAAACAAATAACTTCTGCCAAAAGCTAGGGCTCTCTGAAAACATTTTCAACAGTGTATAGTGCTGTCTTGAACATTTTCAGGTGTGTCATTAAGACGTGACTCTTTTTGTTTTTTGCATTTGAAAGCACTTATGGACTGAACTGTCATCATGAAAACACGAAAAAGTCATTCAACTATCTTGTCCATAAACAGTGATGTCAGGATTTTTCAGCTTGATGACTGTCATTGAAATGAATACTTGCTTTTGAGGAATAAATTAGTCCTTTTGAGCAAATGACATGTTCTTGCAGATTATTAACTAGGTTTTGCAGTTTGTTATAGTTTTTTTGAGAATTGCATTCAATGTTGTGCAAATGTTTATGGTGATGTCAGAAATGCACCAAAGCAACTGAGAAAAAGTTTGTCCCCATGACATCTAAAAGTCCTGTTTCATCTCTTCTAATAACTGGACTGTGATGCTACACTGTGTGTGTGTGGCAGGGGTTGTTGAAGGGTGGAGCTCTGATTTGATAAAAAATGGGCTCTTGGGCCATAACTATTGAGGTACTACGACAGCTCAGCTGACAGACACATTTTGAGCTGCTCCAGATTTTCTTTGTCATCAGAAAAATTGTGGAACAGATCTCTGATTTACGCTTTTGAAACTAGGAGTCCAGGTAAGAACTTTATGTCCTCTTATCATACTTCTCTATCAATAGATTAATGAGTAAAATGGATAGATAGATAGATAGATAGATAGATAGATAGATAGATAGATAGATAGATAGATAGATAGATAGATAGATAGATAGATAGATAGATAGATAGATAGATAGATAGATAGATAGATAGATAGATTGATTGATTGATTGATTGATTGATTGGTATTGCTTATTCATTTAAGTATACAAAATCAAAAGTTCTCATCTCTACAGCTCTTAAACAGACAACTCAAACACAAAAAACATGTTTCTTCTTCATGCTTAATCAATACTCTGTATTAATGTGTTTTTGCTGATATAAAAAGGTAAAAGCTCTGTATTTAAAGTGAACAAATGATTGAATGGCAGACGGCAACACAATTTAAACTCATGACATTTGAAGTACTGGATTTGTTTGCAATGAGTGTGAACTGAGGCTTTAAAAGCAGTGTGTATATTACAGCCACAATGTATGGCCTGTTAATGTAAGGACACATATTCATTCAAAGAAGTGCTATCTGTGTGTACTGCTTCAGAAGTTTCAGATCTCTGTTCAGCCAGAGGTTAATGGAGGGTTTGAGTGTTGTTTACTTAGGTTTGAGGTCCATTTCTGAAACGCTTTCACACCTTATCGTGTGGGAAAAAAAAAAAACATCTGTCAGCTGTAGGAGTAATTTAAGAGCTACTGTTGGGGCTGTCTGATGAAGCTGGCACACGCTGATGTGTAAAGGACCAACAAAGTAAATGAAAACATCAAGAAAGATGCCAGTGGTGATAATTTTCACACCAAAAGTAATCCCAAAACATTATCTAATACCGAAATCAAAATAAAACCGAATCTAACATATAGCAAATCACAAAATTCTTTACATAATCTAGTTATTTATTCACATAAATTTTTATTTACTGTACAGATTACAAGTAGATTGCTATATTTCTAGCTTTTTTCCATTCTGATGACTGAATATTAATCAGTTGAATCTTTTTCTAAAATCAATCAAAAAGGAACAGCAGAAGAAGTTTTGAATCTATCAACATTTTAAATGTTATTAAGACATTCAGATATGATCAAATATTCCTTCATAAAAAAACTCATAGATGCTTGGAAAAAACAACGATGCATCTCAGACTTTTCGAACAGTGGGTAAAGAGATGAGAAACCAGTCAAGCAAAGAAGAATTAAAGATGATAATGTGTGGTGGTGGGTATTACTGCCTCTGTTGAGATTTTGTTTGCTTTGAAGCTTCAGTTAGTAAGCTGTGGTTTGCACTGATTTTGGCTGACCTGTGAAGACCTCTCATCTCTTTGCTGTGTTTACTTTGTACATGCTTGGACAAAGTTTTCTGATGCAGAGTGTCAGTGTTATTTCTTTATTTTATAGTCATATGTGTCAATAAAGGCTGTTCCCGCAGGTTGCTGTCAGACACTGTCCCAATTCCAGTGGGCACATAGATTAAAAAATAAAATAAAATTAAGAAGTGTTTTTCCTCTGTGAGTAAGCTTAGTTGCTTTCACAGATTATATAGAGACAAGAGTGTTCATTCCAGTCTGTCCCATAAATATCAAAATCCTCCTCACCAGAGCCTTGAATCTTGTTTATTTTTCAGGGTAATGGCCAGAAGTCTGAGCTGCAGCACTTTTGCTCCAATGTTTACTTTAGTCTTCCTTGTTTCCCTCCCTGTGTCATCTTTGAGTAAAGAGGAAACCTACAAATCACTGGTTACGGTAAGGTCACAAATAAAAGTAGCAGGTTTTCAAATAACTCTTTGTACAAAGGTGAAACCCACAGACTAAGAAGTATTCATTTGTGTTATAGAAAAAAGCAGAGTGTTGTGTGAGTGAAGATGCAGAGCTGAAGAGGTTTGATGATGTTGATTACGACAGCTTTGTGAGTTTAATGGGGAGGAGAAGTTCTGCTGAACCAAACAGTGAGTAATACGATGCTGACATACCTTATCCAGAAGCATTTTTAATGAATTTTGAATTTTTTCTTTATCTCAATCCAAATGTTTTCTTTTTGCAGGTTATAAAAACACTCCCATGCTGGGAAGAAGTAATAATCTGTGAATCTGTGTAACTGATATTTTTATGGACTGCATTTACCTATCTGATTCTTCTAGCTTAAATTATTGGTAAAACCACAAGAGCAACCCAATGAAATAAAGAGATAACTGTTATGGAGTTGTGGGTTCAAGGTCACCATGATCTTCCCAAAAAGTTCATGGGATAATGAAGTTGTTAAATTTAAAATTTAATATATCTTCTTAGAGAAAACAATTAAGTGAGAGCATTTTTTACTAATAGAGGTAAAACTCACGACTACGTCACTAAAGCATTTTATTAAGACTATTCCCATCCAGTTTTAGTAGTTAGTCACACTACAGGAGTTAATATTTAAATTAAAGGGTTATACAAGCAATTCAACACAAGTGCCAGTCAGACAATGTGAACACAATTTACCAGCAGTGACAATGTAATAAAATTTTTTTTGCAGTATCTCTGATGTAGGTCAACCAATACCACATGTTTGGTATGACAGCCCTAAAGCCCAAAAGATAAGAAAAACAACAAAAAAAAGGAATGCTACAAATATAGAATTGCAAAATCAAAAAGAAAAGAAAACAAAAATTCTGATTTCTCTTTAGTTTATTCCTTTTTTGCTTTTGTACTTATTTTTTAATGTCTTCAATTTCTTTTGTTTTTGCACTCTTTTTGTTGTTTTCTTAATTTTTTTGTGGTCACTGCATTCTTTTTTATTTGTTTTTAAGCTTTCTTTATGATGTTGTGCAGTCTCTCTCTTTCTCTATCTCTCTCTTTTGTCCTTCAAAGCCACCACAGGTTTGTGCTCCCACCCACCCACACCCATGCACACACCCACTCACAACACACACAACCATTATCCTCCTTCTCTTCATTTTCAGTTACATCAGCAGGAAACATTACTTAATGGGTCTAAAGTGCAGTTTGACCTCACTTTACTTTTAATTGTTTAAGGCCCTGAACTACAGCTTTACAGCATGTAATGAGTTATCTGTTCTGTTTCTCTCAAACAGGAAACATAAACCACTTCTTCACTGACCTGTTGGGCAAGAAAAAAGGTGCGTGACTTCAGTCACAGGGCCGTGAAAGTCACATCAAGAAAAACAAGCTACTTCCTGTTGGGTTTCGTTTCATGTTTTACGTTGTATATTGAAGGTACAAGCTCAGCGATACTAAGCATTGAAATCGATACATTTTTCCTTCAAGCCTGATTTTACATAAACTGAAGATGAAGCAAACTCATCACTTTGAAATGAGAAAGCAGCTAATACCGGTAGTTTAAATTGACACAGATCACCTCATCACTTTTGCAGGACATTGAAGTAATAAAAAATGTCAGTCTGCCATTGATGGTGTTGTTTGCTTCTGAGGCCAAAAACATTTGCCACAGTGACTTTCAGTCCATTTTCTAAAAAGTCAATATCTACCTAGAGGAGCTTATAGAAATCCTTGGTGTACATGATGCTGACCATCTTTTATATCAGGTACAATAATTAATGGAGTTTATGTCATTACACCTTCAAACATTTGCTGGGACATTTCTTTTTCAACAAAGCCTAAAGCCAGTATACAGTCAGTTTTACCAGTCATGATCTCTATTAATATCAAATCATACTGTTTAAAATTAAATACAGGATCTCTATTTACCTTACCGAGGAATCTGAAAGTCCAATATAATGACACCATAAAGAAACAAGATTTAACAGCTACAGATGGCGTGATGGATATAGATTTTTACATCTTGACTCTTTAAACACTACCTTGTTAAAACCTTTCTGTGTTATTGTCTTAAGAAGCTGAAATCCACTTTAGGGATCATATGACAGGGATGTATTTTTGTAGTGTTTTTGTTTTAAGTCAAGATGTGAGTAAGATTTAACTCACAAGCTAGAAAGTCACTCCTGCCGTTATACACTCACATCCAGAGGAAATTGGACCAATTTCAAAAGTGACTCTAAACAACCTACACAAGCCTGCTTTTAGCAGCAGTGTGGGTATGTTCAGTTCCACTTGAAAACCGTCAAACGGGGTGTTCGCATTCACCAGCGAGCTTTCACTGCTCATCCAGCTTTGGTGTAAAACATTTCCTGCTTGTTGCATTTTGGTTACAGCATTTCCTTGTTCTGAATGTCAAATGTGTGTTGAATGTCTGAGCACTCTACTGCTAGCTCACAAACATCCATGTGCATGCAGGTAATGTAAAACGTTTACCTCATTTTGCAGCTGGAGAGGAGTATATTAATAGTTTGAAAGGATCAACGGAAATAGTGGCCTGCCAGTATGTTAGGTCAATTTTTGCATTTTGGCATTGGCTGATACACAGATGAGTTATTTTTCCCAGGCATGACTTGCAGACACAGGCAGCTCTGTGTTGCTAGGAGACACTACAGTTCATGTGCAGACAAAGCCTTGCTCCTCCCCTGCTTGCAGACTGCAGAGTGAAGTGACTCCAAAACTACATCAAAACATGTTTGAAAAAGTTGAACAAGGATGAAGCTGTTTCTACTTTTTACAACATATTCTACCTCTTTTTTCCATCTTTTTTTAGTTTTGAATATAATCCAAAAAGTGTTCCTCATTGTAAAATCGAGACCTGTAACATTTGTTATCATTGTGTCATTTTTATGATGTTAATTGAGGAAGCAGTATCAGCCCCAAATGTCAGCCAGAGAAAATTGGCAGTCTGTATCAGTCATCGCCTTTGGGTAATAAAATAAAAGATCTGTTTTGGCATCTGCCCTAAAAAAAAAATCATATTGGTCGATCCCTAATTGATTTTATTATACTCCAGGAAAGATTGGTATTTAACGAAGGGGAGGTGAGACATTGCCCTTCTTTAAATACTTTATCCAACCGTCCTTGAGCACATGCAGAAGCGTGAGTAAATAAACATCTCCTGAGTGATTGACAGGCAGTTCTCTTTGTGGAACAGGACTAACTTTTCCATGCCCTGAGGAATACCAGCACACAAAAAGACGGTTCATGAACCGTGAAAGGCAGAGGTAAAAAAAAAAAAAAAAAAAAGAAACAAAACAACAACTCCCAAAAAAATGTCCTACATCCTTTGCTGCTTTAACCTTTGTTTATTCTCATTACACAGATGTCAACGCATTTTATAGAGCAGTCTTCAAACCCTGTCTCTAAATCCATGGATGTCAAAGTTCCAGTCCCAGCAGTTCATGTATCTCACCCATAGATGCTTTTTGTTTTTGTCACTGGGAATTGATCTGGTATGATGTGATATGCAATATTAAGTAAAATAATGTAAAAAACACACAAATGTTCAATAAAATGTGCATTTATTTATAGTGATTAAGGTACCGTTCAGTGAAAACAATCCCACACACTGATCGCCCGTGCTCACACGCTAACACACGCTCCTTGTCACACTCAAAGATCTTGACTCAAATTGGATACTGATACCAACATAAATACATTTGAATTATCAGCAGAGGCTGTACACTTTTTCTTTTAGGATGTTTGATGTGGGCAGTAGATTGTCAAAAACTTGATGTAATGTAAGCCTTCTATGTTTTTGGGGGGTTAGTGGGACTTTGATGCATTTTACGTAAGAGCCTATAGACTTCTCCTGCTTAAAGTTATAAAAATCAATGTGTTTATTCTAAAAGAAACTATTATTCAAAGCATGACAATTCAGTTCAAGTGGACTTCTAACCAGCTCTGTGCCCCCAGAATAAAGAGGGAAAATTGTGTAAACACTTTAAGAAAGGCATTCTTAGGCATTTGTTACAAAATAGATTTTTCACCTTTGTAACAATAAAAGGTCCAAGTGGTTAAAAAGAAAAACAATATAATACAGATACATGCAAATGTCTCATGTTTTTTTACATAACTGAATCCTGTTTGACGTCTGCAAGTCTTGTGATTAGGTAATTACTGAATTTCTCACAATATGAGTTCACTGTTGGCTGAAATAACTGAACGCTCCTAAAATCATCTCTCAAAAAAAGATAAAAACTCCCAGCCACACTGAGAGCTTTAAAATCAAACAACAGTAAACAAAACTTTAGATCTTCCCATTAAAAATTCATTCACTCACTCCTCCACAGGACAGATTCAACACATCTCCCTCATCACATTAAGTCACAGTGCAAAGTCATGAGTACAGCTGATAGCTCATACAATCTCATTTCAGAAGGCACAAGCTAATGAGTCGTCAAACACGGGGAGCTGTGATGTGGTGGTTCATGTGCCGGCAGCTGTACAACCAGGCAAAGTTGATAAGCGAGTGCCAGGAGATTGTGTCCATTACTAAGATGTGAAAACCATGGGGTGTTGCAAAAGTACTTACGCGCTCAAACCTAAGCAGCATTGCGTGATGTGAAACTATCTCAGATCTCTGTGTGAGTTGGTGTGCTCTTCCTGTGTAGATTTCTTAAAATTCCATAACAAAAATAAAAGGAATTTATTGCCTTACATACTCTATCTCAATATGCTGAGATATTCTTTATTGTAAGCCTCTGTACTGTGATGAGTATCACGCATCACCTCACAGGCCTGCTAGCCAACGGAGGCAGATGCCAGTTAAAATGCACAAAATGCTGCAGAACACAGAGACAAATATTGACAATTAACTGACCTATTGAGAAAACTGAATACAGATACTGTGATCTGGAACAATTTAAATGAGACCAGACCAGTGACAATCCCATCTGGTAACAGGTAAAAATGAGTAACATAGACTGACCATTCCAAAATACACCCAGTTAATGTATTGAGGTTTTTCTTTCTATTTTCCCAAACTTCTCTAAGGCTTCAAGACCACAGATGAGTTTGTGATTAGAATGAATCAGATATCCATATATGCTTGTATACCTTTCTGCACTGTCACTGTCCTAACTCAGACTCAGAACGTTGTTTAAGGAGTTAAAACATTTATGGGATTAAGCAGAATGTCAAACGGCAGTATCTAAATATAGCATTTGCTTTTAAACTCCAGGATCCTGAATTAAACAAATGATACACTCGCTGCTCAATCATAGCGCACACACAATAATTACCAATGTCCCCTTTGGACCGATTATGGATTTGAAGCACAGGGTTAGGCACTTATTTTTAAAGTTATCAATATGAACTTTCAGATTAAAGATCCTGCTGCGCTGAATCTCAGTTGCCTCATCTTTTCTTTGATTATTTCAACATGTTTTCATCAGTTCAAGGTAAATAAACTTGGGGTTACTGCCCTTTGGGGCACATGGTAAAATTTGGTCAAACAACTCAAGTTGGGGAAACAACAAAAATTTCAGCACTCAGCAGAGTGGTCCATTGAGTTTTGGTGAATTTGTTAAAGTCAAGAGAAAAACAAAACCTCAGTAAAATCAACCTGATGAGAGTTGGTACAGTTTTTCTTTAAAATCTACTCAAGCAACTTTTCAAAAGAATTAAGCTTTCAGTAAGATGACACCCATCTTAAAAAAACAAACAAAAAAGACAACGATCCTCAAAACGGAGGGTTTTAGTTCTGAGAGAAATCACCTCTTCAAACACACCGGAAGCAGCGCTTCAGACGGGCAATCCTCTGTCAGCATGCTTGTTTGTTGGGCTGTTTAAAATCAAAGTGGGCTCATTCTTTCCTATGAGGAAGAGCCAAAATTATCTGAATGATAAAGCAAACACCTAAAAACACAATCCTTAATGTTACGTTTTCTTCACACACTCAAGCAGTCCTATAGTATTTGGCCTGCTTCAGCAGGAGGGTCTTTAACAGCTACTTGAGCGGCACCTGCATCCTTTTTCTTTTCACTCCTGGACAGATTCTTACCATCTACACTTTGTCCCTTCTCCTGAGATCGTGGCTTTTTGTTCCCTTCTCCAGTCACCCAGTGATCTAACTTCTCAATATTGTAGCCTTTTGGAGCAGGAGGCTGGTAACGGTAGCTGTAACCAAAGGCACGCAGGTGATAGGTATAGTACTCCAATAAATACATCAGTGTGGCATCCACATAGTGGAAAGACACCGATAGATCTGAGCAGCAGTTTGGACCCTGTGGAAAAACAGAGAATGAGATGATGTTAGATTTCAGAGGCATGGAGTCACATTTCACAAAAAAATCTCATTAATGACCAAGGGTGAGAATAATTGACAACTTTTTAATGCTGTTTAGCTTTTCATGTACAATTGTGCTAATAAGTTTGCATACCCTGGCAGAATTTATGATTCCTTGGCTATTTTTCAGAAATTATGACTGATAACTCAAAAACTTTTTTTTTACTCATGGTTAGTGGTTGGTGAAGCCTTTTATTTATTTATTTATCAATTGGCCACAACCATAAATGTTACATTTGGAGAGGAATCAACAAGGCCTATGATGAAAGTTATACCGTTCCTACTCTGAAACATGGAGGTGGATCACTGATGTTTTGGGGATGTGTGAACTACAAAGACACAGGACACTGAGAAAATAAAGAGCCTCATCCACAACTAATGCAAAAGACTTCAAGCTGTCATTGATGTCAAAGGGGGCAATACATGGTATGAAGAACTTGGGTATGTAAACTTATGATCAGGGTCATTTTGGAAGTTTCTGTTGTTTTTATGATTTAAAAAGAGTAAACATGGCTTCAGCAAACTACTGACCAGCGGTTAGTGGTTAGGTGAAGTCAAAAGTTTTTGTGTAATCATTCATATTCTCTATAAAATGGCCAAGAAATCATAAATTCTGCCATGGTGTGTAAACTTATGAGCATAACTGTAAATGTTATAGCTAGGAGCTAGGAGAAAACAAAAGGGATTTGAAAAAAGCCACACTTATCTTCACTTATCTAACAAACACAAATATGTCTGAATACAGCCACTGCTACTTCAATAGCTGAAAAGAGCATAATTTCTTAACTTACCTCTGAGATAGGATAGTAGCAGTAGCTCCAATACCAGAAGCTCTTTGGGAACTTGGCAGTGAGGTGCTGCTCAGGGACAAACGGATGAAACGTCTCCCTGTGCACACTGTCTCTTGAGTCCCCTGCCAACACTCCTACTTTATCCATACATTGTCCTAATGCAAGGTCTTCTACGGAGCTAGTGTGAGTGCACACCTTGTTTTTAAAGCCTTCTACATATCTACGCAGAGCCTCTTTGCTCAACACATAACCCGCCCCACCACTCATGTAGCCTTGTTTTGTGAAGGGCTTAAACTTCCGTCCAAAGTAAACTGGCTCCTCTGGTGTGTGGTTAGCAAGAACAAAACGCAGGTTGTCCACAATGACATAGGTGTCGTCGTCTGCCTTGAGGAACCAGTCTGCCTCATTGAAATGATGCTCATAGGCATAATGGAAGGCTTTGATTGTTTTCCAGTAAAGCTGGTCTCGACCCTCCTTTGTCCCTAAGCCAACCGTGGGGAAGTCAGGGTCGTCCACAGAGCTCATGAAAATCACAATGTTGCAGTGGCGACTCCAAGTAGACTTCACATGGCGAGTCTTCTTCTCCAAGTTGCTTGGTCCGGTCATCACCCAGCAGAGAATGCGCACTTTTTTGTAGAGCTCATCTGCCATCCGGCTATCTTCGCCTGGAAGGAAAATACAAACAAAAATGCCTAATAAAATGTTTGCATCAAAATCTCTGAGGGTATAGGACTCTGAAAGTTAATCAGGATGTTTCATCAAGTCTCTGTGAGGACTTTCTCAGCAGTCTTAAAAGCCTCACTTCCAGATGTGTGCATGATGGTAACACAACATTTCAAATGAGATGATCAAAACTAAAATCAGTTATTTCTTAATGCCTGGATTGTTCAGGACTTGACTGATGACGTATAGAAGTCTCCATGACAACACCATGCTGCCCAGCAAAGTTTGAAAATGTAAGCTGGGATTCGTCTTTTCCTCTGCTAAAAACAGGTTCTTGGATTTGTGGAAGTAACGGTGGTCACTGAGGCTGGACGGTCAAAAATAAAATGATAGGAGAGCAGAAGAAAGTCAAACGGGAAAGTGATGGAGTATGGTCTAAAGGGTAAAAGATGGGCTAGAGGCTCAAGTTGTTTGTGAAAATATTTGTGGTCTATTCAAACTTGAGAGTCTATCAGTAAAACAAAGAGTGAGGTTATATTAGCCCTGCTTGGTGAGGTTGTGGGTGGGAGATAAGCACTGGTACGACCTAACTAGGATTCTTCAACGGTCTCAGTTACATGTCTCAGAGCACCAGACTGTGAGCAGTGCTAAACATAGCCGGCTATCAAAATACAGTACAAACTGAATTACAAGGGTTTACTTGTTGTCATGTTTCAAACAATGGTGCTATATAACTGCTAACAGATGCATTAACTTCCTGCTTTGTGTCCTGTAAAGAGCTATGTTGAACTAGTAGTGTTAAAACATAAATATGCTCTCCTTTCATTTTTGTCAAAACAAACGCACACCCTGGCAAGAGTTAGTTCCTCAGTAGCGGTCATGGGGAACGGGTATGAATCTTAGATAAACACTGGCTTTTTAAATTAGCCCTCCCTGGGCCTTCAAATTAACCTGTGATAATACAATTTAGATAATCAAAAGTAGATTTAAGGATAATTTCAAGTGACTACTTCGACCCTGTTGTCAAGTTTACATCATATCCACTGCTATAGCACACACATACAGGGCCGGTGTATGCTTTTGAGCCCCTGTCAGGGACTTTTGGTTTGTGGCAGCTTTGGCTGAAACTGGAAACTCCAGAAAAGCGTGCTCTTTGCATACCAACATGCAGCACACACACATAAAGCAGGTTTCTCAGTCTTTTACAGATTAAATATGTGACTTTCAAAACTCTGCAGAGGGAGGGGATTCAATACTTTTACAAATTATTTATGTCTCACAAGAGGATACAAAATTAAAACATATCCCTCCTCAAAAATAATAAATTTAAGTGGTGAGTGTCTTTTGCACTTTCATTGAAACCAGGAGAAAATTTTGCAACTTTTCTAGTCCTGTACCCTTATAACTGACAAAATGTGCCTCAGAGAAATCATTTACTGATGAACAAAGCCAATGATGAAAACAATGAAGGACAGAACTTTGTGACTAACATACCAAGATTCCCCTATCATTTAGTGTAAGAGAAAAAAAGAGAATCAATAAAAACAAACTATAATCATAATATCTGAAAACAAGCCAAGGGAATATCAATCGAAGTGCAGAACCCATGAAATGTGATCCTCAGCACTGAAGCTGTCTGTAAAATAATTTCAATGTAAACTTTCTATCTTCTACCACAGTAGAGGGAAAGAAAGTATTCAGAATAGAATAAACCTCATGAGGTAACAAAATAATAACTTTCATGTGCTCTTTTAATTACTAAGTCCAAGAAAAGCTCAAACATTAACCAAGAGGGTAAAGTTTGGGGTAAAACATTATCATGTTCAAACATTACACAACACAACTCTAGTTTAGGACATGCTCTTCATCATTGAGAATGAACATCTTAATTGCCACCTAAGCTTTCATGTGGTACCTGTGTGGTGGGGATGCATCAGGTTGAAAAGGGCAGACCTCTCCTTCTTCCATATCCTGCTCTCTTCAACGAGCTTCACCGGGTCCTGGTTGAGTCGGTAGAGGCTGATGGCCTGCAGTGTTGACCAGGTATTCTCAAACCATACCTGCCGCATGAACACGTAGAGCGCTACGGTTCCCAGCACGAAACCAGCGTAGAAGGAGAATCGGGGTCCGAGGGTCTTCATGCTGGACCAGGTGACTCACCGTAGGTCGCTCAACTCGACAGAAACTGAAGAAGGGGGAGAGATACGTGTCAGGGAACTTTTGCAAAGAGGGTCTTTAAAGATGAAATCCTGATGGTTGTGACAACCCTGTATGTCAAAATGAAAGCTATAGTGCGTGTCACTCCCTGTTTGAGGTGGGGTTTACTTACCAGCAGCACTGCAGGACATGACAGCTGTTCTTCACCACAGCTACTTCATCTGAAAAAGAACATTTCCTGGAAAGGGGAGCTGGTCTCAGCTACGACATTACGCTTTTCTCTCTGAGCTCACCTTGTAACATACAATTTTGAGATAAACTGTTCAAAGAAGGTGACACCGTAATTTAAAAAGCCAAATAAAACCCATGTAATATTTAAAAGGTTATCTATCGCGACATTCCACAATGTTTGGCTCCAGGCGTCTGTGGTTGTTGGGGTAAATGCGCGTTAGCAAACAGGCTAGTCCGTTATTCGACACTGCCGACGTCAACTCCTGTGTTCAGTTAGCGAGCCTGTCGGCGCGCGGGGCGGAAATAACACAGGCTCAGCCCACCGATAGTGCTAACTGAAATAAAAGAGACAAACCCAGTAATTCTGGGAGTTAAAAACTGTCTAAAACATCAACACAACACCATTTTTAAACGTTGTGATAACTACGTCCAACTTATCAAGCTGCTGACTTCCGCCCGTATTTCAGCATTTCCGGTCAGATATTTCAAAATAAGAGCCCTGGGACTGGGAGTGAGACCACCGTGTCCTGCTCATGGAGCCTATCAACCCCTTATAACAACCTTATTCTGCCCTATAACTCATACTGTGTTCAAAGCCAATAACTGAAGAACTGTAAGATTAAAAATTCATCATTGACGACTCATTTGCAAGATTTTAGTCTATTGTTTGTATGTCTAAGTTTGTGCAGGGTATCTGTGAAGTCTCTTTACAATTAAAAAAAAATATATATTACTAATATGAGACTAATATGAGGATCTTGGAGGTTTTTTAGCTCATTTGAGTGGAGAACTCATTTAATGGGAGAACACTGAAAGGCTTGCATCACGCAATTGATGTTTTCCTCAGATGATCTTGGTCGTCCACTCCTCCCTTCATCCAGCACTGCCAAAATTTACAGACATAAAATACATTTCTTCCATACTTTGTCTGTAGTTTCCCGGAGTTTGTGTTTCTTATTTTGTCACGAAACCATGACACACATTGTGCCTTTTATTGAGGAGTAGCCTTTTTTCCGGGCTTCATTTAACTGTTACTCACTTATCACCAGGATACATGAAATACACAAATGCAATGTGATGAAAAACTTTGATAGCTAATGAGTACACACTACAAATCTGTTTCAGATATCTCATAAACTGACTTTGTCGTGTATTTTCTGAATTGTAAAGAGACTTTACAGTCACCCTGCATGTGTGGCTGAAGTCCACATCAGGCTAAATATAGCTGAATCACTTTATCCTCTTCATTTTTTATGACCACTTTTGAAAGTCATTAACTTCAAGATGTTTATGCTAGACAAAAGACATTCACCAAATCATTCCTCCACCTTGTCACGTAGACGTGGGTGAAAGCTTTCTAGTTAAAACCTTGTAGAAGTTATAGAGTTTTAAGTCTCAGGTGACCAAACACCAGGCAGAATTGTTGTCACTGACCACAATTTTGTCCGAAGACTCCGTGCAAACAAAATCAACTTTATCATTCCTCAGTGTCCTTTTTTTAGTCAACTTTGCTCTCTTTGTAAAAAGGTTTGCCAAAAATCATGAAATTGTAGTTCCCAGTCACAGATTGTACCTTTGCTGTTGTGCACACAAATTGTGAAGGAATATGCACAGCAAAAAAACAGGTCTCAACGATGTAAATGGCTAGAGCTGGCTTTGTGTGAACAATAATATGAATGGTTACCGCACATGTGGTCAACAGAACTGTTAGCCAATTAATGACCCTCTAATAGAGCTATTACATACGACCACAGTGTGCTATTGGCCAGTCAAGCAGGGAGTGCTTGTTGGCTATCACAAGCTGTTAACTGCACAGAATATAATAGAGTCACATTTTCCTGCTGCCAGAACCCAAAGCAAAACAAACACACCCAGCTTTGCCAGATTTATATTGAGGAGGAAATGTTTTAAGATGTTTGACATAGGTATAACTGACTATACTTTGACAAAGTTTGTATGTCAACTTTACGCAGGTACAAAGTCCTGCAGCAGCTTTTCTTATCAAGAATGCATGTGATTTTTGCAGCAAACAGGGAAAAAAATAAAAAACTTGATAATTAATTCAGGTAAGGAGGCACATGAGTTCCCTTTATACTTTGATGCCAGTGTTTGGTTTCTGATACAACACTTGGAAGCTGTAACAGGACTTTGTCATCGTATTACCTGCCGCTTTTGTCACCTGAGTAAGACAAACACAAGTTTTATGTTAAACCTGGAATACTTTAGAAAGAGCCTTCAAACTTCTAAATTGTCCAGCTCCTCTTTGATTACCTGAAACAAGTATTACTGATTCTCTAATAACCATGAAGTAGCTCAAAATTTAGAATTTATTTTGAGCCTTTGTTAAATCTCTACTTTGGTGTGAGAGTTGACATGAAAGAGGGGATAGAAAAGGAATATTCAAATTCAAAATTGAATACTAAATTCTTAATGACTTAGGTTCATGGGGGAATAAAGATTCATACACAACAAAGAACAGTCAGAGAACTGAATATGTTTACTCTGGTAACTCAAGCCCTACTAAGTTTGTGCCAATATACAACAATTCATTTCAAAAACATATTAACTCAGTAATTATGTACAAATTAAGTCCCAAGCAGTCACAGATATTCATAAACGTTACAAATTCAGCCCTTGAAAGTACACCACAGAAGGATCCTTAAAAAAGTTTTGTGTGGAGTTATCACTTTTCTGCACTCGAGCCAACTGAAGTTACAGCTCTTTGTTTTTTTCCTCTTAGTTAAATTAACTTAAATCAAATTTTGGAAGTCCTTTTTAGAAATAAGATACACACTTTAAGTGTTACTCTCCCTATGTCCTCTGATGACTTTTCTTTTGAGTCCCTTTACAAGCACACTGCAGCTAAAGATGAGGCCAAAAATTGAAGTAACTATGCTTAAATCAGGACCTCTCAGAACCTCAGCTCAACCTCTCAGATACTTTGTGGATCCACAGCCTAGTTTAGGGTTAATGTAGCATGTCAGAGAAGGCAGCTGAAAAATGAATCTATGAGGACCTCTGATGTCTTCCTCATTTCATTTCTTAGTTCAGTGGAAATTAACCTGTGCAAACATGTTTGTTGAAGTTGAACAATGCCTGGTTTTGTTTCTATGAATGAGAGTAGTAGTTTCATTGTGGACATTACGTTGTGGCATTACTGAAACTTAAGAAGTAGATACAAATAGACTGTGAATTCACTGAAAGACTTACTAAGGTACATATTGTTCATCATTGTTTTTTCCCAGTTTTCCCAGGAAACATGTGACTTTCCCTGCTCAAGTAAAGCTGATATGTTGCAGCTTTGTGCAACATAAACTAAAACTGGTGCCTCCTACAGACACATTTTGCCTACTGAAAACAGACACATTTTCTGAATGTGCAAACAGGTAAATAGATATTTTCCGTGAAGTTCAACAGCAGTATCTGAAAAATGTGAGCTCATCTTTCTAGTCTGAGGCTGTCCCTCTGAGTCCTCGCCTCTGCCGATCTCCACAGGAGTTCATCGTCTAAGAAGGTGAAGGCTGAATAAGCTCAAATGTCCACATCGTCTGAGTCGGAGGTGCTGGATGATTGTGACTCCTCCTGAGACTCTCCCCACACAAACCTATAGTTGTTCTCCAACTCCTGCTGCCTCTTTTGCTCTTTGTAAACCTCTTCTGTACCTCCAGTCTGTGACACCAAAGAGACAAAAAGGTTAAAACAAAGCAACAACTCACATATGATTATTTTACCTGCTGAAATTTTAAAAGAAAAGTGTTTTAAAGAAGCTAGTCTCATGATCGGCAGGTCTAATGTTTTTCTGCTAAAAGTCTGAGACAACACACACTCAGACACACAAGGCAGACAAGGAAGACTGAGATAAGCTTGTGGTTGCTCAAAGGTATGCAGGTTTGAGCATGGCGGTAAGCCACCCAAATCCTAACTTATCCTGTCTTTAGGTGAGTAAATTTGAACATGATAGCCACAACAGTAATCACCCTCTCAGGAGGAACACTTTCCCTGTGTGGTACAGCTCATACGCAAGTGAAGGATTTATCTCAAAGAGTGCACTTATTTACAGTGCAGACAGTTGTTTGTCCAGGGTTATTAAAGAATGAAAGACAGAGAGAATGGCCACAACCTGAGACCTTATACCCATTTCTTAATTGCATGTTTAATGCTGTATGGGTACAGTGTGTTGTATGTAATGCCTTCAAGAGAACAGACTAGGTGGAATATAAATACAAAATTCAGAATAATGTTTATATCAGTGTAGAAAATACCTGAATTTAAAAGTTGTTTGATTTTGTAAACTTAGAATTTGCTTCTATCTTCTTAAGGAGCAGGTCCTTTTCCTGTACAGGAGCACAGAACAAACCAGTCCTGGCCATTTTTGTGTGGCAGTTATTATTACAGGAGTCAGAGGCTTCTGTGAGTAAAAAAAAATATGTATTGATATTTGATTTGATCCCAAAAGCATGACAGGTGGGGCATCACAGGAGCTTCTTGTCCCTTCACTGCCAAGAAAGTCGAGCAAGGCAGTGTTTTATCTGAAAACTAAGTATGGCTAAATTCCCGTTTCTACAAAATGTGAATTTAAGTCTCATAGATGTACAAATTTATCGTGCTTATTAAAAGTGTTCAAGGTAAGAAAACATATGAAACTCTTTAAAATTTGTATAGAATAAAACTGAGTCTAATCTGTTGGGGTACCTTTCATTGCTTCATGACACCAGACCAATGCATGTCAAATTTGCTTAACACTTACTGGTGAAGCAGGAAGGCAAATATGTAACACAACACCTGTGTCTGTTGACTTAAGATGTGTTCTGTGTGGTTTCCTCATGAATAAATACCAATATAGTATGATTATTCAACTCACATTCAAAGGACAAACAACAAAACCTAATACAAAACAAAAAAAAACCCTTTCACATCAGTAATTACCAGAAGATTTATGAGGAGCTCTCTGAAGGACTTTGTATCCTCTTCAGTTAACCACTGATCACCCGCTTCCTCTGCATTTTTTCTGGTCAAGATTTTCACTTCAATTTTACCTAAAGAGAAAGAGCAGAAGAAAAGACGGGCTTGCCAGTTGAGCAAGTGTAATTCCTGGTTTTTCAGGGTAGAAGAAGAAACATGTTGAAAATGAGAATTTAAAAAAATGGACCAAACAAAAGAGTGGATGGAAAGGAAAGGACACACATGGATTACACACCTTTCATGTCCCTTGGTCTTTAACAGAAGCTCAGATTTCTGTCTGATCTGTTTTGCTATTACGACTGATGGACAGCTGTGATTAGGACAACAACATAAGAGAGCACTACACTAATGTCTGATCACTAATTTTGGCAAAATATTTTTTGGATTATTTGTAAGAGCCTGTGTGGTCAACTGCTCTCTTCTTTTCTAGTGAAATACTGAATTCAAAATCTAAATTTGACAGGAATGTTCTTTTTGACAAAGATGGAGAGGAGGAAAAGGCTGAAAATTACAGATGGAAGAGAGAAAAGGCCTTGAGTGTTTTGGGCACTCCCCCCTCGTACCTTCTGCCTTCAGTCCTGCTTTCTCTAGCTGTTCTTTAACCACGTCCTTTATGTGCTGCCACTGGGGATCTCCTTCGCCCATCTCCTGAACTTTGACCTCCCCATCAGGGCTGCTGCCCGTCTTATACTTAGTAATTTTGATCTTAACATGGTCGTCAGCTGCTTGGTCTGCGGTGACGAGACAAAAGAGGGGACAAACAACACAGTTCACCGCAAAAGCCGTCAGCAGGGCCACAGGATGGAGGAGGCAGGAGCCAAGAATGACTGATGAATAACATTTTACATGTAAGCACTGGTATACACTTCTTCTGATGTGATTGAGTTCATTATTTTTGATTTAATGACTCTAAATTACCCAAAGATACATTCATGGCAGCAGGAGAAGGCCTGTGACTAACATTTTCTGTGGATTACAATATAAACGTACCTATTCTGGGACAAAAGATGTCACAAGAAACATGAACTCTGTATATGGATGAAAAGTGAGGATGATGGATGCAGTGTGCAGACATGAGCATAACCACAATAGGATGGTCTCCCTGGTTACCTGGCTGCTTTGGAGCCAGGCTTGGGCTGCCTCTGGTTGGATCGTTGCCTCTCTGAACTCCTCCTGTTTGATGCTCCACGTCCTGGTCTTCTTTCTCTTCCAGCTGATCGAGGAGCTTGTCCAGAGTAGTCTCCAGTGTCTGTGTTGCCTGAGTGCGATCAAACTCCCCTTTCAACCCTTCTGTCTCCAACTCCTGCTGGGCCTGAAAAACAGAAAGAATGTTACAACATTTCTTTGAGGGCAGATCTGCCCAGGAGAATTTCAACACACATGATGTCTCTTGGTCAACCTCATTTATGATGTTGTCAAACTCCTTCTGCATTTCCTCCTTTATCTCTTCAATCTTGTCTGAGGGCACTGAAAGGTCTGTCATTTCTTCCTCAAACTCCTGAAGCAAGTGCTCATCTTCGTCTCTCTCATCCTCCCCAAGCTTCTCTGTCACCCCGTTGCTTGTAGGTTTCTCTTCTTGGTTTTTATCTTGATTTTGTGCTTTCTGTAAACATAACCCTCAGTGAGGAAAAAAGACACCCAAGAGACGCAAAAAGTATCACACTAATCACAACGTGCACTGACCTTCCTGTTACTCTCCTTGAGGTGTTGAACAAATTTCATCAAGTCTGCTGGGTCAGTGATGATTTTGAAGTTGAATTTTTCTACTGAAAGATGTTAACATGCAGAAAACAAGTGTTTAGTCAACACTAAATGACAGCATGTTTAACAAATTATTTTGGGATTTTTTTCTTGTGTGTGTGTGTAGCAAGGTAGCTGCACAGCATACCTTCCTCACTCTCATCAATGACTTCATTGTCTGTAACTGAGTTATAGTCTTCATCTGCTGCCTGTAGAAGAAAAAAAGTTGATGTGAGTCATTGAGAATGTGTTTACCCACTGCTCCCTCTAGTGTCTGGTGTTCAACAATGAATCAAAAGCTTGACTGTTTCAAATTTATCAAGCTTACCAAGGGGACTAAAACTAATTTTAGGAAGTGTTTTGTTCACCTGATCATCATGTTTAGTTGTTTTTGAACCCCCAGGCTTGGACACCCCCTCCCAGAATTCAGAGTCTCCTCCCTCCTCTGATCCAGCATCCTCAGACAGATGAGCAACTCCTATCAAAACAAAAGAACATCATTTGTGAAAATTTAAATTCTTTTATTTAGGGCCAAAAAACTTTTTATCAACTGAAGTGTACCTTCTTTTTCAGACCCACTGGAGTCGTCATTGAATGCAGGTGATGTTTCTTCTGTCGTAACTTCTGCTGCTCCATCTGTTCCTTCACTTCCTGCTAGTATCTCATCGAGACTCCTTAGTTCCTCTGAGATCTGCTCTACTTTACGCTTTGTGTCCGCTGAAAGAAACAAAAATGAAAAAAAGAGGGAATAAACCTGCATTGTAGCATTAAATTCATGACAGAGAATGTTACATTTTGAACAGCATTTAATGATTGTTTATTTCAATATATCCCAACTGATACCACCATTACATTTTGATAATGCTTTCAGATTTAGTTTTGTTCCCATAAAAACCTCACCAAATTTCTCCAAAACTGCTTAATAGTGACCTTCAGTTTTGTGAACTTACAGACTTGAGCCTTGACGTAGTCCATGTACTGCTGGGCACTTAGCGCAGGTTGGCACACAATACCCTGGGGCTTGGCAGTGGATGGTGGCTTCAGGAATGGGTGCTGGCAGGTGCGACTGGTGTGAACCGTCAGCACATAACGGCATGACTGAGGCTCGTCTACTCTGGCAATGTAGTCACTCGCACCTTCTTCGCACACAAACTATCAAAAGAAAACCCAAAAACAGTTTAGTTGTAAAGTTGTGTGGTCATGTGGACATGCTGTCAAAACACAAGTTTTCAAACTGGCATTAACCCTGTTCTTAGGACAACAAAACGCTTGCTGCTTTAGACCAAAGGGGGGAAAAGAAAACCACACAGACAGCATGCAAACCAAATACATCTTGCATTCAAATATCTTACTCGAACTTCAGTCTCTCTTGGGTTTCCATTGAGGTCGCACTTTGAGCCGTTTATGTAGGACTGACTGTGGTAGCGCTTCAGTCTGTGCTGTTTGGATGCCTGTGGAACAAAGGGGACAAGAAACTTATTTGTATTTTTTTTAGAAACCGGCATAGTGCACCATCGAAACACAAGATGTGTTGTTTCTGACATTGAATAAACAGTACACTGAAAAAATCTTGTATACTTCAAATTAAAAAATCACCTAAGACACACAAGTAGATTTTAAATGCAAATATTGAGCTTTTTTAAGTTTCTTTATGTGCAGGGGCAGCAACATGCCTCTTGGTAATGTGTAAATTAGTGGCAAAGGGGGATGTTAAGTTATACAGAGAAAACCAATTGACAGCTTTCTTCTGTCTGCGGTGATTACTCTTTGTGCTATTCACATTTAAGTCTTTCTTAATGTTGGTATGGTATGAAAAACAATTCCTGCCTGAGGATAACATGCTCAAAATAATGAAGGAGATGGAGGTCAAGTGTCTGTTGTGTGGATTAGCAGCTCTTGATGTTATCTTAACCTAATCTACAGAAGAGAAAACAAGAAACTGACTGTTTTTTGGAAGAGATCATAATTTCTGTTTTAATCTATCAAAACAATTAACAATGTTCAATAAGTTGAAAAAAATCCCAAAGAACATTTGCTTTGTTCTTCAACCAGTTTTGCATCACCGTGTTGTATTTAAGTCTCGTCATGTAAGATAAAGGATGAGCATGCACTTAATATCTGTCATACAATACAGTCAAATATATCATTATGAAAACAATAAACAAGAAGAATACACTAACGCTTTGTTTCCAACCAAACTTCCAATTAGATCTTGCCAATTATAATCTGATAAGAAGTCCTTCTTTAAAACCACTTTTTGATCTATGTTCTGAAACTTATATTTGACAACCTCACAGCTAAAATAATGCTGGCAAGTCACATTTCCTGCTCAAGTCATTCAAGCGTGTGGAGAAGTAGTTTACATCTACATGAAGCCGAGCACAAGTCTCAGTTTCAGTACAGAAAGCGTCAGCACAACCTTGATCTACATCTAATGGATGTATGACTTGATAAGGTATAGTCCATTTTTCACATCCTATCACAACATGAGTAGGATATTGGCTTTTTATCAGCTGCACCAAACAGATATTTCATAGCCTGGATCTCAGCAGTTATGATGAGGATTTTATCATTGTTAATGCTGGGAATCCAGTCTACTGTAATGTCTTTTTTAGGTTCGAAACAACTGGAAAACTGTACAGAGACATCAGGCTTCATATCAAAACTTTGTTTTATGACAAGATATCATCAGCCAACTTATCTCTTTGAGGGCCACAAGACCATGGTTTTTCCCAGTCTCAGCGCATCACATTTTTCTGATCATTTTAAAGGATTATGAGAGCAAAAGTAGCTCTGTTGTTATGTGCATATTAGGCTTAAAAGTGAGATCCCATCGTAAGTGACTCCTGCACACACATTTGAAAATGAAAAAAATTGGCAATGTTTATCAAGCAAAGTCAACATTTTGATCACATGGGGTTCTGGTAAATTAAGCACTTCATGACAAAAGAGGGGATGTGACATCATAATTGACAGCTCTGTTGCCAGATGTGGAAAAAAATCATAATGACAACAAAAAAAGTTTATAAACCTCTCCTCATAGTGAGCATCTGCTAAACTGAGATAAGAATTATATATTACTCGTGCAACATGTTGGCAGAAGGACCCATAGTAACAATACTTGGCTTCACTTTTGCACAACAGTAGATGGAGGCTAACCGTTTATATTATATTTTTCATATTTAGTCATTTAGTTTAATTGATGGATAGTCAGATAGCTAGATAGCTAGACAAATAGATAGACAGATGGACAGACAGACAGCTCAAACAATAAACTTTTTGCAACTTTTACCTTTGCTGTTTCATTGCTCCAATCAAATTCAGATTCATAATAACCCAGAAATAGGATGTCCCCCTTGATCTCTGTATCTGGGTGAAAACAAGATAAGGAAAGAACAGATTCTCAGGCAGGGTGAAAAACAAGAAAAACTGATGTTAAAAAACAAGAGTGTGCTACGCTCACCTTCAAGGTGGTATTGCCTGATGTGCTGACCGTGGCAGAACTCATACGTCCACCAGTCCTTTGTCTGCAGGAAGAACATTTTTTTTCACTGTTAGGGTTTCGACTCTTTCCCGAAAACTATTTCCCAGGACATTTTCTACGGACCACTACGAGCAACACATTTTTCAACCTTCAGTCACGAGGTGCCAAGTCCTAATAGGGTCTGAAAAGTCACCAAATCTAGTGAAAAGTCAAATGGAAGCACTGGGTTGCAGAACTGCAAATTTGGAAATGCAAATTCGATTAGCTGGGAGCGTCACATGGGGTACTGCGCCAACTAGGAGCAGAGAAGCGCTGTTGCCCAAAGAAAAGGTGACAACAGATATGCAGGCACATAATTTTTAACCTTTTCAATTTTTGTTCACACAGCAGGGAGAGAGTAAATAATCTCCTAGGAAAACTTAACCGTTTCCAGGACATTTGACCTTCTTTCTCATATTTCATACATTTTCCATGACGGGCAATCGGTCAATCTTTTTCTAGGTTTCCCAGGGTGCGTGGGGACCCTAATTATGCAGCTTGCTAAATATGAAGACAGCACCAGAGATAATTCAGTACAATTTTACAAATATGCAACACATTCACTCTTTATTCGAATGAAAAAAAGAAGTAACAATATAACTTGTCCTTCAGTATTTTTCAGTCTTCAAACTTGCTGGTCAACCACTGACAACATTTTTAAGCATACCCCTAAACCCCTAAATCTCCTATTAAAAATCCACCCCTGAGATTTACTGAATTATTTTGCAAACTCTTAGCTTCAGGTAAAATTCACTTGCCCACCATTCACTTATTGAATATTCACAAGTCAAGAGGGATGTTTTTATGTTTATAAATTACAATTATCTGGCTGATGACAGAAACACTCCTTTTTGAATGTCATCTGGTGGTTAGTTTTCCATCTTCCGTTGGTAATTTTTTTTTATATCAAAAAGTTTAAAGACTATAAGGACTTTGGTTACACTGGAGAGAGAGGTTAGCCAAAACGTTAAACAGCAGCAGCTTGATTGACAATTACATCCTCAGTTTATGAAATACTTCACCATTTTGGAGCAACTATTTTACTTAATTGTATCACAATAATGAATGTTGAAAGTTAGTCTCAACTGTTAAATAGCTTCAAGTATTCTACCTCTGTGTATTTGTATGGTGTTACACACACTGTTGAGTTGACAAAAAAGGGGGAAAATGTTCTGTGCAACAGTTTGTCTGCTGTTGGCAGCCTGTTTTTTAACTGAAGAGTATTTAGTTTTAATTGTCTTCCTTGCAGCATGATCAACAGTTACACTTCATTAAAAACTCAAGCCCACTCTGTATAACACAAAGCCTCCATAACTATGATGTGCTTAACATAATTCAGAATGTACTAAACAACTGTGCACGTACAGGGGAACATGTTTGTGAAGAAGGGAGTGACGACTTGAAAAAAGGAGCTGATGCCATAATCAGGTAATAATTCTATAAAAACCAAAGTGTGTTCATGTCTGCAACTACCTGACCCTTTAAAAATGAATCTCAAGAGAGCATGACCCACATACTTTTCTAGTCTGCTTCAATAATCAACATTGTTTTGGGAAGTGACAGGCAGCTAAGATTTTCTTCCATGGTTGTTCACAGACAGTACGCATTTTTGGGAACCTGACAAATCTGTAAGTTCTGATATGAGAGCTTGAAAAAGATTATATTTTGTTATCTGTTGGGAAAAATGCGTTGAGTTTCAATTAAACTTGAAACTAGATTGATAGCTTTCTAATTTTTAACAGGTTCAATAATTGATAACTAGCTATTGAGAACATACCTTCACCAGACACTGGTTATTGTGCATTGGACTCAGTAGGTCTGGGATGTCAGGCCCGGTGTACCCTGAAGATTCAGGCTCAGGTGCCACATCCTGATGAAATCGTACAGCCATGGCAGGGAGTCGACACTCATACAGCTGCTTATACTTGTTGGACACCATCATTACCTCCTCTGTTTTGGTCTGAAGGGAGAAAGATTATGCCATGCATTGCACCTCTGGGTGTGACAGATATATAAGTGAGTCAAGCACTGAAGGTGCCTACCAATCAGGTTTTTAGTTATCCAGTCAGTTTTCAAAATGAATGAAGTGATAAGTTCAGATTGTTGCAACAGCTGTCAACAACGAAGCTGCGTAGGTCACTTGTAAACAACGGCTGCAAACATCCGTCTGCATTAAACTTCTTAATTTCAATTGCAAAAACAAAAAATATTAAACTTTAGCTACGCTTCTCCCTAGCTAACATGCAAGATGTTTTTCATTTTCATGATTTGAGACAGAAGATATCTGACGTAAGGTTGTAAAAGCCTACTTTCGAGCTAGCAGGCTAACAGTTAGCTTCCCAAACATCCACTCACCTGTCCCAGGATGACGGGATCGGGGAGAATTTGAATCCCATATTTCATCTCATTCAGTTCCTCTAAATTTAAGAAGGCTGAAACACAGAGGGCGCAGGTCAATAAGACTATATACAACCTTTTTAGCCACCATACCAAGGAAGCAGCCATGACTGACTCTCTCCTCGGTAACCCCCATTTGTCTCTGACAGCAACAAAACACTGTATGCCTGACATGGTGGCAGCTGATTGGTCGAGACACGAACAGCTGCTTTGTCATTGGCTGATTTTCCTTCTCTCGTTCTAAGATGTGTAAATTACCTGAACAGACCATAGACTGTATGGAACAGACGCTCTGTGGGGGGGCGGTGCTTACACACAGACCAGCAGTCATCATTTAACAACGCACATGTCAGCAGTCCAAGTTAGAGACATGCGACACTGCAATTTTTGATATCGATCCGAAACCAAATAAATACAGGGCCAGTGTTGAATATGTCAATACTGATATTGATATATTTTTACTTAAAAAAGAGGTGTTAAAATCAATCAGGAATTACTCACAACCACAAAAACTCAATTTCTGTTCGTAAATTAATGTAAATAACTAATTTTTCAACCAGAAAATAATCATGTTCTTCATTTTTTGTGCTTTTTCGTTTAAAAAAAGCTAAAACTGAATATTCCTGGATATCAAAAATTATTATAGTCAAGCATTAAATGCATAATCTTGATCAAACAGCTCGCACATGCTGACAGATGAACAATTTTGACAAGAATAAACAATTTTAAGTAATGCAAGTATTGATGGATGCTGATAACGTTGGTATCGATATATTCCAGACCCATCCGCCCGCCACTATAGAAAAATTGTATCTTTAAAGAAAATGAATTCACATATTGGTGCGTGATGACATCGCATGCGCGCGTCCTCCTCCTGGGCGCGGCGTTAACAAATTGGCTTGTACATAATAATGCGGATTTTTTGAAGGGGGGTGTCTATATTGTACAAGTAGAATGAATTTGTTTTCAAGCCATGAACTCATAAAATGTGGTGTTAATGGTGAAAGCACGTTTTATGTAGTAATGTAATTATATACTGAAGGCTGTATGCAAATAAAGTCAACCCGCCGGACGGAACAAACGCACTCCACACTCAAACATTCCCACGCATGATTCCAGAACCGAAACGCACACCCATATGTGCAGACTTTCACATCAACCCATCTGCGCAGCCTCACGAGTGCATATTTTGTTGAAGATCATAATGGACTTCTTTGGTTGTCAAAAGAGGGTCACATTAAAAGCATGTGCTCTTGTGCGTCGGAGCTGTGTGATGCTGCCGCTTTACAGCTTGACCGCTGAGTGTTGCGTTTAGGTGCGGTGGGTGCACTCTCCGCTCCGCTCCGCTGTTGCTGCAGGGGGAGCGTCCATCCACAGCCTGCAGTGCTGCGATGTGCGGCTGCTTTTCTTGCCTCCTGGCTGCTCGGCTCCTCCACATCTAATCCCATTTACTCGGCCATTGAGGAGGGGAGTCATTTGGAGGAGCAGCCTCCATGCAGGCGGGAGGTGAATCAGCTCATATAGTGCGTCTTTGAAACTGAGGTGAGCTCCTGTTTATTTGCTTTGACTGTACTTACATAGGCCTATTTGTCTTGCCTTATTTTTGTCAGTGTTTCTGGTTCTAGATGGGGCGTCTCTTGGGCAAAACACGGGTAGAAAAAATAGATATGCGTGGAACATCTAAGCGCCAAGTGATCCCTAGATGTGCTTATAGCATTCACACAATGTTATCGGAAGACGTCTCAATCTTTTCTCCCCTCTGTCTTGACAAGGTATGCTAATAGGCCTGTCTTAGGAGATCGTGTGTAATCTGCAGCCAAGATCTGATGCTCGCTTGTCCTGATTGCTTAACAGATGAATGCTTTACATTAAGACATATTGTGATGTTTGAGGATGATGTCCTTTAGGGAGGGGTCGCTGGTGCAGAACTGCGGTCATTTCATTGAAATTTCACGACTGAAATGCAGCATCAAACCTGTCACGCACACTTTGGGAGGGACCCACGGAGCTGTGTCCATGTTTAGCATGTCCACAGCTCTCCTTACCTCCCCATAGGCCTGTTTGTAGGTTAATTAAAATCAGCAGAGCCTAATATATAACACAGAACACAGTTTCACCCTGATTGGCCTCCGGACATTTCACCCTGATTTAGATCATCTCACATCATTTCTTCTCAAATACTAATTATTCCATATGCACAGTCTACATCCACGTGAGTGAAAGGTTAGAGCCACCACTGCAGGGTTTATTCACTGGGCTTAACAGGACTTAACTTACATTTGGAGTCAATACAATCACATTTTTCATGATCTCATTATTTATGATGATAAACACTTCAGCATGCCTGTGCATTGGTCATATTTCATTTCTTTCACTCATGGTTAGAGTTAATCATTAACTGTGTGAAGTGTTTTATATTATCAGGAGGATTAAACTGAAATGATTATGTTAATTTTTTATTTTTTCTTGCTTTGGATAAATTCTTTTGAATTTTTAAAAGTTCTGTTGAGGGCTGCATGTTTGAAATTTGTTTTTTCATGTTATCAAAAGAATAGAAACCCTCTGCCTAAGGGTCTGATAGTGCAGTAAAATTTTTAATACATGGATGAAATTTCCAGCAATAAAATTAAGTCAATCTCTGTTCCAGAAGTGACAGCAACTTTCCATAAAACTTTGATAATCATAACACAGTGATCCTACCCTTCATCACTGATGGAAAAGGGCTTTTAAAAGTGCTTTTACGTGCTTTTAGAAAGGACATTTAAAGGACCCATTTCCTGTCTGGGATGTTTAGGTACACAAGTCATAAAAAGCCCAGTTGATTGGCTGTTCAGCTCTAATCCTATTCCTTTTTCTTCTGCATTGATTTTTTTTTCCACCTTACAACACAGCGTTAAATTAGTCTGGCCACAACCCTTTCAGGATTTTTCCCACAGGAGTTCGAAACCATGCACTAAGCTACTGCAGTACAATGTTTTATGTAATTGCATCTACTACGACCGTGTCAATTCGTTTCAGTCTGCTTTTTATACAACCTCATAATTATTTGTTTTTCCTGTCTTCAGATGGGGACGGTGCTTACTCATTTCTGTCACTATTTACATGGTCCCTGGAGATGCAGGTGCCTTCAGACGATACCCTTTCACTGACTGGATAGAGGCAGCTGGGTACAGTTTTATTTCTCTATTAAACACACAGGGCTGACTACCGTAAACAAAAGTTACTTGAATTATTTTACAATCAAGTCTTACAAACCATGTTGGCTATGATGGTTGTTTATATAAGCAAACAGGATTTTTAGAGAATACAATTTTGATTTGCCCCTTCATTTAACCTCCTGAGACCTGAGCTTTTGTTTGGAGTTTATTTTTTATTTCTCCTTGCTATTTGGGATAAGTAAGACCTCACAAGTGTAATAACTAATCGTCATCTTTGTACAGGAATTCACGTTTGTTGTGTAATTAGTTTGCTACTAGTCTTTAGTGGTAAACAGTATCCTTCATAACTATACTGTTTTATTGACTGAAATGGGTATAAAGTTGTGATATCACCAAAAGATAATGTGGTAAGTGTCTGTAACTGTGGCTTACAGATTAAAAGTTTTTAGAAATTAAGTTTCATGGGTCTGAGAGGCTAAAAGAGTTTAAAATTGATATACTTGACATGGAAAAGTCTGTCTTTTTGAAGTAATTCAGGGGTAAAACTTTTTTCAACGGGAAAAAAAGTCTTTGAGTAAGTACTTCCTTCCTGAGTTGTAGGGAGAGTAAAAGTTGTGCAAGAAAAGAAGCCAGAATGAAGGCCAGGAGGACAAGTGTCTCTCAGAGGACGACTTTCAGACAACAAACCCAGCCCTTGTCACCACACACAAAAGCAGTATCTCATAATTATGCTGAGCAGAAATAGATTTTTCGCTCCACCAAAGCTGGAATGTCAAAGAGAGTGTATTGTATCGAAAAGATTTCAGAAAAAGTTGGGTAATTGCCAGGTGCTTTTGCAGGGACAAAGAGAGAAGAGGACAAGTCGGAAAACAACTTCCAGATGTTTTGTTCCTATTCACTCCTCCAGCCCATGCATGTGTGAACCAGCTGTTATATGATATTTTTGAAATGTTTGGAACACAGGAAACTGAGGAGTGCTTTAACACCAGCGTCATTTTACTCGTTAGTTTCCGTATCACGTATGTGACCTTGTAAATCCTGAAGAATGCAGCCCATATGCTTTCTGACAATTTAGGAAAGCTTTGACATCAATTTCATTTTACTCATTAGTTTCTGTATCACGTATGTGACCTCGTAAAAGCAGAAGGCTGTGGCTGCAGCTCTGAGTCATGATGATGATGTACAGGACATTTTCCTGAAAGTCTGTCTTACATAATCTAAAAAAGAGTTTATGAAGTTCAGCCAACGGTTAATGGAAGGCTTCAATCACTTAAATTTCATAAAAGCATGTTGATATTTACTAAAGTTTCAGGCTTGTAGTAAAAAAAATCACTTTCTCTGATACAGTGGATAGCATGAATGTGCTGAGCTGGCCTTGTTAGATAGTAACACAGACTATGTCAAGCCTTGAAAAATTTACACTGGATTATAGGTATCATACAACACCTCTTTTTGATTGAACAAAAAGTTTTCCATAAGGACCAGGGGTAAAACAGCTGTGGGGTGTGACATGAACCACTCCTCTACTTGTGCTTCGAATATTTTTAATCAGCATCGGCAGTCCAAGACTAGATGGACCAATCTCACAAAATGTTACAGCAGCCGTCAACTTGTTCCTTTCAAACCAGAGCAAGAAAAAGCATGTGTGTTGTTTGGCAGAGGTCCAGTGATACTCATTTATGATGTGTGTTGTTGAGTAACAAGTCAAAATATCATCTCTGGTTCCTGGCTTCAGTCTCCTAAAAGCACCGTCATACTTGAGGTTTTGCTTTTCTACTTATATCAACACATTATAATCATCTTCTGCATGGGGATCCAGGCTGAGTGCTTCATAGCTGTGTTAGTGTTCAGTTTGTCTCATGAGATATAACTTAATATTTATACAGCACTGTGAATTCTGTTCCACTTTGCTGATATTATGACATGAGTCAGGGATATTTTTCTAGTTAAAGTGAAAAGCTGGAATAACATTAGACAACTGAGATTTTTGTAAACATCTGTATGTCTGTCCGTCAGGTTTCAGGATGCGCTCCTTGAGAAAGACTGTGTTGCTCGCCATCCTGGTGTCTGTGGTGCTGGTACTTGCCCTTCTCCACTCATGGCCCACCCGTGCCTACACCACAGTGGATGTGTGGCAGCGGCCGGGGCTGATGGTAGAAAGACGTCTTGAAGAGAAGCTGCCAGAGTCGGACCACCAGTTAGACAATATCCCTTTCCATGTGAGGGACAGCGTGGCAGGGTAGGTGTAAACAGAAAGCCTTATTTTAATCGTTGCCTATCTCCTATTAGACTACTTCACAGATATTCATCTCTGTTCTGCAGCTTGTTGTCACGCAACGGCTGCGTATGTGAGGGTGAGAGTGGAGGAGTAAATCTGCCCTTTGCTCAACTTCTGTTCCCTCGGGTGTCAGCACACCCGCTTCATACTGCCTTTGAGGCCTCTGAGCTGGAAGAAATAAAAAGGAGGCGGGCCAAAGAGTATAAGAGTTTCCAGAAAAGGTGTGTACTGTGAGTGACAAAGCTGGTTTTATTCATCCAATGTGAACTACAGCCATCTCTGGATTGTTTCGATGAAGACAATTGTGGCTCTTCTCCACTGTCATCTTAAAATAAGCCAGGACACAGAAGCAGTTTTGTAGAGATCAGAATGGAAAACTTGTGTTAATCATGAGCTGTCCACACACTGGCTGTCTTAAAACCTGAACCATTCAATCCTTTCTGTCCAGCAGTATCTTTTCCATCTAAGAACAAATCAACAGGTGGAAAAGTCTGATATTATTGACTCCTGATTAGTCAGATGAAGTAATTCTAGAGAGAAAAACTGGATCCTAAGTGTTTCCGTGTGATCCTTTCACATCTATGTTCATGTTACTTTCCCCTCTCAGGTCACAGACGCCTGCAGATATTCTTATCATTGCAGAGGCTAACAATCCATTGCAGTATCCAACACAGGGTGTGGAGGTACGACCCCTGAAAACAATCATCATCCCAGGTGAGATCTCAGCCACAGTGAGACAAATAAAACTCTAGCAGCCCAGTTTTACTGTTCTTGACTAAAGGATTTTGTGAAAGTGCAACCCCAAAAATAGGTCGTCAGCATGATTGATTTCCCTTCAAGGAGAGTGTCAAGAACCCCCTCCCTGATCAATAAATAAATTTGTGATTGAGTAAGAATGAATACATCAATTAATAAGTAAATGGTTATTATTTCTATCAACCATAAGCAGATGAAAATCAGCCATTTTCTTGCTCTTAATTTTATTTGCTGTCATATTCTTTCAGGTTTAGCCTTACATGACATTTCCAGAGACCATTACTCAGTAAGTACTTCAGTTTTTTAACAACGACTGGGCCATATTTCAGCTACTTACTGTCATTATTGTACACTGGTTGCCTGTCTATCACAGAAATTGTTTTAAAATTTGTCTGCTGGTGAAGGAGTCTCTCTTTGTCCCAGTGCCCAAATCCATCTCTGACATGCTTGTATCACCAGAGCCCTCTGGGAACTTGAGAACATCAGGGGCTGGTCTTCTGGGCTCAGAGCAGGATCAAAATGTTCCAGTGCATTGTTAGGTCTTTTGTACTGGTGAACCTGGAATAATCTTTTTGCCTGTAGTCTAAACAGATCTGAATTATGCTAACGTTTCTTTTGACACTGTGAGGCGAGCCTCTGGATGTAAACTTGAGTGTGTAATCAGTTATTATCATTACTTTTTGAGACAAACTTTTGCAGTTTCCGTTTAATTTTAATATACTATTATCCGACTGGCTGAACTGCTGTTATACATTTCGATCATATGTTTTACCGAATCTTTTACTAAGTTTTCTGCATGTTAATTATGTGTTGATGTTGGTGAGGCTGGATGTGTGCAGTGCCCACACAGATTGGGCAACTTTTGAGTCCTAATCCAGAGACCACAGATCAGTCTGTGAATCTGTATCCAGACAGAAAGTAGGACTTCAGATATAATTTCTGTCCTCATGGAGCTGATTATTTATTGTAATGATTCACAGAAAGACCAAACACAAATTGTGTTAAGGCTGTGAGTGGATTTTGCCATCACAGTTCCTCTGTGAGGGGCATTTGGGGCAATTTGGGGTGTGCCCGCCACAGATGGAGCACACTGTGAGCCTAAATCTACAAAAGAAGATTTTCTACAGTGTTAAAATCTGTTGTGAACAAAGTAAGAACAGTAGGTTATAGCACAGTGGATAAAAACATGAACCATGTATCAGGGTATTTAAATTTTAGGACATAAGTTTTCTTTTTACCTTTTTTTAATGTAGCCTGTTTTATATTTGAATGCCCAGAAATCACATTTCCTTTGCTGCTGGTAACGTTAGTGGGGTTTTTTCAACCCTGTAAATGACTCTGTAAAGCTCTATGTGAATGATTAGATATGATTGAACTTGTCCTGCCTTGCCTTGCATCCACCTGCTTTCTCTTGCTGCAGATAAACATCACTGCCTCACTGGGAACTCTAAACGTGGCTGCAGATGTACAAGGGGTTCAAATTAAAGGCGATGGCGAGATGCACATGACTCTGTCCAGCCACCAGCTGCCCAAGCTGAACCGTCAGCTTCAGTTTGTCACCTACACAAACACATTATTTCATCCCAGCACTGCAGACACAGGTGAGAACCTTAAAATATCTACTTTTATTTTACCAGTGATCTTCCTTCTTTACTTTCTGATAATTACATCCAAAGCTGGAGGGATTCCCAAAGTTTGTGCAGTTAAAGTACATCTCATCATGTCTTGCATAAGAAGACTTGAAAATGTAAACGTCATTGTCTGTTTTTGTGTAAAGGAATTAAGTGCCACCAGCTCTGTTGTGATCAAAGCAGCTGCTCATTGTTTTGGAACAGGCTACTTTCTTGCAGAAGAAAACTACTGAACTAGATGCATTGCCACTATAGTGTTTTGTCATCAAAAACATTTATCTTCAGCCAACAACTAGTTAGTCTAGCTTAACTTGACATCGCTGGATCATGAGAAAATGACCTAAAAATGCTTTGATTACTGTTGGTTTTTGATTCATCATAATGATCTGTTTTCACTTACCTGTTTGTGCGTTGAGATGAAGTACTTATAGTCCCCACAATAACCTGTGAAACTCTCCCCATACTCAATAGTCAAGTATTACACAATCTGTGGCTCCAGTGTGTTCACAAAAGTTTACTCTTTGCAGTCCATTCAGACACCGTTTGACCATCTTATTCAGTCCATGATGACAGTGAGCTAGCCTGGTGAACATACTTCTTGAAGGCCTTTTCCTTCAGTTCACATGCCTAAGTTGTTTCTCAATTGAGTATGATTCAAAATAAGTTATTTGAATGTTTACAATATATCTAATAACTATTTTATTTTCTGCTTAAATATAGTTTGGCCTTATATTCCAAGCTCACTTTGAAATTGTGAAATGGAAAAAAATTGGGGGAAAAATGACTGCCTCCCTATCGCTATAGGTTGTTTTCATGATGCATTACAAGAACACAAGAAACTCTCTGTTTATTTGTGTAAATCAAGTGCCACAGACACTAATAAACACACGTTTCAAAAACCGATATGGAATCAAGGCATTATTTGGAACCAGGTTTTCAGATGTTTCCAGTCGACAAGCTAAGCTTTGCTACCTGACTGTAGCTTTGGACATAGGTAAATAAGATTGATACTTACGTTCCCAACGCTAAAATACCTAACTGATGTATTGAGTATTGGATTTTAACTTCTGAACTAAAATTTCTATTTGTTTTTTTCTTTTAGTGCAGTTTGAGACAGAGGGACACCAAGCTGTCTTCACCATCAAGATCCATCATGGTGTCACCCCTAAACTGTATAACACTGGATCTAAAGGGGGTAAACTATAATACACTGACAGTATTTGGACACATGCCATCACATAATCACTGTATAACAATCAGCTATACTACTGAAAAAAGCTTTAGAACACCAGAATTTTACCAGGTGTTTTATGGAAATAGGAGCAGTTCAAGTCTAACTAATTGTTTGAAATGGTCCAAAGGCAAGTGGGTAGCTGGATGTAATAGAAAAATAAATAGATGAACAGCAGTCAAAGTAAAGAAACCTACAAATGCTGAACATGTAGAGGAACTTCCGCAATAGTTATGCAAAACTTTCTGCAGAGTTTTGATTTCCATAGTAGAAAGAATGCTTAGTGTGTGTTCAGTTGTTAAATCTGCAAAAGGAAGCTACTTTGATGAGTCAAATTTGATTCTAAGGATTTTTTCATGTCAGTGGTACATTTGTGCTAATCTCTCTTATCATATTACACTGAGACATTCAACTATATAATTTCAATAAAAAAATGAAAAAATTTAGATTGTTCTGAAAGTTTTGACCAATTGTTTTTTGTTTGGTATTTTGTCTCGCCAGAGTACAATGTCAGCGCTCTTGTTACCATAGCTACAAAGACCTTCCTCCGATACAATAAGCTCCAAGATCTTATCGACAGTGTGAGGAGATACTATCCCACTGTCACCATAGTAATCGCTGACGACAGTGAAAATCCTAAAACCATCTCCGGGCCTTACATCGAACATTACATAATGCCTTTTGGAAAGGTAGAGTAAAGAAAGAAGTCTTTTGCATCCTTTTTGTCTTTGTTGGTGTTTCCTGGGCTCAGAGCTCTGCTTCATGCGTCTCAGGGTTGGTTTGCTGGACGAAACCTGGCTGTCTCTCAGGTGACCACAAAGTACGTCCTGTGGGTGGATGATGACTTCATCTTCACAGCCAACACCAAGCTGGAGAAACTTGTGGATGTTTTGGAGAGAACAACTCTGGATCTGGTGAGTAATACGCTTTTTTGTTTGTTTGTTTGTTTTGTTTGTGTGCTGCTGTGAATTGTCAGTTGCATTACTTAGTTTGTTTCTGTTTAGGTGGGCGGCGCAGTGCGTGAGGCCACAGGTTACACAGCCACCTACAGACAGACCATCTCCATTGAGCCTGGAGAGGAGGATGGAGACTGTCTGCACATGCGGCGAGGGTTTCACCACGTCATCCAAGGCTTCCCTAACTGCGTGGTGACCGACGGGGTCATCAACTTCTTCCTGGCCCGCACGGACAAAGTGCAGCAGGTCGGCTTTGACCCCCGCCTTGCCAGGGTTGCTCACCTGGGTAAGTTTGACTCAGATGAAATGTTATCCATATAAAGTACACAGCTACAGTTACAGTGTGACTTAAATGATCAAATAAGATTATAAGTTGATAAATATAAAGCATTAGTTACCTTTGTTTTAAAGTCATAACATCCTCAAGCAAGTTTATCATCCTGGCTGGCAGAAAAGTGTTCCAACATTTCATGGTTTAAAGATAAAGATCATATAACTGTTTCTGAGATGATATCTTGTGCTGATGATTCTGCAAATCACGTAAACTGTGAAAGTAATTAATCAGGGAAAGCAAGTATCGCAGAATCTTTGCTTCACTGTGATTAAACTAAATATGTGGATTAAATTGAATTTGTTATCAATCAATTATAGGGCCCCAAAAATCCAGTTTCCACCATGTCTTACTTTTAAGAATCAGGGAAAAAAATGTTGTGAACCATCGCCAGAAAAATCATAGTTTTTTGGAGTTAAGTTGTTTACTACCCCTTTTAGCAAAACCCACAGAAAATCCACAGAAAATATTGCTTCGTCATTTTGTTAATGATATATTTTTTCTGTCGCATTCGGGTGGTTCTGACAACTTTTTTTTCAAGCTTTTGACATACTTATTTTCTAAAACTGAGCAACAACTTAGATGTTTTTCTTACTTGAACATTATCAATGATTTCCTGAAAAAAAGTGTGTGGATGATTTCATGAGAGAAGCCATTATCAAAAGAGCCAAAATACAACTTCAGCTGACTTTAGTAGTATGATAACCCTTAAAGGGGTAGAAAACTTTGTAATATTGTTCTGACAGGTTTTGGAAAAAAATACTTATCATTTTAATGAGATATAGGTCTTTGAAACCCATATACCTAATATGTTATGTTCAGTGATATAGGGTTAAAATGTTTTTTTCCCACTTAATGTTTCAGAGTTTAAAGCAGCTAATGGAGAGAGCAATTTTTCCAAATTCATGTTTCTCTTTTTCTTTTTACCATGAATCTATACAAATAGTTTTATTGTTTGAAAAACATATGAGTGATTACATTAGACATTGTAAATGCGGCTGACTGGTACATTAATTTCTGTTGTTCAGAGTTTTTCATCGACGGCCTGGGATCCCTCCATGTTGGCTCTTGCGATGATGTCATTGTCAATCATGCCACCAAAATCAAACTCCCCTGGGTCAGCCAATCGGAGAGCGACAAGACTTACGCCAAGTTTCGTTATCCACCAGCCTCCTCTGATGCCACACACACAAAAAACGGCCTCCTGTTTTTCAAGAATCGATTCCAGTGTTTGACTCATAATTAGCTCCTTCCTCTTTGCCCTGAGGGTTCCTCGCTCTTCCTGAGTTGCCAAAGACGTTCTCCCCCACCACAACCCGTCAGATAAGATTTCAGACAAACGTTTCACTTTATTTTTTCCAAAAACTTGAAGATATTTTTGGCTTTACTGGATTCCTGGTGTGTTGTCAGTCAGTATAGTCAGAAGAAGTCAAATATAAATGTTTTGAGTGGAAACATATCCTCTTGTTTACACAGACTCAGTTCAATCACAGCATATTCTTCATGAACATTAGGTTACAACGAGATTTTGCTTTTTGTCTGTTAAATTTTATCTGGCTTAACATCCTTAAGTTGTTGAGCTTTGGGGTAACATGGTAGCATCTGTGCGGTCTGAGTCACTTTGTTATCATTGTATGCTGATGGAGGAGGAGGAGGTTCATTTGTCCTTCGATTTGCACTATCCAACAAGAAGCATGGAAAAGCAATAGTGACAGATGAGGACTGAGCCTTAGTGAGAACAAAAAGACACTTTCCTGAAAGTGACAATCTTGTACACACAGAGCATAGGTATCCTTTTTACCAATGCCACATGAAGAACGGTCCAGAACTTTTCCAGCTGTGGTACCCGTGCTCTTTGTGCCAAGGCTCTCTGTTCATGTTCTGGTTTTGCTGCCCCCCATTTTACCGAAAGTCCTCTGTGTCATTTGCAAGTTCGGTCCTGAAAATCTGATGCGACCTGATTTGTTTTTGTCTGCTGCTGTCTTTTGCTCCCCATGTTTCAAACATCTAAAGATGCGATGTGTTTCTGTCCTGCTTGGCTGATGAAAAACGATGAAAATGATTGCATCTTAACATGCTGCCTAAAGAGGGAAGTAGAGTGAACCAAAGTGCATGTTTATTTTTCCTCCTTTTAAGCAAAGGAAAGAGATCAAACACACACATTGAGACAGATTTAATGAGAGCATGATGATGAAATGACTCAGTGAAACAGTTTCAGTGGTCAGAGAATGAGAGGAATAACTGAGTGATACCCAGTGAAACAAAGTCAACAATACAACAAACCAAGTCCTTTTCATATCTCTCCTCTGAGGAGAGTTTGTGTAAGTCAAAGACTGATACACTCATGCCTGAGGTGACGATGCTGTTCTTTTATACCATGGCCTTTAGATGGCGCCCTTGGTTTAATAAGTCAAATGAGTTTTAAAAAGTCATTTTTTTTTAGCAAAGAGGTGCCAGAGATTCACCCTCAGAGTTGTCTTGATGTCCAGAGAATTATTTTAAAGATTTTTGATTCAACGTTTCAGAGAAGTTTATAGAGCTCTTTATTTACTTTTTCAATTTGTTCAGCGTCAGCCCTGTGGACGGGAACCAGCTGACAATGATATGCTTTTGTGTAGGTGTGTGTTCAAAATCTTTCTTACACCAGATTCGCAACAATCGGCAGATCTGTAGATGAGCTGAATTTTTTTTAAACAAAACAAACGTTGATATTTATTGTATTACACTGAATTTACTTGCCTGCCTCACCCAAAAAGCACTGGTTTGAGTCATCTTGTCACATCAGTTTTATCATTATTTCAGGTGTTAAGAAATAAAAAGGTCTGTGGAAATGTCTCTCTTTTACTGTTCATGAAGAAACACAAGAAGTCAGAAAATCTGGGGTGAAAACAAATGTGATTAACTTCTTTCTGCGATAGTCGAAAGTCTCTCAGGGCTCAAACCTGCTCCTGAAGTATAAGATAAAACAAAGTGTTGCAATTATGGAAACAGGTCTGCTAAATGTGAAAAGTGTGATTGAATGCTTATAATCGTTTATGTTATTACCTCAAACACAGATGTCAGTTTAGTGTCATTTCAGCGCTATAAAAGAACTAATGTGATTGAATTAGCCTTTCTGTTGAGTTTTATAAAAACATTTCAACAATAATGTTTTGGAGCTCAGCTCGTCATCAAATGATGGTTTCAGAAACAGAATAAGTTAACAGGGAGCTATGATGCCTGGTATGTGAGTAAGTTAAGGGATGAGACTTTACTATAAATACAAAAATAAATAATGAACTAAATAAATCTATACAAGAGAATAATTAAATGGAAAAGACACAGTCCATAGAGTGTGAAAACTAACATGGACTAAAGGTAACTAAAGGTTTTGCAGGTTTTTCCACCTGTTGTTTATATCAATCTATAATTATATAAAATTTGTTATTTATCTTGGGTAGACAACTTTGAGAACAGTAAGATGTGACCATGATTCCAAAACGTCTAAACGGGAGTTTCTGAACACAGGAAAAAATATATATATGTTATTTAACTATAACATGCCTCAATTAGATACCAGGTAACAGATTTGTCTTTGAACTAACCAGTTTATCTTACTTTAATCTCACTTTATTTTTTTAGTTTGCATGAGTTATGTAGCATCAATTTGACAACGGCGCATGAGTGTCTACAAATTATCCACTAGAGGGCCCTGTACACCAAAAAGCTCTCTGCCCACACCTGAGTTACTACTGTTTTACATCAGGTTTTCAACTATAAAAGACAACTTTTTGTTTGTTTGTTTGTTTGTTTGTTTGTTTGTTTGTTTGTGTGTGTGTGTGTGTGTGTGTGTGTGTGTGTGTGTGTGTGTGTTTGTTTTTACTGCAAATTGGAGAATCACTTCAAACTGAAATGCAGTAAAGAATTAAAAGAAGAAAAGTACAGCTTTATTTTACTTAAGTAGTTTTTTTTAAATATTACATTTTGATGTATTGCGAAATTGAGAATCCCTTTACGAGTTAAAGGTATGAAGGGTTTTATTGTTTGATACTCAACAAGTTTCCTACAAAGAGCCACAAGAGCACCACAAAGATATGGAAAAATCAGACAAAAGATGTCATTGATGAATAAGATTTTTGGGCAGGCTTTTTTTTAAAAACTAAAAATGAGACTATATTGGGCCATTGTTCAAATATTTGGAATGTCTTGTACACATATGTTGGTACAAAAATCCCAGTGAAGAGATTTAAATGTTTGTTGAGTTGATTTATAAGGACAACCTTGAAAAAGAGTTATTCGGGGTGACCTTGATTGTCTCAAAATAAACATATTTCTCTAACATTCAAATAGTTCAGAAGTGATTAAATAAAAAATTAAATAAACAGTTTAAAAGGGACTGGCTTATGGATCTGCAGATAAAACTTATTATTCACAGATTTGGGACGGTCACCCCACATTACACCCAAAAGTGGCTTGTTCATTATGGTTTAAAAAAAATAAACAGGTATATTTGCAAATATGAGAAAGACTTAATGACTTCTCAGGTGTTTCATTGGGTTACCTGAATGGTTCCTCATTTGGTTTCAAAATTGATGTCCCAAAACTATGTTTTCTTGATGGTCACCTCAGTTGATATTTCATATGATGGACATATTTGGATGACATTCGTTTGTATATTATGATAGAAATATAAGTGCAAATGCTTCATAATTTTGTAGGTGAATGCAAAACATGTTAGAAATTATGCCACATAGGGAAATGGATGTATTTAACTCACAATCATCAAGAGGAGACCAAAAGACCATAGAAGTGTTCAAAATAACCAGATTCAAAATTCTGCGTAAAAGAGAAAAGACTACAAAGACTAAAGATCTGGTGTTTGATTACAAATAATGGAGCGTAGAAGTAGAGTGAATGTAGAAGTGTTTGAGCACCTTTTTAACCTGTTTGTCCAGGAGTCTGTCATGTGTTGAAACGTACAGAAACCCAAAAATTTTCTTTGAAGAAAGGCTTTGACAGTTATCACATTTTTTGTGTTTAATTTTGCAAGTGTGTATCAGGACAATACAAATCAAGGAGTTTCATTGACAAGATCCCATTTGAGATTATTGTACATCACAGATAAAAGTGATAGATACTTATACACATCTGTTTCTATATTTGTTCCCTTTCCTCTTTCTGCTTGATTCTTTGTCGTATTTCAGTGTGTTAAGTTCAGATAAAAACTGAAACAATGGCAGAATTAAAATAGCTCATCACAGGGAAAAGAAAAGAGACGGTTGAACAGACAGATCTGCTGGGAGTGCACAAGCAAATATATAACTCTGATGGTTTCAGATCCCCATGATGCAGCTATCTGAGGACAGTCTGGTCTGGCTGCGTACAGGGATTTGAGCTCATGGGTCTTAGGGGAATAGGGTGGAATTGGTCTCTTATGAAAATATTATGCGTTACAAAAATATTCATCAAGGAATTTTCATTGGAAAAAGTAAGAAATCTATGCAGTTAAACATAGAGTGGAGTTTCTGTGATGCTTTATTTTCCATGATTCACCTCATCTACTCTCACCATCTATGGAAGTGTGTTTATGTGGAGTGTACACACAATCAAACTTCTATCATTACACAGGATTAAATCCAGGTAAGAGTAAACCACAGAAGTATTACAAGGAAACTGTAGGACAATACACAGAGGCAGGAACAGTGAGATATGTGTGTGAGCAGGAGTGAAACAACGATCCTGACAGAGCACCACTGACTGCATGTAAAGACATGTTGAGTCCATGACTGAAAAGTCTCCCTAATGCAGAAAAAAAAAGTTCATGTCTCTTCGCAGGTCACTGCTGCTGCTGATCCCGGTAGTTTGGCTGACGAGTTGAATAAATCCTGCGCTCATTTAATGTGCTCACCTGGAAACTTGCATTCACACCCTACGAAGAAAAGAGTGGTGGATATCATTATTTGTAATTGTGTGGTTAAATACAGAATTTTAAATATGAAAAAAAGTATCTAAAGCATGAATTAGAGTTTGGATGTAAATGAAACAAGTTATATTGGCTCATATCACAAATGAACATTTAATACATGTTAATACCAAAGTAAATAAAGGCCACTAAAATACGTTTTGGAGGTTGTGCCTGGGAAATATGTTAAATATTTTCTGTATTGTAAAATTCTGACTTTTATCTCGAATCTTGAAAAAAAATCTAAATTCTGAGATTTAACTTGGAATTATTAAAAAAAGTTGTTTTTAATTTATTTAATTTTATTTGACTGCCTTATTAAAATAAATCAACATCCCTGATCCTTTTCATACAGTTAATGTGGCTGACAACAATGACGGTGTTGAAAACCAGCCCTGGTATAAATGTTTACATTCTTGACACAACACTTTTAAACCATACACTTGAATGCAACATACAACCAAACAATGTTCATTTATTCTGACTTTCAAAAGCAATGGACAAAGTAAGTATTCTAATAACACAAAGATGCTTTAATCTATAGGTGAAGTGTCATTTAATAACAGTAAAATGTGATTGACTGTTTGGGGACAAAAGGAAGTGCCTTTTCTAACTAAGAGTCTCTTACATAATCCAGTAATCCAGTACTGAATTAAATATTTTAGTTTTTACAAAAGCTGTTGAAAAAAATGACCATCTATAGTTCCCAATCTGTAATTTTTTGCTTTACTTGCAACTAGAGCTGTAATCCTGAAGGATCATGTTTTTAAAAACAGATGTACCGTATTTAAAGCTATTCAAAGACCTGTCCCTAATGGATAAACACAGAAGAAAAAAATAAATTTAGCTACGTGGGAAACCTGCCACAGTTTCTGCTCATACAAAGCAGGATGAAGACGGGACTGATCTAAAAAACACACAAAGGGAAAAGAAGAGGACGACAGTGACTTTGTGGCCAGAGAAGCAAGAACTATGTCATCAGACCATTTCCTTCACTGAGTGGAAGCCTGAGGTAATAAGATAAAAAAAAGCAGGTCACTGTTCTTTAAACTGAATGACTGACACCATCTACAGCCCCCCCCAATTTGTAAATCCACACAGAAACAACAACAGGATATTAAACAAAGGCAGCTCCAGGGTCATTTCCCCTCATCATCATCATCCCGACAACAGGAGGCTTTAGCTGCTGTCACAGAAACTGAGGTAACTTGGGGATATTTTAAGATTCTCAGAGATATGAGGGTGCGTAGCTGTTACAGACTATTGCCGTCCCTGAAAACCTGAGCTAGATAAGTGATAAATAAAATGGTTAAGATAAAAGTTTTCTTTATTTTTTTCTTTTTTGATTTAATTTAGAATCTCACCATCACAGACATTTGTACTTATTGTCCATTTATGGTTAGACAATAAAGTAAATTTATAAAGAAAAATAAATTAGTCAATACTTAAAAAGCAATAAGAAGACACAAAAATAAAACAAAAAAATAAAGTAGAAATAAAACAGCTTATTTGATTTTTTTTTAAAAAAAGGCTGATTTTAAGACAAGCGCAATTTTCAACAACAAAAACAAAAAAAGCTCTTTTTTTCTGTTTTTTTCTCTGAAATAGGTGTAAAGTTGTGATATAAACCTAAAGAAGCAGTGAAAAGTGTCTCTGAATGTAGGTACTAGGTCAAAGTTTTAAAAAATGAAGTATCCTGAGTCAAAGAGGCAGAAACGTAATGTCCTCTTATGTGGATGCCGGGTCTGTGTGTGTGTGTGTGTGTGTGTGTGTGTGTGTGTGTGTGTGTGTGTGTGTGTGTGTGTGTGTGTGTGTGTGTGTGTGTGTGTGTGTGTGTGTGTGTGTGTGTGTGTGTGTGTGTGTGTGTGTGCGCGCGTGTGTGTGTGAGACTCCCAAAAGAAAGTTTAGGTAAAAACACAAAAGCGAAACTTAACAAAGGCTTAAGTCACATTCAGCTAGGAGAAGCTACAAATAATGTATTAATACATTTTTGTAGATAACAACCATAATTCTGCAATTAATTGTGATATTTAGAATAAGAGAAACTAAACTTTTAGTTGTTATTATTCATTTATTTTGGGGCACGCCCTCTTGAGCTCTTGTGCGATGAGGCGTGCAAACTTGAGTGTTCCATTATACCGACACACCTAATCTTTTAAATTTTGATGTCAGGACTTAATTCTGTGTGCTCCATATTTTGTGAAGGGGTTTTGATGTACCTGAATACTGTGTAGGCTGCAGGTCAGTCCATTAGATGTCCCTCTGCTGTGTCTCTCATCAAAGGATGGATTGTGCTGTGTCAAAGAGGGCAGCGAGGTGTTGTAGCTGAGCAGACAGGGCTGCTGACGTCGGTCCATGGATGCAGAGGACTGAGGTCTGAAGCCACATGTTGACCCGATTGGAGACTTCATGTTCCTACCAAGGCTGTTTGACTTGCTCTCCTTGCGTTGGTACTCAATTGGTGACTGAAGAGCTGCCGGGTACAGGAGGAGGTATTACTTTGTTAAAATCCACAAAGAAGCACTTGAACTTTTGTGTTACAGGAGAAACTGTGAACTCTGGTACCATTTAGAAAGTTCCTCTGCGTCTCTAAGATCTGGACCACATCACTGAGCCAAGCTTCCTGTATAACTGGAGATGATGCCTGCATGATGAAGCGTGTCAAGCTGCCACTAGCCCCACGGGATGTCAGAGCTAAACAGCAGGGGTCTTCCTCAGAGTGATCCTCCATACCCAAACAGCTGACCTGAAGCACACAAAAGGTTATCAAACATTAGGAAACAACACAGAGCCAGATTTAGAATCAATTTAGAATAAAGTGTTACTCATACCTTGATACAGTTTTTAAAAGTGTACCCTGGCAAGGAGAAGCCTTTTTTCTTGTCTATTGGCTCACTGAAAATGACCAACTGCTCAAACAGGAAGACCCGCCTCTCCCTCGGCCTGGACAGTAGGCCGCCTTCCTGTTCACTGACAAGGAAAGTATCCTGCTGGAGCAACTTCCCCTGAGCTGTGATTTTCCCCTGAAGTAGAGCGGAGATGTTGTCACAAACTTTAGGTCATTCTGCCTATTATTGAGCCTTCTACTGTGATTAAAAGACCGACATTAGTCAGTATCTCACCTCAAAACCTTGGAGCCGGCCCACATTCATCATATCATTACAGCGTTTTGGCACAAAGCACATCACCTCCACTGCCATCTGACAGAAGACATTCAGTGGAAGTGGAAACAGTTAGTAAATAATTGATACAGACTCACAATGTAACCATTAATGACCATATTCCAGCCAAATAACAGCAGTAAATAACCATTAAAGCCGTCCTTTATTGTGGACTCTTATAAAGTGGCAGTAGCTTTAAGATTGGTAGTAAAGTGCCAATAAATTGACTGATATTTTTGAATGTTTCTGAAACTCACCTGCAGCTCCTCAACATCCCTCCCAGCTTTGCTGTAGTACTTCAGGAAGTCCTGTCAGAAAATGAGTGGTTTTGGATGGTTGGATGATTTTCTTTGAGTTTAAAAGATTTCAACAAAACAATAAAAGTCATTTACAGTTCCGCAGCAGAGTTCCAGTTTACCTCTCTCTAGATGACAGTGGCCAGGATGAGATCATATTTGTAATCAAAAAGTCTTTGAAAAGAAACATAACCTTTAAATCAGGCTGACTTAAATAGGCCAACATTGAACAGGAACAGGAGAGACATGACACAAGAGTATGTCTCCCTTCATCAGTTTTCCTCTACAGAGGGCGTAATTTTCTACACAGCAAACTGAACAGGATATAAAAGGGAAAGAGACTGCTGGCCGATTGAACACAGGTTATCTCATTTTTTTCAGACTGATAAAATTCACAAACATGTTTAGCGTGTTAAGAAATGTCTTTGGAAAGGTGCTGGTATTTGTGTTCAGAGGGATTTCTCCCTTTGACCAAAAATTTCTCTTTGAATTTTCTTGACTAAAAAGGATTTCTTAGCCTTAATTTAAGAAATTCACTCAAGAAATTTCATTTTCACAAGAAGATCAGGATTTTTTTCAGAATAACATGATCCATATAAGAAGGAGAAATAAAAAATGCACACCAGACAAAAGCTCAGGTCTTTGGAGGAGAACCTTTGACCTCTCTGGTGAAAACTGTTATTTTTATTAGTTTATCCTGTTGGAACCAAAATCAAATCCTTTATTTTAGATTTGAAGTAAATGCCTATGCAATGTTCACTTCAGTAGTCACTTTTCCTTCCCAACAATGGGATGAATGTGTAGATATAACAGTAAGAGGTTTCATCATGTTATACAGCAAACCTTCAGCAGCAGCTGGTACTTCATGATCCTCTGAACAGGTTTGATGAGCAGGTCGTTGAGCTGCAGCCTGTGGCCCAGCTGCTGTCTAAGCTCCTGTCAGGAGATAAAAACAAAGAGAGAGGCTGGCAAAAAGTGTTCAAGGAGTTTCATTTTACACAAAGAAATAATGGTTGTGTAAAAGTTTACTAACCTCAAAGTAAGTGTCAATATACTCAGAAACAATGTGCTCCGATTTGGGTTTATTCTGACAGTAAACCACATACATGTGCAGACGCCTTTCCTGGAAATGTAAAAACAGTATCAGAGTAAAATAAACCTCATGTCACAGTTTTTATAAAAATCTAGAACAGAATTTGAGCTTCTGAGAAGCTTCCATGCTCAGTACAGGCATATTTCCAAGTCTCCCAGGGTATTTCCTGAGAGTTTCATTAAACCAGTGCATGGATTTTGCCTCATTAAATAGTTCCAGTGGCTGAGAAAGAATGGTTTGATTTGATTTTGTTTAATTAGGCAACATAGAGTGAGATGGCAGGAGAAGGTAAGCTGAAAAAAAACTAAACTTATTCCAAACATTGCTTCAGATTTTTCTGCTCCATTGAAACAAGACACTAATGTGAATGTCCACTGCAACAAAAGAGATGTCACTGGATCAAATTCAACCTGGAATAATTTGGAGAAATTGGTTATCAGTTTTCACATGAAAAACTACAAAGCTCAGTATGAAAATAATACTTTTAAATGTTTTTATAGTTCCTCTGAGATCTTTAATTCTTCTCACACAGTGTGGTTGCTGAAGAGTGTCTTAAAAACTGATTGTCACCTTGAGGGGTCAGCAGCCAGATCAACTTAAGAACAAGAGCATCTACACTGCAGCTGCACTTTCAAACAAAAGTCATGTGGACTCTTCTGGATGGCAGAAGGCCAAGGCGTCACGTAAAAGCAGAGCTCTGATCTGTGTGACGGCTTCCACCTCCATCTGTACTTAAAAACATCCGCAGAGACCCATCTGAACTGTGTTACTCACTGATCTGTACACTCACATGTTTGATGAAGAGCTGGGCCAGACTGTCTGGATCCTCCACACATTTCTCCAGCTCTCCCAGGAAATAACTGTGTGACATGAAGCAGAGATGGGTCAGGAGGGGAGGGACCAGTCATGCGGACAAAACCACACACAAACACTATCACAGGCAGGATCCACACACCCACACGGAGCATGACAAAAGCTGAATAAACATGAAACATACGGTTCTTAGGAAAATTAAGTGTAAACTGTCAAATGAAGACTGGAAGGAAGTTCTGACTCACTCCTTATGCCAGTCAAAGATCTGGTGGATGTTCCCAAATACAATCCTGTCCTTTCCTTTCATGTCCTCTGGAACTCCCTGATTGGCCATCGTGGCCATGTAGCCCTATATGAATAAGAGGATCCATACACAGTCATAAAAATATTTCTCATGTTTCAGGCCTGAATGAGCAGAATGCTGCTGATGAAGAAATATCCTCTCAACTGAGAGAGAGACACACACACACCTGCACTATGAGTCCAAGATCTTCCACATACAACCTTTCTGTCTCTACCAGCTCTGTGAGCACATATCTGAGAGAGAGAGACAGAGAGAGAGAGAGAGAGAGAGAGAGAGAGAACACACAAATCATAACTCAAAAAATAAGAGTAGATCTGAAATTTTAGTTAATGTCAGGGGGTGACTTGAATTGTGGGTGATGCATTGTCTTCTTTGGTGTCTGTATAGTTCATAGTTGGTGCCAGTTTGCTTAGTGTAGCCCCTTACAGCAAAGGGCAAACAACTATTCTGCACATGTCAAAAGTCTCATGTCTAAAGTTTAATGATTAAATCCATACAAATCCAAACTTAAAAAAAAATTGTAAAATCTCATGGGTCCCTGAGTAAAAGCTGGCATCATGGGAATGTTAGAAAGTCAATCAAATTATTGATTTTTCACCTTGTTTTGCTAAGATGAACACAAATTATAAATTGATGACTGGTGAGCTTTGAGGGTTAGTAGCACTTTTCTAGTATCTCTTTATTTTATGCTTGGCTGAGTTTGGCCTCCGTTTGTATGTGAGATGCTGGTACGACATCTTCTTATCTAAATGGGTATAATTGTAAAAATATCAAGCTGCTCCTTTAATGTAGAGGTAAACACGTACAAGCTTTTCTCTAAGGCAATGTCTCTCTCCTCCTTGCTGTCCATGGCAGCAGATGATTGACTGGCTGAGTCACCATCCACAGTGCAGCTATCTTCTCTTTTGAGATTGTTGTCGCTGGATTTTTGACTCTGAAACAAACAAACAGAGTGAAGCTTTTAGCAGGTTAACACCGTGGCACGTTATGTAATACAAGACATCCTGTTCTGGTTGGCAGCGACTCCCAATGGAGAGCTTGTTTGCTCAAAGGCTTTAAGTATCATTTCAAGGTTCTTGATTAATATTAGTCCGAGATGTGTGCGTAAAAGTTTTAATTTGTAGTGTAATCTTGAATACAATATGAGTTTAAGAATGCAATGTAAAACTTAAGATTAAACCATCTCTATTTAAAACAGTAACTACCCTGTTCCACCTGTCAAAACAAAGTTTACCTCTAAGAAAAGCAGATAAGAAAAAAGTCTTTATAAATGCATTATCATATCCTTACAAGAATGTGTACAAAAATAAGACAAGTGTAGCCTGGTTTTCACAATTTCTTCTCCCATGAATCACAAAAAAGCAACAAATAGAGCTCTCAGAGGCCTGAAAGATGCCCCACAAGTGTTCATTTGTTAAATTAGAGAACACAAACCATAACTTTAACTCTAAAATATACAAAAGGCCAGGTTTCCAGATTGGACACTTACATATTAAACCTTGACTTGCAGCACTTAAATGCTGTTCTATAATGATGATGATGATCAAAATGTATTACAAGATTATGTGTCGGACTAATCGAAGTGGTTTCCTTACTTTTTGCTTTCATGCAGGACTTAAACTTAACTGAAGGAAAAATATGTGTTTATACATTTCACCACACTATACTTAATGGTGTACAAAGAGAGAGATCTGACCACTAAGTATAATCATCAAACCTGATCCTCAGTGTTCACTGATCCAGTCAGTCACACATCTGCAGAGCTGTTTAAAATCCAGAATTTTATTAGAGTGTGGAAACATTAGCAGGGCAATTTTATTGATCCCTTTTTGAAAGTCATTCTGTCCTGGTAACCCGAGGGAAGACACTGATTTTCAGGGTGTCGTCTTGCTGCTGAGGACAGATACTTGGTCATGTAGAGTCAAGTCTTAAACTGAGATCAAAAAAGGTCAACTGTGCATTTATAATCAGAAAGAAAAGCTTGAAAGCGCCCTTGAACAACTCCACCTAAAAGCACATAATCTGATGTGAATTAGGCTGTAATTCTTCTGAAAGTCTCAGCATATTTTGTTGTCCACGTCTCTGCACTAAGCGATAATCCTTTTGTTGAATAATTTTGTGGGTCAGATATGCACTTTTCCGTTAATTCTCTTGCCTTCATCGGGGTCATGTATTTGTTCACTTTGAACCCGCTGTTCACCTCCCCACCCAGCAGACATCCTTTATATATTTATCCTATTTAAATCACATATATTTACATTTATGCTGACCCATAGAAGCAATTAAAACTGATGAGTTCAGTCTGCTTGTTGCTGGGCTTCAAATTTCCTCCTCTCATTGTAGTTTTACTTCAGTCAGAAGTCCATTACCTCCTCTGGAAACCATAAAGCTATGAAAAAAGCTGTGGAATGATTACTAAGAAATATGCTTATTGGTCTCACTGCTAAGAATTTAACTTTAAGATCAATACCTTTTTTTGCAATACATTTGATTCTGCAAACTTTGAAGTCTTTGGAGGTTTTTTTTGTTTTTTTTTTTCATTTTTTTTACGCATAAAGATAAGACAGATAGTTGTTGTTTTCATGCTATCCGAAGCTAACAAGAAGTTTCTCACAAACATCAATGGTGGCGATCTCACATCAACTTCTCTGCAGGACAGCTAATGAATATATAATCCAATCCACTTTTCATTGAAAGATATAAGAAGGCATTTCATTTATACTTCTGTTTTTTGGACAGCACCAGGGTAAAGAATTGAGCAGCTAAAAATAACTTTATCTATTATACTTTTATTTATGCTTGTCTCTTATTAAACTCTTACGTAACTGGGCTGTGCCTTCTCTTCAATGGTGCAGGCCAATTATCACATGCCGGAGACTTCTCACGATTTTGCTTGAGCTGCAATTGCTCAAACAAACTGTAAATCATGGACAGCAAGTCCTGACCAGTTGAACACACCAGGCTTGATGTGGGAGTAGGATAAGACAAGGAGGAAAGCTTCATTGTTTCAAGACCTGTGTCTGCTGACATTGCTTTTTCTTTTGCTGGCAGCATTCTGCTTTTACCATTCAGTATGATTTTAATTATGCTAAGTGGTTAATGGTTAATAAATTCCTTGATTCAAAGTCATATTACAACTAAGACCCTGGAAGAGCTGTAACACTGAGAAAATGCTGATTCAATCAAATTTTGATGATTTGGATGTAATACAGAGAAAAAATTCCCCCCAGGAGCAACAAAGCTTGCTCTTCTACTTGCAGTTTTTTCAAACCCTGAAAATAGTGAGAGCATAACATGTCCACATAAGTGCTGTGGTGAAAATACACCAGAGGCGTCGTCATTCTGATTCTGCTCTGTTAGCCCAAACATGAATGAGGCTCATCAATGCATCGGGAGATGCGAGAATTCTTCTTTCTTGCATCTCACAGCTGTCTGGTGTCCTGCAATGTGCCAGACTGAGCAGCCGGTGTGAGTTAAGTATGGAGTCAACACACAACAGAGAGGAGCCAGACAGGAGACGTGCCTGGTGTACTCCAGGCGTTAAAGCTTTATGAAAAATATATTTCAATTTCAAATTTGATGTCAACAATATGTTTTAATACAGTTCTGACGGACAACAGTCCCTTAAAAAGCTATGTAACATTAACAAGGTCACAACTAAATAGATTAATTTGGAGCAAGCTATTAACATGGCAAGGCTTAAAACATGATTCTGAATGTCTCTCAGAAGTGAAGATAGGGCAGCAGCAACTAAAACCTTGGAAATGGGGGAGACTGATATCCCTCTTCTCTGCTACAGTCACTGAGGGAAGACACTGGACATCCCAATACTTCTCAGTTTATTTTTTTGTTTTTGTCTCTGGAGAAGTCCTACTGGTGAGTCTGGTGTTCCAAAAAGGAAACTTAATTCCATTAAAAGCACAGTTACAGGGGGCTAAAAAGGATTTAAAAAGGAGCTAAACTGAAGGCAGTCTTGTTCTGAGGATGCTGACTGGTTTTGGGTTTTTGTTTGTTCGTTTTTTTCTTTCTGTCAATAGTGCTGTCAGTGGACACCAGCCCTAACGTTCTTGTCAAACCAGCAGTCCTGAAGTTAACCTCCACAAATGAACTCTGTTGCATACATAGGCTGTCTAGCTGCGACAGCACAGTTCTCCCCCTAAACCAAACCTGACCCTTTTTCAGAATGTTACAGGCTTCCTGACTGGTTGATTACTTCCAGATGACGTCTGGAAAAGTTCACAGAGAACCCAGTACAGAGTAGATCTGCCAGAAAATGATTATTTACTGTATGCTTGAGTCCATATGCTTCTGTATATCTACAAATTAGCGTTGCACACAAAACATCTGCCCGGGAAGTGAAAGTGCTAAACGTTTCAGCCTAACTGGTGGATTGAAGGGATGTGTGGAAACAAACAGAATTTTACATTAAAATGCAAGCGCAGTGTAACAGAACATAAGTGACCAAACAAGTTACTGTGGATTAAATATGGAATATAATATTGTAGAATAAACATTGCTTGACTCTGCATGTTTTGTCTTTGCAAGAGGCCATGTAAACGGCTCTGACAGGATAGGACAAAAATCGTCTTCCCACACATTCAGTACAAACAGTGACTCCTATTAGAGGAGTAGAAAGTTAAAAGCAGGATATTCAAATGGAAAGAGTTGTCTGTCTGTCTTTAAGTCTGTAAGTCTCACCGTATCTCCATAGGGGAGGATTGTGTAGTTGTCGTGCAGCTCCGGAGGCCCCAGCTGAGTCTTAGTGTGGGAAAGGAGCAATGGTGCTTGCCTTCCATCTAACCTTCCATCTAACCTGCACATCTGCTTCTCCACCTTTCCCACTCCACCTCTGGCATCAGAGCTCAGTTTGCGGACAGGATTGGTGAGCCATTTCTTTAGGGCGCTGACAGGATGCCGTGATCCTCCAGATGAGGAGTGTGAGCAGGGGCTGGAGCTGCCTGAGGCCTGGTGGGGTGCAGCGCCCACCGATGGAGGAATGCTACTGTCTTTGCCTGCCACAGTGTATGACTCTGCTGTGAAAAAGAGAGAGAGAAAAGCAGGAAAAGGAATGGGTTAATGTACAGAAGCTAATTGTGGGGTACATCCTCTCAGGTCAGATGCTGCAGACAGATTTCTGCACAAAAATGTTGTTCAATTTCCTGTGTTAAGCCTTAAATGTAACTTTAGTGCAGTACATACCGATCCTAAATCATTATAAACACATCTGTTCTCACGAGGTAAAACTCAGATTCAAGTGGAAATTATATACTGCAGCCTGACTGTTCACAACAGCTTACACAAAAAGAGGATACGTTAATATAAACCAAATGAAAAAAAAAATCCAGCCCTTAGTTCTACCAAAAGAACTATCAACATTTTCATGTCCCAAATTTGTGCTTCACTTTAAGAAAAAAAACACAATTTTTGAAAAAAATAAACTGTTGATAGAAACTGCAGTGCGATTTTTTGAATATCAGAGTGATTTTCATAGATACGACTGTTATACAATTCATTTTATGGTGCCATACTTATATAGACATTGATGCAGCTGACTTGTAACAACTTCACCTTCTCATTTTCTGTTTTCCACGCTGACCAAAGATTGGCTGGAGTCTGCCCTTTTTTGATGTCAGCGACCATTAAAACACTTAAAGACACTCCCTCAGAAGACTTCGTTTTAGCTGCATTTGAAACAATTAAATTGGGCAAAACAATAACACCAGCAGTTTGTTAACCCTTTTTGTTACACTTAATGTTCATAATAATTCCCTTTAAAACTGTATAAATTTTAATGGCAATGGAATTGAATCAACCATTATATTTCCACTGTTCTGATCTTTTTCGCAACCACTGAACCTGAACTATGTCTGGGGCAAACAAACTTTAACTCCACAGCTGGATTTTGTTCTCAGCTCTAAGTCTCTTGACTAGTTTCTAATCCTCAGCCACACTGTTTCAATCAAGCACCCTAACATTAACATTTCACTCTGTTCTGCTGATCACAGTAGAATCTGTCAGGAGCCCCATTTTGTCATTTTGGACACTTTCCAAAAGCCACTATTCCCTGTCAGCACATTTATGTAAGCTGCAATCATAATCATAACAACAAGCTTTTAAGAAGCCATTGGAAATCTGGGTCAGCTGAGCGCGAGCAGCCTGCACTGACACAAAAAAAGAGCACTACAGTCACAGTAAAGGACTATATTATGATTAAAATCTCTCTTATTTCTTTAACTATGCACTACTTCACAGAAACCAACAAAAACTGCACAAATATAGTAAAAATAAAGGTAATATTAAAAACAATACTCTAAATGCAGTTCACTACACTAGTGGTGAGTATTCATAAATGTTTACAATGGTTGTTTTTAAATGTTGCTGCTCTTTATTAATGTTAATTGAATGCATTTTACTTGGCTTGTGGTAAGATGTTTTAAATAATCAAACTTTTATTAAAGGATGAATTGCGGTATCAGTGGTAAGCAGATATTGAATTTATTTTTGACTGGAAAAAAAATCACATCACTTTATGACTTATGTAACCAAGGCAACATTAAAAAATAACAACCTTTAAAGGGACAGAACTGACCCAATACTTTGGTCAGAATATACCTGCGTCTGGGCTGCATACTTAACGGATCTGGTTGGGTTAATTCAGCAACCCATTTTTATGGATTACATGAACATGGCATGTAGTTGGTCCTAATTTGACCCTGCTCTGATTGGGTTGTTTTAATCCCTGCATTTTTAGGTTTTGTGTTGGCACTGGAGCAGCAGGATTATGAACATTGCACTGGACTGTTGTAATAAAGAGAGAGCTGAGCTTGAAGACAAAGATTTTGATTTACAAATTGCATCTGGAAAAAATTAGCATCCTTCACTTTTTCCACATTTTTGTCACAGCCTCATTCCAAAATTGAATAACTTCTTCGTCTTCTTTTAAATTCTATACACAACACCTTATAATTAAAACACAACCTTTTTTTAATTTTAATTTTAATTTTCAAATTCATGAAAGATACAAATTGGGAAATCACATGTACATGTGTATTCACAGCCTTTGCCATGAAGCTTAAAACTGAGCTCAGGTGCATCTTGTTTCTGCTGCTCAACCTCAAGATGTTTCTTCAGCTTTAATGGAGTTCGCCTGTAGTGAATCCAGTTGACAGGACATGATTTGGAAAAGCACACACACCTGTCTATAAAAGGTCCCACAGGTCAGGTGCATGTCAGGGCGCAAACCAAGCATGAATTCTATGAAATTATGTGTGGACCTGTGAGACAGGATTGTTTCGTGGTGCAAATCTGGGTACAGGAAATTTTCTGTTTTGAATGTCTCAATGAGCACAGTGGCCTCCATCATCTGTAACTGGAAGAAGTTCACAACCACCAGGACTATTCGTGGAGCTGGACGCCTGTCCAAACTGAGAGGTCGAGGAGAAAAGCTTTAGTCAGGGAGGTGACCAGGAACCGGATGGTCACTCTGTCAGAGCTCGAGCAGTATTTGGTGAAGAAAGGAGAACCTACCAGAAGGACAAATATTTCTGCAGCAATGCACCAATCGCAATTCCAGCAATTCTCTGGTCTGATGAGACAAAAATTGAACTCTGTGGTGTGGATGACAGGTGTCAGTTTTGGAGTCATGTGCCGCCCATCACTTGGACAATACCATCCCACAGTGAAGCATGATGATGGCAGCATCATCAGGATTGAGGGAAAGATGAATGCGGGACACAGCTTGAATATCTAAGGAGTGACTTCAGGAAAACTCTGTGAATGTTTTTGAGTTGCTCTGCTGAAGATCAGACCTAAATCCAATCAGACATCTCTGGAGAAATCTGAAAACCAACACCAACTATCCTGATGGAGCTTGAGACGTGCTTCAAAGAGGAATGGGCCAAACTGCCAAAAGATTGGTGTGCCAAGCTTGAGGTTTCATACTCAAAAAGCCTTGTGACAGTAAATGCTTCTAAAGGTGCATCAACAAAGAACTGAGCAAAGACAGTGAATACTTATGTTAATGTGATTTCTGAGTTTTTTATTTTTGATATATTTGCAAAAATGAAAAGAAAAACTTTTTATTTTGTCATTACAGGGTGTTGTGTGTAGCGTTTTGAGAAAAAAATAATTTATTCTATTTTTGAATAAGGCTGTAACATAACCGTGAACTTTCTGGATGCACTGTGCCAGTTGAGTTGCATCAAATCTTTACCTATGGTCATAAGCTACAGGTTTTGGCCATAAAAGTTAAGGGATGACATAAGGAAAGAGAAAGCTGCACTTGTAATCAGATGGCTGTTTTAACCCACAGGTTGATACTACATTTTTGTTGTATGACAACCCCACTCCCCGTTTTCCCCACAGTGTGCTCTCTGTTTTTGTCTGTACAGCAAATGATCATAGAAACATACAATACAGAACACTTTACTGTCCTCTTGGGAGAATTTGTCTTGTACTCAGTGCTGTCACAAAACTGCTCTCATTTAAGTAAATAAATAAATAGCACATTAACACAGCCACACAATGACCGACACAAATACAGTTCCCCACATTGCACAATGCCCATATTGCACAAATCTGAAATAAAAACACATGAGGACACTTTTGCACACAGGATACTGCTGCACGCTACAGCCTCCAGCTCTAAATGGCATGTTGGGAAATGAACAATTTTATCCAGACTACACAGAGAAATAGCACATTTCTAGTGAATCTGGCCTGTGCTGACAGACTACCAAAAATGAATCTCTAAATACGGTAAATCCTCCCCTGTACTTAACATACAATCTAAGAATGGCTTCACCAAAAATACTTCAGGGTCTTCAAATATGTGATTAAGACAAGAGCACGACAGAATAAATTCAGCAGATTCAGTGCCTGCAAACATCAACAGATGCCATATACGCACAGACTGTATGTGATCACACTGAGCAGAGACAACCATCTGGTAGCCTTGTCTTTTATCTGTCAAGGTCATCTCATCCACGACCACTAACACAACCTAACCATCTGCTGGAGTGATGTCACAAGTGCACCTCACTGCAGGTTTCTATGTACAGATACATTACCATTTTCAACAAATTGACCCTGAATGGCGAGTGATCGTCATTGTGTCATTTAAAGCTGCAGATGAGCTGAGCTGAGAGACACAGCTTGTCATGTTTGTTTGAGACACTTACATAATGTGTCGTTTCCCCACAGTGCAACATCTGGACCCTCATCCTGGCTGCAGATTGTCGGCAGTGTCTGCAAGCATGTAGAGTGTGAACGCATCCTCACATGCAAGCTTTACAGGCACACGAAATGTAAAAACATTCTCTTCAGGTCTAAATATTTTTTTTCACTCCAGACAAAAAAACAAACAAACAAAAAACAAATAAACAAAAAACAAACAAACAAAAAAAAACATTTTAACAGAACACTGGGGTAGATTTCAGAGACCTGTCTATCATGGAGGGGGCTTAGTATGGATCATATTTTCTCAGAACGATGAATTATGTCAGTAACCTTGTTGGCTCAGACAGCACATCAATCCAGATGGAAACAGATGACAGAAAACAGAATGAAAAAATGTCAAAGGGTCAGCCTCTCCAACAGTAATCCTGTCTCAAACACAGACAATTTCAAACCTCCTTCAAATTCAAGAATTTTTCACTCAATGACTGTTCTGCAAAAATGTTAGACCTTTGTGAACCTGGCTACCCCAGCAGCCCACCTCATGGTTTGGTACCACATCCAATGATTGCACAGCTTCATAGATTACTGAACAAGAAAACTGTGGAGACATCTGACCAGTGGCAAGGCTGTGTGAAAAATAACAATGTGGTTCTCTGCTACTTGCTTGCTTCGCACGTTTGGCCCACCTGTCTTTAACTTGCAGCTTCTGGAGGATGACTTTCCATCTCGTTCACCAATCAAATTCAAGATTGTCTCCTCAGTCTTTTGGTGTCTCCAGCAATTTTATCCTTTACTGCATAAAGTGGATATGCATAACAGATATCTCAGATAACTTAAGTTTTATTCTGGTTAAATGACCATTTCAGATATAATCAACAACATTCTTAGTATTTATGGTATTAATTCAGATTATAACATTATTTCTCCTGAGACAAATCTCGTAGGATATTTGAAACTGTAATGAGGACAAACTTCTGTAGTGGTGATGTATGAAAACAGGAGTTTTATTATTCAGTACTCATTGCCGATAACTATAGTGTTCACTGAGGATAATTAATTTCTACAAAAGAGAATATTATTGTGGATTCATGGAATTTTTTTTTTGATGAGTAAGAACTGAATAACATGAAGTTGTTATGATGTTGTGGTTTAACTCTGACAATGAGGAAGGTAAATTTCTTATCCCTTTGAGATACAATTTCTGTTATCTTTATTATCTCTGATATCATTTTTGTCATAGAGAGCATAGTTTTGATAAATCTAAAGCCGAACATAAGAAAACTATTTCATTTCAATGTCAAGCACAAGATTGCACACTTATACAAAGAATATGTGATGTCTATTTCAAACAAGGTCTTGTCTACAAACTTAAGCACACAAAGGATGCGTTTTTCGTCTTGATCTGTAAATGATTAACTCCTATTACATAAGAGGACTGAAACAAAAAAAATAAACTGCACTAGTGCTTATCCAGCTGTGGTTTGGAAGCTGGTTCTGTGACCTACTTTTGACAATGAAAGTCTCTCTGAAGGCCAGATGACCAAGCGATAGTTAACTACATCTTTCCTCCTCTGAACCCCATAAATGGTCATGGTCGGCAACAGCAGGAGTTATCCAGATGCCGTTCGAGCCCTGCTCAACACCTCAACGAGTCAGAGTATGACTTAAGCTCTGATCATTACCTGCCAGGCCTGTATCTATCTAGATGTGGGAAGTGTTTACTGTTTGTGCTCGTTATCCTGTGAGGGCTGATGAATGAAATCATCATTCCAGCGATCAAATGCAGCCTGACTTGGTTTACACAGTCTGCTCTGTTTCCTGTGGATTACACAGCCAAAAAACTACATATCTACCAATCTCAAGTTATTGAATTATAGAACTCTTATTTTTATGGCATTACACTACTTTCGGCTGCACAATACTGTTCGATAATGACAGAAATATTTGGCAAGTAAACAAGAAAACTTGGGACACCTATTAGAATCAAACTTTCAAAGTTTGATCAGTCTCGACTGCTACAGAACAGCTTTAAATTTCTCAAGGGCCTTTTTGCATAATGATGACATGACCATTTATTCCCAGTTTTAGGTACCCTTCTTTTTTTTTCTTTTTTTTTGCTGGAAGCTGAAAATATTCTGAAGCCAAGCTATTCTATAGCTCTAAAGAGAGACAACACATTAGGAGGATATTTTACAAAAAATTCGGCACAATAAAAATCCTTGGACACCCAGAGTCATAGATTCAAGTGACTTTGATCGCTGGTCACTTGTCACAATTGTCAAAATGCAAATTGCACTTGCATGTTTTTTTTTCCTGATGATGTTTTTCTTTCTCTTATTATAAACACACACAGACACACACATATACATGTAATATTTTAAAGCTTGAACTGAATCTGCATTTGCTTGATGCTTTTAATGCACCTCAAAGACTCTTGGATTTTCTGTTATCACATAAACAGGTTTTCATTACTCTCGAAGACAAAAAACTTCTTCAGTGAGAACATAGGACCATACTCAAGTTTAAATACTGACCAAAAATATCAACATTTGGCTCCTGTATAAAACTCTGTTCAGAGGTATTAAACTTTTAAACTTGTTAGTCATCATGTTGATCATCTCGAACATGAAGGTAGAGATCAACACAGGTTGGTTCACTATTTGTCACAGCTAGAAACAGGTGTTTTTATGGCAGTAAAAGTGATGTACAGCTAATGAAACATGAAAATTATTGGCTGTATTTTTAAATAGATTTCCAAGGATTACATTTGAAACATCTTTTGTACGAAGATGTTTCTCCCGTAGACTGTACATAGAACGAACAGTGTGGCCCGCCCTTTACTGTGCGCAGTTTTGAAGCCAAAAAACCCAGTCAGAGGAGCTGCCATTGTGCAGCCAAATTCTGCGTAACAGAGAATCTGAGTGGAGTTGGGTGACAAAAAATATATTCTTCTTGGGAAAGTGTAATCTGTTCTTGTCTCTCTCGCCTGAAGCTCCTTACTATTCCCAAAAAAACTACACAAGAACGGCAGCTATCAATCATTTGCAGTTTTTGAGGGGACCTCACTAGGACCCAAGCAAGCTGTTGTCCATGATTTTTACCGTCTATTGTTTCTCCAAATTCATAAATAACTTTTGAACAGTGTGTCAAATGCAAAGAAGCAGTCAATGAGAATGAGGAGGAGCAGTAACACCGAGTCTTCCTTAGAGGAAGAGGACAACAAGATGCCAACAAAAACAGGAAGATGCCTCAAACGATGCTTGGGAGTAAAGTCAAGGTTCTCAAACAACCACAATGCATTTTAGCAGTTAAAGTAAAAAAACAAACTGATAGAAAATAAAAGACTTTTCTGCCCTGACTGCTATGTCTATATTTCATAATAGTAATTAAAAACACAGGAAAGGTAATCTTCTGGGGAAGAAAACAGCATGTGCAACAGCAATTGTAACATCACATAACACAGAAGATTGTTATCCAAGGGAAAACAACAGGTACAATTCTTCGATATAAACGCCACTGAAAAGGCATCTCAATACAAAACTTTTCCTGTTTTCTACATTTCACACATCTATTTGAAGAAATCCGCCGAGCAGTGCAGCTCAGAGGAGAGCTGTTCTGTAATCACTCCCCGAGCAACTGGAACAACGGGGGATTTAAGGGTCGGGCAGTAATGGGATGTGTTTGTGTGTCTAAAGTATATGTGTGTGTGTGTGCGTGTGTGTATACAATAGCATTGGCACACTGTATGACAGGGATGCAGATTAAGAAAATCATTCTGTTTTTGCGTGGAGCCACACTGATACTGATTTACCAAACAGCTGTGGGAAATAAAATTGATTAATCTAATGATTTCAATGTCAAGATTGTGACTTCATACTGAGATTCAGGCATCCGCAGTTTCTTCAGAGACACCTCACTCAACCTGATGTGACTCTGTTGCTGATTCTTAATCTATCTGCATCAGGAGCCTTGTTCTGGATCTGCATAACTAACCTCAACTATGAGTGTTGATTCACTTTCTCAATTAATAGTTCATGTAGCACAATCAAGTGAACCTCAGGGGATCAAAACAAAAGAGATAGAGACATGTCAAACACTCATGATCAGCTCCAAAGCAGGACAGTCCATGTACAGGCTTCATCATGACATAGTTGAGGCTTTGAATTAAGTTCAAGAAGAAACACCAAGTGACATCACACTGCTCTTATACAGTATAAACTATAACATTATAGAATAATATGTCTCGAGAGCAGTCTAGCTGACATTCTCATCAGGCAACACCTCAGTGAACACAATGACAAGGCTATTTCATAAAAAGGTGTTCAAGGTTTCAGCTTTTAGAATAAAGCATCAGTGTTGTCATTTGAGCATTCGTACAGTATGAATAATCCTGTGGCTGCAGATCATTTTTTCTGAGGGTTAATGTGGTTATAAATTAAAAAATTATGTTTCAATATCCGCCTAGAAAACCTCGCCAAGAGGTATGTATCTTGTTTTTCTGTATGCACAATTTAAATTAAAAAAAAAAAAGTTTTATTTTCAGCATTAACTTAGTTTTATTTCACTTTTTCCAACTGTAACTTCTGGCAGCTTTAAGATACATTTATAGTGAAGCTCCTTTTTTCGCACACATTTTGTAAGTTTGTTCCTGAATAAGTGTAGATTTTGTACTGTATTTTTCCTCCGAACCTCCCTTGTCAAAAATTTGTCCCACAGAACCTGTCAATTACTTTCGTATTATGTGATGTTCAAATGACACAAGCACAAGTGCTGTAATGTGTCTGGATGACGGTTACACTAACTGGTCAAAAAAAGGGATGAATGTATAGAGGAGGGTATCTTAGGTTGCTGTCCAGCAAACTTAGATAAGATCAAACTGTCAAAAATAAAAGTTTGGCCTTTCTTTAGGACTGTAGCCTTCTACAGATGAATCACCTGTAAAACCTTTATTCTACATTCAGAGAAATTCTGATTCCTGCCTTCCTAAGAACAGAGTGTCAACATACCTCTTACAACACAGCAGCCACATTTACTGAGCAGTTTCCTGAACAGGTGCCAACACCCACATCCTCGCTGGTGGTGACCCCCTCTCATGATGATCCACTCCAGCTGCCAGACCCAAAACTATCAGAAGGAGGCATTGCGCCACACTGGCAAAGATGGACACACAAAGCACTACTCCCGTGGCAACAACCACAGGAGGTGACAGGAAATGTGTTCAGCGCGCTCCACAGTCATGACTCAAATCTAAGCTTAACTCATGAGGAAAAATGAAAAGCTGCTACCGTCCCATAATTTGAAGAAATGTGACCAAGTAAAAAATCACAAAAATAGAAAAAAACAGAAAGCTGGGACTCCACTCCACCCTGCTGCCTCTCTGTGTGGTCAAATAGAAGGCAAAGATTAAGAGAGGGACCAAAAGTGAGTGAGGGAGCAACAGAGGGGCAGGGAGTGGGAGGGGCTGGGACAAAGAAGGGGGTGGTAGCTTACACACACTGCACTGCTGTGCGAGCATCTGTTTACCAGCTCAACCACTAATCATTTCCCTCCTCTTCTCTCCCCTGACCTCACCTCGCTCTCTCTCTCGTGCTCTCTCTTTCTCTCTCTCTCTCTCTCTTTCGCTTACTATCTCATCAGACTCTCTTTTCAGTGTTGCTTCTGCTGCCTTTTTTGACAGCAGACCATTTTTAAAGATACAGATGACTGGCACAGCAAGGCACACGACTTTAACAGCATTTTTTCTAAGTAATAATGATTTAAGGATAAAAAAGAAGAAGAATGGCAAGTATTCACTAAGTTATTTGACTCCTCAAAAACAGCAGGATGTTATTTTATGTAAAAAAAAATATTCTAAGCTCAGCATCTACAGAACAAAATCAGCAAAGCCACTAGGTATTAATATTTGCCCACAGAGGACTCCAAAATCAACACAAATCACAACATTTCCACGACAGCTATGTCATTTGTAGCTCTCAGAGCTGTGATAGCTAAATGATTCCAGCTTGATGTTGCAACATGATCTACATGTTTTCATAAACCTCAACTTCATATGAGAGATATATTGGTGTGAGTTTTCAGGGAATTCAACGCTTAACTTTGTTTAAATGCCTTTATGTGTTTATTATACAGACTGTAAGGATTTTCTAAGTGATCTTGAAAAAGTCTAATTTCTGGGTACACTGCTTGGCCCCAAAAAAAAGTCGCCACCAGAAAAAAAGGTAAAAGACTCTGAGACTCTTTTGATCGCCTTTAGCTTTGATTACAGCACTCATTCACTGCAGCAATGTTTAGATAAGCAACTCCAGATCATAGCACTGCCTCTATAGGCTTTTACAGTGGGCACTAGGCATGATGAGTGCATCACTTCACCTGCTTCTCTTCTTACCCTGATGCACCCATCACTCTGAAACAGGGTAAATCTGGACTTCTCAGACCACATGACCTTCTTCCATTCATCCAGAGTCCAATCTTTATGCTCCCTAGCAAACTGAAGCCTTTTTTTCAGGTTAGCCTCACTGATTAGTGTTTTTCTTAAGGCTACACAGCTATCCAAAATCTTTTCCACGACCACAGGTTGTGTCTTTGTCTAAGAAATGAGAAGTTACTTATTGCATCAGCTGGAGTTACATAACTTGTTGCCAGCTGAAAGATAATCGCCCATGCAGTTATTGTCCGATAGTAGGCCTGTACTTATTTACTTAGGTAAACCCAGGTGGCGACTTTTTTTGGACCAGGCAGTGTATCTTGAAGCTGCAAGTTCAAAAAGCTCTCTCTAGGTTGCCAACACCAGTAGAAATCCAAAATTTCACATTTTGTGGCTTAAAGTAGCTGCGGACAGCTCGCAGACAGCTACAAGCACCCACCTATCATTCAGAGCAAGCAGACGCTACGGTAACGCTAATGTATAACAGTAACTCTTCATGTAATCATATAAAAATGACATCTGCGCAACCTTTCTTAATCCATCAAGAAGCAGCCTGTTGTCTTTAGTCACCCCCCTGCTGTGGAAAAACTGACTTGTGGAAATATACAACATACATACACTCATCAAACTGAGCTGGCAGGATGGAAGCAGGCCCATTTAATCTCAAAGCTAAGATTAAGCATTCATGACTAGATGATCTTCAGAGCACAGCTGTCCAGGCTCGTGGCAGCCAATGTGCTGTGATTCAATACGATTTATGTAGATAATTACAGAACTCATATTCAGAGTGAGAGAAACAGGAGGAGAAACTATAGGTACTGCTGTGGCTGTCAGAAGCAGTTTCTACGTGACAGACACCGATTTACAAACTATAAACACACAGAGACATCATAGGTCAACCAATACAGCCCTGGAATCTCAAGCCAAAGCGGACAGATTACAGCAATAAAAATATCAGAGCGCTCCCTTTTTCTCTCTCTCACTCTCTTTCCATGGAGTTAAGCTTTTAAAATCTCTGCCCCAGTGATTCACGTTAGCTGAAGAGCACTGATCTCTTCACAGTGTAGGATTATTAAATGTTTATAGGTATACATATAAGGATTTACACTATCTACGCATCAGTTATCTACATCTCTACATCATTTTTAGTGTCCAATCACTTGAAGTCAAATCCCTGATGTGATGTTGCTCTTTGGGAAACAAAAGCATTTCTCTGAATTCACTGAAGGGTGCTGCAGATAAAGCCTCAGCATTACCTTTAAATCCTGCAGTCACACTGCACTTCCTGGACCACACAACACGTGTCTGCACATCTTTATGGTTTTCATCCGATAGAAGTTTTTCCAGGCTTGTGTCTGAAATCTTGCACACAAGAAAGAGGAAAAAACAGAAACTGAATCAAAAACACATCTTCATGGCTACCAGAAGTAGACAAAGATCAAAAGGATTTGATAAACCAAAAACATATGCATGGGTGTGACAGATTCAGCGAAAGAACAAAGCAGGAAAGGTAATTCACTGAATTACACTTCTTTTCCACTCTAGTTCACCTCTCTCTGAGCCCATTTCTCTTTCTTATTTTGCTTCAGCTTGAGTAGTTCCTTATCTTATCTGAGGAATTCTTCCAAGAGCTGAACTGAACAGGAGAGTTTCATGGGTCATCAAAGAATCAGAGGCTGGGTTTGTGTCAATTTAAAGGGGATTCAGTGGGAAAATAAAAAAGATGAAAAACATAAAAACAGGTCTTTATCTTTATTTTTACTCTAAAATGTACAAGACCTGGGAACCTTGCCACCACAATGACAGATAGTCTAATTTACTTCATGTTTAATTTCAGTGGATTTTGCAATAAAAGCTACACCAAATGGATTCCAGGACTTTGATATAAAGCTACATAAATGACTCACTTTAAAAAATTGAGACACTCACTTTATCCGCCCTGTATCCAAGGAGTTTTTCAGTCCTTCCCTGAACTTTGGCCAAAGTCTTCATTTTGCATCTCCTGGTCTTCTGTCCACTTGATTTTTTCTTAACTTTTCACTACTTTTTCATTCCCTGATTCTTAAAAGTGAGTCTCATTTTGTTCTTCTCAATGAGGCATTTGCTTCTTATCCATAAATTGAATCAAAAGACAAAAGAGGAGGTTGGAGATCCTTGTCTGGTGCCCAAAAGAAGCTGAAAAACTGATGATCTGTGCTTTTCACCAGTTTTTGTCTATGTGAGCAGAGAGCACAGCTGTTTAATTGTAGTGGGATCTGTCCTCGGGCCTTTCTGGACAAGAGGAGGGCCAATTGTCCGCACAGGTCCAGTCATGTCCCACAGGTCTTAAAAGCTAAATTCAGTCAGGGAATATTCCCAAAGCAGCACTTTTAACCTACTTCAAAACCTAATGGAAAAATTTAGCTCAAAATAACATTGGTTTCACAACAAATTTGTTATGTTTATATCAATTTCTTCCTGACCTTTGTTCCAGGTGCTACATTTATCACAGACTGCAATGCTAAAAATACATTTAAACTCCTTAAGACCTTTCCCATGGGGAGGTTAGATACATGTACAAGTTAATTGTGCTCATAGGGTTTCAACAAGAGACAAATAACTGTACATACATGCATAGTTTTTTTATATACATATAATCACTGTATATTTTTATAGAATGAAATCTGAGACATGAGCCTGAGAAGTGTAACACATCCCCACCCTTTGGTCAAACTGAGAAATACCTGAATCCTCCTCAACTGCTCTTCAAAATGAAACTGGTTTCTAGTTAAACTCATGTGTCTGGAATCTTTCCCATCTGTTTTGAGCACTCTGGTCACATCTGATGGGATTTATTGTTCGCCGGTCTTGACAATTAATTGGATTCGTCTGGTGTAAGCAGCTTACAGTTAACATTTATACATTTACAATTGGATTAATGACTTATTCCATAATCTAAATGACTGATTTTGGCGTTAATAACTTCAGGTGTGTGTAGATAGGAAGTTTACCAAGTGTGATTTTTACTCTTAACGGTGTCCTTCCTGTGTTTTTATCGTTTTCGTGTCTGCTTTTGCATCTTTTTCAATAACTTATTCATCCTGATCTTAGAAGTTACAGTGATGGAATTTGACAAACACAAAAAAAAATGGAAAAATGAAAAAACAATCTGTAGTTTAGCCAAATGTGAAGAAAACCGATTTAACAACCAGGTAGCCTGGCCTGAACTGCTGTTATGCTGAGAGGTGAGAGTGCCAGGAGCAGGACGTAATCCTCTCTAATAAGCTGTTGTAAGAGGGATGAGCTGAGAACATACAGAGTCTCAGTGAAGACTCAGTGAAGACTCCTCTAGTCATTTTGATGCCATCACCACGGTATGCTGCATGGAAGTGGGTATAGAGCTGCTATTTACAGTTTGAGGAGGGAAACTGTGACCCATCAGCTCCAGAAGAAGGAGAAGTGCTGGGGAAGTCAGAAGTTGTCGTAAGAAGTCACTGAGGTGTGAAAGACACGGTCCAACTTGTGGATACATCCATATATCAGCAGACTTTTACTCTACGTGGTAGGTGTCCTTTTGTTTTGTTTATGTATCAGCATTGGTCACTTTGATTAAAGTGATGGTGTAATCTTCAATGATCAAAGAAAATCTATGCTGCACTTCTTCTGGAGAATTTCGACTCACATATTTTGCTTTCATCAGCATTGACCTATGGCATGTAAAACTAAACATGTACATACTTTTTTAAGGAAATACCATAATCTCATGTATCACTGTAACAAAACAAGAAACAAACAAAAAAGGCAGAAATGTGTCTCACTAAACAATTTGGGAAACAAATGTCATTAGTCAGCATTTCCTACCAAATTCCCAAGTCATACATCTGTTTTGATTTCATTGTTGAGAGGATCTGAGTTTGACTTTGTGCAAATGATTCAAGCATGTGGTTAAAACATGAAGCTTTTGATAAACAGAGGAAAGACACAGTAGTGGTTGGTTAGATAGTCATATTTGCTTACAAGTGCAGTAAAGACGCCAAAACACGAGCTGACCAGGCCCACGTGCATCTCGGGTTATTCTGGGGTGGACTGTTCCTCTTTTAGCCCTCTTGTATATTCAGCGGGGCTTTCAGATGCTGATCCAGTTACTCAAGAGTAAAGGTACACTGAGCTCACAAAGCCACACCCCCTGCATAACACTCAGATAACACACTCATAATCCTTGTGATCCCCGATCAAACAGATAAGGTGCAAACTTTAAACATTCCACTACTTTAGTTTGTCGTATGCAGTCGGGTGAGGTACCAACAATGACAAAATGATGTTGATTTGGCAGCGTGTGTGATCACAGAGAGCTCACCAGGCTGGAAATATTCAACAACCCTGCATTTCAATCACTACTACAAGTTAACAAATTGTTTTTTAAGCTAACATCCATGTTTTGCTTTCTGTTTTTTTTTCCTTATATATCTTACAGATGTAGTTTTAGAGCACAGACTCATCTCACCTGTTCTGCTGCTGAGGGATGGCCACTGCAGCCGAGGATCCTCACCTGGGCTCAGGCCCCGCTGAGGATGACCTGTCTCTTGCAGGGAGCGAGTCTGACTCAGACAGCATCCTATCCGACGACTCAGTGCTTCCTGACTACAAGTCAACGATAAACGGGCAAGCAGCAACAACTCTGTACCAAGCATGTGCAAGGAATGACGCTGTATTTCTGCGGAAAGTTCTGGAAAGAGGGGTCACAAAGGAGGAAGTTATGGAGTTAGACATCAATGGCTGGGTGAGAGTATCATTCATAATGCTTCTAAGTCATAATAGTGAGTGATGTGACACTATAAGTCTATAATAGAGAAAGAGTCTGCTGAAACAATAAAACATTCCTCCTTTCATTGATCTTGACTGTTGACTTTCACTCATAGAACGGCTTGATGTTGGCTTGCTGCAAGGGTTATATCGATATTGTCTTTGGGCTTCATGGCTGTCCCTACTTAGATGTAAATCAACAGGACAATGAAGGAAACACTGCTCTGATGATGGCATCACAGGCAGGTTGGTTTTACAGGCCCCACAGACAGTAATGAAACAATACAAGAAAAGCTGTAATGTCATACATCTACAAATGTATGATCTGACATCTGGAATCTTTGTCATTTACCTCCAGGTCACGTCAACACAGTCATGTATCTCCTCAACTACTTTCCCGGCATAGACACTGAAATCAGAGACTGTCGTGGTTTCACAGCCCTCATCAAAGCTGCAATGACCGGCCGCACTGATGTTGTGGCCGCCCTTGTTATGGCTGGTATGTACAAATGCTGGAATGGAATTTCTAAGAAATACTGATTTCTTTGTTTGATTTGGTCTATGATCATTTGTATTTGGCTACATTGTCTTTTAAGTAGAAAAGTAAGAACGGGACACAGCACCAATATAGAGATGTTATCTATTGCTTAAGAGAGTGATACCTGAAGGGGCTTTGTAAAACAACATTAAAGGCAGCAAACAGATAAAACCAATAGATAAATTCTTGGAAAGATATCACATCTACATGGACATTTAAAAATAAAGTTTCAGCCCTAAAGAAGTGTTTCATTCATACAGCAGCTGCCTTACTATGATATTGTTAGGCCTTTTTTTTCCAAATCCTGACATTAGCTCATTAAGCAGGGCGTCAGCTTAGAGTTATAGCTGTGCTGGTGAGAATAGCTGAGCTCACAGTTCATCCATCCATATTTGAAGACGGCTGACTCGGTTGGTGAGTGAAGGAGCCAGTGACAGCAGACCGGTTTAAAAGATCACACTGAGGACATTATCACATCTTAACACACTGTCCAGCAGCCTAATCTCTGATTTACCAGTCTTGGGGGCTGGTTGTAGGATAGCAATCAGTGGGGCAACTTATAGACCAGAAATGTTTTTCTTCAATCTCATTTTTTACACAGAGTTCTCTATAAATGATCAGTGATTGTTTTATTAACACATTTATTTATCCGTTCGTATTGTTCCTCAATTTATTCTTTCTTACTTAGCCGAAACAAAACTGTTCAAAGAGGCAGTTTCGTTTTTGTTTTTTTTAAGAACAAACTAAAGAGAAAATGCATCAACTTCAATCACATATATTATCTAATTCCATTTCGCTGCATCAGTGTGGGGTCCTGCTACTATGCATGCTGGTTCTCCCACACTGACATGACTTTCTTCTTTTAACTCCATTTGAGGCATTGGCTTTTACTGTTTTAACTGTTTTTATAGTTCCTTAATTAATGTTATTGTTTATTATTTATTGTAAGGATTGTGTAAATCACTTTGGTCAACATTGTTGTATTTCAAACTGCTTTATAAATACAGGTGAGTTGAGTTGAGTTGCGATATCATTTTTAGCCATGCCTGTACAGTTTCTATGATAAAATTCTGCACTGTCCCCATGCATTGATTTTCCTGTGTTGTAATTTGGTAATGTTTTGGTCTTAATCAACATACAGGCACACTGGGTCACAGCCATCAATAATATAATCAACAGAGCCTTTCTTTTCCTGCTATGAATGACAAAACATGAACTATTTTAAAAAAGGCCAATCAGTTTGTGTGCCGGTCCAAATATTAAAAAGAAGAAAATATGTCATCATCAATCAAAAAAAAAAGAACATTTACTTTGAATTGTTTTCCTTCCTTTTTCTATCCAGGGGCTGATTTAAATGCAGTGGACCCCACTAAATCAAAATGTGCTCAGGAGTGGGCTTTGAAAACTGGTCGCTATGAGACCCTGCAACGTATCCGCCGCCTTAACTTACGGCCGAAAGCTGAACAGTTCTGTGACACCTTCATCCCTGAGTGGCCTGAGCTGAAAGAAAGAGTAGCCAAGGCTACAGCAGAGAAAAGTGCCAGGGAGAAAATTACCCAGCGGATCAAGAACACATTTGCTTTCAGGTTTCCTCGTGACCCAGAGGACAACGGTTGTTTGGACCACTTTGTACGCATCACCACCAGCATCCACAGTCCACTGATCTCAACCGGGTGTCGTCCACTGTGTCCCACAAGCCCTCCTGAGGTGGGGAAGAGGCGCTTTGCTGTCCCAGAGCTGGTGAAGAAACACCCAGAAAAGGAGTTAGAAGAGAGTTCAGTGTGTCACAGCAATGGCTCAGTATCACACATCATACCCTCAATCCAGTCGGCAGAGTCCATCACTGCAACATGCTGTGCTGATGCTGAGCGGCGAGGTAGCATGCTCTCACTGGCTTCAACCAAAGTTGCTGCTACGTTCATTCCACGCAGCATGGCAAGACGAAACAGTGTGTTTCCCTCTGGCTGCATCCCCCAGATCAACATTAACAGGCCCTCAGAGGCAACGCCAAAGAAAGAGAAGAAGAAAAAGAAAATGGACAAGGGCTTCCTGGAACCGCCGAAGTGGAAGTACAAGGAGATAAAGGATGAGAAAAAGAAGGAGAAGAAGAAGGCTGAGCAAGAAAAGGCAGAGAAGGAGAAAAAAGATAAAAAGGAGAGCAAAAAGGAGAAAAATAAGAAGAAAGCCAAAACTTAAAAGGCTGTTTTCCTGTATAAATTCCCTTTTATGAGTAAAATTGAGTTTCCCTTCAAAGCTGAGCTGCAGATGAACTCAAAACAAACATTGCAAGGACTCGATGAGAAGAGTTCAGTCCCTGAAGGAGAACTGTTGAGATGGGTAGGTTTTATCTTTAGACGTAGAAATAAAAGTTTACATTTTTATGACTATATTCTAAGTTTTGTAGCATCAAGAGCTGCAAGAAATGAAAATTAACTTGTTCGGTTTCAAGGTGCTAAACATGTACAGGATCTACCTCATCACTTAAATAAAAGGAAGGCAAATATATACATATATATATATAAATGTTGATATATGTTGATATAACTGTATGATGTATAGAAACACGTGTACAGTTAGTTATATAAATTTCCATGTATTAAATTTGTTTTAACTTATTTTTGCATAAAGAAATCCATAAATCCTTTCTAAATAATGTAGTTGCCATTTTCTGATATTGCAAATAACATCTCAATAACACATCATATCTTCTACTTTTATTTTTTCATAAGCGCACAGATTTTTATCGGTTTAAAAACAAAGATAGAAGAGTTGAAGAAAGTATTCAATTATTTATCCATGTAGCTCCTCTGTGACTGATGAAGTTGTTTTGTAGTTCATTGTCTCATTTCACTGCCCACAGCTTTGCTTTCTTATGCTTCTCTCTGGCATAAAAGTTTAACCATAGTCAAAGTTTTGATTAAAACAACTGTGCTAGATGCAAATTGATGACATGGTGGGGCTCTATAATTTAACATCCTGGCTGCCTACTTTCGCTTATTTTGTAGTTTAGGTTGGTTTTAAAAAAATAAATTGACTTCTGCCTCAAAAAAAAAGCAACTACACCTGCTATTTCAGGGGACTAGAAGGAGAGCAGTGTGCGGCAGTATCAGAATAATCTTTCTCGAAATCGCTGGCAAAAGCACTCTCAGGTGCCAAATATTTAGCCCATTAGAGTAGCTCTAATGTTCAAAGTTCAGTGGTGGAAAAACCTCCTTAATCTTTTTTTAAATGTTCAATAAAGACTATTCTGTAAAAATGTTGTTAAATTTTAGACTCCTGCATACAGAAGTCACTGAAATGAGACCAAAAAAAGTTTCTCGTAGAGACTAAAGATATTTATAAATTTGAAATATGTATATATGAGTCTGAAGCCTCTCTCTACCTCTATGTTGTGTAATATCTCACTTTTATATATAAAAGATACCAGCAACGCAATCTGGATTACTGTGTTAAAAACTGATTTAACTGAAGCAGCAGTGTGTTTATCATGGAGGTGTTTCAGGTGATGAGGAAGAAGACAGCTTCAGTCATATGTGGATGAGGTCGCTGGCAAAAGGAGGATTTTCTGATATCCCTGATGGCTTCCTTCTCTTCACACTCTAATGTTGGCACTTATGGACAGCCTAGGATGCTTGCTAAAAAGATGGTCTCTGCATGTCTTAACACACATACCTTAACATTACTTGAATATTACATTTAATATAATTAAACAATATGAAACTTTTTAGTCTCATTTTTGTCACGCTGCCCTAGTATTCTGTGTGACATCAAAATACTTGTGCTTGCATGCTACATTCGCTGACATCCTGTGTATCTCCAAAGGGATAAGCCTCCCCTGTCTGTAAAACCTAGTGACACCCCTAACTAGGGTGAAGTCAAACTGAAGTGATTGTAGCCTGTTGTCAGAAGTAGCCTTTCCTTGCTATAGACAACAACAAAATTGAAACCAGAAAAGCCATTTAATGGTGGCCCATGTCATCCTTTTTATCTTGGATTAACATACAACACAATGCACCATCACATCATGACAACCCCATAATACTGGATGGATGGATGATGAATGTATGTACGCATGTATGTACAGATGTATAGTTGTATAGCTGTATAGATAGATATATGTCTGTATGTAGATGTACAGATAGATGTATGGAGGTATACATGTCTGTATGTAGATGTACAGATAGATGTATGGAGGTACACATGTATGTATGTAGATGTATAGATGTATAGTTGTGTAGCTGTATAGATGGATATGTACATTTGTAAGTAGATGTATACATATATGTGTAGATGCATGGATGAATAGATAGATATATAGATGTATAGATAGATAGATAGATAGATAGATAGATAGATAGATAGATAGATAGATAGATAGATAGATAGATGTATAGATAGATAGATAGATAGACCGGTGTGGTGGATGGACAGCATAAGTGACCTCGGTCTCCTCTCTGTCTGTGTATGTGCTGCTGCCTGCTGGTGGATCATGTTACTTAAGTGTCCACATACACACACACACACACACACACACACTGCACTGACAGCCTGGTTAGCTGTCACCATCACGCCTCGCCACATCTAGCTGAACGTGAAGCTAATCAAACGTGTCAGTGCGATGAAACGAAAATTTATTGATCATGGCTAACCTGCAGATCTCATTAGCTGTCGTGATTGTTCAGACCGTGCTGTATAGGAGCTGTGAGGGTAAGTAAACTCCAGTTTGTTTGGTCCAGGAGCTCAGTACAGCAGCTGCCACCATCGAGGCGAATGAATGTGCAGTTAGCTGCTGCTGCTAACGGCTAACGTTAGCTCCTTTAGCTTTAGCTTAGCCCAGGCTTTAGACAGCTATAACAATGAGCTGAGGAAATCCAGGTCTGCTTTTGGTTTTGACAATGTTTTAGTTATTTTGATAGTATGTTGTGTAAAATGTAACAAAAACGATGTCTCACCACCACCTTTCCTCGGCGGTGTTAAACGGGTAAAGGTTACCTCGGGTAGTTGATACTGACAGCTCTGTGATTGATCTCTTCTGCAGTAAACACATATTTTTCTGACAGTCTCTGCTCACTTTGGGGGAGCTTCTAACCAGATTTTATCACACCGCTTTGTGTACTTCATTTACAACTCCCGATGCTGATATTCGGTGTGACATACCCTATTTATGGAGGCAATAAATCAGGGTACAGTGCGGACATGGTAGTGTGACAGGAATCTCAGTGTTGAAGGAGTGAGGATGAGTGCCCTCACATTACTCTCAATCAGACATAACTAACCTGATATCTACAGGATCCAAGAATAATTATGGGGATTAAACTGTAGAACAACAACTTAAAATACATGAAATACATTATTACTACTGCCATGCTACTCTCTGTTATAGAAATCTGTTTTTATTGTGCACGTATAGTTTTTTTTTGATTAATTGAACTTGTTTATTTACATGAAAAGTTGAATAACAAACTGAAACAACCCACAGGCAGCAGAAAGGCGAAATAGAGAAAACAAATAATTACTGCACTCATACCCACACACATAAATAAACACAAACATACAAAACATACAACTATAGACATGTACGCAGTTGAACAGGTACACAGTTATAACAAGAAAAGTTAAGCACCCCCCTTGCCATCACACAGTGTTTTTCAAACCCGCTCTTCATTTGAAAATTACATTGTCAGGAGTTCTGTAGTTTGTCTTTTATTCTAATGTACTGTCTGGTTCTTCTGCGAAATAGACTTTAGAGAATTTAACAGTTGGTTTGTAATCCCTCAGACAAAGTATGGCTCTTTGTCATATTAAGTGTCTTTGGTTATCATAGAATAGTTCAAAAAAATGTGGGGTTTTTTGTTTTGTTTTTTAAATCAATTTAAATTTGATATGAGCATTTTGGCTCAAGTGCATCTTTTGCTCTGGAATCAAAAAGGTAAGGCAGTATTGGCAGAAACTTTTATGAGGTTGCTTCAAAGTGTTTTATTGTCACCATGATTTAAGTGGCTCATCAACTTTTGAAACTTATATTTTACATCAACAAGATTCTTTGTGACTGTCATCTTCTGCTTGAAATCATTCCAATGTCCTACCTAAACTACACAACATGAAGTTGTTTGGAATATAGGGTTGTTTATAACACATGGCCTTTCATTTTGAAAGCATTGGTTTTTACACATGGTTCCATTAATTATGTTCAAAACAAATCTTGCTCTATGCCATGTGATTTTCTTAATCATGAAAATTATTTTTGGGGCTGAGAGAACCCTTCTAACACCATTTAATTTATTGCAAAAGTTAAGTGTTGTCTCTTTGTCTGCATGTCATGAGGGACTTAAGGGTTTTAAAACAGTCATGTCATCATGTTTCATAGTAGTGTCACACTAACAGACATGGACAATTTGAAATTTCCCTTTAAACGTTTAGTCATCTATCTTCCTTATTTCTACTCTTTTTTGCCTCATATCTGACCATCAGCATCTGCCAAGTAGGTGTTGGTGTTACGTGAGTCAATACCACAAAATATGTTGTAATGCATTCTGTCTCAATTTCCCCTGTTTGTAGCAGATGACGAAGAAGTCCAGCTGCATACTTGTTGGTTTTTGTGAACAAACATGTTCAGCACTAAAGCCCTGTCAAGGTCATTTTATACAGAAAATCCACTGGTGGCTCTGTAACAGGAATGTTACATCATGTCTGTGCCTTCATAACATTACTCAGTTTTACTTAGGAAGCATTAATCTCTTAAATAACAGTTACGGCTGTTTGTTTAATCTCTACTCTCTCATACTTTCACATAATAACTCCACCCATCCTCCCTAAGACTTAGCCACCTGATCATACCCCACCTCAGCCCAACTCTTATACTTCCTCTTTGTACTGGCTAAGATGACACTGTGACCAGTTTATCCATGCCCACAGAAATCTTACAGACCCACAGTTTGCTGTTGATTTTAACTGGTCAAAAAGTGATCAGCAACTTTATATACTGCTACTTCTGTGATATGTGATATGTGCAGATGAGAGGAAATGGTTTTCTCAGCCCAAATACTGGTATGTAGTTGTTTTGAAAGTTATGCTTGTTAGATCTCACACCGCACTGCTTTGTCATTTCAGCTCTATGGTGTAACTGCACTAGTGCTCTGTGTGAGAAGACCAATTCCAGATGTGAGACAGATGGCGCCTGCATGGCCTCCACTTCCTTCATTGATGGTCAAGAGCAGCACATCCGAATCTGCATCACACGAGATAAACTCGTACCCCCTGGACAGCCGTTCTACTGCTTGGGTGCAGAGGGTCTGCTCAACATCCACTGCTGCTACACTGACTACTGCAACAGCATTGACCTTCAAATACCCACAGGTGAGGAATATGGCACAAAAATGTACCTTTTGTCGCTTCATCTTTTGTTAAAGTTTTTTTTTCCTTTGCTATAACAGAAAAGAACCTGTATGTGTATCTAGAGTCCATAAGAAGCATGGGTTTGCCGGGTGGAACATGCACTTTTCACACTGAGTGCTATCATTTATACAAGACGTGTAACAGAGTGAGGGCTCTAGTGATTGTAGCTGAAGCCTCTCAGTGCCTGTGAAATGTTTCTGCCACACTTTAATGACTCATGGTTCCTGAGAAGTTTCCTGTGGTGTTTTGTACAGTGTACACAAATATTTTTAGAGAGAGGAATGTAAGCTTGGAAACAAATTTGACAGGAAATCGTGGTTATTATCCATCATCACCATGACCAATAAAGTACATGTTTACATGAAGCTCTAAAGCAAAAGACTTGGAAATAAACTAAACTAGAAATGGTTTTGTAATGCGAAGTTGTTCTGCGAAAGCAGTGTGAATGTCCTCTCTGATCTGTGAACTGTGCAGCACGAGGAATAATGGGTGTGAAAGACTTCAAGTTACCCATGCTACTGAATAAACGTTTCATTATCTATGAATCACAAGGGCACTTTAAGTATTTAAGCTACAACAAGCTTAAAGACTTTTTCAGATTCAGGAAACTAGGAAGGTCTCCAGTGAGTTTACAAAAAAAAAAATCAGGGCAAAAATCAAAACCAAAGGTACAAGTTTTCTGATTATAAGCATAGACATCAGAAAAAAATTGAACAAGAGCATCATGGATAACACCGAAGCTGGAAAAAATTAGGTGGCCAAAGAGGAAGTAGGCTGACTTTTACATTCATGTGATCACTTTAAGTCATTTCAAAACTTATATTGACAAATTGTTTTGATATAAGATCCTTGCAGTCTCAAGTAGTGAACATTTGTATAAGGTTTCTCCCAGCTTAATGCACCCTAACTCTAAAAAATGTTAGGTAATGATGTAATTTTTTTCCCTTGTATTTTCTCTTAAGTTACAACTCAGCCAGGACCAGGGGGAGGCTACGGTCCAGGCGGGACATGGGGGCTGGTGGAACTGGTTGCTGTGATCGCAGGGCCACTCTTCCTGCTGTGTCTGCTGCTGCTGGTGGCTGTGTTCTTGTATCAGTACCACCAAAGGGCCTACAGCCACAGGCAGAGGCTGGAGGTGGAGGACCCTTCTTGTGACCACCTCTACCTGGCCAAAGACAGGACTCTGCAGGACCTCATATACGATCTATCCACATCAGGTTCAGGATCAGGTCTGTACACAGGGTGGTTTGACACAACAGCTAACAAGTGCTTGTGTTTCTGGTTGGAGTGTTTTGTGCTCCTGCCAATTGTTTTCTGTTATCGTGTCTTCTGTGCAGGTCTCCCTCTGTTTGTGCAGCGGACTGTGGCCAGAACAATTGTCCTCCAGGAGATCATTGGCAAAGGCCGTTTCGGAGAGGTGTGGCGCGGCCGATGGAGGGGAGGTGACGTTGCAGTGAAGATCTTCTCATCCAGAGAAGAGCGGTCCTGGTTTCGTGAGGCTGAAATCTATCAGACCATCATGCTCCGCCATGAAAATATCCTGGGCTTCATCGCTGCTGACAACAAAGGTGCAGACCTGTAACATCACAGCATCTTTTCTCGCAAGGGAACAGGCTGATGATTTGAGGGATTTATTTTCAGTATACTAAATTATCAATCTAAAATAAATCTGTCTCTTTTCATCATTATTTTCTATCTCTTCAGATAACGGCACGTGGACCCAGCTATGGTTAGTGTCAGACTACCATGAGTATGGTTCCTTGTTTGACTACCTGAACCGCTACTCTGTCACTACTGAAGGAATGATCAAACTGGCACTGTCAGCTGCCAGCGGCCTTGCACATCTGCACATGGAGATTCTTGGCACACAAGGTATTATTTCAGTCCACACACATTTGTATTAATAGGTATACTTTCTATTTCCTGGCCTCAACAATGCTCTCAATTTAACAAAATAAAATCATTATTTATCATCATTATTTTTAGGGAAGAAATGATTACATTTTGCAGACTTTTTGTAGGCGTGTTTTATTATTTTTGAGAAACTTTTGTCATTTCACTAAATTTGTTGCTGTTTAATAATGAGATCAACTAGTTTGATTATAAAAAAATTCACAATACAAATTCAGCTCATTTAAGTAATTGTTAATGCCTGTGTTTCAGAGGGATAGAGCAAACATAGAAACTATGTATTTTCACCTTAATTTTTGCCCCAAAAATGTGGTTTTCTTGCCTAAATGGATGTCCTCAAATCACTCCTTAGTCCAAAAATTGTCCAGAATGGGACCATTAGTGTTTAATAAGACTCAAAGAAAAATTGGGTATAACAAGCTAGACTGCAAGTGGTTGGTTTGACAAAGTGAAAAGAAGAAGACAACAGGCTTAAAACTGATTTTAAAAAATAACCCCAGATTTCTCTGCTAATGCAAAAAACAAAGCAAAAAAAAATTAAAACAATCTTCCTACTTATAACTTGTTCCAGAGAATATTAATAGTCATACTCATATATAATATGAGAACTGCGTTGTTAAATTCAAAGAGGAAATAGTCTGAAAATAAGCTTTGTCCCTTTTTTAAAACACGTTCTTCATGTTTCCTCCTCCACCCACTGACTGGAACAAGGCCTTTCATAACCACATTTTTTCCACATTTTGCAGTGCTTGAACTGAGGAAGAAAAGCAAAGTGTGTGACTAAAATTCAAACAAAATAACATTGCTGAAAATCGAAAATCTGCTTTACTGTGTCAAGGAAGTTGTCAAAGTCTGAATTCTGAATGCAATTGTTGAATATTTTTTCGTGTTTTCATTTGCTACTCTGGTTGAATAAAAAACAAAGACAGTGAAGATCTTTTTTTAGCTCACACCAAACAAGTTATCCTATTTACTTAACTGCTGTTTGGTAATCTGCAGCTTAAAGCAGTATTAGCAGGAAGGGCAGTGCTAAATTTCAAATAAGGGATGTACAAACTATAAAATTATGTATAATGTGCTTCTGGTGATAAAAAGCAGCTCATCTCTAACTGTTCTGCTTGGGTAGAGATCTTCAAAATACAACAGACATTGAAACATTTTGTTTCATGAGTGGAGGAGTATTTTCTATTTCTATCAACCAAACTAACTCCAGGAAGGAAACTTGCATAACTTGCTTGAGTTGTTGACACGTTTAAGAAAACTGAAGAGAAGCATATAGGTGTTCATTCATACACATCTTTGTTTTACCAGGAAAGCCAGGCATTGCCCACAGAGACCTGAAGTCCAAGAACATCCTTGTTAAGAAAAACTGCACTTGTGCCATTGCTGACCTGGGATTGGCTGTCCGTCATGACTCTGCCTCAGACACCATCGACATCGCACCCAATCAGAGAGTGGGCACCAAGAGGTCTGTATCCACATGCACACCTTCTGTTCCTGGCTGTTCTCTCTCTCTAAACTCTGGTTCTTACTTACTTACTTGTATTTATGAACTTTTGTTTATTGAGGTTTTCAGCAAGCATAAAAGTAACAATAACTGCACTTGTGACTTCTTATACAAAGAAATAATACATGTGAACTCTGGTACTTAAAGCTGTTTGCTTGAGATTTGATCACTTAAAACCACATGTTGAGTCAAGGTTTGAACAGTGCCTCTCACAGATATCTTTGACACATTTCCCAGGATACCTTCTTTATGTAAATATTTACAAACTGGTTGTTTTCATGTCTCACAGATATATGGCCCCGGAGGTTCTGGATGAGACTATCAACATGAGGCACTTTGACTCCTTTAAATGTGCTGATATCTATGCTCTGGGGCTGGTCTACTGGGAGATTGCACGCCGCTGTAACAGTGGAGGTCAGACTCTTTTGTTTTCACACTGGCTATTCAAACTGTATTCTTTATTTTTTTTTCTCAGTATTTACAGCTGAGGTCTCAGCGTTGCTGATCTGACCTTAACATTGTTTCATGCTCTCAGGTATCCATGAAGAGTATCAGCTGCCCTACTACGACCTGGTGCCCTCTGACCCCTCCATAGAGGAGATGAGGAAGCTGGTGTGTGATCAAAAGCTACGACCCAACATACCAAACTGGTGGCAAAGCTATGAGGTATGAAAATAATTAATTTTAAGCAAATTTAAGTTGTGAGTTCAGACAGCTGTTCCCATATTCATAAACTCCTAAGAATCCTCTCAGAGAGTTAGTGCAGTTTAAAAAAGTGTTCCCATGATGTTACCTGGGCAGGTAGACCATTCACACTCTTTTACTTTTTAACCATGTACAGTCAAAGTCTTAGGTGGATAAACTAGGGTGTGATCTGCTCTCACTCTGTATCCTCCTGAGGAAAATTCAAAAGACAAAGATGTGCACTGTTCTATCTCATCTTGTGTGTGGTGCAGTGTCTCATGCTTACTCTAAATCTTGTAACACAGTCATGTTGACAGTTTGTGCTGTTAATTGGCTCTGTTGCGTCATGAATAACAAACCTCCTCACATGAGGCTCATCTGTCATGAGAACAAAATGAAAAGGGAAACTGAAGCATTTTATAGCCGTAAAATGTCGTTGTGTTAAAATGACTTTCTTCTGGTAATATTGGTTGTTGCACTGGTTAAGCAAAAAGAGCACAAACATGATCACCAAACAATCTAGCCTGGCTCTATGTAAGCTACTTGTGTTTTAACCAGGGTTCAGTCTCTCCTAAAATTTGCACCAATACAAGACTACTTTTGCTTTTACTACATAGGTCTTATTGTCAATATTTTGGCTGTTACTTATCTGTAACCATTATGTTATATTTATGCATTTATTTTCTGAAAGCTCAATTGAGCCAATAATTTGGCTCAATTGAATTGTCTTTTTTGTTTAAACTTTGCTTATACCATGAGGAAATTTACATCTCTAATGTTTAAATCTCAATGAATGTAGCTAAACTGCTGGTTTTCTCTCAAATAGGGCTGAATTTACCTGCCTGCCTGCTTTTCCCTGCACTTCAAGGAATAAAAACAGAACTGATGTAAAGAAATATAGACATTTCTGAAAATTTTGAAACTGTCTGTAACAAGTAGTTTTCCCTTACAAACACAATTTTATTTTCATAGTCCAGCAAACAGTAAAAACCTCACAGACTCATCAGTTTGTTAGTGAGTACAATGTTATATAACAGATGGCCAAAGCTCTAAGAATAAAGTCCTGGGAACTCAGGCTGTTATTCAATTTTTGTGCATTTTTTAATTTATTAATTACATAAAAATTTATCACAGTGCTCACATAGAAGCTGAGTCCTGTAAAAGAAAAGGCTTTCATACTTCACCTAAATTTGAATCACTCCTCATCTACCTATTTTCCCTGCTGTTCCAGGCTCTGAGGATCATGGGAAAAATCATGCGAGAATGTTGGTATGCCAATGGAGCTGCCCGCCTGACAGCCCTGCGTATCAAAAAGACCCTGTCCCAGCTCAGCATTCAGGAAGACATAAAAGTGTGAGCCAAGTCAGCATAGCACTGAGAAAGAGCACTGACCAAGATCCGACTCCAGACTGGAGGACAGTGAGAGCAAGAGGAGCCAGGCTCTCTAAAAAGAACGCACAAATTCAGAGAAGTGAGTGGAGAGTCGCACTTTGTAAAATATTACTTCATAGACACTCCTGCCAGTTTTTGAAGCCACTTGATTTCTGACAAACCCTACCTCGCTTACCCAGCCAAACTACCAAGAACACTTTTCCTATCTTGTCTCAGCTACTGCCGCCCTTCCTGAACCCTTTTGTCCTTCTGTACACTCTATACTAACAAGAACTTTGGATTTTTGGTGTACTTGTATGCAATAGATAGTAGGATATGTAATTATCCAGTCGACATTTTGAAATTAAGTTGCTTTTATTTTGTCTTAGTCAGGTTTATCACTGATGTAAGGTAGTAAAAAACTGGATTTTACTCTTTTTGTATTTGAAAGGAAGCAAACTGGTGGAATTGGGGGTATTTCTAACTTATTTTTGTCTCATTCTGTTATTCTGTTATTTAAATTACTTACTGTTATTGTTTGGGTGTTTTTGGGGGTTCTGGTGCAGGTTTTTCAGTGCCACCCGCAGCATACAGGCATAACACACTTTATTTAGAATAATTCACCCACTTAAACTGTAGTGACCTAAGTTGTTAATGAAGACCATGAAAACATGTATAAGCAGTTTAGGCAGCTTGTTGGAGCAAGTTTTCAAAGACAGTGGGTGATTTAAGATGATTTAGCCTTTGGACAAACTGCCTGTAGACCGTCCAATGAGCTGTTGTAAACCTCAGGTTTTTCTTATGCTTACCATACAACTTTTTTTTCCCTTTGACTTGATGTGGAACTGTCCATTGCAAAAGAAATGTGGAGTTATGAAGCAAGCACTTCTTTCATAGGAATGGAAGAGGGAGATTAGAGAGCTTGGTTCTGAATGCTTTTTATCTTTGATCTTTGACAATTCACTGGCTTCTCATTGGAACATGAATAAGACCAGACTACATATAATCAAGAAAATTTAAAGTATCCTTATCTGAATGAAGCCTCTGTCTCTTAATTAGCCCATGGACCACAACCTGCCATGGGAGTGAGAGTTGCTCCAGGCTCTCAAATACACTGGTACTCAAACATCAGTCCTTTTCTAATATCTAGTGCAAGATGCACTATCCATACACTGGAAAAGAGCAAATTGTTTCATTTTTCAGGAAAAAGGAAAAAAAACACTTGCTCCTGTAATCACAATAATGTTATGTTCTTTGTTTTGTTTTTTATTTTATTTTGCTGAATCAATCTTCAAAGCATTATTTTACCCTCAGGGCGTGTATCCCTGGCCAAGTATGACTACTGCACATAATCTATCTTTTTAAGCTGATACTTTTGTGTGTGTGTGTGTATGTATATATACACACATCTCTATATACACTGTAAATTTAAGTTTATTGGTTTAGATAGCTGAATCTTTTCTACTGAACTTTTGGTTGTAGATAAGGAAATTTGAGACTTGTGTCTTGCTGTTTGTGAACAGATTCATGTACCAATATACTTTCTGACCTCTGAGGTACAGTTACTGTATGTGTTTGACACACTGCTTATGGCCCCTTGATTACTGCAGAGCAGTGTTGGACTTAACTGGATGTGCTCTCCCCCCCAGCTCTTTTTGTCCATCCTACGATACCTCCTCAATGTCCAAGTCATATTTAATGTTTCTTTGAATTTTGTAATGTTTCTTTGAATTTAACATTGTCAGAAATCACTGTCTGCATTTGTCAGGAAAAGGTGCACTTTTCTCTTTAGCTGTATGAAAATTGAACAGGTACTCTGTGTCTAGTCTTTCCCATGTTATTTAAATTTGTTTGCTGTGAGTATCTGTGGAAGCCTGAAAGGCCACAATGTGCACTACTACTGACCTCACAGTATATAAACCAAATTATTCATGGAATCATCTCCAGTCCTCATGGCCTTGAGTGTTTCTTTAAGATCATGTCACTGAAAACAAGAATGTTTTTACAAATCATGCCAATCTGTGGTTGACTCTAATTCTGACTCTCTACTTTGGAGAAACTTAATACCACTGAAATGCCTCAGTGTGGTCCCAAATATGTGTCAGAGCAGTATTTGCATTTTAAAACCACTTGTTAACTACACTGTATTGTTTAAGTCTTATTTGTAAGAAAAGATGCACATGATTTTGTCCTATTTGACAGGAAAGACTGTGGAGCTCTACTACATCAAAGAAAGTTTTGTGTCGACAATTTTCTTAAAATCAGGAGATATATTTGATGAATTGCACCTGCTGTATGATGCACAAATGACATTGATTAGAGAGGGTTTTACATACCTTACACAAAGTATCCATATGAAAGAGTAGAAATCAAAGAAGTTAGGTTATGATACTCAAGGTTGTGGCCACTCCAAAGTGTCTGTCTAGTTCTGGCAAAGACGACTGCATCCATGTAAAAAACCCTACAGGACTTCAATCATGTAACTTCTACTATAGAGTAATAAATGCAATTGTTTTCCTATGTAGTGTCTGTTTGTTTTTCTGTTTGTCATCTTGATAAATCCAATACTTAGACTAGTAAAGATCAAAAGTTCATAAAAGCAACTGTTATAGTAAATGTTTTTCACCAAGCTAAGCAAATTTAACCCAGCTCTTCATTTTATTGATGGACTCTCAGGTTTGAACAGATCACTGCAGAATAACTGCTGCATGTGAGTTGGAATGAACAGTATCAAAAACAGCTGAACCTGTGTTTTAGCTTTTAGCCAATGCTTTGCCACTCCCCTTTAGCTTTCTTCTGCTCTACTGTCCTTTTGTGCCATTACTATGATATTAATGCTAAAACTTGTTGGCCAGTGTGGTGTTGTCATAAAGACTTCAACATGCTGTAAGTCCTTTCTGACCTGATTATGAAGCTAAGAAATAGCATTTAGAAAAAAAGTTAATCTCATTGTAAATTATGGATTACGATCAGGCATTTATCTAGAAGTGAGATTCCTTCAAGATCACTCAGAAAGTCCTCACAGTCCCTTAACCAATGCATCACAATTTTGAAATTAATCCTTTGTCATAAAAATGATCAAACTATAGAAGTATCATATCCTCTTTCAATTCTTTGCTTCTGATTTGCAGATCTCCGTCATAAACTCTTGAAGCTTTTAAGTTTGGTATGAGCTGCTTGTTAGCTATATAGCAGTGAGAATTTAGTCAGCCCTATATATCACTGAAAATAAGAAGCACTAGTTGCTACTTTTCTAAACAACAGTTGTGGAGCAATTAGAAGCTGAAGCCAGATGTTTCTTCATATAACTTTATGAAGACTTGACAGAACTTCAAGAATTATATTGTTCTGGGAGTTTGAATCCTAATTGTTTTATACTGGATGTCTGAAAACATCTGTTTCCCTCAAAGTTGTAAGTATTTATTTTTATAATTTATTCAGAAGCTGTATGGAATAAGTGTCTGGGTAGATACATCTGCCGAGACTCACGTTTGATGGAAGCTCCACAGATTCAACAATGCAGCTAAAACTAAATTCAAAGAACCTTTATTAGTTATCCTTCAAATCATTTACGCTTGGTAGTACAAAAATGTAATTTCAACATATAGTTGTACATGTTCAATTTCATGAATACAAATACAGGATATATGACATGATTGATTTTTATCAGACAAAAAGGATATCCTGACTTCTGACATTGAAAGTCTCCCTCAAATAAAGAGCTGAACTAACCTAGAAGATTTGATACTCCTGTTCCCACTGTAACAAACAGCAACTTAACACAGCAAGAAGACTTAAATCAAAAAAATAACAAGCATAGTGTCAAATCGACTACTGATTTTTAAAGTGACAGGCCACTTTTATAAGGTGTGTTAGCAGGAAGCGTATGAGGCTGCAGTATTTGGAGCGGTGACAGCAAGCTCCTAACATCTACGCTGTGGTTGACAGGCAAAAGTCATATGTTCAATTCATTGCACATTTTGTTTTCAACCTGACTACATAAAGAAATCAAACAAATCCCTTAAATATGCAAAGCTTATGCATTCATACAGAATGCAGCATGTGAACAATCATCTACAATAGCAGACTGAAGGATGATGTTAAGACTTCACAGATGAGGTCACACCAGGAGCAGAAATGCTCTTCCTGAAATTTCTTATAAAATCAATTCAACTGTTAAAAAGTTTACATGACTCGTTTTTTTCAGCCCAGGGCACTAGATTCATTTTGGTATAATTGTCCTGTTTGTATAATTTTCCCGTTTTCTGGAAATTGTGTGAGACTGGCAGAGTATAACATCTATGAAATACTTATGAAGTTTATCTGACCAATATTACCTATTGGCTTATTCTAATGCCTTTAATTTGTAGTGTCTGATTGAGCTAAATAATTCATTCTCAGTCTATTTTTCTTAATATGTACTATATGTACAAAACAAACAGATCAACATTTCAGTAACTACGGGGTTGTACTGCAAATCACAATATGTGGCTCTTCAGGAAAAAAGATTTACAAAATGGACCCTACATCTGCTTTTAACTGGTGCATAGAATAATTAGGGCCTGCTAACATGTTGATATGTATTTAAACACAGAATAAGGCTCAGGAAAACTTCAGAACAAGGTCTTATGTCGTTCTGTCTGTGTATTATGGTTTCAAACTACCCACATACACACTATGCGCGCATACATGTCAGCCTTTTAACAGAACTGAAATGTGGCCAACACAAGCCATAATCAGATTTTTTCAAAGCAGGCAACTCATTTAATTAATATTACCAAGAATGCATTTGTTGTCAAGACATAATCAATGTCCCTCTTTTATGTAGATCAGCAGAGCTACAGAGGTGAGGATGATGACAGGCTACAGCTCCTCTTGTGCTTTTACAAGATCTCCCTTGTGGATCAGAATTTGGCTCAGCATACAGGAGGGTCTGTATGTCTTGTGCTGCTACAATCTTATTTATTGCTGAGGTGATGAAATATCTGACTTTTGCGGTGAAGGAAGTGTCCATGTGGGAATTCAGGACATATGGTTACTGGAGATATAATGGGAGGGTACTTCAATGGTCTGGTATTCTTCCCAAATTTATATTCTCTTTCACCCTTTGCTCTAAACTCCAAATGCTGGGCAGCCTCTCCTTATTTTGAGTTACTTCTTCATGCTGTGCCTATGGAGAAAAAGCAAAACGCATTTGAAGGAAAATAAATCCAAGTTTATACATTTTCTAAACGACTGCAAGCATTTGTATGTGCAAGTTTTCTGGGGTTTTTTGACAGCTGCACTGCTGTGCTTACCCTCTTGTCCATCAGTAAGAACTAGTGCCTGTAGAATATCTGAAAGGGAAACGATCCCCTTCACTACATCCTGCTCGTCCACCACCACCAGCCTGTGCACCTGAGTGACAAAAGCAACCATCATGATGTCTTTTACTTCTGCAAGAACGATCCCTAGACTGCTGGAGGAGTGCTTAATGAACTGTATGCATGACTAAACTCACAACAGCACAGATAAAACAAGATAAAGACAATAATAGTTTTTGGTTGTGTTAGGAACAGGTGCGGGTACTTTTATAGTTTGGGGTCAGGCCAGGACACTAAAAATCTCAAAAGTTCATTGGTGCCCAACTACATCTGACTCTCACCTCTGCCTCCACCAGTCTGTTGATGATGGCCTCCAGGGTCTCATGTCTGTTGCAAGTCAGCACTCCTTCAAAGTACTGCGAACGATGCTGCAAGGCTTTGGTCACTGTCAAATCCAAGTTGTTGTAAGTCTTCTCTGCTGCCAGGTTCTGTGTAGACACAAGGCTTCAGGTTAAAATGTGTCTTCATCTCACACTGCACAGTTTCCCAAAGATGTAGGTTAAGAGTTAGCCAATTAAACATCTATGTTCCAAACTCTCGGTATGATTTAATCAACTAAGGAGGAGGAATATGGATAAGCTTTTGCACACGATATTAGACCAAATGTTTGGTTGTTGTGATAAAATACAGTTTGGAGAAATCAAAGGGACAAGGTGCAGAAGCAGAATAAAACAAACAATCATTTGCTGAAGATAATTCTATATATTTTCTTGTATTTCAATGAAAAATTAGTATTTGGTAAGTTTTATCCACTGGCCATTTAAACAGGCAATGAGATTATTATGAAAAATTGTGTCATTATGTAATTATAGTATTATTTCAACTTTGTGGGGTAACTAAATCAAAACCAGTTGTGTAATCTTGAAAACTATTTACAGCCATTGTGTTTTTTTCTCATAAACAAAGAGAAGGTGAAAATACAGAGTTGACACATTTGGATCACAACTTACTATGACGTCAAACTTTGAGTATATATCCACCACTCTCCCTGCAACAAAAAAGCAGCATTTTAGCACACAAACAAACACAAAGCATGAATTTCGAATCAGCAAGCATGAACTGTTTTCTATCTCACATACCTTTGTCATCTACAACTGGGAGCGCTGACACCCGCTGCTCAACAAAAATACCCAGTGCTGTGTACAGTGGTGTGTCTGTGCGGACAACTGCTATCTTCTGGAATGTCCCGATGTTCAGTTCCTCTAAGGTTTGCTTCAAAAACGAAGGTTTGGGCATCTCTGATATCTGAAACACAGCAGCAACAGAAAGTGCATTTCTGACTCAAAAAAAAAGTACTGTGTATTGTTCACTTCACTGAACCTAGTGGTCCTCACGCTATATTACATCATCATTATAAGACTCAGACTCTGATAAGGTGAACCTAGATCAATGAATTATCCAACGAAGAGGAGCAGTCGTGAGAAAAGCGAGAAAAGTGGGAAAAGAAGCCAGTCGGACTTACAAAAAGCTTCAGGAACTTCAGAATCCTCTTGTGTGTGAGAATGTAAAGAGTGTTTCCTGTCAGCGGGTCTATAACAGGCAGTCTGTGGATCTTATTCTTCAGCAGAGAAGATACAGCATCGTACAAACTGTAAGACAGGATAAGAAAAAGGACTGCAGTAGTTCAGCCATAAAGAGAAAATCTCTCAAAAAAACTTACACAATATTATGATTGAGTATGACAGTGGAACAGCAGATATCGTGTTGGGGTTTTTGCCATAAATTTTAGAGCAAAAATCTGGACAACTTATGATCTGAAACTGTACAGGCTGTTTTACAGGCGGTGATGTTAAGGAGACTTTCACATCCCTGGAATGTTTATACATTTAGTTTTTTGGTGTTTAGACTTCCTGAAAGACATCTACAAAAGACAGACTAACTATGAAACACCAACTTCAACTACTAAGCCCTCAGATGCCCCCTGGCTGAGTGCTCCAGTGAACACCAACTGTGTATTCAGGTTAATGAAATTTGACACTGCAGCAACAAAGATGTCACACACTTTAGCACAACACACTCTCACCTTGCATTTGGTGGTATGCTAACCAAGGGCTTGAAAGAGTCTTGAAGGTATAACTCTGTTTTTAAAAAAGGACAAACAGTTTTGTTAAAAACTTTGACAATCCGACAATAACAGGCACGGCATGATTATACTTTCATCAAACATTCTCACCTCTCCATGTTTCTATTTTGTGCTCTTCCAACTCATATATCTGAACCTGTTGCAAAGAGGAGTGATGATAGGGAACTTTAAGGGGCTTAAGGAATACAATCTTGCTGTAAAATGACACTGGAGACAGTCTTACCAATGGTGATTTGTAGTATCGATGAAGGATGTTTATAAAGTCTGTGATGGTGAGCATGCCTGTGAAGTTGCATAACAAGTGTCAAGTTTGTGTTTTACTACATTAGTGTGATAGCGTCAAAGTGTTGTGCCTATAAATAATCCTTACCAACAAAGCACTGCTTCTTGCTGTCCCATAGAGGTGCTGCTCTTACCCCATTAGAAACAAGGGCAAAAAATGCCTTCTTGACCTAAAAAAAATTAATTGCACAACCTTTTTAAGTTTGATTACCTTATAGGAGTTAGACTTAATTTTTCATGTTCAAAGTATTCATACCTGTAGGGATGTATCGAAAACAACCAATTTGGAGCTAGTAGGCACAAGGTCATAACACCGATGGGACTTCATAAACCTGGTGTACACATTGTGCTCTGGGTCTGGAAGAATAAGAGAGATGAGCTTTTAACAAACACTTGTAAATCCCTTTTGATCTTATTTGAATGGATCAAAACAATTCATGTACCTTCTATTAGTGCGTCCTTTTTGACCTCAAGATCATCAATAGGTACTGGTATCTGAAATAAAAGGAAAGGATAAAGCTCATTTAAAATCCAGTTTGTTTTTTGCCAGTATCCAAAGAAAGTAAGCAGTGAAGTGTTTCATTAAACCTACATGACATTGTTGTTCCCGAATTTCTTAGTTCACTTATTTCATCATGAACTGTGTAAAAGCACTGACTTTACCAACGATTCTCTTAAATATTTAATATGAAAATACTTAGAGGTTAACCATTTTGTCAAGATATTTTTTGTCGATAGTATGGTCGTTAGTTTGAACAGCGTTAAAATCTTACTGTTGTGAAATGGAGAGTTATGTTGACAAAAAAATCCATTTCCGACCTAATGCCCATAAATATTCATTTAAGTCCCCCCCTTAAAAAGAACCCCAACAGATTCTTCACTTCCGAGGACTACTATGCATCAAATGTGTTTTACCCACAACTGTTTGTTTACTCTTTAAATATTGACGTTAGCTGTGACAACTTTAACTAAGTGAATGTGGAAAACTACCTCCAATTTTATCAACTGATATAAATGTATCAACGGGTCCTAAACCTTTGTATGAGCACTAAATCGTCAGCAGAGGGACAGACGGCGCCTCACAGCTAAAGCAAATAATAAATACGAGAAAACGCTATCAAACCATAATAATTACATTAACAAGGAATTAGCGATAAGCTAGCTAGCGTCAGTCTGTTGTCGACGTGAACCAGTAAACAGAGGTGACTTTCCGTTACTGTCGGGCTTTCACCAAGGATATCTTCATGTGATACAACAAAGCACAAACTTTTGGAAAAGTAACCATTATAGACTTTGTACACTGGGCCGGAAACTTCATGGACATTATCCAGGGTCAGCTTTTCTGGCTCCCTTTGCATGAAAACGAATGAGCTTGTCCTCACAGTTAGCTAACCACTAGCATGCTTCGGAAAGTCTTCCAGTGCGAGCAGACTTAAACCAAGAGTTTTTCTTTTTCGGGTGAGGATTTTCACAAAGCAAATGACAGGGTGACTTACACAGTCCATTTTTCATCCACCGTGAAACCGGCCCGTAATTTTTGTGCGAAGAACCCGGGATCTTGGAGGTCTTCCGCCACTAACACCAAGCAACTTGAATGGCCATACAGTCGTTACCGTAGTACACGTAGTACTGTCGCACAACATCGGGCTCATCACTGACAAGAAGGCACCAAATTAAGACGCGCCGCTACCATAGACCAGGGGCCACATCCGGCCCTTTAGGCGTTCTCTGTCATGCCCATAGACTGTATAATGAGTCAATGGTCAGGCCCCTGGGAGATCAATCATAGGTGAGAATATAAATAAATAAATAAATAAATAAATGAATAATACAATTGTGTTACTTTTGTTTTCAAAAGTGTGACATTTCCATTATTTCCATATAGACATACTAGTGCACGTTAGCCCTGTGCAAACAGTGACAGGTGATGAAGTTCAACAAAACCAAATCAAGGTCCTCTATCATTGATGATTGCCCCAAATTCATCCAGATTTCGATGCACTTATTCAAGCGCAAGACAGACAGATTTTTCTAACTGAAGAGGTAAATTTAAGCCACTTTTTATAAATTTGAAGAAAATTTTTTACAATATATGTGGGAACTAACAAGCTTAACATGAAATAAAACTCTGTTGCAATGATTGTTTGTGTTTTTACTGTTTATTACTTCCATAGTATCTTCCTATTTGACCCACACCACAGTTTCACATATATTACAGAAATTCCTTATTGTCCTGGTTACCAATTGCATGTAATCAAAAAATATAAGTGAAACCTTTCTAAAAATGGGGGTAAAAGTTAATACTTAGAAGGATCAAGTTTACATTCTTGGTGGTGTCTAAAACAAATTCGGGTTCTCATGTGGCCTCTTGTAAAAATTAATTACCGACCCCTGCCATAGCACACCTAATGAATAAGGTAGGTGAATTTCCAAAGAATTTCATAAGGAATTTTGTGACAAATATGATAGGCAATGTTCTGTTAAAGAATATGAAAAAGTGACACAATCCATCCTAGTTCCCGTTAAAAAAATGATTCCGAAAACTTTAATAACAGGCGCATCGTAGGCCCAGGGGCCAATTGTGGCCCACAGTCCATTTTCATGCAGCCCCAGCTTTCATCCTACAATGTCACTTGAATTAATAATGCTCGGAATATGTACATTTATTGTTTCTTTCAGGTGCTTAAGGAAAGCCTTAGTACATTTGGTAATGTCTCACAAAAATTTAAGCAAGCAGTTTACGAATAGGTTCATTTGACCAACTTTATCAGCACAGTATTACCCTACTCAACTGAAAGGAAAAAATGTTCTACAAGACTACACGGATGAAGAGGCAAAGAAACTAAGGAAAAGTTTTCTGTCATTTCCACTTCTACCTAAGGCCAAAGAAATTATACTCAAAACTCTAAAATTACATTTACCCCTCTAACCATTTTCTTCATATGAAGTTTAACTTTGAAAACAACTTGTGTTGATTTTGTGTTGTGGATTTTGTGACAGGGATTTTGAAACAATAGAGCCTCTTTTCTTTCAGTGTAAAATAGTTCATGATTTTTGGCTTACATTTCAGAAGTGGTTCGACTCCAAGAGTATTATTTTGCAACCTTTAACAGTGATGTCAGTTAAAACAGGAGTATTTATGAAAGAGAACATGTTGAGTTTCTGGTAAAATGCTTGAGGTTGTTTGGAAAACATTTCATTCTAAGATGCAAATACAGAAAGATCAAACCTCACATTGAAAGGCAGAAAAATGAACTGAAACTGTTTGCAAAGTCACTCCATTAATTTTTGTGTGAAAAATGCTCAAAGACTCTACGCCTGGACTTAATTAATTGTAACTGGAATAAGACTCTCACGACGTGTTCTGTTTCTATTTGTGTTTTCATTTTATCGCTGTTTCAGCACTGGAGATTGACATTGTCAAAGGAATCATTGCCTTGTTGTTTGTAATGAAATATGTCAATGAAAGGTTATCGGAAAAAAAATTAACTTGATGCTATAATGTCAAGTGATCCTAGACACCTAGGTACAGTTAGTTGACCTGCAGTTACACCCAATACACCATAACCAGATACCGTTAAGAAGACTTCATCAGTTAGCTGTACTGTAACACACTGTATGGAAACAACAAAAACCATCCCCATGGTACATCAAAAACAAACGCATCAAATGAGTAACAGATTTATTTATATACAAAACTGTTTACAGCAAGATTTCTGAATTAACATTTTAATGGTGCTCGGGTGTAAAAAACCACCAACACCAAAGTATCAAGTCAACAGAATGAAAAAAAAACAACCTTGAAGAGCACCTCGAGTCATATAGGGAAGCAGATAAGGAGTTTGAAAAACTGTAAGGCACAAGACACAGCAACAGCAGTTTCTCTTCAACCATAAGATATCACCCACAAATCTACCCACGGTATTCAGCAAAGCACTTGATAAAAGAGTTACAATTACCCACTACAGGTACATCAGGGTGATGGAGAAAAATTGAAAATGGGCCATGTGGTTTCAATGGTTGAAGGAGCTCAGAAAAAAACAACAAATTTAGGATCTCAGGCAACTGAAACATACCATGCTGATCAGCATACCTGCTTAGCTCACTGTTGTAAAACTTGTGTGACCCATAAAATCATAACCAAAAGCTTGAAAATTTCAAAGCTAACTTTATCGCCTCCAGCCACGTAGGTAGTCGTTTGCTGTGTTAAAATGCAATTCAAAAATTGCAGCTCAACAATATCAATATGTATGATACAAAGTTGTAACGTACACTCAACCATGGGTATTGAAGGGAGACCAAACCTGCACCACTCAGCATATAGCCAATAGGAATAAATCAATTTCTACAATTCTATCTTTACTGTATAAAAGGCCATAGCTGTTAAATACAAAGAACTATTTATATCTATACTAGATCTCTGAGAGTTGTCAACAAAGTCTTTGTTACAGTCAATAAGGAGAAATTAAACTGTTACCACAAAGATCTTATCTGCTTCACCAAAGAGCATAAGATGTGAATTTATGATACACAAACAAATGTGTCAAATGATAAGACACAGTTCCAGAGTTCGTTGATGAAAGGTACCTGAAGACATTTGATAAAATTTACAGTGAAACCACAGTGAGAGATCATATGTAAAATCTCATTCCAGGGCTTGATGAAATCCACCAGTTGTGAGAAATACTGACAGTTTTACAACACATTGAAAGAAATGTGTACTGTGACAGTCCATCACTGTCGAAATGATCTGCTGTTAATACCAGTCCTTGAACAGGTCGACAAGCCCTCAGTGCATCAGCGCATCTTTACGAAACATTAAGCAGTGATGTCACAAACATCAGAATACACTTTCAAGGTCATTAAAATTCTGATGCAATTCAAAGGGACCTGTCAATACCATTTTGTGTTTTTGTTTTCTTATTTAAATCAAAACCAAGTCATGGATGATGTGCCAAATACCTAATAAAAAATGTTTGCTGTTGGTGCGTCTCTGCCTTCAACAGAGATAAATCTCGGTCTGAGAACTTCCCCCTGTGGTTACAATTAATGGAAGAATGTATGTGCTGGACTATCCAGGCAGTCGCCTTGCTATATATATAGATCAATCTAATATCATAGTGAAGCAGAAAAAATCCACTGCCGTGTCTTGGAATCTGTGAGGTCGCAATCTGTTGGCTGGTGAAGTTGTGCCTCCTGTTTTCAGCAATTGAGTTAAATGATGTCCTGGGTGCGCTCTCACATCACAACACACTTCTTCTCCTCTGGGGGTGCATTTCCATCTGCTTTTTCCATCTCCAAAATGATGCGTTTGAACACCTCCACAGCAGTCTGTATTGTGAGAGTATCATAATCAGAAATGTTAAAAAAAAATTTAAAAATTAATGAACTGTAAAAATAGGTCGTGTTCAAGAAGATATCTCTCAAACCTCATTCTCCTTGGCTGAGGACTCCATAAATGCGGCTCCCATGGTATCAGCAAGTTTTTTTCCCTCCTCAGGTTTGATAACCCTGTGAAAAGATGACACAGGTACAGCCCCAATTCCCCAAAAAGTTAGGTTGCTATGTAAATGCGGGTGAAAACGAAGTTTAATTGTGTTCACATCACAGTAACCCAACATGAAATTAAAAACACTGCAACTATCACATGTTGGACAGAAAAATGCAATTTCATAAAAAATTAAGGTTTATTCTTAAATTCTGATGCTCGTAACACATTTTAGAAAATATTTCAAACAGGGGCATCAAATCTTTTCGATGGAATTCCATCACATTGAAGTTGTCAGGTTTTTTTCAATTTGAAAATGTTACTCCAAGAGAAGCAAAGAGTGTGTGTGTCTGGGACAATACTAGCTTCAGTAAATGATCTATGGTGACTAAACCAATTGGGTGATATCCAGCAAACTGGCACTTGGCCAAGTCAAATGCAAACATTACAAAAAGAGTAATTGGTAAGAACTTGAGTGAACAACATGGTTGACAAATTGTGAGTCAAAAGCAGAACGTGTGATCTGGCTCAACAGTAATACCTTTTCACTGTTTTTGAAGTTTGAGACATCAGTGAGGTCTGCAAGTCATTTTGAGCTTCTTATAATCTTATCAACTGTACTTATTGATGGGGTTATTGCATTTTGTTTTTCACTTTTTAGTAAGCTTTCACCCCAAAAAAACAAGATATCAACTGTATCCTCTAACAACCCAATCAAACTGTGAAAGCTACAAAAATCTGAGACAAAAAATGTGGCAAAATAAATGGCATTATTTGTAGCAGATTGAAACATTTTATACAATTCATCATATATATATATATTTTTTTTTTCAAAACAATTGAATTTACCTTTCCATGTGGAGATCTTTTTTGTTCCCTACAAGAACGGTTGGGACTCTGAAGACAAACAAACATGCAAATATATTGAAAAACTTAAAAATCCTTTCAGAGATTTGAAAGACAGAAAGTGTGACACTTGAAAGATCTACGTCAGACTTACTGAATCTTTCCCACCATGTCCAGCATCTTGTCATGTAGAGCCTGCACAACTTCAAAACTGAATTGGAGACACCAAAGTATGTATTAAAGACAAAACTGATGATAAAACTGACACTACCTTGCTCATACTGGCATGTAACTTACAGTGCAAGACCAGAAAAACACAATTAATCAGTGCAATGAGCAGAAAGGCGTGTAGTTGGGTTGGACTACACGCCTGAAAATATTTAATAGTGACTCATTCCTTCTACGTGATACTTGTACCAATTGTATGAAGTACTCAATTGCCTAGAACATATTGTTTTCAGTTGTGTTTTTGAGTAAAAATTCGAAAACTTAACCATCTATTTACCTTTTCGCAGAGGTCACTGAATAGACAAGGACGTAACCATGGATATCCATTGTGTGGGATTGTGGAAAAATTGAATACTCATCCTACAGATGAATTATGTCATTAGAACGTTACTCAACAGAATCATGAAACACAAGAAAACTTCTTCATCTGAAATTATGCCAATCAAACCAGCAAATATACTGATTCATATCCTTGAAACTGACAAGTGAGTGTTAGAGTTAGTAAAAGATGGAAATCTTACCTGTCCAGCAGTATCAACCAGCTGCAGATTAAAGTCTTGACCATTCACATTTACCATTTTGTTGAAGGCTGGGGAGAGACAACCTTGTTTTACTGAACTGTCTTAGCATTATGTTTGCTGTAATATCTTTTTAAAATACAGTAAAAGAACATACTGTTTTCGATGGTGGGGTCATACGAGTCAACAAACTGCCCTTCAACAAACTGTATCGTGAGAGATGACTTTCCTGTGCAAGCAAAGTAGAAACAAAATCATAGTTTTACAAATATTTCAACGAAACGTGAGACGGTTCCTTCACATATATGGTCCAAAATATAACCTGATGCAAAGAAATCCTTGTTGTCAGTGCAATCGTGACTTTGAGAACGTTTTCTGACATCATGTTTTCGATCACGGTAGCTTTTTACCCCAATTTCATCACTGACCGCTTTAAGTCAAAAATACAGCAAAGATTCAGCAACAATGTGACATTTTGCAATAACGGTGACAATAACATTGCAGTAAAGACCCCGTGTATTCAAATAGCCGACATTTTACTTCAGCAGTGTTTCACATAGTGGACTCAAAGTTTCAACACAGAACATCTGGCACTGAACCAGGACGTCACCGGCTGCTGAGCTAACTTTATTTTCCCAAGAACATTTTACAAATAGTAGCAGATGGCTTGGGCAATTCGACAAAATAATGTTGTTTGTTGTGTACTTTGATGATTAACTACGTTGTGAAACAAAGAAACGTGAACAAAGGTAAACCAGAAGTACAAGTGACAGTTGTACACAAATGAAGAAAACAAAGCCAGGACGTTAGCATGTTAGCAGCTAGCTACCTCACATTAGCTGTGCACGAGCTCGTGCGCTTTACTCACCTACAGACCTGTAACCCATTACGGCAATCTTTCGATGTTTTGGTTGAGGCATTGTTGGGAAAACAGTGCACAATAGGCTGTGATAGAGTAGAACGCCACCTAGTTTTACTACCTAAATTAACTTTTAACGCCACATTCGTCTCACGTCACGTGACAACAACAAACTTTTCGGAGCTGCCGCTCGAGCTCTCTGCTGGGCCCCGAGTTGAAAGTTCGGAGTTTAAGTACAGTAAGTACAACTTGTACTTCACTGAAAAAACGTGACTTTCTGTATCTTCTGTTGTTAACAGTATCGAGCGATGGTGAAAGCTCTATGGTACTGTCGTTTTAACAAAAACCGAAGCGAAAATAAAACGCTTGATCTACACGACTACGGGTTGCAAGTCAAACTAACGGAAATTGTTATTGTGTAAGCACACCGTCGTAAAACTGGCTAATACGTCAGAAGTTACACGGGCATGCATTCATTCTGGCCAATTTGTACAGTAGAGGTCACTCTTTGAGCGTCCCACAGTGTTTTCATGAAAGCAATGCTTTTCAGACTTTTCCAGTTCACATATTGTGCTGGCATGTTGTCACAATGTTGGTGACACAGAACATACAATATCTGAACAATGAAAACAGCTACATAAAGAACAGCCAAGAGGACTTTTTAAACCAGCCCAGTGAAAAAAAAATATTATTAAAAAAAAAACTAGAAACAGGCTGGTACGTCTCTGGTGATAGTAAAGAGCTTTGGGTCGTATCTATATATCACCTGTTAAGACAGCAAGCACAAACAGCTGCTGTTCATGTAGACCCCTTAATGTTTGGTATGTGTGTTCAAATTGTTTTTGATACTATGAACTTTCAGGGAGCTTGTTTAACACTGGCAAATACCATGCTTTGACAAAATATTTCCAGCCAGCAAGGAAACAAGTTCTTGCATTGTTGGCTTTATGAGGCAAAATATCAGTCAAAAATTAGAACAGACTTATGGACAATACAGAGGGTGTTAAAAATCTTCTTTTTTTTTTTTTTTTTTTTAGAAAATCCTTTGTCTCAAATAAATTCTGTAAGAGTTATTTTACTGTATTATTGTTTTCTTTTAATTAAGGGTACCAATCCAATCTTCCACTTAGCAAATAGAAGGTCAAAAATCTTTGGATAAAACCAATAACAACCTGCATTGACTAATCTGACATTTGTACCAAAGGTATTCCATCATCTCGATTAGGCAACTCAAAATAATAATAAAAAATAATAATAAATAGAAAAGAAACGCACTATCAAAATATTAGGAAACATGGGAAAGGACTGGGTTGAGATGGAAAAAAAAGTGTCATATTTGGTTCATATACGATTTTGTAAAATAAAATCTGAAAACGAAAAAAAAATTCAAAGCGATGGACGTATACAGTACATGTGCAGTAATTTATGAGATAGGGATTTATTTAAACCTGGGCTACGATAAACATGTAAACGAAATCCGACAAAATTCAGCGCAATTGTAGTGCACAGATCCGTATTTTTAGAGCTTCATCCTCGTCACGCTGAATGAATTTGATGAAGTTAGTTGATCGTATGAGAGGTTTCTGAACCCAGATTCCTAGTTCATTTGAGGATGCTTGCTGCTGTTGGCCGTATTTGGGATCTAACCGGAAATTGTTCGTAGCTGAAGGTAAACGCTGCCGGGTGATGCTGCCGTCAGAAACAGGCAGATGAAAATTCAGAATAAACTCACAATTACGGCCCTGACAGGTACGAATAACGCACTTGTTTGATACCGACTTTGATAATATATGTCACATTCTTTTGTTTTCGCTGTGTCGTGTTGTCAAAGTCGACTTCGAGCTTTCAGGGGCGGTAAGATAGCGAGTTGACCACTAGTTGGTTTAGCTGCAGCAGCTGGGAGCAGCGGTGGGTGCCATAGCAACCATTTGGGAAACATTACTGTGCTGTTAGCTGGCTAACACATGCTAACATCGGTTTGTTATGCTAACGCTAAACGTCGTAGATGCTTGAATATACGATTAAGCGTTTTGTAGCCAAGCCGTGTAGCGTCATCATCGTTTGCTTTGCATCATCGCTTGTAATAAGTGGCTGTCATCCCACAACATGCTCTAAAGTAAGCTGATGACGATGGCAGTGTTGTAACGTTGTCGTGCTGAGTTTGGCTAACTTGGCTAACGGTAGTTCGCAATACATGCAGTGAGCTAACGTTAGCCACCGAGGCCGACCCGTAAACTTGTGTTTTCTTAACGTTAACCTTATATAAACTACAAAGTAAATGCCATCCACCCGAATTGCTGTCTGAGTTTTTGTATATGTTTTTGTGGGTCAGGCCTAAGATGAGGTTTGCTGTTCAGTTACTTTATTACGGTTGGTGTATCTGTAACCGTGTGATCAGCTGATCCATTGAGGTTAATGTATGCGTTAACTTGGCCACGAAATTAGTTTACCAGCGTTATAAACTTACTTAAGGTAGATGTTTGCACCTTGCTCAAACAACATATTAATAATGGATGCAGTTCAAACCACACAGACATGTGACTCCAGTAGCCTGTCACTCATGCTTTGTATTGGTGTACATTTTTATTCTAACTTCTAAACTAATGTTCTTGAATGTTAGACTTACTGATAATGAGTGCTGAATTCGGACTGTTTGAAACAATCAGCTTTACGTTCCTCAGATTTTTTTTTCACAGATTGATATTAAATTGGAACACCTTTAAAAATACTGTGACAGATGAATATTACCCAATTCCCTGACAGAACTTTTGCTTTTTATTTTATCCTATCCAACTAGTATGGATGCTGAAGACTGCAATGGCCAGTCTTACATGTCAGGTAGGCTTTATGTCCTTATCCTATTTGGAATATTTCTCTAAAAATGTTTTGGTGAGATTTAAAAAGTGATGGATGATGTTTGTTTGTTTTTCCCTCTGGTTCCAGCGGGTGGAGACTCTTCAATGGAAAGGGAGTTTTCTGGGGCCCTTGGTGGTCCAACAGTGAGCACTCCAAACAGCAAAGAGGCCTCCCCAAGTCGCTCTCTTAGTGGTTAGTGAGGGGGGGGGGGGTCTAAAAACAATTATGAACACATTAGGTCATTTCTTATTCTTCAATTACCCATGCTTTGATGATTAATCATAATTTATCAGTAATAATGTATCATACTGATTAATCACATTGTATCAGTTCAACTCATTTAATTGTGCTTTGGTAAAAGCTTGTGAAAATATTTACAGTTATTTTTATCAATTCTTTATTGTTCAAATTACACTTAGCCCCTTTATCATTCATCAATGTAGAGTCTAGGCCTTGGTCTATTAAACTTTGAATATTCTACTGTTTATGTATTTTCTCATTCAAGGCTTTTTTTTTTTTGTCTCTGTAGCCAACTCAATTAAAGTGGAGCTGTACAGCGATGAAGACCTAGCTCGCAGTACTGAAGATGAGAGAGGGGAGCGGATAGAGGAAGGAGGACCAGAACCTGGTCCTGACCCTGCTGGAGGCTACAGGGAGCCCACCAACCCTGAGAGTATACCCACTGGGGCCACGAGGACACCAAATGGGAAGCTCATGTGTGACATCTGTGGGATGATCTGCATTGGGCCTAATGTTCTCATGGTGCACAAACGCAGCCATACAGGTGACTAGTAAATTTTGGTCCTGTCAACCCATCTCTAGTAATAAACATGCAATTATTAGTCGCTAACATATTACAGTGTCTTTAATATTTCCAGGTGAGCGACCATTCCAGTGCAACCAATGTGGGGCCTCCTTCACCCAAAAGGGTAACCTGCTCCGCCACATCAAGCTGCACTCAGGAGAGAAACCCTTTAAATGCCCCTTCTGCAGCTACGCCTGTCGACGACGAGATGCACTAACTGGCCACCTCCGCACTCATGCTGGTAGATAAGATACAAGCATATGTATCTGTGTGCGTGTGTGTGTATGTGTGTGTCTGTACATAGTCCAAAGGTGTATAATGAGAGGAGTAATGACATCTTCTCACTTTGTCTCCAGTGTCCTCTCCCACTGTGGGAAAACCGTACAAGTGCAGTTATTGTGGCCGTAGTTACAAGCAGCAGAGCACCCTGGAGGAGCACCGTGAGCGCTGCCACAGCTACTTACAGAGTGTGGAGTCACAACAGCCATCTAGTGCACAGAATCAAGGTACAGTTTATAGTCTTCAATGAGATGGCTTTTACACTTTCTTTAATAGAGCCATGAATCACAACTTAGCAATTTGACTTTTCAAAGTTGGAGAGACAACCCTTAGCTTAGTTCTTTTCCCTCAAAGTTTATTTGAAATACTAGCAAAAAGAAAAAAGCCCCCATCCCAAAGAGTTAGGATAAATGCTGTCAAGGTGATGATAGAACACCCCAAAGTGACATTAGAATTTCTTTGTATTCTATGCAGGAGAGGAGATGAGAGAGATAGAGTATATACCTGACTCTCTACTACAACCCTCCTCAGACAAGATGGCATTTATCGATCGACTGGCCAACAGTATCACCAAACGCAAGAGATCCACACCACAAAAGTTTGTCGGTGAGCATTTGATTTCAGTGTAGTCTGCTTGAGAAAAAAGAATTGGAAACCATTTGCAATACTGCTGATCTTTCTGAGTCAACAATGTTACAATTGCTTTGTATTGACTGATGTCCAGTACAGTTGTATGTAAGCAGTGCTGTACAGAATACAGTAACATAAAAAGTTTCTCTGTTATGAGGGAAATTAATAAATGGCTGGGATCTATGGTGGCTCAGAGGAGATTTTTGTATCTGCCTCTGTTGCACGTGGTTGGGCCATTCACACATGGCCTGATAATGCATCTCTTAGTGCTTAGTTATAATGGGGTCTCACTTTCTTGCCTCATATGTAAATTGATACAGAACCATAAACACTTTTATTTGCTTTAAAGAAAAAAAAACCTATATATTTTCACAAATCACCTCGCAGACTGTTGGAATCACCAAAAGTTGAAGAGCACACTCATTTGACCATTGAGCAACAGAGGGTTGCAATGAATGAAAACTTTGTTAAATCATGAACCCTGGTGTTCATCTAAGGTTCTTTAGCTCATCAAGATTTGTTCACATGATCAGTTGTTTCACGTCTCCTTTTCCTTGAATAAAAGAAAGATACCAAAACTTTGCTGCATCAACGAACCCTGTTATAAAACACCTGCCTACTAACTGTGCTGCACAACCCTTAACTCGAAGTACATCCTAAGCTGTTCACGAGACAGGCTTGAAATTGACTCTTCCCCAGCACATGCAGACTTCGTTGATTCATTATAATGGTTTAAACTGGCATGTCAAATCACATTACTCTGCATTGTGCTGGGGTACGCAGAAAGAAATCAGTATAACTTTGCTGCATTTGGAACTAGTATTTGCTCATGTCTCATATTCTTGAAACACGTTGTCAGTTTACAAGGATACACCACAAATCAGAAGTTTCTTAATAGAAACTGAATGAATGGCATGGATGGACCCTGATACAACCAAGTTGAAAGGTACCCTGACGTGGTTGTATCCCCAACCTAACCCAGGGAAGGTTTTCTGTTATTTGTCTTTGCAAAAATGCAGTTAAAGGTTCTCCAAAGATCTCAGTTCTAGCTTACAAAATTATGTTTTTTCTTTATGCAGGACAGAAGCACATACACCTCAATCTGGCAGATGCACCGTATGAGCTTGGTGGTGGTTTGAATAAAGACAGGAAGATGCACACGGGGGACTTTGAAGCTCCGCACTATACCAGTCTGGGAGGAGAATATGTTGGCGTAGCAGGTAATGGAGGAGACACATTGAGGCCCCTGCACCTTCCTACCTCTAACCCGTCATGTTTGTCAGAACTAAAGCCAATCCACAGCTCCATCCACCCCTCTGTGGCCCTGGGCCCAAGGTTGGATTGCACAGGTACTGGAGCAGGGATGGGAGCTGCTGGTGTAGGGGGGAGAGAGGCAGCAGAGGGTCATGAAGACCTGTCAGCGGCGCAGAGTCATGCACCTTCTCCTAGTAATGGCTGCCAGGACTCTACTGACACAGAGAGCATGCCCGATGAGCCATGTAACAGCACTGCACCTACTCCAAACCTGCACAGCAACAACGGCCACCATGTCCTTTACTCAAACAACCATCACTCCGCTCATCCTCCCATTGCACACCACAGGAGTCGGGACAGGCACAGTCCCAGCCACGCCAAAGACAGGGAGGTGGACAGAGAGGAAGGAGTCCAAACAGCTCTTCCAACTCCTGCCCTTGCACCAACTCCAAGCTCACCTACAGCCCCCTCCTCCACCTCCAGAGAGGCTTTTCGGGTTGTAGACGGAGAAGGTCGGGCTGTGCGATCTTTCCGCTGTGAGCACTGCCGTGTGCTTTTCCTGGACCACGTCATGTTTACCATCCACATGGGCTGCCACGGGTTTCGCCAGCCTTTTGAGTGTAACATCTGTGGCCACCGCAGCCAGGACCGCTATGAATTTTCTTCACATATTGTCCGTGGGGAGCATATCCTTGATTGAGGACAAAGGGTGGACGATGTACTTCAGATCAAGACGTTTTTACACTAAGACAAGGACCTGGCTGAGTTTGATCTGCACTGATGACAAGAAAACAACGAGAGAACATTTCAAAGAGGCTCTATGGTTAGCATTGATGGCAGGCTTTTATAGGGGGTACATAAATTATAATAGTGGTCTGAGTTATTTTTACTGCACTTTGAACAATGAACCATAACAATTAAATGCACTTTAATCTTACCAAGTATAATCAAAAGTAGATGAAGAGCCAAAGCACCATTTCACTTGCACTTGTGCCTTGTTCTGAAATTCAGGACTTACACCTGATGCACAAATACCCATTAAACAATCTGACTTTTGTCCAGAACCTGAAAACTTTCGCTTTTAATGCACTTTAACAGAGAGATCAAATAAAGCATTGTTGTATGAAGTTCACCTACATTTGGATCTGTAGAAATTTGAATGCCTTTCTCCTTAAAGAACTTTATCTACTTATTTATGAAAATTCCCTGTAGGAAAAGTTGCAGGGAAAAGCATTTTGAAGTTGGAGTTTATTCCATAGACTAGGGTGGAAAAACAGAAAGCTTTACATGACGTGAGGTGAAGTGCAGACCAAACTCAGAGACCAGGTCCAAATTGATTGGATGTGTTCGAGGGGACGTCCATGAATTAAACTGCACTTTTTGTTAATGGGGTTGGGGTGGACAAATTTGAGTGTGTGTTTGTATATGATTGTATGTGAACGAGGGAAAACGTGACATCCTGTGTCTTTGGAAGTAAATTTAAATATGGACGGTGAAAAATGAAGGCCTCTGCGTGAATACGATGTAAGGTCGTGTATGAAATGTTTGTGTTTTTTTTTCTTTTCTGTGACTGCTTTGGTTGCACTGATACCTGCCACAATATTTTAAATATATTAAACTATTTCATGGAATACATTAATGACCTGCACATTTCTCTTAAAAACTGAGAAAAACTTTCTCTCTAGGAAAGGGGTACGAGTTTCACTGCCACAGTTTAAGAGATTACCGAGAGGGTTGGGATCTGTACAAGTCTTATATATTTTCCCTTTTACACTGACATCAAACTGAAAACTTAAAGTGATTTATTTATGATATATTTAAAAATTTTTATCATTGTATTGTGCCTTTCTTCCCCCTGATCACATCTAGTCGACCAGGCTGAAGGACAAGAACTACCACAGTCTTGTCATGAACACATTATTGTGGCGTATTCTGGTGATCACAAGTCACTGAATTGCTTTAACCATTTAAACTAAAGGATTAGACATAATACTCAGCATGACTCTTGTCATCTGCCATTAAACCTAAAGTCCAACTGCTTTTATCGGCACAGAAAAGCTCTGGTTAGTTTATCAAAAGCGTAACCTGCATGGCACTGAGCACAGGTTGCTTTGACTGCTATGAATGAGTGCAGTGACAAATAACTATTGTCCTCGTTTAGAAAATGTTTAAACTTTTTTGAGTTACTAGTGTCACCTTTCACTGGCTTGACAGAAGCCAAAAATTTAATTGGGTTTTGTTGTGTCTGATCCAAAGTATATAACTATGTCTCGATTTTATGGTGCAGAGACAAGCTGTATGATCGGAGAGCAATTTTGATCACAATTGTACCATTGGCTTCTTATTCTGTCCTTTTAAGAGTTATTTCTTGCAATTGTTTATGTTTGACTTTAAATCATACCTTGCACTGGAGTGCAGATCCTTTTTGTCTGTCAAACACAACTCTGCCCAGAATAAAGGGGGACGTTTTGATTCAATAAATACAACTTTTAAGATTCTCATAGTTTCAGAGAAACTGTTTTTAGATCTTGTGAGCTTGAAGAGAGTGAACAATTCTTGAAATGGACAAGATCATTGACAAAGGCTACTATTATAACAAATTTTAAATGAATAGAGGTTGAGAGTTTTTCTGGCAAGAAGAACCTTTTAGACTTCTTTAGTGGGCTCATTAGAAACATGAGTACTGATTGTGATAGGTTCCTTGGTTTTGTCTGAACTCAGAATTGGTTAAATGGAAAATGCTCTTGAAAACAGTCCAAATAATTGTTTCCTCATAGCCAACCCAAGGAACCACCTCTTACTCTATAGCACTTTCTCCTTTTGATGGTGGCAGAGCAAAAGGAGCAAGGCTGACACATATATTTATATATATATACATTTCTGAGTAAGGAATGAAAAACAATGATGCTATTTCTTCATCTCTTTCCTCCTTAGCAACACTTGTAGATATGATTGCCTTTTTATTTCTTTTTCTCCCTACCTAACATTTTGAGACTCCTCTAATTCAACATGGTTACTGTCAATCTTCATTGAATTTTTTTGTGAATACATTTAACTAGTTCGATTGTGATGCTACATTTTTTCATTTTGTTTCTAAAATGTTTAAGAAAGGTCACACTTGACAATGCACTGTGGTGCATGTGCACTTTCAATGGTGTAGTCGAAAAACAAAAGCATGCTTTAGGGATGAGAATATTCTCCTTCTGTGTCATGGTTTCATCTTTTTAACAATTTGTCCTGCCTTAATGGAAAAATGAGACTGCTGTGGTGTCCAATGTCCTTACCTGTAACACATGATAGTTAACTATATTGTAAGTCATTCAAATCCAAAATTACCTTGCCTTCGTTTGTGGGAAAAAACTGGTTCAACTTGTTACACATTGCGTCCTATTTTCCTGTGTATTTTCATGGGCAACAAATTGTACCAACACAATGTCCAAGGTGTGTTTCTCCTTCAGATGATGACATTTCTGTGTTGTTGACTTTACTAATGTGCCTTTGGCCGGGGGTCTTCTCTGCATTTTTCCTTATCTGTTGAAACGTAGGTTGGCTTTTTTTTTTTCATTTTCATGATGGCTCTCTCTGATAACTTTCCCCACAGATAGTGCCACATGATTATGGTCTTTCATGAAATATTTGTTGCCCAACAGCTATGTCCAACAAAAGCCACCTTTACCTATTGGCCAGAGACAGTCTTTCACTCTTTTAACCCATTTTTACATCAAATGCAGACTGCAAGGAGCCAAAGAACTTGAGATATGTTCAAAACCTCAGAGAACTGAGCCATCACATCATTTTTATACCCACTTAAAAAAAAATCTTGAATTGGCTGATCATCTACAGAGGTTTTGAATCCTGCATCAAATTTCCTTTGACATTAAATCCTAGCCAAGTTAAGACTGAGTGTAGATGTTTTAGTTAAATGTGAAATAGACAGTAATGTGTTTCTAAACCTGATGCATGTGAATATCACTGCTGTTTGCTCCTCAGCCTACACCCCTGCCACCTTTCGTTTAAGTCACAAGGACAACCAAATAAACAGTCTACTTCAACTCAGAAAAGTACTCAACTCTAGTTTTGTGGTCTTTTAGGTAAAAATGTTTCTTGTTACAGAGTTTGGTCCCCTTTACGTTTACCTCCTCACTTCTCTAAAACCCATCTGCTCTTGCTTTTAAAAAAAACTATACCGCCTCTTTCAATGTATAAAATGTAATTATGCTTTTGCGTAATTGATCTTAAACCACTGTAAGTTTTGTACTGTAAGAAACTATCCCAAATAAAAGGCTTTAACAGGCTTGTTCTTTATTCAAACTACACTTCACCTGGTGAACAAAACTACAACCACACAGAAGTTTTGTAAAGTTTTTTTTGTTTATTTGTCAGATTATCAGCATCCACAAGTTTTGCTTTACATTGGTTTTGGGGGAGCCCTTGGTGCACCAGCCTACAAGGAAATGGTAGAAAAAGACAATTTTCAATCAGTGCACAGATAAGAGAACTGCCGTGTCACATTTATGTCTTTTAGTCCTGTTAATCAGGCACATCAGTTTGTCATAATAGATCATTTGTTACTGTACTTACCGCAGGCCTGAACCGCGGAGGTGGGGTGCGGTCTTTCCTGGCCTCACAAGAGCGGTTCCTCACTACTTTACTGTGGATGGCACAGCTGACACAGTAGTGCAGCTTCACATAGAGTTTGGGCAGGACGTAGGCTGCAAATTGGACACAAATAAAAAAGTTCAAGTTAGGAAACATTAATTAGGGTCAAAATAGACAATCGCAACTGGAAAACAAAACCAGATACGTACGGTCAAAGACACTGGCTTCAGTGATGTCCCTGACAGCTGCAGCCTCCACTATGTTCCTGATCACAAACTTCTTGATGGCCTTATCCTTAGGGACGCAGCGGGCACAGTTGGTGCAGCGGATGGGCTGCACATGCCCACGGCCCTTCTTGGCGCGACCGTTGTTCCTCCTTTTCTTGGTCTTGGTAAAAACAAAAGAGGGCAAAATTAACCACAAGCATTATTTCCGGGTCACAAATTTGTGTAACACCAGTTTAATTGAAAAACCTGCAGAAGTTGGTAGACATTTAGGTAGACCTATAAAAATGTTTCAATTGGGATCTTATAATTAACCTTGATCTTACACTGCCTGATATCTATAACTAAAGGAAATCAATACCTGTTGAGCGAAAGGGGGTTAATGTAATTTGCTTCGATTCCAATTCTATCAGACAATACACGTGTGTAGAGTAATATTATAATTTTCAGGCACACTGAATTTTGGGTTTTCATTATCTATGATCCATAATCATCAAAATTTCAAGAAAAACAGGCCTAAAATAATGCACTATGTATAATAAGTCTAGGAGTTTGTTTTTTTTTTTTTTTTCTTAGATTCAACAAAAACCTCTTTCCTTCTGTTTTTCTTGTTAATAACGAGAATGACGAAAGATCCTCTTCTGCAAGATGCAACTGATATCAAATTTGCCATATGAATATAACTCCCCTCAGTAAATTTGATATTGACTTTATTTTTCTACTACAGTGCTCTTTTCAATAGGGAGGGGTTCATTGATTGTGCGTTTGAATTAAAAATAATCGCCCAATATACAGCAATAGCAAAATAAGGGGAAATAATCGCAATTAGATTCTTTTTGCACATCGTTAAGTTCTTCGATAGTTCCAGTCCTGAGCTGAGAAATTCAACAAACTAGTACAGAAATCCGGGGTTTTCAGGGGCAAAGTAAGAGACACATTGACAACTGCATGATGGCGCTGGTATCCAACATACTGGCATCTGTGAATTGAACTAATATAAACTCCTGTCCTCATGACCGTCATTGCGACAGAAATAACTATCAAAGTTTCCAAAACCCATCAACAACGATCGCACACGTACAAACCATCAACCGATCTCAAAATACATCCTTACAGCGATGTCTTGCGTTTCTCCGCACACCGAGAGTCACGCTGTCTACGGGGGTTAGCCTGCTAACGGCTAGCGCGAGGCCTCGGGCTTTCATTGATCATAAACGCCATCAAATTTGAGAGATTTGCCCCTTAAGTACATTAAATATGGATATCTAACCTTGAACGACAAAAATTTTGCCGTCTTAGTTGCGTAAATGTAGTTTTTATCTGTTTTTACGGGAGCGCAGCTGAAACACACTCACCATGATGCACGGAGAGCTGGAAAGAGGACCGGAAGAGGTTTCACGGCGAGAAGTAGTTCCATCCGCTCCGCCCTCAAAGTATTTTCATTCATTGATCCATTCTGCCCAAATTTATTTTGGTTTTAAAACATAGGCCCTATACATTTTTACTCTATAAATTTAAATGAAATTAAATGCAGCACTAAATTAAGATGCATTCCCGGCGGAGGGATAAAAGTGTATTTCATTTTAAACACAGCGTCTACCAAAGTTGCGGTGCTCTCTCAAACAGCATGTAAAACAGTTGTGAGCCGCAAAGCCGAGCACCGCCGAACATTTAAACAAGCGTACCTGCAGATTTTGTATCAGCTCTTCAGACGATGTCCGGAGGCTTTACAGTTTAGGAATATAATATAACGTTGGTTGCAATTTTTTTAAAATCAGGAACGAGCTTTACATCAATAGAAAGAGTGATGATGAAACGTATTTAACGGACCACACTATTTTGATTTTGGGTTTGTATCTATGCCACACTTTTTTAAGTAGACTGTACATACTTAATTTCATAGTCTATATTTAGTTTAGGTTTTTTTGTTTTTATGCTTACATTTTAATTTTTGGGTAAGACACTTATTAAATAACTTTCTTATATTCTATCACGTTTTGAATGGGAGTAACTATAAACTAAAAAAGCAGTTTCCCCTAGGGGCTCAATAAAGTATTCTGATTCTGAATTTACCTAATCAAGATTACAGAAGCTGATGGGCTTTAAATTCTTCATTGACATATATTGGTCTGTAGGCATCAGTCATAAAGTGCTAGGAACAGTTAGACCAGTATTTTATTCAATGATTGAAAGGCTGTGGATGGGCCCCATCATTTTCCCTTGCCAGATTTTGAAGCTCTATCGTAAAGTTGGTTACAAACAAACAGCAATTCATAGATAGCACAAAGGCAAGTCCAACTTAAGTTCCGATGAAATAAGCCTCTTTTAATTTATTCTTCTATTCTTTTATTTTCCCTTTATTTTAAATGTAACCTCCTGCTCTGGTTCAAGAGCAGGGGTCTTCAACAGGGGGTCCGCTGTCCTTAGGCTGTCCATGAAGGTACTATAGAGGGTCCGTGACTTTTTTGTTTGATTAGGCAATTTCCAAGTATTCTTAAGTGAATCATAACAGGTTTGTTTGCCAATCTGAATAGCTTCTATGCTTGGTTTCCATACAATTGACAGAGGATTGATATTGACATTGGTGTCAGTTGACAAGGTACGTTAATAAATGTCAATGTCAATAAATACCCTATTCACTGTACCTTGCAAATTAACCTGGGTATTATTTGAATAGCTTTCATTGTGTACCTTGTTAATTTAACACACAACAAGGTACTTTTATACATGCTACTTGGCCCAGTTTTATATAAAACAAAATTTAATATACAACATATATAAGATTATGAATGGGGGCTGTGGGATCTATGGATTCAAGATAGGCCCAGTTTCAGTAGCTTTGCAAGTTTAAAAGACTGGGGAACTAAAACTAAGCCACTGGATATTATCTGATTATCATCACACTGATTTAGTGCCGATGTTACTGACATAAAAAGAGATACACACTGTTTCAAACATGAGGACATATATAAATAACAATTAATGTACATTTCTGCCTCTCAGATCCATGTACTTCATTTTTTTTAAAACATTGACCTATCAGCCACATTTGGAGACACTGTCCACGTAATCTCACAACTGCATTTCCCATTTCAAAGAAAAAAAAGTGTAGTTATGAACAACCCCGCTTCTAACTCAAAACCAAAAGCGACCTTATAACATGAAAACACAACTTCCTGTACAAAGACCAAGTTCATTTTCTATTCTTATTAGGTTTTACATAGGATTAGGATTGTCTATTGTGTATGTGTACAGTGCTGTGAATGTGACGGAGATGCCAATTTCCCTGATGGACACACCTAAAGGGATCAATACAAGTGCTATCTATCTATCTATCTATCTATCTATCTATCTATCTATCTCTCTATCTTTCTATCTATCTATCTATCTATCTATCAAATAGCAAGGAAAAATTTTAAAAAATGAACACCAGATCGAAGCTTGGGTCTCAGGAGCTTAAATAACCATAGGTCCAAGTATGAATACACATAAAAAAGCAAAAATTACATACCAGTAAATAAACATGGCACACGCACCATACAATTAAAAAATTTATTAAATAGTTCTGGTCTTTGACATCATTTTTTCTTGATCTTCTTATCCTTTGCCTTCTTTTTGCTTGGTTTCTCTGCATTAGCCTTTTTGTAGAGGTAAAGTCCCACCAGGCCAAGCAGAGTGGGCACCAGTCCCAAACACACTAGGGGAAACACGTCGTTTATCATTTTCTGCCAGGGCGTCTGCTGCATCACAGAGATGACCTCCACTTCGAACTCAAGAGCAGCATCACCTAGGACAAGTTAAAGATTAGTGTTTGATCCTAAAATCATCAATCTTTGTTGACATCCATAATATTTGTAGATCTAAACTTTAAAATACTGGCTAAAATGATGAAGGTAACAACAGTTCAAATTCAAGTCAATTGATAGTCTATTCATAAATAATATGTGTTAATCTTGACAGTCATCACAGAATGATTTAGACTATGAAGAGACGGCCAATGTAGATGAGACTTAAATTAAGCTGTATATCCAAATGATTAACGACATCTACCCAGGCAAATACTTCCTCTCCAGTGACTCAGTCATTGTTTATAGTTTGAATTGAAACTAGAGAAACCAGAATGGAGTTGAAGTGAACTGACAAAACATCCCGTCAGAGGGTAGTTAATATTTACACACAGTTATTAGTCTTTTTTTTTTGGCTTTTGTGCTTTTATGTGGATAGGAAAGAGGACAGAGGATAGTGTAGGAAACAGAACAAGGTAAGAGTGGGGGCTTCCCGTGTAAAGGTGAACCTCATGGGCCTAAACCACTAGGCAACCTGTGCTCCCACACAGGTATCAGTCTGATCCTATACTCGCAGATGGTGAGTATCTTTAGAGAGTTAAACTGTTTAAAATGTTTCTTTTTTCTTTTTAATTGCCTGCTCATGTAAAATCAGCCTAACAAATTGTATTGTTTGCAAGAATATGATAACTGCAAACATTTCACAAGTTGAAACAATTGATTAAATGAATTATTGGTTAAATATAAAATATATCAAATGATTCATTTATTTTGCTTTATTTACTCTCTTCTTTCACTGTTTTCTGAGATGCAATCAAAGATAATGCAAACTTTAGTGTTAGAGCTATTGAGACCACAAAATGAAAAATCAACCTGCTGATTCTGTATTCAGAATTAATTTAACCAGTACCTGGAATTGTAGGAGGATAACCTTTTTTCCCATAGGCGAGGTGAGATGGAATAGTAGCTTTGATTTTTTGCCTTCAACAAGGAGAAGAAAACGAGCATTTAAATAATTATTTCATGAGCGAATATTACAATCATTGTTATTCCATGATTGCATGTTGCTATTAAAAAGTGAATCCATTGCATGATTTCTCTCTTTTGCTTACCCTTCACACACACCAACCAAGCTTTGTTCTAGACCTGGAAAAAAGACCACAGTGAAAAAGTCAATCACAAAAGCAGGCTGGCACACAAAAAGTGGCAACAACACTTAGCCCTTACATATTAAACACGTCAAAGAAAAGAGCCACTGATTGAGCAACAAAAATGCATTGATTGCAAATGTACCAGCAATGACTGTTCTTTTCCCCAGCTCAACAACAAGAGGGTCCATGGATAGCGATGAGTCAATCACTTTCCCGTCCATCAGTTTACCCTGAAAACAGAAAAAACGCAAGGGACGTAGCCCTGGCATTAAAAGAAATACAACAGACAATTCACTGTGAATGTGGAAAATATAATTTGGTCATTATTCTCTACTTGGTACAAATCTATTGAAAAATGTCATGGGATTTTTTTAAGTTGAGAAATTGAAAGCAAAGAAAATATAAGACAGAGAGCAACTTTCAGAAATATGAAATCTTTTCTTTAATTTTTTCTTTGTACCACACAACTTCAGGCTTGTTTAGGTCTAAACTGCCGCAAACAATGTTTGCTGAATAACCAACACTTTAGTTCCAACACAATCAATGGTCTAGAAGTTGGTTGACCATGTCAGAAGTAAAGCTCAAAGACACTTTTCCTTTCCCTTAGTAGATGATCTTGTTATAACCAGAGGTCAGTTAGTATACATATGAGTAAAAAATGTGTAGCCATCAAGGGAGGGAACTTTTTCAAGATCACTTTCCACCCAGTCCCTTTAATAAACATGCTGAAAGGTATTTAAACAAAGTTAAATGTGTGAGGTTTTCATTATTCAAAATTTTGACAACAGCATTTTCACTTAAACTGCAAAAGAATATCAGCTCCTAACCTTGATTATTGGGCTCCTTGACTACTGATAATCAGTATCAGTGTTGGCCTTGAACAAACCATATTGGTTTATTTCTACTAAAGATGCATTTCATGAATGATCAAGATTTGGATCATTTCAAAATGGAACAAGAAATTTATCATGTATCATTTTTGAAGACTACAGGGCATTTTCACAAAAGATTACATTAAATACTAATGTATATTATTAGTACACATAACTTTAAAAATGATGTATTCATTTTGTATTTGTTTTTTTTGTTTCATGTTCCCAGCTGGAGAAAAAGATTATAGATTGAGTTTGTCAGTAACTGGATGACTTGTTGTTCACATGGTTTGAAAAGACCTTGAGAATGTTCTACAACCCAAAACAGTATAAGCGTTGTTGTAGCTTTTGTTTTGAAAAAAATCACAACCTGTTTCAGTCTCACTCTTATAACTGCAGCGTTATGCACCTCCATTGGAAATGCATAAAACCCATGAGATCAACAAGTGTGAGGACCTCCACGGCGCTGCTGTGTCTGGGAGAAGAAGAACTTCCCCACGATCAGACGGAGCTGTTGTTGCTGACGTGTTGCACCGCCCCATCATAGTAAAAACAGGCGATCCTGTCTCACACACGGGACGAAGCTGAAGTAACCACAATGGCGTAAATATAAACCACAATCTGCCCATCGATCACCCACAGAGCCCATCCACCTCACTATTACTGTTTTATATCTAACTTCGGTGTGTGAAGGCACAGCGGTTCCCTCATGCAGACAGTGCCACATAGACAACAGTTGCATTCGTAGTCAGCTGGATAAAATGAATTAACATGCACGCAAGTATGAGACGATAAGAGCTCATGGTGAGGGTATTTGCCTCTGTCTTACCGTGTAGTGGATTTTAAGAGTGTCCCCCATTCCGGAAAGTACGGAACAACTGTCCGGTCTCACCTATAAGGTCAGAGGAGACTTTCACGGTTAAGGCTGAATCATGAATTCGCTGTTATCATGTTGCAGCTGCTTTATTTCTACAATGTGGCAGCATGAAAACGAGTGTCACTCACCAGGGTCTCCACCTGCAGCTCCTCCACTGCATTTTCTTCTCCCCACGCGAGCCCGCAGGTAAGAGCCGCGAGCAGGAGCAGACAGACGCTGGTTTTCATTGTGAACTTCTGGGAGAAAGCTGCCATCCAACAACTTCCGTGTGGGCTTCTCCTACCCACGGCTGCAGAGAAAACAGGGTGAGCAGGAGCAGAAGAGGAGAGAGAGAAAGGGGGACGTCGACTGGTGTGTGTCCAAAATGGCTCAGCCCTGTGTAATGCTGATGTGTTATAAAACGATACAGATAAGGACTAGAGAGTCGTGGACGTTGCCCATGCACCTGGGTCTCCCTGAAGAGCCCGCCTCACACATTCCCACAGCATCCCATCTGGCTGCTGCTGCCTCCCCGGGGTGAGAGACGGAAGCAGTGTCCTCCGGAGCCGCTGGGGGCGCTGCTGAGCCGGATCTATTTCTGCCGCAGCTGACGTTCAACAACGTGCTGCTCATAAACGCCATAAACGCCACGTCACTCGCTCCTCGTCCCCATGATCCATGGTCCCCACAAAATCAGAGAAAAAAATAAGTACAATATAATTATCCATTGCAAGGCTGTCATTATGTACTTGAAACATGTTATAAAATATACAGAATTTGTTGCAAACTTGATGGTTCTATATGGAAAATATCATACTCATTAGTATTGATTAAAAAATTGTACCCCTTATTCCCCTGTGTAATTACAAGAACCTTAACACTACTTTGAATCCCCCTAAATTGATTGATACAAAAGCGTATAAAAACAGTAAACTTATTAAATAAGTTTCTTGGAATAGAATTTCTTTTATGCATATAATAATTTCTATATTCTTATTTCTATAGTAACTCAGACATATGAGTCTCTTCAAGTATTTTAGTTTGATCCTTTCTTTGTCTTCATTTATTTTTTATTTTCATGTTTAGACCTGTTGAAGCACATGCATGTAGTCATTGTTATTGATATATATGTTCAATAAATTATAGTTTAATGAGAGGAATTATGTTCCTTGACTTGAGATATAAGAGGAAAATTTGATTAAGTAATTCAAATATGCCAGTAACCAACAAATTCATTTTTTTTATGAAATGGAAAATTCCACCAAAAAGTTCCTTTAGCTGAAACACTTTGGAAAAAACTCAAATCAGAGGTGGATGGTTATATTTCATGTGATAAAGAACCAGAAACAAAAGAGTATCTGGTTTCGTTTTGTTTGGGAATCCTTTTTTTTTTTTCCATGCTCAATTACATAATGTTTTTGGTACAATGTAAAAACTGTCCGAACATGAAAATGTCACTATCAGTATCTTTGAAGAACAGCAGATTCTAATGTACAATGATAAAATCTCAAATGAAATTTTTATTGTGGTAAACATAATCATAATTATGGGAAAAATATCACATTCACAATCACAAATGGAAATCATCCCTGGGAGGACTGTGTAATGGATACTGAAAAGGTTTATTAGTTAAAATTAAATGGACATCCCAGATATTCATGATATTTTATCTAATTATAATGAATAAATTGCAATGTGTGTGCATTATGGTTTTAATTAGAAATATTTAAACCTATTTTCTTAAAGAGATTTACACTTAAGTCACACTTTCAAATATCCAGAAATATATTGTGGAAATCAGGAATTTTTTAATGTCTCTTTTCTTTTCTTTTCTTTTCTTTTCTTTTCTTGTTTTATCTGCCATTTTGGATATTTGACTATAAAACAGACATTCAAAATGAATTTTAAAGCCAGCTACTCAGAAATGGCTAGTAAAGTAGCAGTAGTTTAAAGAATGTAGGTTTTTATCCCTGAAATGATGGTTTTAACTAACAGGGATTGAATTACAGATGTCTGAATAAATATTTAGTTGCTATTACATGTTTTGACAGTTTTACATTTCACCCATAGTCTCTTCAACAAATTTTGAAAAGTTTCAACTCTCTCATTCTGCTTTTTTGTGTAACTTCATCAGATGCGATTTCCAGGGAGCTGGGCAAAGGGCAAATCACACCACCATTGTCACCAGAGTTGGATTAAAATATTTCTTGAATCTGATTGGTTCAAGGGAGTGGCTTACATTGAATCAGCTTTTCTCATATAAGCCACCTACAAACTTTTGGGGGCAGGGTGTCATGTCTGTGTCCAGTTCTCTCAGAGTCATAGTCTACAAATGTATTTTCTATCCCTTTATAACCAACACGGTTGAACATTCAGCTTATTGTTGAGCTAAGTGCAAGTTATTTTGAGTACTGAAGGTAAATTCTTAACTAAAATGAACTCAATGGTGTTTGGATAATAATTCAAATATATACATTTTTAGCCTGAGGACTCTGTTCTGTTCGCCTTGTCTAGTGCATTTAAGCAATTCAGTGTTACTCCCTCCCCCTTTTCTTTATTTGCAAGAATAAACGACAAAGTGCCAAATCATTAATACACCAACTATCTCAAGTCCTCAGTTTGCCAGCAGGATGTTGAGAAAGTTCACAGATAGCACTGTCAGTACCACATGCTCATGTATTAATGATTGTCTTTGGTCATAAATTTTGATATTTAGTGCTGCTAACAAAAGATCACAAAACTGGGGATAAGAGTATTCACGATTATGAAACTACCGTATTTCTTTGAAACAAATTGCTTGATTGTTATTTATGCTACAGAATCAAATTAAAGTTCTTCAATCTGGAAACTTGGCTTCCCTCACCAGTTCAGCTTGACTATAATACTGCACAAGTGTTATGCAATACAGACTCTTCACTGATACTTCCTGAAATCTTCACACTTTCAACAGGAACTTGATGTAACAAAATTCACCAGCTCAGTAACAGATACATGATGTCAAACCTCTAACTTTCTCTCTTTTTATTTCAAGTTAGCACTGCCTCTTGAACTTAAAGCTCATTGAGATAATGCTGCTGAAAATTAAATGCAGTAAGCATGATTGTACAAAGTAAACACATTGATGTAGGCTGGTAAAATTCATAACATTTGGTATTCTGTCAATCATGTGAACCATTCCCACATTTTTTCACAAAAGGTCACAGGTTCAAAAACTAATTCAAAGACATGAAGGTTTACACAAACTTATTCATAGTTTAGTTTGATGCCTTGAATTGGTTTGTTACTCTGTTTTTTAATAATTGTCAAAACAGAAACCTCATGTGAAGGACTTACTCCTTATAAACTCAGGCATGGTCACTACATATGATTTCTCTCTTGAATATTTGCTGGTTTCTTTCTTCTTCTTTTTTTCTTAATTCATTTCTCAAATTGGTCTTGTACACAGTCGTCCATTCTTCACTTATATTCTTAACTGAGACAAAAAATAGACAGAAAATTGGCGCGAGAGGGTTTAGTACTGAGAGTTCAACACCGACATTTTCAAAACCGTTTGTGCAAATGCTCACAGTGGCCAAAATCTTGGTTTGGCTTCTATCTGAAGTCTCGCGAGATGTCATTTGCTGCTGCGTTGTCTCCCGGAAAGCACCGTGAGACGTTAGGTGGAGGAGGACTCGTTTGCTAAGGTAAGAAATCGACTCACAGTCACTTTTTCTATGAAAACACTAATTAGCCGAATATTTCAGGACATAACGGCATGTGTTTGGGCCTTCCTATGGTTTGTTGTTAATCCTGGGCGTGGAGCGGCGGCTCTTTGGCAGCAGGGTGCCCGCTGAGGTGATGAGGAGGAGAAGGATGTATGAATAGGGTGGATCGAGGCGGCGTTTACGCTCCTTTACCGTTACGTTTCATTGATTCCGTGTTTAAAGCCAAGCTGGGCTGAACCGAGCGTAGATACAAACATTAGACCTGAAATGTTTCATATGTGTTTCTGTGGAGCTCAGATTGAGATCAAACAATAATCACAAGTGGAAGGATGTGCGGGGCCGATGTTCACGGCTAATAGTAATGGCTGTAACGTTACTAACCGTACTTTCAACGGCCAACGTAACCTGAGTCACCTGAGCTGAACACTTCTGTCAGGTTATGATCACTGTGGCTCTTCACTAGTGTTGTAAAAGCAAACCTCAAAGCTCTCCAAAGGGGTGTGAATCCCAGTAGGATGAGAGCCAAAGTGTTGCTCCTCTTCAGCACCATGGACAGCCTCACATCTACCAACCTCTTTAAGTATTTTATCTCCAATAGATTATCTTATTTAGCTTTTTGATTCTCTAAATCCATCACTGGCGCAGACTCAATAAGCAAAACAGTTATTATCTTCACTTCATTATTTCTCTGTTGCCTATCTGCCATACTGTTATGTGAAATAGAATAATAAAAAGAGAAAAATGTGACATTTTCCACATCAAAAAATACAAAGGCTCTTGAAAAGCTTTGATAAGCCTCATTAATATGGTTTTCTTACTAATTTCATGTTGCTTTTTAAAGATCTTGACTTTTTAGCTTGTTAAATTTGCACATATTCAGACAAAACACTTATTCTTCAAGTAACTCATTGCAGTGTCTTAAGATAAAGTTTGCTCTCCTGTAATAACGTGATACTTATCCAACATTTGAGTGAATAAAACAGTGGGCAGGTTTATGTGAAGGGCCAGAGTCTATGTTTTTATGCTCCTGGTACGCTATTATTGAAGAAAGTTGAACCCATTTGTAAGTTTAACTTGTGTTGTTCAACACATTATGATGATGTCATTCTTCATGAAAATGTAAAGAAAAGGAAAACAAAAGTAGACTTCCCTTAAATTTTCTCTTTTCATTTGTTGTTTCTGTCCATCTCCTTGCATTTCAGGATCTGGATGTGCACACTGCAAAAACTGAAATCAAAGCAAGTTATTTTGTCTTATTTTGAGTTAAAAAAAAAAACTTTTTCGACTTGATACCAACCACATTTACCAGACCAGTCCATAAATAAATTCTCATTTCAAGTTGTTTAATGACCAAAAACCGATGTTTGATTTGCTTGCAGAAAGTCAAAAATATCTGCCAGTGGGTATTAAGACATTATTCTAATTTCAAGAAACTTGATGAGCAAATATTTCTTATCCTGTTGGCTGATTTTTTTCACTTGTTACAAGCAATTCAGACCTCAATTTTGTCATTCAACATCTTGAAATGAGACATTCTTTTAAACTTGTCAGTTGAATATGGCTCATATCAAGTATAATGAGACAAGTTTTACTATAAATAAGACACAAACACATGCTTGGATTTCAGTTTTTGCAGTGCAAGCCTCCACCATCTATGCTTCTTGCGAATTCATTTATTTGGACTGACACTGACTGTAGGTTGGTCATCCTGCAGCCAAAGTCTCATTAGTCAGACAATCACATGTTACAGTCATTACAAAGAGGAGCTCATTACATTATTAGCAGAGATGAGAGGAGACTTGATGTAATGTATTTTTGAGTAACACTGTGTTGTAAAAGATTGATTGGGAACTGCTGATGAACATATCACAAAGTTCAACAGTGTGGGAAAATACAGATTAGATCAAAGACAGCAGGTTGAACACCAGCTTTGCTCACAGCAGTGTACTTTTCACATCTCAGAGATACCAGAGAAGGTACACACTATTTCTGTAGTTCATTTCTGTTGACCTCAGCCCTAAAAATGATCTTGTTTTTGTGGGAAATTTGAGTTGAGAAAACGTCTAAATCGATGTCACCTTACAAACACACCATTGAAGTAAAACTACTAGACAGGAGATATCCGTAAACGTACCATTAGGCCCAAACATGTAATTAGACATTCAGAAAACAGCAGACACAAATGTCAGATCTCAGCTTCTTTGTTTTTTTTTAGATGCATTTTTTTCAACTTGGTAGCACATTAGCAAACAAAAATGTAAACAATTAGCCACTAGTCTTGTTTCAGGCATCTGAATGGTCTGCAATCCTGAAAAACATGTAAAACAGGATCATAGCAGTGAAATGAGATCATGGTGAACAATTTGTACATTTCTTGTTGTAAAAGACAGGGAGCTCTCTGCAGATTGTATGTTTCTAATGTGCATCTCCTTGTAACAAGTGCTTTTCTTGTCTTTTCTTTTTTAAATAAAAATTAAATGCTCCCCAAAATACTCCTGATGGCTCTGTCAGTGGTTTGTGGATGTATCTCACAATTCACTGCTGAATTATGACAAGTTTTGTGAAAGCGCTTTGAGTGGTTGGACAGACTAGAAAAGTGTGATACGAGTATAATTCCTTTTATCATTAACAGGAAAATCACACTTCTGAGCTACAGGGACAGCACCTTCTCCTGTCCCTGTTTTTAATCCAGGTGGCTTTGTGGAGGAGTTAAACTGAGTGTGTTCAAGTCGAGCCTGGTAATGTAGGACATTTTGAATTTTCTCCGAGGGCTTGGCAGTGTTGTTGTTGCAGGCTACCGTTTGAAGGAACAAGTGAAAGGGATCTGAACAGATTGTGCTGCAGCCTGAAGTCATGGCACTGACATGCATCTCCGCTCTGTCATGATGACTGAGGGCGATTAGCGGGACCTGCACCTGTCTGTTTGCTAAGTGTAAAAGAAGTGAGGTTTTCTGGCATGGTGGTGTGTTATTTAAGAAGGTGAGCTGAAGGATATGCTCTGTTATATTTCAGTGAAGCCTTGCAGACTGCTGAGCATTCGCAACCATCTCTTTACTCCACAGCATGAATAACAGTGATGTAATGATTTAGGATTGACCCAATTATTGATGATGCAATATCACTGATTCAGCTGATGAATGTAAGTCACTTTCTTTCATGCATCTTTGCAGCATAAGTAACCACTAAATGTTTTCCTTCTGTCTCTTTCTAGATTTCCTTCAAGATCTACCCTTTCTGGAGGATTAGGACTTTACAAAAAAGCCTCTTGTATCGAGTTCATAACCACAGACTGAAGTTTAAGAGCCTCATCTGAACCATGGGGAACATTTTTGGGAATTTGCTGAAGAGCCTCATAGGGAAAAAGGAGATGAGGATCCTGATGGTGGGGCTTGATGCTGCGGGAAAAACAACAATTCTCTACAAGCTAAAACTGGGGGAGATCGTCACCACGATCCCGACCATTGGTATGTTAAGTTATAGTTAATATTACATTTACTGTCATGTTGTTTCCACTTCTGTGAATTTTATTTACAACTGGTACAACCTGGCTCCTATTTTCAGGGTTTAATGTTGAGACAGTGGAGTACAAGAACATCAGCTTCACAGTGTGGGACGTGGGTGGGCAGGACAAGATCCGCCCCCTCTGGAGACACTACTTTCAAAACACACAGGGTGAGTAGAGCCAAGCAGAGGGTGAGCCAGAATAAAAACACTTTCTTCCTCTTCTTCTTCAGAAGCAAATGTTAACTGTTTGTTCTCTTTCCTCCGTTTCAGGTCTAATCTTTGTGGTGGACAGTAATGACAGAGAGCGTGTGAACGAAGCACGGGAGGAGTTGATGAGGATGTTGGCAGAGGATGAACTAAGAGATGCTGTCCTCCTCGTGTTTGCAAATAAACAGGCAAGAAACAAAAACTGCTTTTCACATGAACATATAGAGGACTTAACAGGGTTCTAACTGGAATAACCAAACGGATCTTAATATCTTGACAGAAAATGAAACTCTAAGCTTTGGGAGTTATATGTTATTCATAATTAAATGTAATTTATTTTTTTTATTCTACAGTTCTACAATTCTACAATTTCATTTAGCAGACGCTTTTATCCAAAGCAACATACAACAATTTTTAAATGAGTATTTACACTATTTTTTTATCAACCACATTCTCAACTTGATTTACAATTGAAAAACAAAAAAAGGAAAATAACTTTAATAAATTCAAGAATATATCAAGAATAAACAGATATAAAAGTGAAATGAAAGTTAACCTGTCCTCCTTGAACTGAAACTAGGGAAAAGATATCAGTCCTGTTCCTTTGTTTCTTAGACAGTAACCTATAGTCAAAGAACAGAATTCCCTGTACACGTGAGGGTAAACTGATCAACAAAGATTTATTTTTCTTGGAAATCAAAGAGTGTAAAAAGTATGTGTAAGATTCACTGGACATAAAATGTTACAAAATAGTTAAAATAACGATACCTCCAAATGAAGAGACTATTCCAGAAATTAACTTTGCTTATGTGATAAGAGAGCAGAACCATTTCACCTGGAGAAAGACTGATCCAGAGACTTTTGATTGATTGAAAGGATTGTACTCTGAGCTCACAGTCCTCTCCTCTTTTTCACAGGACTTACCGAACGCCATGAACGCTGCAGAGATCACAGACAAGCTGGGCTTACACTCCCTGCGTCACCGTAACTGGTACATCCAGGCCACCTGTGCCACCAGCGGTGACGGGCTCTATGAGGGTCTAGATTGGCTGGCCAATCAACTCAAGAACAAGAAATGAGAACAAAAACTGGAACAAGCAGTCACACCCGTCCAATTTTTTATTTTATTTTAAATCTTGATTTTTAAAAAATTTGGGGTGAGGGAGGAACAGGGTTTAATTGATGGGTAAAGTGCAAGATTTGTTTCGGATGGGGAGTCTTTTTTTTCAGTCAGTTGAAGTTCTAAATAATTTTCAGCACTTATTGAAAACAGATCTACTTCATATCTAATCACTTACACACACACACACACACACACACACACACACACACACACACACTCACACACACACACACAAATGCACACTAACCATAAGCAATCACAGATGACACTTGCTTTTCCAATGTCCACCTCTTGTCCTAAGTGAAACGTACTGTATGTTAGTCTCTAGGTGCTGTTCCCAGTCTCACGTGACTCCACTGAGTCAGCAACAAAGTCCTGTAAGACTTATTGTTGAGGATTAGTCACATGTCGGTCCGTTCTGTGTTAGTTGCACTTCCTGTTTTTTCTCCTTTTCTTGGGTGTAACAGAGCCATGTTTAAGAACAATCACAGCTGGCAGATTCATGTTTACATATTTGCTTTAACAGTGTATTTTCCCTTTTGTTTTGTGAGCAACACTGATGCACTTTGATCCTCAGATATATGCTGTTGGTGTGTGCTGCAGCCTTGTCTGTATTAATCATAAATGACCCGCTGAAAAAATCATTTCTTTCATAATACACATCATCATATCTTCTCATTTTGTAAATCTTATATCTGTGGTATACACACTCCATACACATTTCCTTAAAACAAATAACACTTAACTGATTGTCTGAGTTGCGTGCATCCTGTTTGACTTTGCTGACATCATGATGTACTTTCCATCCTTGAAACTGTGCAAATATGAACCATGCCAACCAATTTTTGTAAGAGTTGTTGATATTACTGCAGCATTGCCAGCTTTTATGTAAAAGAGTTATAGATCAATACACATGACCTGCCCACCTGCTGCCTTCGTGTCTGTCTGTGAATCCTCTCAGAGTTTTCAGAGTGCATCAGGTTGCTCTTGCTTTGCTGTATTTTTTGTTTCACTCTTTCACATCTGGTGGATTCTGTTTCCTCTGTGTTTCTGAATATGAATGTTGTTTATGGATGTCTTTATGGCTGTGTTATTTATTTGACCTTAATTTCAGTGGTGTGTTGACAAAATCATGTGAAAGAAAGCAGGTTCATTCATCAGCACATCCATGACTCACTACTGAACAGCATAAGAGTTAATGAGTGACCACTGATACCAGCAGAATCCACACACTCCTGTCAATAAAACTATTTCTCTGTGCCATACTTGAGTGCTTATACTCGTGTACCAGTAACAGTACGAAAAACTGTAAGTTCACTCCTCAAAGTTCATATTCAGAATCTATCGTAAGTTAAATCATGAGTTTGATAGTTTGGGTTTTGTGGCCTTATATCTAGCGATGACTTTAATGTTTTTGTTCTCTAATTATGAGTCACATATATTTATCTATAAAAATAATTTACAGATTTATTTCTCTATGCCCTCTAGAGGCGGGTTTTGCACCACAGTTCAGGGTGTTTTAGGCAAACGTTCTGTCCTTTTTTTTGCCAGTCTACTTGATTCAAAATTGGTGATAGTCATTTTTTTGTTTTCTCTGGGTGTAAAGGAACTATAGTGTAGACTGTCTGTGATAAAAATGATAAACCTTGCAAAGAAAAAAATAAAAACATTAAGTACTTCTGATGATTCATTCTGTACCGTTATAGTTACACCAGTAGATTCAATGATGATGATAATCTGTTTCTGTGCTGAATGCCAGGAGACATCTGTATGTGATGTAAGACAAACAAAATAAACTCATTTTCCGTATGACCCCTGTCGTCAAGCGTGAGTGATTGTTACAGGAGGATCTCTTTGCTTTCAACATGTGTGCATCAGGAAACAAACGGAGGTTGTTATGACAAGCTTTCACAAGAGGAGGGCAGTCTTAACCAACCTTGACAGCTTCACCTGGATATTTGGCACACATCCCACAACATACTTCAAATGTGGAGGCAAAACAAAGTTTACCTTCTTCAATGGGTAATTGGAAATCAGACAAAAAGGCAACAACTTTTTGTGTAACATTTTTCTGCACCTTGGGTATTCAGCTGCGATTAAACCACACCTCTTTGCTAGATTAATTGCATTTGTCCTCATATATTAACATACCCTGGCAGAATTTATGATATCTTGGCCTTTTTTCAGAGAATATAAATGATAACAAAACTTTTCTTTCACTCATGGTCAGTGGTTGGGTGAAGCCTTTTATTAACAAACAACTGTCTACTCTTTTCAAAACATAATGACAACAAAACGTCCAAAATGACCCTGATCAAAAGTCTGTATACCCCAGTTCTTAACACAGTGTATCAACCCCTTTAACATAAATGTGGTAGTCATGGATGAGGGTCTTTATTGTTTCAGATGGTAGCTCCCCATTCATCATGGGAAAAAGCCTCTGGTTCCTGTAAACTCTTGAGCTGTCTTGCATGAACTGCAGATTTGAACTGCAGTTCTTGTAGCTCACACATCCCCAAAACATCAGGGATCCACTTCCATGTTTCACAGTAGGAATGGTGTAACTTTCACCACTATTCACATATGTGAACTTAGAGCACAACTGTAAATGTGACAAAATGTTCAGGGTTCAATGTAGAATGGTGAGAGTTTTCAGGAATCCTGTTCTGTACTTTTTTTTCCTCTTATTTTTGTATTTTTGTAATGAAATTGCAATCTCTAGCTTTGTTTTGTATTTGAGGTCATTTGTAAGAAGTGAACAAGTTCTCTACTTTGCACGTTTCTGTGAATGTGTGTTTTTGTTGACTTTGATACTTTGTTAAAGTGTCTCAGAAATGCAGACAGACTATTGCCTGTCTACTCCTGTGGATATTTGGTTTGTTACAACTTTGCTCCCTGTTTTTCTCAAACCTTTCCTCTGCTTCTTACATGTAGCTGTTTCTGAGGAAAGAAAAAAATAAAGAAATATTCTGAGTGTCACTTCCTGGTCATGGTGAAATATTAACCATCTGCTTGGAAGATCATATTTCAACAAACCTTGACTAAAGGTGACCTTTTCTGTTGAAATGGGGACCTCTTTTGTCTGTTAGTTCTTTAATTCTCTGTAATTAAACCCGTCCAGATTGAGTAACAGCATGTTTTTAAAACTGTTTGTGTGTCTGAGACAGAGACTTGAGTTGCAGGCTGAGCCAGTTTCCACAGAGCCGTACTGCTGGCTTGTCTTCTCTTCAAGGCAGGGGATGTTTGCATGAAATGTCAGTGACAAGAAGATGATGACAAGAAGATAAGTTTTCCGACCAAACCAGATGATCTTGTGAGTGCACGGTGAAGTGTTCGGCTGTGACACTTAACTGGAGCGTCGTCAACAGTGGAAGAGATTTTGAACAACAACTTGACGTGTCAAGCAGTGAGTCCTAAGTACAGCAGTTAACTCACTTAGCAGCAGAGTAATACAACAATAAAAAAATATGTGATATGCAGCGTGAAAGGGTAAACAGGTCAAAGCCAATCTTTACAGTTCTAGATGAACATGCTACAATGGATCACGAGCAACATTGATCAGGTTTTACTGAGGTTTTTTCAAGTGACTACATATAAAAGCTCTCTTTCTTGGTCAAAGAAACACAATTTAGTTCACAAAGAGGGAAAAGTACCACTGCTTGATTATGCTCAAGGTATCAAGAAAATCTTCAAAAAAAAAAAAAACTGCCTAAGGAACATGTTATTAAGAATAAAACTTCATAAATCAATATGTAAGAAAATTGGTGGGAGCAGATGGATGTTTGATTTCCAAAAGAAACCGTTCATTTTGAAAATGCAAAAGAAAATTCAATAAATCAATAAGCAAACAGAAAGTCAAAATATATTTGCAATTTTGCAAGAAATCCCAAAAGAAAACAAAAAAGAACTGTTAAATCACTGATTTAACTTTTTTTACATTTCCAAAAAGGAGCATAAAAAAATAAAATTCATTAATTTAAACCCATTATGAATTACTGATGTATTTACACTCATAAATATATCAGTAATTCATAATTCAAGCAACCCAATTGGACAATATACACTGAAGCAATCAAAACCTCAAGCTTCCTTGCCCTCATACAGCGGTTTTCAAATCCCTTCTTTCTTCCTATATTTTGAGAAAAAAATAAATTTCCTTTGAAAGTGCTAAAAGTTAAGGTATTGTTGAAACTCTGCAGACAGACTGTTTCAAAGTTTGACCCCACAAATTGTAACTGATCAACAGCTGAATTGAAAAAAAAAAAAAGTTGAACATTTTGTGCAGCTTCACACACACTACCCTGCAGAATTTTGCACACCAAGCACACACTCAGACGTATCCCTAAATATGTCAAAATTTATGTGTAGCCTACGTGTTTTCATAAGGTGACTTGTAAGCTCTTACACTTCCTTGTATTTCTGTGCACCTGCAGGCATGTCTCTGTTAGATAAATCAGTGCTGCAGAATAAGACGCTCAGGCCTCTGATTGGCTGCTGCTGTGCTCCAATCACTGCGCTGTAGTGATTCGTCTCACGCAGACTCGTAAAGTTACTGCTCAGTCAATTATCAAACGGGAGAAACACGGACAAGTCTTCGCCACCGAACAATTTAGCATTTTCAACTGTGACACCAGGGAATAACGCAGCTGCTGGTGGGTCTGGAATGACTCCGCTTTACTCCTCTTGAGTGGATCGTATTGGTTTCTGACGATCGGGGACGTTTTTTACGAGAAAAGGACGGACTTCTTTTGGGGAGAATATGATTTTAACGTTTGTTTGAAACTTCTGTCGGCTTTGGATTTGGAGCAAGAATGACCGCCGCCCCCCTCATCATGAAGCTGCAGCAGGTGCTGTGCGTCCTGCTCCTGTGCGCCCCCCAGCTCTGCAGCGCACAGACACAAGGAGGTGGGCTTAAGACACGGACACAAACACTTATTATAGTGTGTTCCTTTTATGGTTTTTCACACTCATTTTACACATCTCAAACAACGACACTTGTAGTCTAATACTTCACCATAAACACCTGAGGTTGTTCTCGACCCGCGCGCTCTGTTGTAGAAAGCACCTGTCCTCGTGTCCCTCCTTCTCTTTATCCCCTCCTCCTCCTCCTCCTCCTTCTCTCTCGCAAACACCAGAACCTGTTCAGTACACGTAAAACTTGTTTGCTGTGAGTCACTTGCACCTCTCCCACGACTCAGTGTGTGCTTTGTCGTGATTGTTTCAATTGTTTCAAGGTTTTTGCGACGCAGGGGCCCAACCTTTGAGCGCCTGTTGACTCACAATCACAGTCAGACCAAAAGATTTTCACCTCTGTGAGCTTTAACTCTTATCTTCCTCTCTTCAGAGTCAGAGGTGTGAGGAGTCCATCGGTTTCTCAGCCCAGTGATGAACTATGCACAGAAAGTTGTACTTCAAATTAGCAAAAGACAAAAATAATGGAGACACTGTGTTCGTATTCAGTGGGTTTTGTAAAAAAAACCAACAATGTCTCTTATTAAGTTTCACATAAAGAGTTTTTAGTAACATTCAACTGCTTTTTATACTTCTGATAAACTTGTCAAATCTCTGAAAATGTGGTATATTTTTCAAATTCAACGGGTCCTCCAGTTGATTTTTTTATATTTTATTTTTTTCTGATAAACCATCAGTTCTGTTTATGACTGGATGAAAATTCTCTTGCAACACAGTAAGATTCAGTCTCAATGTCTCTGTACAGCTAGTTCTGCCAGTGAAGAAATTCAGTTTACCCCAATAAGGAAGAAGTTTTTATTTCTCAACAAGAACTTATCTGTATTTCTCTAAAATAATGGCACAACACATTGCCAAAACACCAAAAAGTTTCTTCTGAAATTTTGAATGTACCATAAAAACTTTGAATTCATGGGGTTAAGGCTGACAGACCCCACACAAAAAGTTAAATTTGTTCAAATTTTGATTCATAGATCAATCCAATAGTTGGTACACTGATTAAGTTTGAATAGTTATAAATTAAAAACTATGAAATTTAAATGAGTTATTGTAAAAGAGAGAATCACAGTTAGTCTCTGTGAAACCTTACAGAGCAGATCAGTTTAAAAGTAAAAACTAACTGTTAAAGTGGGTTTGTTACTTGAGTGCCCCATTGAAGCAAACAAACTTTTTGTGTGCCAGAGGAGACATGTCTGAGTCAGAGAGAGCTGTAATGGTTTGAAACGTGGCAAAATTCGGTGAACTTTGACCTGCAGCTCTTGTCGATGCCACCTGGGTGCAGGTGAGTTGGGTGGCTCTCTGAGTTTGAAGAAAAACAACAACAACAAGTCACTGAGGATGAGGAAGCTGCTGGTCAGGTGCGGTACTTTGACTCAGCACTAAAGCAGGAGAAAAACAAATAGCTCCCACAGGGTTCAGTTCTTTAAGGGAGTACACAATGCAGTACGCTGCATTCATCACATCATGCGGGTCATGTGTTGGTGTAAACCCCTGAGTCTGAAACATTTGTCTGTCTAGTCACTTGTTCTGATTAGATTCTTTGATATATGTAACCAAAGACATAATCAGTCACCGCATCTTTGCTCCATGGACCTGGTTGTTAAGCCTGTTGTTGTGCAGGATTTTGTTGTGCTGTAGTCAGACAGTTGTAAAACATGTTTCTGTTGTTTTGCTGATCTAGAGAAGTGGACCTGCAAGCTTACCTTTGCTTGAACCCTTTACTTAAAATATATTTGATTATCTGGGTAAAGAATCTTAAATGATTTTGCATCTTGGGAGATATTATGTGTCCCTACAGATTCTTTTTTTTTTTTTTTAAAGAGTTTCCTTACAAAGGTTCTTCCTGCTTTGTTCTGTCAAAACACAGGTGGTGTCTTGCGTCAGCACTGCTTTTTACTGTTTTTGTCACAATCAGTGCATATATTTGACATCAAAAGCAAGAAGCCTCTTAAAATTACTTGTATGTTTTACCAGGTGTGACACAAAAGTCGTGTTTCAGGGAGCAAATAAACTGCAGCTCCTGTTGCCAAAACATGGTGTTAAGCAATTCAATATTTTTTTGGTTTAAAGGTGCACCAATGGTAATGAGGAGAAATTGTATACAATCTGTGTCTGGGAATCACCCAAAATTGAAAAGTTTATCCGTAGTTTGTCTTTTGTATGACTGTATGTGTGTGTGTTTTTTGCAGGCTCATTTGTCAGGTATGCAGTAATCTCTGAGCATCCTGTGCCAAGTTTCTGTTTACCTCGTCATTTCAACTGCTTTATTGGGCTTGTTTATGTCCTCCTCCCTCTTTTCTTTTCTTCACTCTCTGTGAGCTCTTTCTTTTTTTCTCCAGCCATGAAACCGTGGTAACCGTCAAATGAAAATAAGAGCAGAACCTGATCTGTGTTGTGTTTTCCTCATGTGCTCAGTTTCACTTTGATTCGTGGGACAATGATGGTGCTTTGCTTTGAGTTTGAAAGATTGAACATCGAAATTAAGAGTTTGTGGACACAAACAGAATAAAGTGACAGTACAGACACATGTTGATGCACTTCAACATTTGTGGAGCACTCTATCAAAAGAGAATCATTGTTTGTGTTTCTGTTTTTTTCCTCCATCATCCATCTGCCAAAGGGTGAAAGTCCTCCTTTGACAGAGAAAACCTACTTAGCCTGTTCACATTTTCAGCTGCAGCTTGTGCATTATGTGTGAGGCTAACATACCGTTTTGTCACATACTGTATGTGTACACAGTGCACCGGTTTGTCCGCCTCTTGAGTGGGTGGTGCCTGCACTGCATACATACATAGTGTGCATACTGCAGCAGCTGGAAGATTCTTATGTGTACGAGTGTCAGCAAGTATTTCCCAACAGGCAATTCAAACGTTACAGAGTCAACAGCTCAAATCATCTACTGATAGCACAGAGCTAAGGTGGGGTAGATAAAGGGCTTCAATCCCGAGCAACTCATGAACAGCTTCTCACAAACAACTCTCACTGAAAAGAAAACTAGGTACTTTGTAAAATTAAATGTGACAACGTCGAAGAGAACCATGTTGAGTGATCAAAAAGTTATGTGGCTTCATAATCTAATGTTTTCTGATATCCTCACACTGAAAGAACATATTACCTTTTTCTTATCCTACCAATATTAGACAAGCCAGCTATTTCCAGTGCAGCGAGCTTAAACTGTTAGCTATTTTTTTTTAAACAGAGTGATTCAACAATTTTTTTTCCATTTAACCAGCATATTTCCTGCATAGTTTATATCTTGATTAATTGTTACTACTTTGACCTCTGGGAGAATTTTCATACCACAACAACACAAGATGCCCAAATAGGTCAATTATAATTGCTTGTGTATTTGGTGGCCAGCTTGGGATCAAACACACAAGCTCCCAGCTCGGGAAAAGCCAAAGGTATTCTGTCCACCTCATTCTTTACCTTGTACCAAAAGACTTTTAGTCCTCTGTTGTCGTTCAGGTTACACACCTACTAGCTCAAACCAAGTTTCCTTGTGTCCAGATAACCCTGATGACACACCACATTAATGAGATTAATCATTCTCATAACGATATCTGCTATCTAACCCTTTACCAGCTCGCTTGAATTGTTCCCAAATGCTTTGTGTGTTCACTTAAATGATATTCAGGCTATTGATGATTGTGAAACCACTGATGAGACAGACCAATAGAGAGAAAAATATAGAAGGAGCCCAAAGCCCAACAGACAAAATTTAGCTGGTCTTTGATTTCCTTAAAACTGATTAAAATCATTTCTGACTTGGGTCAAAGAACTCTATTGATATATTCAATGTTAAAAGCTGTGTCATGATTTCATGTTTCATTTCTCAGAAACACAATAAAATCTGTTATCAGTTCCATGGACTTTAAGGAAGACGTGCACAATGCACGGCTCCTTTTCCTTATCACTCTCTCTCTCTCTCTCTCTCTCTCTCTCTCACACACACACACACTCACACACTGTTTCCTGACCCCTTCCACACCTGGGGAGTTAATAATCATTAGCTTTCCTGTGCCCTTGTTGATCCTGTTGTTCTGCTGGGCTCCATTTTGGCTCTGATGTTAGTCACTGGAATGTGTTTGTGAGCGTGTTGAGAGTCTTTCCTGTGTGAGTGTTGTTAAACACTCCACACATTAATAAAAAAAAAAAAAGTTTTCTCAAGCAAAAAAAAAAAAACATTTTAAAAAAGCGGAGTGAATTTTGGCCCACCTGTGATTTCACTAAGAAGTTGAATTGACCCATCCAGGCAAAAGTTGACACACTTAAAGCTGTGACACTACACCGGCACAAAGTTTAAAGACTTTCATATCATTTATGAATTTTCTCCACTGTTGAGGCTAAAATAAAAGTCTGATATCACAAAGTCTTGAAGAAGAGTCAAACTCTTCCACAGCAAATACTGAAAACATCTGGTTCATCTTTCTTTCTTTAGCCCTTTGAATTTTCTGATTTAAAAAGCTTTTTAAAAAACTGCTTTTACAGAGTTTTGTTTTCTATCATGCCAAACATCCTCACATGTTGAAATAGCTAAATTACCTCTGTTTGAATCTGAGAGCCTGACTCTTAAACCTAAGGAGGGAAATGGTTCCATGCAATTTTGTACAGTTTTGATCTTTGAAACTTTGACATCAGCAATGTTGTTTACCTCTGTGTCCTGTATTTTCTCTCTGCTGCTCCGCTCTTGTATGACATTTGAATAGCAAAGCAGCCCTCAAATGACGCTGAATGGCTGAACTCCCACACACCATAAACAAGGCCTCATATGTTTGTCTCAGGGGGAGACACAGTGCCTAGTTTGTTTCACACTATTACAGTGAATCCATTGATATTCTGAGGAAGACAAAAACAAAGGCAGGTCTAAAGCAGCATAAATACACTCTTTACAAGAACTTACATGATTAATATGTTAATAGTTAAATAATAGAAGGTTTCATGTGTACCATGATGCAGTTAAAAAAGTGTAAGTTGGTGTGTTTTGTTGATTTTTTTTTAATTTTATTTATTTTTTAAATTTTGACACCAGTTATATTTCCTCATGCCTGTACTGATTTAAAAAGATCTCAAGTGTCTCAACAAGTGAGAATAAAGTTTAAGAAGGATATTTGTGGTTACTGTTCAGTTCTGCCAAGCAGGGCTTTGCTAGAGGCTGGTTTTTAAGGTTTTGGCAATCGATGGTGTCAATAAGATTATGAGTGGCTTTTTTCTACTTGGTGAAGATCTGAACTCTGTCTACATTTCTGAGATACAGAATTTTTATTTCATCTCTATTTCATCTCTCACTCTGGAGTAAATGGAGTCTTTGTTGGAGACTTCTTCAGTGGTGGACTTCCGACAAAGATAACAGATAGAAGTCTTGTTGTAGGCCTGTTCTTCTTAGCAATAATCAGTGTAATCGAAAAAGAAACTGAATGTGAGAAAAATGTCCATTATATCTACATATTAAAAGCAGTGAAATTAAAGACATTTATCCACAAAAGTTCTTTCCCTCTTTTTTTCCTTTAGTGGTGGTTTGCTCCGGCACCCAGAATTTTCTGAGCACGACAGGAAGCTTGGATATCCAGTACAAACTAATGAAGGAACTGTACACCGGCTGCGACATCGTGATGGGAAACCTTGAGATAACAATGATGACGCACACCAGAGACTTTTCCTTCTTAAAGGTGAGGCACAGAGCATGCATAGAGATGCAATGATACAAGGGTGTGTTATGGAGGTGGCCTGGTGTAGATTGGTGCCACTGCTCTGGTGTCATGCCAGTGTTGGTCTAAAAAACCTTAACATGTGGGCTGTGTGACAGTTGTTATGAAGTCATTGTATCTAAATTCTTAAGCAACTGTAAAAAATGTATAATTAACATCTGAATGTATATTTAGCAAATTTTCAAAGTAAAACCCTTTATTTGATGAATTAGTTGCCAAAGCAGCCACTTATGCTTTCCTTCTTCACCCAGTGGTAATGTTAGCGATGAAAAGCTTAATGCAAATTTCACTGATTGCAGTCAAAGCATTTTTAAAGGGACATTTCAAGTTTTTTTTGAAGAGAAGTTGTACACTGCCTTTACAAAAATAAAAGTCACCAAAACAAAACAAAACAAAACAAAAAAAAAGACACACTAATTTTGTTGCACTGCCTTTAGCAATCATTTACTGAGCATTTTTTAGATTAGCCGAGATGAGCAACCCTAGATCATAGCTCTGCCCCCACAGGCTCGTACAGTAGGCACTAAGAATGATGGGTGCATCACTTCATCTGCCATCTTCTTACCCTGATGCGCCCATCACACTGGAACAGGGTAAATCTGGGCTCATCAGGCCACATGACCTTCTTCCCTTCCTCCAGAGGGCAATCTTTATGCCCCATAGCAAACTGAAGTCTTTTCTTGACTGATCAGTTATTTTTTTAAGGCTTCACAGCTGTTCAGTCCCTATCCCTTGAGTTCCCTTTTCATTGTGCATGTGGAAATGCTTTTACTTTCACTAGTAAGCGTTCTCCTGAGTTATTACCCAATAGGAAGCCTGTACCTATTTACTTAGCTGTATCCAGGCAGTGAATTTTCTTTTGGCCGGGCAGTGTATGATTACATGTCATTGTATGAGATGCTGGTCAGCTTGGTCCCATCAGTGAGAAACAGCCTGAACAAATAGTATACACATGCTAGACTACGGTTTACTGCAGATGATTCTTCTTATGTCATGTGATTCATCTGATTCAGAGACTCAAGCACTTATCTTGGTTCAAGTGCACATGAAATGGATACTTTTAACACTGTAATTTGCCATCCAAAAGCCTGTTCTTTTTTGAGTATTTGCAGATGCATTATAGACTTGCTCTTCTGCCTGCTGCATACTGATCAGCTGTTTGAGTCTGCAAGTTTCCTAGAGACAAAAATACAAGTAAAGTAGACAATGAGTGATTCTAACATCACCAGTGACAGGCTGTTTACTGTGGGTGCACAAGGACACCTAGTTAAGTTGAAATTTTCACACTTAAAGGCAACTCACGTCACCTATAGAAAAGACAAAGACACATCTATGCCACCTGGAGAGCAGGAGAGATCCCAAGATATCTGATTGTGAATTATTGTCAGCTGGGAGTTAACATTGTGGCTAGTACAATAACTACAAACATTTAACTCATAAAACCCCAACCGTACTATTCCTTCAAATTAGACATGTTAACTTGAAATGCCACCTGATTTTTTTTTGTGTGTTTTCTTTGTTTGGTGTTTTATAGTAGTGATTCATATGGGAGCAATGAATCCTAAGAACAAAGTGTTCAGATAATGAAAAGTTATGTGACTTAAATCTGAAACAAAAAGGTATGATATAATAGCAGCATTCAAGTTTTGCACACATAGCATGCCTACTAAATGACTGTTGGTATGTCATGGTATGAGTCTTGGGAGTTATTTATTCATGTCCTTCCATAAAGAATTAAGTACAACTGATTTATATGTTGATATTCTGTTTGGTTTTATTAATTGTTTGTTTTTTACCTAAAAAAACAAACAAACAAAAAAACTACAGCCAGGCATATAATGTCTTTGACAAAACACAAAAGAGATGATTAATAGAGACAGAAAGGATTAACCAATGGGATTTGGGCATGTGTGTTTACATACTTTATTCCACTGCTCTATAACTTGGTGCCCCAGTTTGGTCACCTCAGTCAACAAATGTATGGACATGCCTCAGCTTGAAGAACAAAAAAAAAAGGCCAGATACCGGTTTTCTTTTCCCAGAACCACAACATATACATGTGTCACTGAAGATATCCTCACAGTAACCAGTCTAGACAAGGAGTTAGATCATTACCTGGATGTTAAAAAACAAACTGAAACAAGCTTTCTCTGTCTGTGGCTGATGATGTCGTAGTCTCAGAGGTAAATCACCTCATGTTTGTCCCTCTTTGACACCTTTTAGAAATCAATCATCACTGTACAGTCATGGTGACTAAAAACACAAGCAAATGACACATCTAGTGTCAAAGGGACAGCCACAAGTCTAATAACAGCAGGATACTTTTTTTTTTTTTTTAAGACACCTTAATTTCCTTTGATTTTCCTTATCTCTACGTTTCAACCCCTGCAGTCTATAAAGGAGGTGACTGGCTACATCCTCTTTGCCATCAATGAGTTCAGCCGCCTGCCCCTGGACCACCTGCGTGTCATCAGAGGCACCAGTCTGTACGAGGACAAGTACGCTCTGGCCATCATGGTCAATTATCAGAAAGATGGGCAGCATGGTCTTCAAGAGCTGGGCCTGACACACCTTACAGGTAATACAGGAAGTCACCCACGTTTAGTGTTTAAAAAAAAGTTTGACCCTAGAATAAAACAGATAAGGATGTGATGCTCGTTGGAGCTCTCACACCCACACAGAGCCACCACACCTGCAGGGTACCGTCTGTCAAAGAGCGGCGCTGTGAAGTCCCAGGAATGTTTCATGTAACTGCCAGTGTAACATGAGCTCCAGCTCATTGCACTGTTTGTGCTGTAGTAAACAGTGAATGTTTGATACCATGAGTCATGGGCATGTCTGTACACGCCTTTTCTAATTCTTCTTCCCCATGTAAACCTATGTTTGCCGCCCACAGAGATACTTCAGGGAGGTGTCACTATCATTCAGAACAAGTATCTGAGCTACGCTCCACAGGTGAACTGGCGGGACATAGTGAGGGATGAGACTGCTGATATCATGATTGAGGGCAATGGACCTGAGAGTGAGTGCAAAAATCATCATCATTCAGACAAGCTTCAATAACCTCATGTCATGGTGCATAATCTGCTATTATTTTCTAAGAGGATAATCTAATGATATTAAAATAATATCTTAGAGCCATGTCATGAAGCATGTGGAAAGCGTTCCTGTTGGGGCCCGGGCAACGATACGTGCCAGATCTGTGAGTTACTCCTGCATTTCTTTATTCCTTATGAGCAGTTAAGCTCTGAAAGAAAAGAGGACAGATTTTCCACAATCTCTCACAAAATAAACAGACCAGCAGTGGTTATATTATTTCTATTATGTGTCAATAAAGTTAACAAGGTTCAATTTTTTTTACGATAAGCAACACTTTAATAAGCATGTAAATATTTTACCTATTGGAAGGAGGCCTAGGTATGAAATCCATGTTTTTACATCACATGGATGCAAACTAAATGTTATGAATCATTTACTGTCTCATGTATTTGATGCTTCTCTAGTTCTAAATAAAATGTGCTTTTGTATTTAATATGGTTCAGGAGGGATGCATTGCAAATGCATGTTTTGCATCAAGCAATTCCAGACCAGTTCTCTGATTAAATAATTGCCGTAGTTTTGAGGTTATGTTGATTGAGAGGGCATGGACTTTTGATACCCTTAAAGAAAGATAGCCTGGTTTATTAAGTCGAAACACCACTGTTATGATCAAACTCACATACTTTTATTTTTCTTTCAGTAACGAAGACTGTGTGCGCCCCTCAGTGTAATGGACGATGCTTTGGTGACAGCCCAAGCGAGTGCTGTCATATTGAGTGTGCTGGAGGTTGTACTGGACGACTGGACACTAACTGCTTTGTGAGTCTGCAAATTCAATACACATTTTATTAGGTAGACTTGTGGGACTTGTGTGAATAGCAACATGAATAAATACTTTATGTCATTTTCCTGCCTTGGTGCAAAGGCCATGTTTTGGTGTCATTGTGTACATTTTGACATGAACACAAAACACTTTTTCTGACATCTGTTCCTACTGTTACTTTGTTACAGGCCTGCAGGAACTTCAACAATTCAGGCTCATGCGTGCCCCTATGTCCTCAGACCCTCATCTACAACAAGAACACTTTCAAACTAGAGCCCAACCCCAACGCAAAGTACCAATACGGCTCCATATGTGTGGCCCAATGCCCCAGTGAGTCAACACACCTAAGCACACAGAAAAACATACACACCCACACACACACACACACACACACACACACACACACACACACACACACACACATGCTGGCCTTTACACCCATATTCACATTGCATTGCTGATTCATGCTTTTGTGTTTGTACATTTCATCTGCAGTAAAAATTTATCATAACACCACAAGCTGCTATGGCCTCAGTATTTAAACTTGTTCATGGGAATTTTCAGTCATGTGAAGTCATTAATAACTGGTCTTTTTTTTAATTTCCAGCAAACTTTGTGGTAGATGGCAGCTCATGTGTGAGCAGCTGCCCCTCTGATAAAATGGAGGTGGAGAAAAATGGGGTGAAAAGATGTGAACCCTGTGGAGGCCTCTGTCCAAAAGGTATGTCAGAATATTCAGCTGTTATGTATGAATTAGTTCAGTTAACAGTTAATTTATCACAGAAACAAAAGTACTCATATGACTTAACCAAAATAACTAAACAAGATTGTACTTGACGACATTATCTTTTCCAATCTTTAATCTTATTCTGCAAAATTCACTGGTTATTGCTACTTACGCTCTTATTTCATCCATTTCTCAGCCTGCCATGGCACAGGAAGTCAAACCAGACAGACGGTTGATGCTCTTAACATTGACAGTTTCATAAATTGTACAAAGATCCTGGGCAGTCTGCACTTCCTTGTAACCGGAATCAAAGGGTAAGAATGATGATTTTGCACATTTTTTGGCATTTACAAGAACTTTGATATGTGTTTTGAAGTTTTTGTTTTTGTTCACATCCGATCCCTTTTGAATTATTTATTTTTTATTCAAAGTGACCCTTACAATGGTGTACCAGCCCTTGATCCAGAGAAACTGAAAATCTTCAACACTGTGAGGGAGATTACAGGTGTGTATGTGATGATTATTAACTCCTCAGGTATGAAAGGGGTCAGGGAAGGGGGGGGGTTGGTGTATGTTATGTATGTATGTGTGTCTCTTTGTTTGTCACAGTGTTTGCAGTCAAGTTCGTGCAACTCAAACACAATGTCTCTCTTTCTCTCAGACACGCTCAGTATTCTGTCATGGCCAGAAAACATGACCGACCTGTCAGTCTTCTCCAACCTCCAAACAATTCAGGGCAGAGCACTTTACAAGTGAGTAGTTTATCTTCTTCTGACATGTCTTAGGACTCTTTTTACCCATTTCTAGTCAAGCATGATCACATCACTATAATGTTGTTCACTTTTATTTTATTACTTTCTGGATTACTCTGATAGTCTTTTTTTTCTCTGCTTTACCTTATGTTGACAATATTAAGAGGAGTGAGCGCTAAAAGGTACAGTAAATGTTATATGCCCATCAGTATTTACCTTTTTTATGATGAATATACTATTTCTTGGTAAAGCACGTATTTCCAATCATTTAAGGGCATATTTGGAGCTGGGATATTTGATTAAATTGGTGGAGGTCAAAAATCTTTGATGAACTGGTGAAAATCTTGCATGCTCTTTCTGGAGAGGAGTTTTTTTATGCTGCAAAATGTATTTGTCTGTATCTTATGCGGCTACATAGACAATGTGGGCTCACCCTGAATGAACGGATGTGTGTGTGTAATCACTGGTGCTTCTGCAGCTTTCCTCGTGGACATCTGAAGAACAGCAGTTCTTAGTACTCCTGCTTCAATTTTCAAGAATCTCTGTTGCCACTTGTTGCTGATGGACAAGTCTCTTGAATGTGGATCTTCTGTCTGAATCTATAAATGTAAAATTGCAGACGTTTCAATGATAACTTCTTCCTAAAATGTATCCACTACTTCTCATTTCAGAGGCTACTCCCTCCTGGTGATGAAGATCCCTTCTTTGACCTCACTGGGGCTACGCTCGCTGAAAAAAATAAATGATGGCAGTGTTTACGTCACAGGAAACAAGAAACTTTGCTACCAAGACACTGTTAACTGGACACGGATCTTGAGCAGCAGCAGCTCCCGCTCACAGCGTCGGCAGAAGAACGCTGAAATCAAGGACAACAGACCAAGAAATCAGTGTGGTGAGAAACAGAGGACCAGTTTGATGGAGCTAACTTGTCAGTATTTCTGAAAATGACACCATCATGTTTTCACTCCGGTGTTTGTAGTTAACGAAGGCCATGTGTGTGACCCCCTGTGCTCCTCTGATGGCTGCTGGGGCCCCGGTCCAGACCAGTGTGTGTCCTGTAAGAAGTACAGCAGGGGAGGGACATGTGTGCCCGATTGCATGTTCTTGACGGGGTCAGTCTTTTAATCTGAAAAATCAAAGTGTTTGCTCTAATGTGAGCAATGTTTGCTAGAGCCTAGCTGCGTCAAGTGTTTCAATGTTATCTACAGGCTTTTCAAAAGAGACTTTTTTTGCAGGGAGAGGCGGGAGTTTGCTACTCGGGGATCAGGGGAGTGTAATCCCTGCCATCCAGAGTGTAAGGTCCAGGAAGGGAAGCAGACATGCACAGGCCCAGTATGAGTCTCTCTGTTCTCTAGTTTCTCTTTTAGTCTCTGTATGTGCTGCTGCCACCTACTGGCAGTTTCTCTGAACATAGTATACTTGCTCTATAATCCTGTCAGACTTCTCTCTTTTTTAATCTCTGCTGCTTTATCAACTAACTTCAGTGTTTTTATCTCTTCTCAGGGAGCAGATGAGTGTGTAGCATGTGCCAGGCTCCAGGATGGTCCACACTGTGTCCCCTCATGTCCTGAAGGCATCATGGGAGGAGAGGAGGTTATCTTTAAGTACACTAACAAACAGGGACACTGTGAACCGTGTCACACCAACTGTACTCAGGGGTTGGTATTTCCTCTATCTTCTTTGTGGAGTTTTAAAACATTTTTGGGTTTATAACTCCAGCATAATCCTTTTTGTATTTTACCTCTAGGTGCACTGGCCCAGGAATTAGAGACTGTGTTGGGTCGTCCCCCTACATGTCTGGGTATGCTGCTTTACTCAGGGTGATATGTTTAAGAGTGCTTTGGGAGTTAAGGCATCACAAACTGACAGTACGACACCATTTCTTCTTCAACAGACAAACAACCACAGCCATTGTGCTTGGAGTGATCGCTCTTCTCTTTGCTGCATTCTCTATTTTCGTGTTGACTGTTCTGTATCGTCGAGGTCTCGCCATTCGCCGCAAGCGAGCCATGAGGAGATACATGGAGAGCGGAGAGGTAAGCGTGAGCCTGACATCTTCATGATACCATGTTGTATTGACCGTAATCGCTTTAAGAAACACTGTGTGTGTCTATAGAGTTTCGAGCCTCTGGATCCGGGAGAGAAAGGAGCTAAAGTCCATGTTCGGATCCTGAGGCCCACAGAGCTGCGTAAAATTAAGCTGCTAGGAAATGGAGTGTTTGGGCAAGTTCACAAGGTAATAGCAGCTGCGGGGGAAAGTCATTATAACCTTTCATTTGAACAAATAACATTGAGCTGACAAGCTATGAACTTTCTCTTTGCCTCACAGGGTATTTGGATTCCTGAGGGTGATACTGTGAAGCTTCCTGTGGCAATAAAGACAATTCAGGATCGCACGGGACGGCAGACCTTCCATGAGCTGACTGAAGTAAGAGAGAATATATTCTGATATATTTCAGTATCTTTTGAAAGTTGGCTTAGAAAACTTTGAAGATATCCGAATTCAAGGGAGTTACAAAGATTGTCCTTTCTCAAACACATTATTTAATTTAGTTATCTAACATCTTCTGCAGCACTTTGAGAATGAAACTTTTAGTTGACTGTCATCCATTTCATTACCTAAAATCAGCCCCAAAACAAACGGTCAGACCAACAAAAAAGTGACTATTTGATGCATCAAGGTCATCATTTGGATGTGTACACGAAAAACTGTTTAAAAGTTTGAATTATTTCCAAAATCATATTAAATGTTGCTGTGTTTTCTGCAGCACATGATGATGATTGGAAGCTTAGATCATGTGAACGTGGTCAGAGTCCTGGGTATCTGTCCTGGTGCCAGCCTGCAGCTGGTCACACAGCTCAGCAGTCAGGGCTCCCTGCTGGAGCACATCAGGAACTGCAAGAACAAACTCAGTCCTCAGAGGCTCCTCAACTGGTGTGTTCAAATTGCAAAGGTAAAGGAGCTTTGTTCTACTCTTTAAAATATTCACACATGGTGTTGTGTGTTCTCCTAATAGTCCAAGCACTCAAAGCATGTTTGTCCTTCCCTTTCAGGGGATGTATTACCTGGAGGAGAACAAGGTTGTTCACAGGAACCTGGCTGCCAGGAATGTTCTCCTGAAGAATAACTACACAGCACAGATCTCAGACTATGGCATCGCAGATCTTCTTTACCGTGATGACAAGAAATACTTTTACAATGAGATCAAGGTTCGTACACTAGCAATGAGGATACTATAAAACAACCACTAAAATGATCAAAGTCCAATAATAAATCTGATCATAATACTTCTGTGTGAATTCATTTGAAGACTTTAAGAGACACTTTAAGAGATGACACTGTCTTTCAAATTCTGACAACTTCAGTTAATAATAAAGATGTTATCTGTTTGCTGTCAGGCACCAATTAAATGGATGGCCTTGGAGAGCATCCTGTTTGGCAGATACACACATCAGAGCGACGTCTGGAGCTATGGTGAGATAAAAACTCCTCTCAAGCCGGCTGTTTGATTTTTATTAAATAAAACAGCAATATATGTTTGTGCTTTATTTGTATGATCAATTCTTTTTGGGTCAAACTAAATCTGTCATGATCCTTCAGGTGTAACTGTTTGGGAGATGATGTCCCATGGGGTAGAGCCGTACGCTATGATGCGTCCACAGGAGGTTCCTGATCTGCTGGAAAAGGGGGAACGACTCTCCCAGCCTCAAATTTGCACAATTGATGTCTACATGGTCATGGTCAAATGTGAGTATACAAAAAAAACATTTCCTTGAATTATTACAGAACAACAAAATAGAAAGAGGATTAACATTTTCATGCATTCCTAGCCACTCAAGCGGTTAAATGAGTTTTTTTGTTTGTTTGTTTAGCTGAATGTTTGGTTTATATTCAACTATTTTTAGTAGTTTTCCAAAACACCTGCAGAGTGATCTCAACAACTCAATAAAAAAGATTGGCTAAGTGGCTGTCTTATGCTCTTGACTTCCAGGTTGGATGATTGATGAGAATGTCCGTCCAACATTTAAAGAGCTGGCAAATGAATTTACTCGAATGGCCAGAGATCCACCTCGCTACCTGGTGATAAGGGTAAGAAGGACTGTAATTGTGTCAAAAATTCATAGTATTAATCTTCTTTACCACAAAAGACAGACTAGTCAAACATTTATGAGGGCCTTCAGTCCCACTGTACATTTTAAAATATGCTAATTCTTGACTGACATTTTTCCGACTAGGAGGACTGCAGTCAAACAGACTCACCCCCAGATGAACTTGCCCAACGAAGTAAGGACCTTGATGACCTGGATGATCTCGACATGGAGCTGGTGGAACAGGAAGAGGATGCGGTTGATTGCTTGGCTCCAGCTCCCCACTATCTGTCTCAGTCCAGGAGCCTCAATCGCCTCCCAAGGCTGGACACCAGCAGAGTGAGAGCCGGGCATTGTTTATATGAAAGCCCTTTTTTCACTTTTTTAAATCATCTTTTCATTCTGAAATTGATTCCTGCCTTTTCTTGTACAGGTGGTTCTTGCTCCGTCAAACATAGCGGGATATCTGCCGATGACTCCAGGTGTTGACAACCCTGGGCAGGTTGTTAAAACAGGCTTTCTGTTTCATTCTTGAACAGACATTTCATATGGCTGAGTCACATTTTGTCAAACTCTGTAGCATTTGACTGATACAGTTCTGCCTTTTTTCTTATGCAGGCCATGTGGCAGTCCCGCTCTCGGCTAGACTCAGCACGAACTGTCTCTGAAAGCTCAGAGGGCTGCGGCCTAGCCATGGAGCTCGAGATGAGTGAGGACTTTTCTCTGGCGGGAAGCCTGAAAAGACGACGTCATCGTGAGGACAGTGCCTACATGTCGCAGAGGGACAGCTTGTCTGGCGGACCACCAGAGACCTCATCACCAGAGATGGAGGAAGAGGATCAGAATGGATATGTTCTTCCTGGAGACAGCCCAGGGAGAGGTAATAACAATATTAACCATCTAACAATCCTCATTTCATATCACTAAAACAGTCCGTGTAAGAAAATGAAAATTCTTTTTGCATGCCTTCACTGTTTTTGTTGTGGCATAACCAGTATTTAAAGAAATAGTTGGCACATTTTATTCTCCACTGCTGCAAGTGGTAACATCATATTTACTCAGAGAGCAAAGTTATGCAGATCTCTGGCTGGGAAAATGGATGACCCTTTTTATGGCCTTGTTTTACCTTTGAAAGAATATGCATGGTCAAAGCTTAGAGAAAATTGAAACAAAAAGACAAAGGGAGCTCTCCCATGAAACAATGGTCCAACACCTGACCCTCACTTTGCTTTTTTGTCTTTTTTTTTTTTCCAGATAATCTCCTTTTGCCATCTCGAGCCACTATTGGCAGGATGAGTAAATCCCATTCTGCAAGCCTGTTGGACGATCCGGATGATGAAGAATACGAGTATATGAACAAGCAGATGACCGCAACACCTGTCTCACCCAAACGCAAGAGCAAAGGGAAGAAACCAAACAAGAAGCGCACCTCCTCCGTATCCTCACAAGCGACTGCAGGCTCAGGGGACACTCTACTATCCATGGAGGCCAGAAGAGGTCACTCGTGGACCAATCAAAGCTCAGATTCAGAGCAGCAGGGAATGGATGGGGTTGAATATGAATATATGGACATCAGGGGTAATGACAAAGATGAAAGCCCTCCAGCTCATGACCCTCCTCCTCCTCCTTTATCATCAACACAGACTTTCCAGGAGGAGGAGGAGGGGAACAAAGATGAGGAGGAATATGTGGAGGACAGTAACTATCATTACATGAACAGGCAGCCAAAGCTGCGGCAAGCTCTCCAAGGCAGGGGAGAGGTCAAAATGCAGGAAAGTGATGAGGGAGAGTTGTACGAGTATGAGGACATGGACTGCTTTGCTGCCTTGCAGCCTGAAGGTTTGGCGGTGTACCAGAACATGCAGAGAGAATCAGAGAAGGCAGGACGAGGCAAAGAGTCATATCGCTCCTCCTTTGAACCCTATTTGAAGGTGCGAGCCGGAGTTGGAGTTGGGGAACCTGCAAATGGAGACCAATCCTTTGACAATCCAGACTATTGGCACAGCAGGATGTTCCTAAAGCCCAATGCAGTGCCTACATGAAGAATATTTGAATCGTTGAAACCTCTCTCTGAGACATATTCATGAAGGACCTGAAACAGGGAACGCACCCAAAAGCTCTATCAAAGTCAAGCGTATCGCATTGTTCCAAAACAGAACCTTATCAGATTCATCATCTTTGCAGGCTGACATGTTTTTTTATGGACATTTACATGAATGGTAGCACTAAGTGTTGAAAAACACCGACAGATATAAGCAATCTTGATTAACATGTTTACATTTTGAGATGAACAAAACGTTTTTGGTTTTTTTTTTATAAGTGATATCTTTGTTTTGTGACTTCCATGGTTTGAGACCTCTTGTAATTATGATTTTAACATGGAATGTATTTTCTACGCAATAAAAATATTTTGAATAGCAAATCCTGACTCTCAGTGTCAGTTTGTCAGTGTCAAACACAAGGTGAAGGCTTGGGTCATCTTTAGGCTGTCTTCATTGTTTAGCTGAGGTCTTAGATGGCTCCTGGGATTGGTGAGGCAGGGGTCTGTTTCCCATTCTTGCAAACAGCATATGACAAGGTTTGCAGTTGCAACCAGGGTGCCACTTACTCAGTCTTCCAGGGGGTTTCATGAAAACAAAGTGGCGCCTGGAAAGGCTTTATTTTTACTTTTAAGCATTCATAGACCCCTGTCCAGGATGTTATCACAACTTGCCGTGAGATAAAACCATGATTTGTAGACCCAACTTTGTTTTCACAATGGGAGCTCTAATTGTCTTTGCATTTAAAACGTGTACAAAGCAACTCCTTACAAGTAGAAATGCCACCCACACCCCAGCGTGTTTCAAATCTGATGGTCAGGCTCCTGAGTACAACACTATATGAATTAGCTGTTAAAGCCATGTTTAAAAAGCAGAGGGGAAACTTAGAGAAAGCCCATTTCTACCAGTTAAAAATATACAGCCCATAGGTTTACACCCCCCAGCAGAATTTCTGATTTTTTCGACTATTTCTCAGAAAATATGAACGATAACACAAAATCCTTTCTATCACTCATGGTTAGTGGTTGGGTGAAGACATTTTTAGGAAAAAATATTGTTACTTTTTAAATCATAATGACAACAGAAACTGCAAAAATGACCCTGTTAAGAAGTTTACACAACTCTGGAGGTTTTGGCCTGATAAATGCACAAAAGTTAACACAAATGTGTTTGAATGTCTACTAAAGGTAACCATCCTCACCTGTGATCTATTTGCTTGTAATCAGTGTGTGTGTATAAAAAAATGAACAGGGTCATTTTTGACATTTCTGTTGTCATTATGATTTAAAAAGAGTAAAAACAGTTGCTTATTAATAATAAGTGTCTTCACCCAACCTCAAGCCATGGGTGACAGAAAGGTCTTTGTGTTACCATTCATAATTTCTGAGAAAAAGCCAAAAAATCAGAAAGTTCTGCTGGAGGGGATGTTAACTTTTAGGCACAACTGTATATGTGTAATCAGTTACTCTTTTCATAAATAAATAAATAATTACCATCATCATTATTATGCATACCTCTATGTCCAATATTACCCTTTACTTCTAAAGTAAGGCACATTTTTGAGACCTTCAAAAATTGTCTACTAATTAACGGGCAATAATCTCACAAATCAGGCAATAACATCATTTTACTAAAGATATGCTTGTTATTTGGCCTCTAAAACTGAGGAGGAGTTAAAGTAATGCACTGGCTATAATAAAATAAAATAAATAAATTAGCCATGGGTGAAAGAAAGGTCTTTGTGTTACCATTCATAATTTCTGAGAAAAGGCCAAAAAATCAGAACATTTTGCTGGAGGGGGTGTAAATTTTTAGGCACAACTGTAAATATGACAGACTGGATTTGTTGAAACATTTTTTGCACGTAAAAGGTCGAAATTTTGGGATAAAAGTCAAATCAATCAGGAAAAAAACAAATTTCAACTTTGTATCTGAAAATTTTGAGTTTTTATCTCAAATTTGACTTTTTAAAATCATTATTTAGAATTATCATTTCAAAATTTCAACCTATATGTCTGACTGAGAATGGGCCATAAGAAAGAAAAAAAAAAGAAAAAAGAAAATGTCAACAAACAAAGCCAAGTTTTCATCCATATATTTTAAACTGGCGGTAACGGTAATAATTTTCTCTGAACACAAAACAAAACAAACAAAAAAATAAATAAATCGTCAATGTTATTATAAAGAATTAAGACCGTCCCTTAAAAACATATTGGAAGCAGTAACTCACTTATATTGAAATTTTTTCCCCCGCATGGAAAGGGGAATTTCTGAATAATATCTCAAATACTGAATGTTACATGCAGTAGTTTCGCTCTTTGGCGGGTTCGGGTCGCTGTGGCTGTGACGCATTTGACGTCACTGTGAAGTGGGAGGAGCCTGTGGCAGCAGGAGCCTGGTGGTGGGTGAAGGCAACATCATCATCATCTGTCAGATTTCTGCTGCTGCTGAAAGCTACTTCTAACCAGGAGCGGCTGGCGACTGAAACTTCACTGCCAACATGTCCGACGAGGAGCAGGAACAGACCGTAGCCGAAGATCTGGTGGTCACAAAGTACAAAATGGGTGGTGACATCGCCAACCGTGAGTAAATGTTAATACAGCAGCCGTAGATAAGTACAGGAGCGGAGCTGCTCCTCTCGGCCTGCCATGTAGCCAGCTAGCCTGGGTTCGCCTACAGCAGAGGCAGCCATGTGGTTCACCAGCGACAGGCTCGTCAGGATATCATGCTACCCAAACCGGCCGGCTAGTTAGTTAGCAGCTGCAGCTTTTCGGTGAATCAGTGCTGAGCTCCAGTTTCTGAAATGATCTCTGTGGTTGTATTATTGTAACTTGCTCGCAGTGTTAGCTCACAAGTTAGTCAGCTCCGTTCAGCAGACGTTAAAACATAACGTTCAACGGTCAGTTCATCTGCTGCTATGACAACTTTAACTCATGGTTACTCTGATGTTTACTCTTTATCAAGATCATGCTAAACTCCTTTTTCATCCCAGTCCTGCTGCTGCTGTGGGTGACATATCCCTCTAACAGTAGTTGATTTTTCTAAATTGAGGATTTTTACCCTTTTTGGGAAATTAGACTTGAGGGTTGTTAATGTCACCCTCTGTCAAAGTACGTTTGGTTATGTTGTGTATTAACACGATCAAGATGGATCAACCTTCTGATTTACGAAAAACCAAAAATGTTAAACAATTACATTCTGTCTACATCAAGTTTGGTATCATTCTAAACAGGGCTGGGCAATTAACTGCAAATTGAATTAAAATCAAATCGAATTGCAGTATGGCCTGCTGCAATATTCTGATTGCAGACAGTGCAATATTTCTTTAACCTGAAATGTGTCAGAATACTAGATAATTTTTTTTGTAGCATATGTTTTATGCTCTATATCACTCAACCCAGCTCAACCAAAGGACCAACTTGTGGAAAACTACCTGTGTAAGAGCAATAAGCTAGAAGTAGCAGTAATTATAGATTTCAGGTGGCAAAAATGGGTGTAAGGGGGTAAAATAATTTTTGGAAAATTGTCAGAAAGTGGCCAAGAATGTCCCAAAAGCTGCACAAAATGACAAGTGACCAAAATTATACAAATATAACTGTTCTCCCTCATTGACAGGGTGGGCCATAAGTTTCCATACACAGGAAGATGAACGACCAGTGCCATAACAAGCATAACTTAAACTATACCAATGAAAGTTCAGCAACAGTAAAAAACAATTTTTCTCATATCGAAGATGTTATACAAATAACAACGGTTGTCTAACACAAAATGTTTATTTTTCTATGATAAACTTATGGCCCACCCTGAATGTGTGTTATTCCATATAGCGAGCCTGACATATATGACCATATGAATCAAAAGTGCTCTTCTTTTTAAAGTTACTAACTCCTAGTTTTATTTATCTAACATGAATGAATATGGATTTATTGCTTGTGTTTGTTTAACAATACATAAGATGGAGAACCTAACACTAATTGCACAGCAACTTGCAATTACAACACAGGGAAAAGTAATTGCAATTAGATTATTTTTGAAAATTGTTCAGCCCCAATATTGGTTGTCACAGCCAAAGTTGGGAAGCCATTAAAAATTCTCTGACATGTTTGACCAGACATCTGATGCTTTATTTTCAGAGTTTGTGTGATGTGTCTGGTTTAATCCTGAACTGCAGAGCAACTTTTTGTTACAAATTCTTAAATGATTTCTGATCTTACACCACAGCAACAATTCAAACATGTGTATGCTCGCCTTAAGTTGCTCTCCTAAAGTTGGTGTACCATTTGTCCCATTCAGAGGCTCTTCGTCTGGTGGTGGATACGGCCAAGCCAGGGGTGTCAGTGCTCAGCCTGTGCGAGAAGGGGGATGAATACATTATGGCTGAGACTGGGAAGGTCTTCAAAAAAGAGAAGGAAATGAAAAAAGGTGAGGAAAAACAAGATGTGAGTTGTCAGTGGACAGTGATGGACCCATCAGAAGGAAAAGTTTGGGTAATTTTTGGTTTTGGGAATGGGCGTGAGTCCACTCTGCCTTGACTAGTGTTATTGAGACAACTAATAATGTGTTTTCAAGTTCATCCAAGCGCCATCTCCTCCATTCATGACATGTAGTCTGTTTTGCTAATTTTGTAGATGAATTCCAAATGAAGACTTGGTGGTTCTCTTTTCCCTCTTCTAGGCATTGCCTTTCCCACCAGCGTCTCAGTCAATAACTGTGTTTGCCACTTCTCTCCCCTGAAGAGTGACCCTGACTACACACTTAAAGATGGGGATCTGGTCAAAATGTAGGCACCATGCTCTGCAATAAATGTTTCTTTCTCCTCTCCCACGTGTCTTGAGTCCCCCAGTGTGTACTCCTACCTATTTCTGTGTGATATCTTGGCTTGTATGTGAGAGTCGTCTCTTTTGCTTTGATCGTTTGCTTCATCAGTGAAGCCTCATCTTCCTGTCTGTCCTGTGTGGCAAACAACAAGTAAGGTCAGACATTTTTAGAACAGGTCTGTGAAGGTTCTGAGTCATCCAATCATGGCACTGTACAGTTTAACCCAAAAGGCAACTGAACTCTGCTGAAGTCTTTCAGTGCTTCAACCAAGTCCAGTTGTTTTGGGCCAAACTTTGACGTTTTAGAAAATGGGATTTTTCTTTTTTAGTAATGTGTTGGATTTCAGCTTTGGTTGTCTGCCATCTGTGTAATCCATTGAATTTATTTTTAATGAACTGCCATTTCATCTTATTTGTTGTGTTGCCACATAAGCTATATGTCCTCTGTTTTGTCTCTTGTGTCTTGTGTACATGTTGAGTGTTTTCAAGCTGTTTGTGTTGGCTCATGGTGGTATAGCTGCACAAAGTAGGTTTGTATGTATCTCACTTCACAAACACTCCCAGCTTGACCCACTGGCTGGGCACGTCCACTCAATTTGTTAGTCTGCAGTGTTGCTCCCTTGAATTCACAATAAGTCCTTCACTGTATTCCATCTGATGCACAGCCAAAAAGAAAATCACCTTGGACTTTATTTCCTGTTCAATGGCCAAAATGGATTTAATTTCTTTATTTCTGTCTGACCTTAATGGTGATTGTTGAGACTTTAAAAGGCTCATTTTCCAAAGCGAAGGACATTTTGTCCTTCCAGATTTTATCGATTTTTTTCTCTGTTTTTAAAGGCAAGTAATTTAAAAGACAGGTGGCAGTTGCACTGATAGTGAACTTGAAGCCTGACCAGTTTGCTTTGTTGTGTTGTTATTTCATACTCTAATCTTTGCTCTCTCTCTTCTTCATATGTAGAGATCTAGGAGTTCACGTGGATGGCTTCATCGCCAACGTAGCTCACAGCTTTGTTGTTGGGGCCAGTAAGGTGAGGGCTTCAATATCTGTGTTGTCTTAACACCCCAAGACTGATTCACTTATGTACTGTAACCTCCTGTTCAAATTCTGGTCTCCAAGTGGCGTCAGTTGGTTGATTTTTAATTTTGTAAACATTAGGTATGAACAAATAATAAATTTGCCATTACTAACTTTATTTTTAGTAATAACTTGTATTCAGATTTGACTGGGTTTAATCACTCTGGACATCCAGAACATTGCATCTAAAATGTGTCTGAATACAGCAGCCGACAAAATTAACCACTGGTACCTGATGTATCTGCTGGGGTGAGCAAAACATGAGCCAGCAGATACTCTTCGCTCTCCATCCTATGTTTATTCCTAGCTTTGTGTTTTGTCTTTGGGGAATGGCTTTAAAAATTCTTCCCAATAACTTGTTTTTGCAGGAGAATCCCATCACAGGCAGGAAAGCTGATGTTGTCAAAGCAGCCCATCTGTGTGCAGAAGCAGCTCTTCGCCTTGTTAAACCTGGTAACCAGGTAAATATCACTAATACCCCCAAATGTTTTTAATTGCAGGTGTAATACCCAGGGAGTTTTCCACTTTACAGCAAAAGCTCTGGTCCATAAAGATTTAGATGGATTGTGTTCTGATGACTAACCAGTCAGTACCCTGCTCTGCTTCATCTCCCTTGCAACAAAAAAAAAGCAAAAGGTCACATTTTTGTCCATACGCTTCCAACAAAAAAATTGTTGTAAGAGTTGGTCATTTTGTGAAAATCTAAACTGAAGCTGTAAAAGTAATGGATCTTTTTCTGTCTCTCAGAACACTCAAGTTACAGAAGCCTGGAACAAGATTGCTCAGTCCTTCAAATGCTCGCCTATTGAGGGTGAGTGTCTAAGGGGGCTTCACAGCCAGAGCGTTTGGAGTTGTTGCTCTTGTTGTTTTCCTCCTCCACAGAACGTTTTAAACAAAGCAACGTTAGTTAACCTACAGAGGTGCAAAACAAGACAGGCATGGCTGTCACTATGAGGACATCAGGTTATTACAGTGTTAAGTACTTTGGCATACAAAACATCTGCGGGGGAGGGGGGGGGCGTCCATGTGTTACCTGAATAGGATCAAGCAAACAAGCTGTAGCTGTGAAAGTACCTTTATAAAAACACTTCCTCTGAATGCGTCCAAATGTCAAGGAAAAAGTATTGAGGGCAAGCACAAGCATTCACATTAAGATGCTTTTATCCTTTATTTCTGTTTTGGAATCCTTTAAGATGTGTTGTGTAATTGTTAGATGACCAGGATTATAATAACTCTGTTGAGCAGTTGTGTTCATTGAAAACATCCAGTTTGCTGTTACAATGTTTCTGTGTGGTTTCCTCTTTTTTTTAAAGGTATGCTGTCTCATCAGTTAAAGCAACATGTCATAGATGGAGAGAAGACCATCATCCAGAACCCAACAGACCAGCAAAGGTATCATTTTTACTCATAGAGGAAAGTGTAGAAAGTTGATAATGCAGGTATCTACATACAGTGGGATTTTGGTTCACTTTAGGACTTGCACCATGTGATGTTTTTGCCCAGTAGTTAAAACGTAATCTTCATATTCTTTACAGAGGCTACAGTTCTTTATAAATCACTGAGTAAATACTGTAATGAGACTTGTAAGTATGAATAAGTCACTCATCTTTTTGTCTGTCTCCTGTTGACACTCTTACAGGAAGGACCATGAGAAAGCAGAGTTTGAGGTACATGAAGTCTATGCTGTGGATGTGTTGATAAGCACCGGAGAAGGAAAGGTCAGTCCACCCCCCCTTTTTTTTCTTTACTCATTAATCCCCACAGTGTCTATTCCTGTTGTAGTTAGTTTTGTTGCTTGTTTTAATCCTTTTGTTTTCCCACCAGGCCAGGGATGGAGGCCTTAGAACCACTATTTATAAGAGGGACCCCAGCAAGCAGTACGGCCTCAAGATGAAAACCTCCCGTACGTTCTTCAGTGAGGTGGAACGTCGTTTTGATGCAATGCCCTTTACTCTTCGGTATGACCAGCACATTTAACATGTACATGATGATACAGAGTTTCCCAAATGTCCTGAGATTTTAATGGATTTATTTTTACATCAGAGCTTTTGGAGACGAAGCTAAAGCCCGTCTCGGTGTGGTGGAGTGTGCCAAACATGAATTGCTACAGCCTTTTAGTGTACTACACGAGAAGGAAGGTGAGTGTTCACCTTTGCATTGAATCACCTCTTGTTTTGTTTTTTTCACTGTTTATGAATCTTGTGTCCCCTCTGTGTATTTGTTTTCAGGAGAGTTGGTAGCTCAGTTCAAGTTCACAGTGCTGCTGATGGCTAATGGTCCCCACAAAATCACCAGTGGACCCTTTGATGCAGAGCTCTACAAGTCAGAGCATGAAGTTCAAGATCCTGAGCTCAAGGTAGAATTTTCATCTGACAGAAACTGGGTGCATAAATGTAGTATTTGCTTTGTACTAAAACCCTTCCATCTGTGACAGGCTTTATTACAGAGCTCTGCAAGCCGTAAAACACAGAAGAAAAAGAAAAAGAAGGTACATTCAAACTTAGTAAATATGAATTTAGGTGTTTTTTATCTATGTAACATATATTTATACCACCCTTTTTTGTCCTACAGGCTTCAAAGACAGCAGAGAACGCAACTGGACAGCCAACCGAAGAAACGGAAGCTGTAGAATAAACAATAAATAAAAACTGCCTTTTCACACATGCAAGACCCCAAAGAGAAGCAAGACAAAACATGACAAATTGCCCCAAGCTCTCTGCCCATTACACACCCAATAGAGGCAATTTCACTGATATCAAAACAGAAAGTCTGAACCTAATTAATATTTCAACATCCTTTGTGGATGCTTAACCCTTTACTACATCAGTTGAGAATACTATTGAAACAATAAGTTTCTGTCTTAAGCTGGAGTAGGAAAAAGAGAATCTTTACAAATTGCATAACACCTTTTAATGACTTGTTGATCTCATGTTTGAATTAGCCCCTGCTGCAAGAAAAATGTGCCCGTCCTTATATGCAATTATGCAGGGGAAATAAGAAAAGTGGATCATGTGCTCTTTTTCCAATCCAAGCCTAGATAAAAGATTACAGGATGGTGCCCCGAAAAACTTTGATCCTCTTTCATCTCCTCCAAGGCATCATGTATCTGACCGGCCAGCTCGTCCTCCTCTTTTACTAAAAAGGACTCGTGACTGTTTCTCTTTGATGACAAATTATAAGGAGCTGTCCTAAATTGTTTAGAAAGATAAGTAGAACAAATCATTCAGATGCTTTGATCTGAAGCTCAAAATAACTTTGAAAAAAATGTCTTACATTTTCAGACATTCATGGAAACATTCTTTTCCTAACGGCATCATGCAGTAAAGGGTTAAGCATAAATGTGTCTAACTCTTGAAATGACAACTAAAAAATATTAAACTGTTAATCCTAAAAACAGGGAATCAGATAGGAAAGATGTTCAGGCAAGAAAATTTTCTGACACGTAAACCACGCTAGATTTTGTCAAAGCAATAACCTGAACAGAAGACTGGAACACTTTTAAGTTTACAGGCTAGTATGTCAGCTCAACTTTAGGGAACAAAAACTGCTACATTTACTGCCACTCCTTCAACTTTATGAGAAAGTAGAAACCCAAGGTCTCAAATTTTGAACAACTTTTGTATTAGTGACACCTATTTCTCGCTTTAATACATCATTAGTCTTGTAAAGCATGAAAACTAAAGCTTGGAAGGCTTTAAGGCTTTGTTTTTTGGGTGCTGTCATGGACGACTGAGAACATTTTAGGTCTGAGTTTTGTCTTCAGGTCTGGAACTGTGCTTGGTCACATTTGTCAACAATTGAATATGTTGAGAAAGGTAAAACCCTGCTTTGTAGCTCAGTCACTGGGCAAAGGAACTTTACATCTATGAAATTAAAAAAAAGTTTCATACAAATCTGGTTTATTCTCTGAATACATATCAGTCAAAGTGAAAATCATGCAACACACACAATTTTAAAGCACTCTGTGATCCAGGATTTCTTACTTACTGATATTCATCACCAAACTATTTTAGGTTATTGGGAAGGCAAACAAAAGTCTTTGGTGATGAGAAGATAAATGTGCCAAACAAAAGAAATCAGAATTTAGGTTCATCTTACAAGGATAATTTACTTGTTTCTCCTCTTGATGGTGACCTAATGATCTTGTGCGTTGAATACATTTGAAACTTCTTTTGCTATTGACTGTGCATGAATGAACAGTGTAAAAAGTGAATCACCACCCAATTCTCTTTTGATAATTTTGAAACACATACTCAAAATTATTTTTATTATAGCCAGTGCATTACATTAACTCCTCCTCAGTTTTAGAGGCCAAATAACAAGCATATCTTTAGTGAAATGATGTTATTGCCTGATTTGTGAGATTATTGCCCATTTATCAATTAGTAGACAATTTTTGAAGGCTTCAAAAATGCGCCTTTCTTTAGAAGTAAAGGGTAATATTGGACATAGAGGTAGACATAATAATGATGATGGTAATTATTTATTTATTTATGAAAAGAATAACTGATTACACATATACAGTTGTGCCTAAAAGTTAACATCCCCTCCAGCAGAACTTTCTGATTTTTTGGCCTTTTCTCAGAAAATATGAATGATAACACAAAAACCTTTCTGTCACTCATGGTTAGAGGTTGGGTGAAGACATTTATTAACAAACAACTGTGTTTACTCTTTAAAAATCATAATGACAACAGAAACTTCAAAAATGACCCTGTTCATTTTTTTTTATAAACACACTGATTACAAGCAAATAGATCACAGGTGAGGATGGTTACCTTTAGCAGACATTCAAACACATTTGTGTTAACTTTTGTACATTTATCAGGCCAAAACCACCAGAGTTGTGTAAACTTCTTAACAGGGTCATTTTTGAAGTTTCTGTTGTCATTATGATTTAAAAAGAGTAAACTATTTTTTTTTTTTCAATAAATGTCTTCACCCGACCACTAACCATGAGTGACAGAAAGGATTTTGCGTTATCGTTCATATTTTCTGAGAAAAGCCCAAAAAGTCAGAAATTCTGTTGGGGGTGTAAACTTTTGGGCACAGCTGTATGTGTCCATAATTATTGGACTACATTTCCCGTCGAGGCTGGAGGACTGTCGGTTGTCGCTTGAATATGTCGTCACTGAAAGTATAAATAGCGCAATTTTTCGTCGTCACATCCTCTTTCCGTTGCTCTTCTCGCACTGAGGTACACAATTTTCTTCACTTCAAACACAATCCAAATCAATCTGTTAATGTTTTCAATCATCCACAGTCGTTAACAATCTAATTTGACCTGTTTTCACAGAAACTCTCCCCACGATGAGAGCCAAGGTAAGAAAATCACCTGAATCAACATTTTCACGTTTTCTTATCCCAGTCGATGCCGCTGGCTAACAGCTAAATCACGGGGTGATGTGCATCGACTGTTTCCCTAATATGTTTTTTTAATATGAATTTGTTACTTTTTAGGATTCTTGTTCTTGTGATACTCAGGCTATGCATTAACGCAAATTATGTACTTGAGCATTTATAAGAGCTTGTAATTTGGACGAGTGTTTCCCTGTAAGGGCCTGCTGTGGTGTTTGCTGTAGTGTCGGCCCCGCTCAATAACAGACCTGATGTTAGTTTCACATGTGATTTTACTCTGCACATTTTCACAGTTTTACATTCTTAAGCATCACGGTCCAGTGAATTGCTGTGATTCCCAAGCCCTTAGCCTGAGATTATTTTTGCTGTGGCCTACGTGTTGTTGAATATGACTGCAGGATTGTTATAATAATGATTATTCTTTTGTTTTTTAGTGGAGGAAGAAGCGTATGCGCAGGTAAGCACGTGTCATTTAAATTTGTACACCTCTCAGTCTTCACTCTGTATAAATATTTTTCATGTACTGTGGAAAATCAGTGGAATATGCTCATGGTTTATTAAGTTTGTGGCTTGAAGGATTTCATGTTAGGGTAATTACTGCACTGCAAACGATTTTGATTATTTATTTAATTATTTTTAAGTGCAATGTTACAAGTTTCCCCCCTTATGCTTTGCACTGATAAAAATGGCAAACTGTATCTCCAGTTAGAATTCTTCATTTTGATCATGCATTCAAAAATCTGGCCATGCTCTGAAGGTTTAGCAGAGTTATGGTTTCTGAGAGCTTGTTCTTTATATTGTTGGGTAAAAATATTGTAACGTGACGTTTTGGGTTTGATTTTAAGCTAAACTTAGTGTCATGCCTTTTTTTGCGAAAAAGAAGTGTCAAAGCCTTTTTCGCTTTGATGCCTTGAAGTCCCCCCTCTTGGTGGCATCCAAACAATTAATGAGTGCCTTATTTGTTTTACATTAACTGGAAATCCATTACATTGAAAGTTAAATATTGTTGATTATCCCTGAAAGCTGACCAGAAAGAGTCCTTGCTTGAACATGAATGCAAAAGTTTTGTGCACCGCTCAGAAGCAGTACATTGTCTAACAGAGCTGTAAGGGAAGAAAGTGGGCAAAAAGCTGTTTAAGCTGTCTGCACTTATTTTTCTGAGTCAAACAGAATTTAACTTGACTCAGTTAATATTAACTTTGTAATAACTGCTTCATCATTGTAGAACAAACTGGATATGGCTTTATTTTGTGTGTAGGGGGGTGGTGTTTTTTTGTCTCCAGTGTACTCTGAAGGGCATTGGGTCTAAAACATATATTTTGTTTTCTGACAGGCTGAAGCGTAAAAGGAGAAAGATGAGGCAGAGGTCAAAGTAAGCCCTCATCCCGTCAGCTACGTCCTTGTAAAGCCTCTCCAAATGACTCCAGTGTCCATCAGTGGAACGAAAACCTCCACCCTGAATCAGACGGAACCTCTCATTGAGAACCTGTGTGCATCAGATATGAAGATGGCGATTACTGGATGGATCTCTCAACATCAGATATACAGCTGATATGTTCATGGACCATGATACATGTTTCCTAACAATCTCCATGTGGTGTATTGAACAATAAATGAACACTGTTTAAAAACAAAGTCAAAGGTTTGAGCCTTAATTTGGGATTTTAGCAATTTGCTGGGGAGTTCTATGTTTTGCACTATAGAGGGAGAGGAGTCTGAAATTTAAATTAATTTCACCTCCACAACAAGTATTTTAATAGACAAAATCACTTTACTACAATGAGTTTGATAAAGGTACTGCAAATGACTTGTTGACCCAAGAAGCAGGGTGCCTGAATCTAAGAATAATACACTTTTTTTTTTTTTTTAAATTGGGTTTTTGGTTGAGATGTGAAGGAGTAATATCCTTTGCTTCATAAAAAAAAATCAGTTTCCTTCTAATGCATTTAAATATTACATATTGAGATACTATTGAAAGCAGATTTTTTTATCAAGTCAACTTCATTTGCATAAGCAGCCTCTCACAAAAGAGTCTGCAAATTATACTCGGTCAAGTGTTAAATGAAAAAAACTTTAACCAGGTTTTGCTTTTAGGTCTTGTGTTCTGAGAATAATATTGAACCCAATAACCCTGGGTCTCCTGAAAAGAAAATAAGTCATCTGATCACAGTGAAATGTCTCCTATTAGATTCAGAATCGCATTGATTTATGAATCATTTAAGATTGATCACAGACAATGATCTGTTAATCCAGATTTTTGCTCAAAAGCAGACTTGAGCACACCATTTCAGGACTGCAGTGCAGCATAAACTCATCTATGGTGATCATGAGAATAAAATCATAGTTAAGAAGCTGCTGGAAAGTCCTGCTGAAACATTTTTAAGTATTAAATCTGAGAACAGTATGATCTAAAGTCAGAGACACAGTCATCTCCCCTGTACTGGAACTCAGAACATACTTATTTTATGCACAGACACAAAGACCTTTACATTCCTCGTTTAATGGTAACAAACTTTTGTATCTGTCTGATGAGAAAAGGTCAGTTTGTTCTTACATAAATATAACTACTCTAATTGCACTCAGAGCACTTAAATGTCACTGTTGGATACTGATGACTCACTTCAGAGCAAAGTTGGTATTTTCAAAGCTTTTCCATTTAGCTATGTCCTGCAAACTTTGTCTATCACTCTGTAAAGTTGAATGAACAAAGGGTTGAGAAGTTTAATTACAGCTACTTTAAAAAGCCAGTTTGACTTCATCTTAATGGTGCAGCTGACATATGTACAACTTATGTAATCATTACTTCTCTGTTGTGACTTATCCACTGGTGTGATTGTCTTGAGTAGGAATTGAAAGTATTACAGACAAAATGCACCAAATGTGTTAGTTTGAATGACAGTAGTTTTCAGGAAATGTGAAAACTTTTTTAATTAATTGCACTGTGCTTCATTACTTAAACATATTTGTTGTGAGAGTATTTTTTTTTTATCAGAAAACGCTTGCATGTGTCAAGATTTCTTTAAGCAACAAATATCAACAGCCAATAGCTTTACACGGCTTTCAATAACCCATGGTGAGATTTACTCTCTCAGCCATCTGCAGCTGTGGTTAACAAATTTGAGAAAAAAGTCCAAATTTTAAGATTACAAGTAAAAAAAAATTTAGATAAGTGGCTTTTTATCTCAAAATTTGACTCAATATGGGAGAAACAAATCTTTACAAAACCACGTGTTCAGTTATATTAGTCCACCTGACAAAAATTGAGTTTATTACAAATTTTTCTGTTTACATTAGAGAATTTTTAACTTTACTTTAAACAGAAAAAGAGTGTTTTAAATACATGTGTGGGTTATGAAGCTACCTTGTCGTCTTTGTTTCTTTGGGTATATTTTCAGTATCTCCAAGAGGGTGTCCTGTATTTGGGTTTTCAAAAAAGAGTCACCTTCTAGACGTGATTTATTTCCCATGTTTTTGTCTGGTTTTTTTTGGTAAGGGTTCAGGAGAAACATGTTGGAAACCATAATTTGAGAAGCCTGAACACCTGTATTTGGTGGTGACGTGTTGCCAGAGGGGGCGCTAGATTCACGTTGGCGCCGCAGACTGAGGAGACCGTAGAAGAAGATTAAGTATTGTAAACACAAGGATATGGCTGACGAGAGGGGTGGAGGTGAAGACAACATAAACGACAACATGGGAAACCAGCTACAGCTTTTACCAGGTAACAGTTCAGCTTCCTGACTGATGGATGAGTCTGTTTGATGTTTCACTCTGGAGGCGTTTATCTCTGAGGTTTTCTAACAGCGAGCTGACAGCTCTGACAACAGGCCACTTACACTTAGACACTGCCTGGTCATTTCAAGAAGCATTTCTGCTTTCCGTTTCGGTTTGTTTGTTTTCGGAGACACATCGGAGAGGGTTACCTTACCATTTCAGGAAACTGTAACATGAATTGGCCTCAGTGAAAGTGTGTTTTTCTCTCTGTAATGTGACAGACAATGAGGCAGAGGAGGAAGAAGATGACATGGAGACTGAGGACCGAGACAATGAAGACGCAGAGAAACCGAACATCATCACCTTTGACCCCAGTCTTCCCACTTCACATTCTGTGAGCACAGGTTCCCCTCCACAAACACTGCCAGTTTTTATGCTCCGAAACTTCCTTTACAGTCTTCAGGGTGTTATATCCACCAGTTGTTGTGTGGTTATGTTGTGTTGACAGTATCTGGGCTCAGACATGGAGGAGTTTCATGGACGCACAGTGCACGATGACGACAGCTGTCAGACCATCCCTGTGCTGCCACACACAGCCGTGATGCTGGTGCCAGGTCAGACTCTGCCTCTGCAGCTCTTCAGGCCACAGGAGGTCAGCATGATGCGGAGTGTCATCCAGAAAGACCGCACCTTTGCTGTGCTAGCACACAGGTACAGCATGGCTTTGACTCCATTTGCAGCTTTGGGAGTTTGAAAGGGGGTTTGATACAGTTACACAGAGTGACAGCACTCATTCAAATTGATGGAGTCATTTAAAGTCTGCATGAGCAAAAGCAATCCTTTTTATCTCAAAGGGAAAGGTAAAGCTGTTAGTTGCTATAAACTGGGGCATGCATATGAACACATCTGTTTATTTTACAATGCCTCTGTTGTTGCTTTGTTTGAAAAGATGGTGCTAGGTTTAAATCCAGTGTATAATTGTACTTCTATGATAATCAAGGTTTTCTACTTGTATTCCACTTTGATGCATTTTTGTCCAATGATGCAACTTCATAGAATCTTTGTGTAACAATGTGGGATCCTGCGTTTTTTGAATTAATCAAAGAATATTACAAGTCCAAATATCTTTTCCCCAAACCCTTTAGAGTTACAAAAAAAAAAAATGTTGCACATTTTTATTTGTTGTTATATATATTTTGCTTGATGTCTTTCTCTGTAGTGATGCAGGTGAACCACAGGCTGAGTTTGGAACAACAGCAGAAATCTATGCATATCGAGAGGAGCAGGAATATGGAATTGAAACTGTTAAAGTGAAAGCTGTTGGGAGGCAGAGATTTAAGGTCCACGAGATGAGAACTCAAGCAGACGGGTGAGTTGTTTTACTCCATGAACAGAATATCAAGGTTCACGATTTAATAAAGTGTCTAAATAAAGTGTCATGCTATTGGTTGTAGCATGGGAAAAAAATTGCTGTCCAGTAATGTTTTGTCCTATTATTTACTAGTCTCCTTTATTGACTAGAGAAACTGAAGTACTGTGAACAAACAATGCAGCTTTGAGTAAAACAATCTTGGCATTGGTCTGAATCATAGACTGTAAAATGAATGGACAAAGGCTCTGCAACGTCTGTTTTAAATGGGGCGGGCTTTGAGCCTCCACACTGACAGCTGTTACATGTGTTGTACCAGGATGTAAACATGTTTATTTCTGCTGTGTAAATGTCTGGGCTTTTTTTTTTTTTCCGCTTGGTGTGCATGTGGTTTCCTGTGCTGCATGAGCCAGTCTCAAGCAGACACTTGATGAACTGCAGGTTTTAGCACTTCCACATTGCTTCTTATTTTTAGACCGGATGTGACTGCCCAGTCCAAACATAGCCAAGTTTTAATGCAATTTTTTATTTTAGAGTGGAGTTCACTTAACCAGTGATTTAGGGGTTGCATAAATTATATCTGCACAACAAGAGTACTGCTTAATCATCCATGTTGTAGTTTCTGATTCCACCACTTGATGTCACTGTTGTTATTTCATAGTCACCACATTTACATTGTCACCTTGTCATAATGCCTTGTGATATTTTACTAACTTTTGCATCATTGTTCGTCAATAAACATCAGATATCGATGCTTACTTTCACATCCACGTGTCTTCATACCCAACCAGGCATGAGAACCAGGGCTTGAACACCCTGTTAAGAAAATAACTTTTCATCAACAAACCAAAGGGATTGAAAAACTATTTCTGCAATAATATGTTGTTCTTTATAATTCTTTCTATTTTATATCAAAAGGTGTCATATAAAACTACATTTTCAAGTATTTGCCAACACATAGCAACATAGCTATGATGATTTAATTCTTTGTCAGGATCATTTCTATAATTTTAGCATGTTCTGTGTCCCTTATTTGATTTACTGTACATTAACATAAACACATAAGAAGTATTGCCCTTTATCTGTAGTTAAAATGTAGAATACTTGGATATAGGTTTTCATACCCTTGCTGACTACAGCCTGCACAGAGAGGATATTATTTGTCATTTTTTTTGGATGTCACAGTTTATTGATGGATTTCATGTTCAGTACACTTTAGATACTTTATTTTCCAACTGTGGAATCCTAATGTATGTCCATAACATGACACAAAAGCCAAAAAAAATGACAGGAATTCAGTTACAGCACCATCATGTGTTCATTAAAGACATTGCTATTTTAGAGTGCATATTTTCACCTGGATACATCTGTGTTTGTGCTTTCATGGCTGATGTGTTTTTGAAGGTTTGTGTGTCTGGGCACGAGGAAGTTCACCAAGTTCATCTTTGTTAATAAGCTGGTGGAATATTTTTCATTGCTGCTGTGTACAATACAGAGACAGCGTCTTCTTATGATCATCTCAGACCTACAAACATCCTGTCATACACCTGATAACATTCAGCTAGAACACCATCCGTTTAATCTGTTATCCATCTGTTCTGTTTCACTCCTTCAACCCCCTGTAATCTGTCTTTTGTTCCTCTACCTGTTTCATTTTCCCTGTTTGTTTTCCTCCTCAGGATCAGACAAGCCAAAGTACAGATTCTTCCAGAACGAATCCTTCCAGATCCCCTCTCTGCAGTGCAGCTTGCTCCCCTCTCCAGACTCCAATTACACCCCTCATCCAAACCCACGACTCAGAGCTGCAAACAGTCTCAGTGCTGGTGGAGTAACTATCAACAGGTCAGACACAGAACACATGTTCATGTACTACCACTACATTACAACCATACACTCTGCAAGAAATCTAAAGAGCATCCAAGTTACTGCAGAGAGAAGTTGCAGGATTTGTTAATGTATGTCTTGATGTAAAAATAAATGTGTCACATGGCTCAATATCAGGGCTGGGCAATCAATCGCAGGTTAGATAAAATTGTAATATGACCTGCTGCAATGTTCTAATCGCAGACAGAAAATATTTCTTCAACCTGTGTCAGGATACCAGATAATTTGTGCTGTAGATGTTATGTTACACAACCCTGCTCAACCAAATAGCGAAACTGTTGAAAACTACTTTTGCAAGAGAAACAATCTTAGTGGTGAAGAGTGGCAAAAAACAGCAAGAAGTCGTTATGAAAATAAGTTTTAGGTGGCAAAAATGGTCACGAGGCTGCAAAAATTGGGAGAAAACTTGAGAAATACTCAGTGAGCAATACCTGCAAATCATTCAGCCCCACTCAATTTTGACTTAATCCGTATAAACATGGGGAGTATGCATGATAAAGATCAGAAGACTTTAGCATTCATTATAGTTTATTTATCACAGATTTTCTGGATAATCCAAACTTGTCTTTTGTCGAGTTGTTCAGTTGTGGGTATTTGCTCAGAGTGCTATTTGGGTTGGTGTTTGATGAAATCAGGGAAAGCATGTATAATACAGTACTGTTACCACGTTTTCCTTATTTGGGTTAGGCCTCTCAGCTGCCCATCATTAAATTCTTAATGCTGCAATTTATTGTATTTTACACTTTTGTGCATTAAACCTTGTGAGGAACTATGGGACTTCACAGGGGGAAAGTCATATATGCTGTTTGGATGTCCAACCTTTGTTCATGTTCTGTAACTCAGAAACAGCAGTATGGAGAAGGCAGAGAAGCCCTTTGGATAGTGTTATACCTCAGTAATCATTATTTTTGGGTTAAATCTGACAAATGTATCTGTTTTTCATCACAGAGGAAGTTTCATGGTGCCAGTCTGACACCATGGCCACCCTGGGTCTATGCTCTTTATGACTCTGTAAGTACTTGGGCCTATGTGCATTATTCAGGCTTTCCACCATGCATAAACACCACAGGAGTGAATGTAAACCAACATGTTTCATGTCATAGGAGTCGCTCATGAACAGGGTGAAGAAACAGCTCCATGAATGGGACGAGAATCTGAAGGATGACTCCCTCCCGACGAACGCCGTAGGTCAGCCTCTATTCAGTGTACCACAGATGGATCCCAGAAGCGCACACATACGCACGTATCGCTGCGTTCTTTGTACTCACTCTTCTTCCTTTGTCTTCATCCATCTCCTTTTCTTTTCGTCTGGTTTCTGTCAGACTTCTCTTACAGAGTAGCCGCCTGTCTGCCCATAGACGATGCTCTGCGGCTCCAGCTGCTGAAGATTGGCAGTGCCATACAGAGACTGCGCTGTGAGCTGGACATCATGGACCGGGTGAGGACAGGTCACACCAGACCCCTCCATGCTGGACAAACACCACAGCCTTTCTCCTGCAGTCAAACCCATATTTCACCTGACTGTGTGATAAGATCTGGTGATCCCCTCGTGACAAATATAAAGGCTACTGTAATGTTTCAGACAATGTGTTTGGAGATCCTTTAGTGTAACCAGAGAAAGCTGGCATTTAAGCCTTGAAACAACTTAGTTAAAAAAATGCTTCAAACACAAGCTGTCCTTGACATTCACGCTGCTAAAGATTGTTAATTTCTGCTTTAATAGCATAACCTTAATCGTAGAGCTGAAATTTGGTTTCGATTGGAGAATTTCCTGTAGGTATGTTTACCTGCGTCATTCAAGCTCATGTCTGATCTGTCATTATGGATCTCACAAAAGTCCTCCTCTATTGAAAGCTGGCAGGTGGCTCCTCTTGAAACATAAAGGACAGGGAGGATTATGATATAGGGTCCTTATCCCCCCTACCATTCCCCCAGCTGTAAGCATATTGATAGAGAACATCTGCCATGTGTACATCCTATTAACAGCTTATTACTTCTCCTCCTCTTCAGTGTACATCACTCTGCTGTAAGCAGTGCCAGGACACAGAAATCACAACAAAAAATGAAATCTTCAGGTAAGGACTTCTTCTGTTTTCATTTACACTGTATTTCATTTTTTGTTGAAGTATCTCTTTTGAGTGAAGTAAGTGAGCAAGGTTTATTAAGAACAGACATCCCAAAGTGCTCTACAGTGGATACAAAAGATAGAACTGTGAGTAAAAAAGTGTACCACAAACAGTATAAACAAACACTTCTGTGAAGCAGATACCTCTGGATAACACAGAGAAAAGTTTTAAAAAAAGGGGGTCTTCAACTGATTTTAGATTTTCTGAAATCTTTCTCAGTGCTTCTCAGTTTCATTGTTTTGAAAGCAACAACTTCAGAAGCAAAGACTCAATATTACTGAGTCTGGTTAAATGCAGATTGCGTGGGCTGCCTGTGTTTGAATCCAGCCAGTGGCCACTTTCCCACACAAAAAGCCAAAAAAAAATTATTAAAAAATAAATGTATTGAGTCTGGTTCAAGGAACACCAAGCAAATCCACATCTGCAGAGTGACACGGCTGAAACAGAGTTTTCATATAGGCTGAAGTTTGACTATGCATGGCTCTAACAACGACTGTAAAACTTTATAAACTGGTTCTGAATTCATTTTGAAGTCGGTCTAAAAGAGCAGCATCAACAGTACTTGATGGTACTTTTTGTTAATAGCTGCAGCACATATTTCATACATTCTTATCAGCTCCTAAAAGCATCAGGTCCGCAGAACTCAAGGATCCTTCATGCTTCATCTAATTTAAATTCCTAGTTCAGTGCCTTTGTTTATAGGAAATATTTTTCAGCACAATATTAATACAAACTTGAGGAGACTTGGCATTTGTTTGAGAGATCATTCATCACTGTGAAAATTACACTTGAATCAACATATCTTGACTGAAAGCCAAATATGTTTGAAAGCCTTCCACTGTTCACTCTCACCATAAGTACCAGCAACTATTTCACAGCACCAGTAGTTGATTCAGGCGATACTACAATCAATGGGGACACTCATGAAGCTTGTTTTCTTCTGAAGTCTGCGCTGCATGTGTGTCCTCCTTCAAGTGCTTCTTTTTCCCGCTTTTAACATGAGTAGAATCAATAAGCAGCATGTCTCTGTTTCACTGAAGGACACAAACGCAACATGCTGATGCTTTTCTGTTTACTCCTCAGTGTTCTTTGTAAAAACAGTAGAAGATGAAAAACACACAATTAGACTGTGTGACAGTGGAACTCTATTTGGAAGAGAAATGCAGCATGGTAATCAATGTAATTATAACTGTCTCTGTGCTGCACCCCTACAACCAGAGTTAACACACACACGCAAACACAGATACGCTCACATGGACTGTTACATAAGATAAATTTCAAGCTACAGATGATGCCTGATGGTGAATGTGCTTTTTTGACAGACACATAAATCTCTGACTCCACCGAAAATGTCCAGACACTTGCTACGCAGGCTCATCGGAAAAATTATATAACCTTTGTGATCTGAAGACATCCAGATAATCTGAGTGAATAAATGATTCTATGTTGAGCATAACTTCTGAAATTTGACGTTTTGAATTCAGCTTTTAAGAGCACTTCCTCTGAGTTTCAAAACTTGACTATCCCCCCTCAAAAAAAATAATCCAAACAGACACAACGTTTTGAAGGAAATGCCCCAAAAAAATCGAATGGTCGTTTTTTTGTCTAGTGGCAGGTGAGTAACAACAAGCAGTGACAAGACATTCAGATGTCCTGATCTTATCTCACACCATCTAATACTTAATGTTGACCTGGTCTATCTATGTATAAGTGTGTTCTTTTCAATAGTTTTTGGAGATATTTTTGATTGTTTTGATCGAAGAAAACCACTTTTTGTGTTTGTATAAATTGGGTTTGATTGCAAGGGTCAGACTTGCTGTGAATGGCGTTTGCCCCAAATACACCAGCTATAGTCTTTATCCCAGTATTTATGGTTAAACTTAGAGTTGAGACCCTTTGCTTTAAAGCTGTAGAGAAAAGTTGAAATTGTAAATTCCTCCAACTCCTTGTTGAAGTATCTCAGTAGCTTCCTAATGCTCCACTGTGTAAAACAGGAGTGTGCCAACAAAGTCTGCTTGTATTTACTGCACCACAAGTGACATGATATTGAGAGTTTTTTCCTTATTAAAACACGTCTGCGGCATGAATTGATGCTGATGGCGATAAAGAGAGTTTCCATAAAAGTGACCTTATGGGTCAGCACTGATAAAACAACATTTTGATCTAAATCTGCAGCTGATCTGCCATATCCGTCTGACTTAATCTTAAGGTTTATCCTAACCAGTAACCCATAGAACATTAAATGTAATGTTTAAATTCATTTTAATTTTAAATGTTAGTTTTAGAAACTTTTACAGTGATAAATTTCCCCTCTGGACACAAATTTCAAATATATTTTGTTACTCTTGATTACCTCAAACCCTTGGCAGTCAGGTCTGTCCCAGACAAACACAAGTTTGCATTAAACAACTTCATTTGAAATGAAATGCTATGTACCTGGAAAGACCCCAGTGTCACAGCATCAATACAGTTTGATTGAAACAGTTTATTCTGCAAACTCACTGCTGGGGTCAAACAAACTAGCGAATTTAAATGTACAATTTAGATTTCCCTTTTTTATTGAGTCTTAAATTGGTGTGTTTGATTCTTTTCTTACAGAGGAACATTTTGATAATGTGTTTTGGCTGAACAGCTTCTTTAAGTGCTCATATTCTACATGCCTCATGTCTCCCTGCAGCCTCTCTCTGTACGGGCCCATGGCTGCATACGTCAACCCCCATGGCTACGTCCACGAAACGCTGACTGTCTACAAAGCCAACAACCTCAACCTGATCGGCAGACCATCCACACTCCACAGCTGGTTTCCAGGGTAACTATTCATCTCAAATCTCTGTTCACTCTTTTATCTTTTGGACTATTATATAACCCCAGAGTAATACTCTGATATTGAATATAGATTAACTCAGACCCCTGACTGTGCTTTTCACAAGTGCCTCATTTTATGTGAGACCTTGCTCTGATTCTCTGCGGTCGACATCTGAAGCATGCTGTAACACTGTTCGCTCAAGCTGTTATCCATTGTTAGGCTGTCAGAACTTCAAGGCTGACATTAAAATAAGGACAATAATTTCTTACAATTGTTAGGGCTTTGGATGTCTGTTTTAGGTGTGGGCTGTATGGGCTTCTGAGGTTAGCACTGGAGGAGTTCCACATTCCCCTGTTTGTTCCCTGTCTGACTTAGATTGTGAAAAGAAGGAACTGTTCTTCTGTGATGTTATTCACATAGCGTTGCAATTGGTTTTGCATGTTCAAAAGTTTTGGAGGCTGTTAAAATAAGTCTAATTCTTCATACAGGAAAGAATAATTACAACAGCAAGTGCCTTTAGTTATAAATCAAGGTTCTTTGTCAGTCGCTTAACAGCACCTTCTGATGGAAAAATGAAGTGCCAGAGGGAGTTATCGGTTTTAAATCACATTAATATTCGAAGTAGTCGCCTTGAAGGAATGTTCCATTTACAATTTTTACATTATTATTCATTTTCATTGCCTGAGGGTTTGAAGGCAACTCGGGGAGTTTGAAACTTCCTCCTTCATTGATAAGCAGCTTGAGTTGTGTTAGCTGAGACCTTGGATTTACTGCAGAACTTTGTAGAGATACAATTCCTGTGTCAAACACACCTGATGTTCAAAAGGACACTGTAGGGCTTTTGTCTGTATTTACTATATGTATATATTTCTACTAGAAATAATATTTGTTAATAAAATTATGACTATCCCTTCTTGCTCATTTTGATATTTTGGTAAGTTGATTATTCATTAGTTGACCAAACAATCAAACAGAAACCCAGTGAGAGGGAAGTCTTGGTCCAGCCAAAAGATCAGTTCTGGTGTGAGTCTGAGCAGAAAAAAATGTATTCATCACAACTGTTAAGGTTTGATAACCCAATGTCTAAGTATGAACCCAAGAAGACAACCCAATGCAGATGAAGCAGTTAAGGGAATTTATTGAAGTGAAAGAAGAGTGGAGGGGAGGGATCCAAGGTCCAAGCCATGAGAGGAGAATTCAATGAGAGGTGTGAGGTGGAGACTGTTGAGTTGATTCAGTGTGAGGGAATGGCAGTGTGGCAGAGACTGGGCTGGGGAAAGAGGACAGTGGGTGTTAGTAACAGGCAAAAACACCAAAAACTATAGAGCTCAAAATTTGACAGAAACTCTTGAGAGTCGTCCATCCTGCGTAGGAGAAGCAGAAATACTTTGGCACCAGAGAAGCCTCAGAGCAGAGCTTAAGTGCTGGTAGTGATTGTTCAGATGCGGTGGAGGTCGGCGCAGTGCAGGAATGAGCTGCCCAATCTCTGTGGGGGAGAGGGGTAAGACTGTACTAAAGAAACATCTTCAGCACAACAACCTCAGTACAAATTTTTACTGCAACATCTGCAGTAACTTAAGTCTAATGTGACCCTGAGCTGAACTGTGAGTTTAAATTAAACTGCTTCAGCAGCAAGGAGCATTTGTATGCTTGGATACAGATGAGTGAACCAGCAGTTGCAAGCAGATTGCTAATGTCTTAATCAAGGTCTAACCTTGCAAAGAGGTAAATTGCCTTCTTGTGTTGATTTTCTCTCACCTCCATTAGACATGTTGAAACCACAAGTGTTTTCTGTGATTATGTTCTTTTAAAGTTTTTCCTCTGTCGCTGTAGTAAACTCACGCACAAGTAATTATCGGTGAGTCGGGTTCTCTGATCCACACAGAAAAAAATGCCCTGAGGAAACTGCTTGAACCACTCCTGCAGCATGATTAAAAAGTCTGTTGAGTGTGTTATTACCAAGCTTCATCATTTTCATATCCCACTGAAAATGTTGAGAATGATACAAGTCCAGACTCACATTTTCATCATCTGTGATAAGATGAAAGTGTTTGTGTTCTCACCCCATGCATCTGTTGAGGATGTGCCATTGAGATAAATTTTGTGATATTAGTGCTCACTTTAATAAGATGAAACTGTCTTGTGGTTAAAATAAATAGATAAATAAAATGATAACAGGATAACCTGATCTCCTTGGTCTAAGATGTATTCACATTTAGTTGTCCTTTTTCCATTTCTCTTAGGTACGCCTGGACGATTGCCCAGTGCCGAACCTGTGGGTCTCACATGGGCTGGAAGTTTACCGCCACAAAGAAGGACTTGTCTCCACCTCGTTTCTGGGGTTTGACACGTTCAGCCATGCTGCCGCGCATTCCCCAAGGCGAGGGCGAAGAGGGGAGAGATGGCTCCCGCCTCTTCTGCCTGTGATGTTGGACTATTTGATTAAAAAAACGTGAAACCCCAGAAAAGCCTGGCAATTCAAACACTCGCTGGCTGTGATTACTTTCAATAATCAATGCATCCCACACCGCCTGTCATTTGTCAAGCAGATCCATCAAGCAGTAGATAGATCATTTAGCCTTTGGATGAAGCGCTGAGAGTGGATTCCAGCAGGATGCAGAAAGTAATTGCAGTGCAGGCGATGAAACAGCTCAGGGCTTTCTGATGAAAAGTGGATGAGATAGAGCATAGCTGGTTGAACAAATGGCATGGTAGCATCCCAGCACGCACCTCTGTCCAGCTGATTTCTTGTGGGCTGTAAACGCGCAAACTCAAAAGCTGTGCTCAGAGCATAATTCTCCCTCACCTTCTTTCCCTTGTATGTTAGCATATGCGACTGCATGCAGGTGAAAGAGAGATACCCATCATTAAGCAGGTTGTTTGAGCCATTATCATCTATTATGAAATAAACCAGTTCAGACAAATTCAACTTACATTCATATCCTTCGTTTCTCAGATCTGTTTTCTGATGCAAAATCAGCTGCTTTAGGTTAGTCAAGAAAAGTGAACTAAAATAAACTCATGTACGTGTAGTTTGTGAGGTATAATGTACATTTTGGGATTCAAATGGATGTATTTTTGTATGCAGACAGATTGGAAAGAAATTGATCATACTCATCTCTGTGTGTTTCCGTACTTAGACCTGATCTCTTAAGAGTCTGTTTTCATTCCAGAAAGGCCTATTTTAAAATCAGATCATTGTTTTCAGGAAACAAGCTCTACCCCAGGCTCTTACATATGACAATTAGAGAAGGCTTGATTGCTGTATGGCAGATGGTTATTTCAAGAAGGACAGAGCTTATAACACAGAGCAAGATAAGCAACACATCTTCTAAGAGCTTGTTCATGATGGATGTCATCCAAAAGTAGGCAGCCTATGCATCATATCAGTGACTTTGTAAAATGAGGAATCAATGATACGGTGTATGAATGATGACAAAGAGATTTAGAGTATCCATGGTTTATGGTCTCAGAGTCTTCAGGATCTTAAGGCAGTTCTGATGCAAGTTGCTGGCTCTCAATGTATAAAATGTGGATGTAAATAAAGAGGCAGATAAAGCATTTGTGCTGAAATATAGCTAGTGTTTAGTGTAAATAAAGCCAAGCTCTGATTTCACTGATCTCTTTATGTCACAGAAAACTTTAAGGAAGTAATGTTTAGGCTGAAAGGCAAAGTTAAGTTAAACTGCAGTATCTTTTTGAAGTCAGTATCTGTACGTGTTAAATAGATGAGGTATGCTCTGTTGATAAGTGAGCTTTACATGGTTTAACATCAAAAAGCTAGCAGTTTTCCAGTCGCTGTTCTCAGCTAGGTTAATCAGATGAAGCTTTGAGAGTGTCATCGTGGAAAATTTGACATTAAAGTGATGTATTTTACATGATGGGATGCCAGGATCTGATTCTAGGGGACAAAGCTGTTCAAATTAAGTAATTTTGAGTGATACTGGATGTGGTCTCACATGTTTGTATACAGTTCCTTACTCGTTTCTCAATCATTTTTCCCCCTCACTTCTCCTCTTGTCGTCTTCTCTTACTGCTTCAATTCTGGACTCCAAAAATGAAATGGTACTGCTTCATGTGATATCACTTGAAGTGGTCAGTCTTGACATAGTTCTGTGAAGCAACAAAAAAATTAATACAACATTTTCTTTAAATGGAGAAATTCTACCAACAGTAATACCGGTAAACAGACTAAAATGGAAACGTTTGTAGTTTTCTTGCAAAATACCAGAAAACATTCAGCTGAAGCTCAAATGTTTGACTCTTTTTAAATCTTTTAACTGTGATATCGGCTTTGCAAAAACCCACTGGACGTATGAAGTCTTTAATAATGTTGTAATACATTTATTGTCATATCAGTGACAGGCCCTTACTTGTTTTCTCACATGAAGTTAGCAGTAACTCATCTTAATTTAAGATACCATAAAAAAAAAACGTGTGGGTATTTAAACCCACTCTTTTCGTTTCTGTTAGGAAACAATGTTACCTTAAAGTCTGGGCCTTAAAAAACCTTTCTGAACAGACAGGTTTGGAGTTTGTGGAATACATCACATTAATGAGGTTCCCTACAATATCAGATGTGTTTCTGTCTGCAGACAAATCAACACGTGCCTTCATTATGTTTGTGTGCTTTCATGTGCCGGCGTAAACTATTTTGAGTTTGCGGTAATCAGTCTTGTGTGCAGGTACACGGGACAGAGGATCATTTGTATGCGAGGCACAGTGAGGATTTAATGAGCCTTTGTGAGTGGGTTAGAAGTCCTGACGACCACGTGAGGCTCCCTTGGAGAAAACTATTAATAGTAATGGTGTTGACGGGGTTTGAGACATGAAAGATGTGACTTCTCATATCTCTCCACTTTAGCTCGATATCTAAATCTCTCCTGACGTGTTTTGTGGATTTCACAGTTGTTGTGTCTATCTGCTTATCTCTAGTAAACGTTCTATTCCCATGAATCTTTGAGTCATTTTTTTCTCAGTATTTTGGAAGTTTTTGCTTCAATCTGTTAAGTTAGGACTTTATTCACTCAAGTGTATGTTAGTTTCCTACTTGGAGTGAAGGCTTTAACAGCTGTTATTGACAAGTTAGCAACTACTTTTTATTTTTTGTTCAAGACATACAAGATTATTCCCAGAACCAAAACTGTGTCTTAAAGTGAATATGTTTCTGATAATGTTACCCTGGTACCGGTAAGTGGTGAGCATTTCGCATAATAAAGATGAATGAACATTTAATTCAGGCCAAAATATCTGAATCTTGAAATGATTTTGATGTACTATTTCAATTTTTCAGATTACTTTTAATATTGGAATTGAAAAAAAATGAGCAAAATGACAAAGTAACCAGGAACAAACATGCTGCTATGACTTTTAAAGCACATTATTTCTTAACACTCAGTTATTTTCATGTTAATACGCCTTAAAAGGATTAACATGTTCCAAACCAAGTCACATATTCCTTTGAAGTTGCATTGACTTCTGTTTCCCCACTTAATCTATTTCATAACAATTGCCACCCCCTTCCATATCTCTGTGGCTGTAAGTGATGTACGGCATATTTAAAACCTCTGGAAGTTGTAAGTACATGAAGCTCCAGTTGACTGTCCTTTGTTTTTTGCATTAACAAAAAAACTGATCAACTTTCAAACTTTACTCTCAGTTTATAGGTGAAATAAAACATAGTGGGTAGTGTCCTCATTTTCTGGTTTTATACCATCCCTTAGGTGCTCTTAAAGTAGTTTTGCATGATTTACAGTTCAAAAAAATCCAAAGGCTAGGTCTTTGGAAGCCTGTCAAGATGAGGCAATGGGCAGTCCTTGGTGTTTGAGGCCCTCTCCTCAAATTTGTTTTGAATCAGTTTGGAGATACTTATGCAATGACCTCATCATTTCAGTAACTTTTGTGAGGATCCCACTCTGTTTTAGAGCAGACTATTTTGAGCAGACCTTGTCAAGGATTTCTAAAAAATGTAAATATGCAACTGTTTGATAATGCACACACGTTAAGAACAAACATCAAGTGTCGAACTTAATATCCATAATTAAAACATTGAAAGTATCACAAACCCCCCCTACCTTTCACATTTAATGTAACACATGCTAAACCACTATACCCATGTGAGCACAGATGTGGTCGATGTGATGCATGTACACACTCTCTATTATGTTTCATTAGTTAAAATTACTGCCAGTGCATTTATTGTGGGCAGTTGTTTGAGCTTATGTAACACTCTTATTAGATTCACCAAAGAAGACTTGTTTTCCTCAAGAAATTTAGAAGTGATGCTTGAGTTGCTCTTTTTAGATTCACAAATGAATTAGAAGAGGGTTGCTAAGAGGGAATAATAGGTTTGAATAGAAAAAATATTTATTTAGCACAAGACAAAGAATAGAGTTCTGTTGGCTTTTTGTTCAAGTTTTAAATAAATTTCTCTGAACAACCTGCCCATCACGTACAGTCGTGTACAGTTTCACCCCACTTTGCTACTAAAAATCTTCAGAAGAAAGTCTACTTTACATGTTATTTTACCTTTGAACAAATGCTGTCATTAAATTCATGAATCCAATACACTTTTTTAAAACTTTTATATGCATCTTTATATAAATATTTTTAGATGGTCAGAAAACAACTAAAAAATCTGAAAGTTATATAATTTTAGTCTTCTTATTGACATTTCTATATGAGTTGATCATGATGAAGCTCATTTGGTGCAAAACCAGCCATGAGTCTCTTGTGGCCGTCTTCTGTTTTGGCCTGTATGTAATTTCTCTATTAGTAGACATTTTATAACCCTTTGTTTTTCAAGTTTTTAAACTGATAAGTTTTGCCTATTTAAGAGTATGGTCATCTCTACAGGCAGGCAGCCAGGCTGGCACATAGGCTGAGTGGTATGAGGTATAAGGTCCACCTCATCTCCATCTCAACCCAGAGTCAACTCCACTCAGTCTCTTTTCATTTACCAAAATCAAACAGGAGAGATTTGTCATCTTTTTCTATATGGCACCCTCTAATGGTGACCTTTAAAACTCTGTATCAGAGACAAGTGGGTGATGACACCAAGGATATGTTCATGTATTTTATAGTCTATTGTCTCTTTTGTTTGGACATGTAGCTGTTCCAGGAATCATAAATAACTATGGAAACAACCAACCTTTATGATGATGGTTTTAATCGCTTTTGTAGCTCATCTGGTATTTGAATTCATTCCTGTCCGTTCCATATCCAGTGAAAAACTCAACACAAGAACTTGAAAATAAGAATCAGTAGAAACAACATCAGCCTCTGTCGGTTTAAATATAACTTCATGATTCAAAAACTACTCATAACTGAATAGTCTTTAGAAGTACACAATGAACTTAACAAACACAAAGCTTCAGTGCTTATATGACTTTATTCCATTTTTCTTATTTACATGACATCCCAAACAGAAGTCAGACACTTGAACATAGAATTTTTTTCAGAGCACATTCATAGAAGTCAACATTTATTTTACAATGTGTCCATGTTAGGGCTGCTTCCTAACTGCTGCTGCCTTTTTATGAGTATATATTTATGTTTCTACCTCACAGACGTTTGCACTTTAGTGTAACTAAATGAGAGTTCCATTGAAGAATTTATTATGTTTCTTTTTAATCAAACGTTTTTAGTAACACACTTCATTGGTATGACGAACGCCTCTTGTGTTATTCATAACAGTAGGCATGGTGCTGACAGGGTCTGTTCATTGTCTTTTCTCACCTCGTTGGCTTCACAATCCAACCGAACTTCAAATTATCATCTATCTTCTTCGGGCACCTGGAGTGTAGCACCCACTCACGACAACGCGTGAAACCTTCCTCGGGAAGTGTTCTCATGTGTCAAAGACATAAATACAATTATTATTATTATTATCTCGACAACCTGCTCACAAGAACTGTTCTTCGGACGGTGAGAAGGCTCAGGGGCAGCTTCACACCCGGTGCGCAGACTTTGCAGAAGTTTTTCTACACGGTGAACTCTCCCTTTTCCACAGTGACAGCTCTGCCGTTACTTGGGCTCTGAGGCGTTTCTGAAGCTCATGTACAGCGTGCTGACCAGCGTCGCTTCCTCGTGAAGTGAATCCCTGACATGCCTCTGGCACAGGAGTGTGAGCAGTCTCTGGGGTAACTGCCCACTGAATAGCAGGTAAATGCAGGGATTTGCGCAGCTGTTAAGACTTGCCAGCAGCATCAGAATGGTGAAAGTCGCAGCTGAAATGAAATAAGACATTTTAAACGTCATGTGGTTGCAAAGATGAGTCATTTTCTGCCTATTGATCCTCTTTCTTTGTGCGTAATTACGCACGTATCAGAAAACGTTTTAAAACAGCCTATCAATAAGAAAGAATTTGTGAATCAATAAATTTAGTGAACGACTTAGATATAGAAAAAGTTTCAGCCGCAGTCTGAAAAACATTTACACTTACTTTCTTTGGGCGCGTTTGAGTCCCAGGCGGACCAGAGCTGGACAGTGAAAAAAGGAGCCCAGCAGATGATGTAAGCCAGCACGATAACCACTGTCATCTTCAGAGTCTTCACCCGAGCCTTGGACATTCCGGCCACCCCGCTGGTCCTGGGTGGTAGTGGGAGGCTTACGCAGCCCTGCTGTTTAATCTTTTGGTACAAGTTGATGTGGATAGCTCTGCAGATGCGCACTTGACAAACAACAACTGTTATAACCGGCAAGATAAAGATGACCAGCGTGGTCCAAGTTATGTAAGTCTGCAACCCCCATGGCTGGATGAATTGAGCCCAGCAGTCAAACACACCAGGTGTGACCTCGACACGTGAAAAGACAAAAATCTGAGGGAGGCTGCCCAGCAGAGAAATCCCCCACGCGATGGTCACGGGGATGTTCAGTCTGGTGCGCCTTCGCTGAAATGTCACCATCGGGTTGCAAACAGCTTGATATCTGTCAACTGTCATTACCACAATCATGTAAGTCGAGGAAAACATCCCGAGGACTTGCAGGTACTTCACCAGGCGGCACACGAGGTCCGGTCCAACGAATCTGTCCGTGATGTCCCACATGAGCTGTGGGCACACTTGAAAGAAAGCGACAACCAGGTCTGCCAGGCACAGGTGGAAGACAAACACGCGCATCCTGGTCATCTGTTTGCGCTGTCTCCACAGGACGAGCAACAGGCCAGCGTTGAGGATGGAGGCACAGACGAAGATGACGCTGAGCAGCGCGATCTCCACTCGGGCCAAGAGTTCATCTCTCGGCACGTCCTCCCCATTTACTAAGTCACTGTCGTTCCCAGGACGCATTTGGATGCTGAACAAGCCCCACTGGCCTGGAAAAGAAAACGTGAATTTTGTAAATTGAAAAAATATCAGGTAAATCGAAAGTTTCCTTCTTTTTTTCCTTTGTGCAATCACTAAGTCAATGGATGACTTTCGTGCTTTAAAGGGAAATACTTTTCTTGAATAGAGAAGAAAGAAAAGCATTCACATAAGGCTACACAACAAACAAACAAAAAAAAAATATTCAGTTATATTTAATGGCATTTTTGCTGCCTAATTTTATGAGTTTTTATTCACTAAATAGCTGCAAAGTTTGCTTAAAATTGTTACCAAGGTTAGGTTCGACGTCTCAGAAGAGGAGCGTGGTCTTTAACAGCTGAATGGCTGCGCCCCCAGGTTTTTATGTCAGAATGAAACGGGGTGGGGCTTGCGTTCTGTAAAATTCAGGCAAAGGAGTTAGGTTGATTATGAAAAACCGTATCATGTCATCAAGGGAAAAACTTTATCAATTTGTTTAGGCTTTTTTTCAGATAGCCTACAGCTTAGGCTCGCCAAGAACATCTTTATCAAAACCTTAAATAAAATAAGGCTGTTTAATGCAACAACATGTGACACGATATCCTGGTGCACATCTCTTTTTTTATATATATAGTCCCTGGTGATTAAATACTAAAATTTATTTCTATACCTGGGCGATACAGAAATCAAAAGGGCTTCAATATGAACTTCAAGGATATGAATTGTTTTGTATGGAAGCCCATTTCCGCAAATTCAAAAATAGAATTGAACACTTGGCTTTGTTGAGATTTTTTTTCTAAGATTGAGAAGTCAAAATTTTGAGGAAAAATAGCCCAATTTTAAGACAATGAAAACAAAATCTCAGGATTCAAAAGATTATATTTTGAAATACTATAACCAAAAAAATGAGAAAGCTTCAATTTATTTAGAAAAAAACAGTCAAAATTATGAGATGAAAAGTCAAATTTTGAGATAAAAGTTAAAATGATGAGATAATTAAGTCAGATAAACTAAAAAAAATATGAAAAAAAATCAAAATCAAAATCTTGAGATATAAGTCAAAAGTTCAAGATAAAAAATATAAACTTTGAGAAAAAACACAGTCGCTTTCTCACTATTTTACTCCTTATCTTGACCTTTTTTAAATCTCAAAATCTTAACTTGATAACAAAAAGTAATAATCCAGTTTTTCATTATTATTTTTGACTGATGAAAATGGCTTTCTATGGCGTTGGCTTCTTAGCCCTAAGCTGATAATTTTTTTTTTTTTNTTTTTCTACACGGTGAACTCTCCCTTTTCCACAGTGACAGCTCTGCCGTTACTTGGGCTCTGAGGCGTTTCTGAAGCTCATGTACAGCGTGCTGACCAGCGTCGCTTCCTCGTGAAGTGAATCCCTGACATGCCTCTGGCACAGGAGTGTGAGCAGTCTCTGGGGTAACTGCCCACTGAATAGCAGGTAAATGCAGGGATTTGCGCAGCTGTTAAGACTTGCCAGCAGCATCAGAATGGTGAAAGTCGCAGCTGAAATGAAATAAGACATTTTAAACGTCATGTGGTTGCAAAGATGAGTCATTTTCTGCCTATTGATCCTCTTTCTTTGTGCGTAATTACGCACGTATCAGAAAACGTTTTAAAACAGCCTATCAATAAGAAAGAATTTGTGAATCAATAAACTTAGTGAACGACTTAGATATAGAAAAAGTTTTAGCCGCAGTCTGAAAAACATTTACACTTACTTTCTTTGGGCGCGTTTGAGTCCCAGGCGGACCAGAGCTGGACAGTGAAAAAAGGAGCCCAGCAGATGATGTAAGCCAGTACGATAACCACTGTCATCTTCAGAGTCTTCACCCGAGCCTTGGACATTCCGGCCACCCCGCTGGTCCTGGGTGGTAGTGGGAGGCTTACGCAGCCCTGCTGTTTAATCTTTTGGTACAAGTTGATGTGGATAGCTCTGCAGATGCGCACTTGACAAACAACAACTGTTATAACCGGCAAGATAAAGATGACCAGCGTGGTCCAAGTTATGTAAGTCTGCAACCCCCATGGCTGGATGAATTGAGCCCAGCAGTCAAAGACACCAGGTGTGACCTCGACACGTGAAAAGACAAAAATCTGAGGGAGGCTGCCCAGCAGAGAAATCCCCCACGCGATGGTCACGGGGATGTTCAGTCTGGTGCGCCTTCGCTGAAATGTCACCATCGGGTTGCAAACAGCTTGATATCTGTCAACTGTCATTACCACAATCATGTAAGTCGAGGAAAACATCCCGAGGACTTGCAGGTACTTCACCAGGCGACACACGAGGTCCGGTCCAACGAATCTGTCCGTGATGTCCCACATGAGCTGTGGGCACACTTGAAAGAAAGCGACAACCAGGTCTGCCAGGCACAGGTGGAAGACAAACACGCGCATCCTGGTCATCTGTTTGCGCTGTCTCCACAGGACGAGCAACAGGCCAGCGTTGAGGATGGAGGCACTGACGAAGATGACGCTGAGCAGCGCGATCTCCACCCGGGCCAAGAGTTCATCTCTCGGCACGTCCTCCCCATTTACGAAGTCACTGTCGTTCCCAGGACGCATTTGGATGCTGAACAAGCCCCACTGGCCTGGAAAAGAAAACGTGAATTTTGTAAATTGAAAAAATATCAGGTAAATCGAAAGTTTCCTTCTTTTTTTCCTTTGTGCAATCACTAAGTCAATGGATGACTTTCGTGCTTTAAAGGGAAATACTTTTCTTGAATAGAGAAGAAAGAAAAGCATTCACATAAGGCTACACACACACACACACACACACACACACACACACACACACACAGAAAAAAAAACACAATTCAGTGATATTTAATGAAATTTTTGCTGCCTAATTTATGAGTTTTTATTCACTAAATAGCTGCAGAGTTTGATTAAAATTGTTACCAAGGTTAGGTTCGACGTCTCAGAAGAGGAGCGTGGTCTTTAACAGCTGAATAGCTGCGCCCCCAGGTTTTTATGTCAGAATGAAACGGGGTGGGGCTTGCGTTCTGTAAAATTCAGGCAAAGGAGTTAAGTTGATTATGAAAAACCGTAACATGTCATCAAGGGAAAAACTTTATCAATTTGTTTAGGCTTTTTTTTTTCAGATAGCCTACAGCTTAGGCTCGCCAAGAACATCTTTATCAAAACCTCAGGCTGTTTAATGCAACAACATGTGTCACGATACCCTGGTGCACGTCTCTTTTTTATATATTGTCCATGGTGATTAAATATTAAAATTTATTTCTATACCTGGGCGATACAGAAATCAAAAGGGCTTCAATATGAACTTCAAGGATATGAATTGTTTTGTATGGAAGCCCATTTCCGCAAATTCAAAAATAGAATTGAACACTTGGCTTTGTTGAGATTTTTTTTCTAAGATTGAGAAGTCAAAATTTTGAGGAAAAATAGCCCAATTTTAAGATAATGAAAACAAAATCTCAGGATTCAAAAGATTATATTTTGAAATACTATAACCAAAAAAATGAGAAAGCTTCAATTTATTTAGAAAAAAACAGTCAAAATTATGAGATGAAAAGTCAAATTTTTAGATAAAAGTTAAAATGATGAGATAATTAAGTCAGATAAACTAAAAAAAATATGAAAAAAATCAAAATCAAAATCTTGAGATATAAGTCCAAAGTTCAAGATAAAAAATATAAACTTTGAGAAAAAACACAGTCGCTTTCTCACTATTTTACTCCTTATCTTGACCTTTTTTAAATCTCAAAATCTTAACTTGATAACAAAAAGTAAGAATCCAGTTTTTCATTATTATTTTTGACTGATGAAAATGGCTTTCTATAGCGTTGGCTTCTTAGCCCTAAGCTGATAATTTTATTTTTTTTTTCAAAATCCTGAGCTATTTTCTTCGACTACAATGCCATCAGAAAGAAAAATGTAATGGGCCCGAAAAGAAAAGTTCGTTCAACTTTGCTAACAGACGAATAATGTCAATCAAAACAAAAATGAAAAATGTCAAATAAAAAAAATGTTTCTCTAGCCTGAGACCATGGGTACAGTCAAAGGAAAATCCCTTCTGAATTCAATAATTGTTGAAAACTATTTCACACGGTGCACGCCATGACAGTCATTTCACGGTCCTCGTCCGCAGCCTCTCGACCAATCAGAGAACAGAATAGTTTGACGTCATGAACTTTAAACCGGAAGACTGAATAGAAACAAACCAGTGAGGTCTTGGGATCGAAACTCTCCTCTAGATTTTCTGAAATAACGCATAAGCCTTCTTTCAATCATGTAATTTTTTCTTATAGATGTAATACAAACTCACAATTGAGTCGAGGTTTGTCATGCATCGGTAACTCTCACGGTTGTCTCGTTAGCTTGGCGTTAGCTGTAGTTAGCATTTCATTTTGCTGCAGTAGTTGATGGTTATTTTTTTAACAGCATGCCTCAAGAAAGAGAGCAGTCTCTTCCCCTGGTGCGCTCCCTAAACAGTCGTATTCCCATTAAAGCTGTGTTTTGTAACCGCAGCCCCCGTGTTGTGCGACCACTGTGGATAGACTTTCGCGGGGAACCTCAGAATTACGATCTTTTACCGCCAGGAATAGGACGGGAGATGCACACCTTCATCGGTAAGTGTCTAATGAAAATGTGTGAAGGACATGTTGTACCACTTTTCCTTAGATCTGAGATACGAGCTCACTGACGTAGGGGGAGATAATCCAGTGTTGTTGGCTGTAAACCTCACACATCTTTATGTTTTGTCTCTATTGGGCTGTGTAAAGCATATTGCACAGTTGCACCCTCCAACTGAATAATATCTGCTCTTTGCAGGTCATCCATGGATTTTCAGGGATGCAAAGACCGATGAGCCACTGAGGGTAAACAGCAAAGAACTGTATCTTCCTAAACCAGCAGAGGGTGCAATTGCCAATATTACTTTACCAGGTAAGGCCAGACCAATTACTCTCGATGTTAGCCTCAATTCTTCAGCCTTAACTATTTTATCTAACCTACAATTCAGAAAAGCACCAGTTATAATCCTCTGAGTATATTTTGATCGTTTCTCAACACCATGAGTACAGTAGTTGTATTCGTAGTTGACAAGCTTAAAAAAACTTATTTTTCCTCTGAGAAGGTGCCTCTTTCTATATGTATATATGTATGAAATATCTGACACTGCCAAAGGATAATTTTATTTTGTGTTGTACAGTTTACAGCCTCAAGGATCGGGCTCTCCAGGTTATTCGACGCCTGGTACGACCAGAAGACTTCAGGAGCTTGGAGATAGCCAGGTGTCTCCACGAGGAGCTGGAAGATCAGCCCAGTGCGTCCAAAGATCTAAGGCGCATGAATCAGAGAGTTGAACAACATCTGCAAGAGAGGATTCAAGGCCAGGAAGAATGAAGCATGACGTTGGATTAAACAGTCGCTTATAGTCAGCAATATTGAATTTTGCACTATTAGGCAGAAAAGACTCTGTAAAACATCTTTCATGTGTTGCAAAATTTAGTTGATTTCCTTGTTGCATTGTCTCATGCGCACTTTCTACTTTTTTACAAAACAATTCTCCTTTTTCTGTACTTTTATGACAGGCAGCACGTAGAATAAATTGTTCCTATTTTACCACTATGTTTTTGAAAGATTTCAGTGATTCATCTTTAAAAGCTACAACCTACACTGTGAAATTAACCTTTTACATTATAACCTTTCTCAGAATAGGGGGATGAGAAATACAGGAAATGGGGGGAGTTGAGAAATGGAGATAATCTGTGTCAGGGGTCATGGTCGAGAAAAATAATGAGCAAGCACAGAGAGGCATCCCCTTGGTATACGAGGCTCATACTCTTACTGCTCAGCCCACAGGTGCCTGCATTTGAAATCAAGCATCTGATTATGCTCTGTCTCAAAGGAGCCCCACAAAATGGAAACCCATGTAAAAATGTATCTATAGTGGTGTTAAACTGTTCAAAACTCATAAGCAGGTTTTAGATTACTATGAAATAGAAAACACATAGGGATGTTTTGAAAAGTTGACTATTCTTTGAAATGTATTGTTGAATAAATCAATGACATTGTCCTGCTGTCCTTAAATTGATCTCTTGAAACACTGCTTTGCTTATTTGTCTACCTTTGAATTATTGCTCTGCTTTACTTTCCAATTCCTTATTAAAATTTATATATTGCCACTGACTTTTTGATTTTGTTTAATTACTTTAATTCTTGCTGGCTCAGATGAGTACCTCTTGTTACCATCTTGCAAAGAAGCATTTAGAATTTATTCTCAGTGTCATTATTTCTAATTAAAAAAATATGTTGAAGGTTTGCAAACACCAAGCCTCAGTAAAAAATATTGTTTGTCAATCATTTCTTCTTATTTCAGTCTGTCTGTGTAAGTTCACAGACAAACACAAAGTTTCCCATCACGGGTGATATCTCTGTCTGAAATCCTAACCAGCCCCAGTGCACTGCAGCAGGGTGCCTTTGACTAGAAGTGTTGCTAAGCGACAAAGTAACACAACCCATCTTAGTTTGTTGGTAAAAGGAGGTGAGCAGGACGCAGCAACATCAGGAACATGCAGGCAGGGGAGAAGAAAAAAACATGGGACTCAAGTCGTTTCAGGAAAGAATAGTAAGAGCTTTGTCCTTGCCTCACATATATGTGCAGTATTTACTTTACAGCTGAGATCCAGTTTTGTAACTGTTTTATCAAGAGTCTTGGATTTCTTTTCACCAGCATGACATATTGGCAAAGGAGCCACCCTGTCATGAGCCAACATCTACACACGGACCACTGGAGCAAAATGAAAACAATGGTGAGATCAATCACATAACACACAAACTTGACATAATTTAGTACGCAACAACCACATACCTATAAAGTTGAGTTCTTTTTATTTGTATGATACTATGCAGAGTTTTTCCTGTCTAGGCCCCAGTTTGTTTTGCATCAGTTTCAACTGCTGGAAGGAGGTTTGTTACAATGACACAGTTTCATACAGTCATATGACAGAGAAAGCTGTTTGTTTGAAGTGTACTCTGTCTCTGTTTTGACTTTACTGTATGACCTCAACACTACAGAACCACCAGCAGTGTGTTACCTCCTCTGACTCAGGTTGAAGCTTTACCTAAAGTTCCTGGTAGGGAGCTTTTTGCTTTTTTGTTTTAGAAAAAATCTCACACTTTTATTTCATTGTTTGTGTTTCCATGGTTTAATTATTTCATGTTTTTTTTTTATAGCCATGCATTCAATTGCACCAAGAGCTTCACCTCAAAACATGCCCCAGTACAGGAACGTTTACAATGACCGAGCCAGGAGGGACTTCTGCTACTGGTTAATTGAAAAGAAGAGCTCAACGTGTATGTAGTAATTCAAATTCTGAAGGCTTAAAACTGTCACCCCTGCAATAAGTACCAGTTAGGTGTTATATTCACACTCACACATGGTCAGGAGGTGTGAGATCCAATTCATAACTCCGTTGAATTGTTGACAACCCAAACTCTGTCTTACTGACTGGATATGGCCTCTGTTTATCATTTCTACAAATCTATTTATTATTTTGTTTAAGTCTGGATTAGGGATAGACACTGCTAACCATTTATAAATCATCTAAATGACCCCTCTGCAGACACAAGGAGAGAGAGATCCATTTAATGGCTGTGCAATTTTTTAATGACAGATGAAATACACAAATGGATACGATCTATTAACATTCTAGTTTTACAAGGCAAAGTTTGCGCTTACCTAATTTTTTTTGTTCATATTTTTTTAATTCTTCCAAAAACTCTATGACATTTCAGAAGTTTCTGTGTTTTTCTCTATTTCTGAACCTCACAATGCCACACTTGCTGCACTTTTACTGTCAGTTTCAGCTGCCCTACAACCACAGTTAGCAATCAAATCCCATTACAACCTGATGCTTGTAAAAACAACTGACAAAATATAGTTTTGAGGATGAGCTTGTGGTCACAAACTATTTGTTTGTGTCTTACTATTATTCAGCAACTATTTGTATGTTTGAAAATCATAACTCACCCCTTGTCAGGAATTTATACCGCTGGGATTATATCAACAACTGGACACATTTCAGAAAAGAACTAGAAACAACAAGTAGTGATGCAGTTATAACAACATGTTTTAAATTTCAAATCACAGTTAATTCTTTTCATACTTCTTATTGTACACAACGGTCATAAAAACTGATGAATCTTAATTTCTGCCCTAACAGGTAAAGGTCAAAGCTTCGGTGCCTACAAGACATGTCTTGGATTACCCAAAGTCTAAAAAAAGAATTATGATTTAAAACTTCACAGCTGCAGTCTCTTTATTGCAAAAGTTTTTTTAATGCTAAGGCATGTGATTTTTTGTGGTTTCACTAATGTGTCTCGAATGATGTGTGACTTTGTCAAATATGAACTTAGAACTAAAAAAGCTCCATTACACATTTAAAGTGAGTGCGTCATTTCTGGCTGAGTTCATCCTCTCTGGATAGTCGTTTTGTACTTATCTTTTGTATTTTGGCACATTTGCGTCACAATAGCTAATATATTCAATACCTCTTTTGTAGTAGGGTAAATACTTTTTAATTCACATCTATGTTAAGTTATTGGTGTTACCATTGTTAATGTTGTTATAACTACTCCAACTTAAACATATTCTTCTTACTTGTGCTTTTGGTGGACAAAAGCAGAAATCAGCAGCTACAGTCATGGAAAGTATTATAAGATACGGTTGATAAAAGATCACTACACAATCTGATGTGTAATTTCAAATTAATGGTTATCCAAAATCTGGAAATTAAGGTATAAATGTGGCTCAGCTTTAACATATGATACAAAGGGAAATTCCTTGGTTTATCAATATCCCTACCGAGAGAGAATGTCTGGCTACCAACTACAGCTGGTCACAAAAAAACTTCCTCAGTTATGGAAAAATAGACGCACTAGTCTGCTCTCTCAAAAACTACAAGTTGCAGCAACAGTGTAGAATCTTTATGTGCTGCGTATATGCTAGGGGAAAAAATATCCATGCTTACTTTATGGTCATGTTGGTTATGTACACAAATAAGAAGAGACTCATGGTTTCTTGTGAAGAGAAAGTTACAGCTCGTGTCTCTTTTGGATTGTTGGAAAATACAACCCAAATTTGGTTGCCCCCAACTTGGTTTCAACACAATAGCTTAAAAGTTTGCCCCCATTCATGTGTTTCCTGCAATTATGCCCCCATCAGTGGTATGAGGAACGTCCAATTTAACATTTCCCTGACACTTGAGCACTGAGTCTGAAGTGCCATTCAACACAAATTTACAGCATACCTAATATATTACCCCACATTTCTCAAAGAGGTGCAAGTTTCTCAAGTTGTTTTCATCTTGTATGACAACAGTGTAAGAAGATATAGTCATTTGCAAAAAACTTTCTCCTCTCTCCCTCTCTCAGCCTCTGAGGAATCCCAACAAATAGATGCTTTGTTTTCCAAGATAAAGGAAAAGATAAGTTGAGATCTCGAGAAAGCAAGCCTTGTTTTCTCAAGATGATTTTAAATTGAGGATTATGATCAGGCATATATCTAGAGATGGGACCTTTTCAAGATCACATAGAAAGTCCTCACGGTCCCTTAAATGAAAATGTACAATGTAGAATGTACTGCAAAACCTAAATGTAGGTTTTACAGTGGTACCCTTTACCTTTTTCTCAGACACTTAAAACGACAAGGAAACCCAAATAAGCTTAAAATAAGACGATCTATCAAATTGCGGTTTAATACTTTGTCAATGGCCTTTAACGAACACTTTGTTCAGTACACGATTACCTACAGTTGTGCCTAAAAGTTTACACCCCCTCCAGCAGAATTTTCAGATTTTTTGGTGTTTTCTCATTAAATATTAGTGGTAACACAAAAATCTTTTCTGTCACTCATGGTTAGAAGATGGGTGAAGACATTTATTTACAAAAAACTGTTTACTCTTTTTAGATCATAATGATAACAGAAACTTCAAAAATGTCCCTGCTCATTTTTTATACACTCTGATTATAAGCAAATAGATCACAGGTGAGGATGGTTACCTTTAGTAAACATTCAAACACATTTGTGTTAACTTTTGTGCATTTATCAGACCAAAACCACCAGAGTTGTGTAAACTTCTTAACAGGTTCATTTTTGAAGTTTCTGTTGTCATTATGATTTAAAAAGAGTAAACAATTTTTTTTAAAATAAATGTATTCACCCAACCACAAACCATGAGTGATAGAAAGGATTTTGTGTTATCATTCATATTTTCTGAGAAAAGCCCAAAAAAGCAGACATTCTGGTGGAGGGTGTAACTTTCAGGGGCACAATTGTACGTCTTTGATTCGTTACCAAATCTCGCCCAGAATGTTCTCGCGATGCGTTGACGGTGCGAAACAGCCAAGGCGAAAGGAATACTTGACTTCTACCTATCGTCTAATTTCTTGATTTCTTTTATTTTTTCGGAGTATCAAACGCAGAATAAAGTGTTCAATGGGTACCAACCTGGATACTCAGATTTTTCCGTTTTAGTGATCGACTCGAACAGATCGTGGGAGCTGTCGAAGTGTTAACCCGCTGTCTGAACGATCTAACGGTTGATGAACTAACGGCTGATGAACTAACGGCTGATGAACTAACGGCTGATGAAACCTCCGTGAACCTCTCCAAAGTTCAACCGCCTTTGACAAGCTGAAGGAAACTTCACTACTGCTGGTCAATAAGTAAGTAGGAGTCAGCCAACTACAAATTGCAGCATTTTGATGAAGCTTCAGGTTTGTTTGGGTTTTAAGCTATTGCTATTGAACTCTTTCTGCTGTTTGAAACTGACGGTTCTTTGTGTAAGAGTCACCTGTGGCAGCTAACACCATGTGTTGCTCGCTTATGGTCTCAATTGTGTGATAGATTTCAGTCATCATCGTACAATACCTTTGAGTCCTATGTAAACCAATCTACAGATTTGACCGCGGTTTTCCTTTTGTCTAACGCCTCATGGCTAAATGATGTTAATTTAGCTCATTCCCTGACCAAGCCAACCAACTTTTAAAGTCAAATTTAGAGGAAACTTTTCTTTGTGTTTCACCACATTCCCCTTTGTACAACATTTTAGAGCGATGAGGTCTAAGGTACGTCTGATTAAGTTTGCTGTGTGGTAATAAAAAAAGATCTATATTATAAACTAATGGTGTAGTTTAACACATGAGTCTTGAACAGGTCCTTTGGTCTGGTTCAGTAGGCCACAGAGTCAAAGGGAAGACAGCTAACTTTACACTCTTCTCGAAAAAAAAGCCACTGCAACCCCTATGACTAGGTGCTTAAAAGTAGAAGTTAGGGAAGTAAATTCTTTCTTACTGTGTTTTCTTTTTCATTTAAATGAAAGAAGATCTGATTTAAACTTAATATGGAGAAGGCATCTAAAAGTCATCTTTGGAATCAACTCTAGACTCTAAAAAAAAGTAGTGTTTCCACCTTTCTGCTGATATTGTGTATTAATTCTTGTCTGACTGTTCTTTCTTTATGGTTCTCTTACAGGCATGAATAACAGAAAAAAGAAGGTGACAATTTCATGGCTAAAAAAGGCGACTGCACCCACACCCTTCAGAAGGAGAGAGAACAGCTCTGTCACACCATCTAGCAGGAATAAGTTGCCAAATGAAGACTCCAAATCTTTGCCCCTCAGCGACTCCCCAGGACTTGGTAGACTGGGAACGCTTAGTTTGGACACCCCCAAGAGAAAAGCCACTGATGATGATGAAGGGTCTTCTGAAGGCAAAATTAAGCTGAGGAAGCTCTCCAAGAGGAAATTTGAGACCTTGAATCTATCAGTAAGTCTGTCAGTTTTTGATTTTTAAATCTGCAATATTTTCTCATCGAGACAGGATTTGTATTTCTTGTACATCATTGTTTAAAGCTTCTGATGTGCCTACTAGGATAACTATCAGGAAAAAATAGATGATGACGCACCTGAGCAGGTTGAATACCCACAAAGGCATCAAGTATCAACACCTCTACCTCATTCTTTCATCCTGAAGAAAAAAGATAGGACTCCTGAGGAAGGATCAAAGGCTATCTACAGAAGTGCAGTGATTGCAGCTATTGGCAGCTCAAAAGCAAGACCCAGCACTTCTAACACCCCCAGGACCAACACTGAAAGACAGTCTTTCATATTTGAATCCCCTCCAACGGAAACAGAAAAGTCCAGCCCAGTGTCACTGAGCAGGATAGATATAACTGTTGACTGTTCCCCAGTCGGATTAGAGGATAGATATGAGGACAGGTGTAATCTGCAGGACACTCAGTGGTCTCTCTTTTATGGGTTTGAGGACTCAAGGGCCAGCGACGACTCAGAGCTCACACCAGACGGACGGGTAAGTTCTTTTGGAGTTGCGAATCCATGGATGAATGTATATGTGAGATTTATATGGAGTGGTCAAAAAATCGTGATCATAATTTTTCTTAAAAAAGAATTTTATTCATGCTCTCAGGATGTTTCGCTGAAAGAAGAAGAGTCATCGGGGACATTTTGTGCTCCAGCTCCTGCGTTTCAAGATAACTTATTTGCTACAGCAAACAAGCTGGAAGTCGGGGCCCATTACTCAGACCTCCCTGCTCTGGAGTATATCCCAGATTCCTCTGCTTCTTCTCCGCCTCAGGACAGTTATACTGAGAGTCAACAGCAACAAAGACGATCAGTGAGTTATCAAGGAACCTCAGCTTCCTTTTCACCGGTTGAGGAAGACTGGATTATCCATGCACCTGCTGGGCACAGGACAACACTGTCATCCTTTTCCCAGAGGACAATCAGTGTCACATGCAAGCCCCCAAAAACAGAGTCCTCAAATGCATTCAGAATTGACCCCTTTGCTCTGCCACTGCACTCGAGAAAAGGATCACTGACCTCACACTCAGTCCCTTCAAACAAACGCAGACAGTCAGATTTTGGCACGCACATGCGTCAGCCCTCGTCCTCCGTTACTCATGGTCACAGTCCCAAAAAGAGACTCTCCTTAGGGGCAGAGTCTATGTGGACCCCTCCACCATACCAGGGTGATCAAGTTGGTTTCATTGACACACACTGTCACATCGACATGCTTTATAGAAAACTTGGCTTTGATGGGACATTCAGCAGCTTTCGGAGGAAGTACAGGAGAAGCTTTCCTGTGGAGTTCAGAGGCTGTATTGCTGATTTTTGCAACCCAAGTACCATGATGAAGCAGTGCCTGTGGGAAGGTTTGCTTGCTGAAGAGATGGTGTGGGGAGCGTTTGGGTGCCACCCCCACTTTGCCAAAGATTACTCGAATGTCCATGAACACAGCATAATGATGGCAATGAGGCATCCGAAAGCGGTGGCATTTGGTGAGATAGGTCTGGACTACTCCCACAAAAACTCCACTGAGGTCTCCAAACAAAAGGAAGTATGTGTATTTACCTATTCAGAATTCTTTTAAAAAATCAACAGAACATTTACTATTATGCTGCTTGAACCAGACAGACTTTCATTGTGATGTGGTCACATGTTTATTGTGAGTGACTGAATGATCACTCTTAAGAAAACAATGTTGTGGTAACACATTTTATGTCTCTCCTTGACTGTGAAGGTGTTTGAGCGTCAGCTGCGTTTGGCTGTGTTATTGAAGAAGCCTCTGGTAATCCACTGTAGAGATGCAGATGATGACTTGCTGGAGATAATGAAGAAGTGTGTCCCAAGAGATTATAAAATCCACAGGTACATGAACAAAGAAATGAAATGATTCTGGCCACCTTCAGTAACATGAACAATATCAATTACTATCTTTTCAATGGTCACATGTTGCAACTACTGTAATATTTATTGAGTTCTCAATCGTTTGTGGTTGGCATGGTTACCACTTCACCTGCTGTTGCCGTATTTGAGTTGTTTTGATCCAGTAGTTGTCACCCTTCATTGAAGTTGATTTTAAAGGTTGCAGAGTTGCAGTTGCTCAACTTTGTCTAAATTCTTTGTCTACCTTGAGAAAATAAATGAAATATTGCTCCATATTATTACATATTCTGAGTGCTTAACATAAAGGAAGTTTATGTAAAAACCAAACAAACTCTTCAGAGTATGGAACTAATAAATAGTGGTATCTAGTCATTCATTGTCACAGGGCCTTTCCCTTAAATTTTGCATTTGTACCCAATCAAACTGGCATATTATTAGGGATATTGAGCATTCTCCAATTTTAAAGGTTTTCAATTAATTGCTGTTTTTTTTATTTTTCTCTTGATCCCATGTTTAGACACTGCTTCACAAACGAATATTCAGTCATCGAACCCTTCCTGGCAGAGTTTCCAAACCTGTATGTGGGCTTCACAGCGTTGATAACCTACCCCAAAGCCTCTGAGGCCCGCGGTGCAGTCTGCAAGATCCCCCTCAGCAGAATTGTGTTGGAGACGGACGCACCGTATTTCCTGCCCAGAGGGGTACGTGTCAGTTTTGACCAGAAGGAACTGAACATGGCTTTAATGTAATAATGGTTGAGTGAACAGTCCTGAACTTCATTGATTTTACATGATATCTAAAAGCTGGTCAGCTGATGCCAGTTGAAAAACCACTAAGCCGCAACTGCTTCTGACTTCAGTTTGACGCTCAATCAATACTGGAGATTAGGTTTATCAATCAATGAATATGTATGAATAAAGATAAATCCTGACTCCATTGTTTTCGAAGACAGATGCCTTTATGATCTATGTCTCATTTTGGCAGGTCAGTAAATACGTCTGCCAATTCTCTCATCCTGGAATGGGCATCCATACACTACAGGAGCTGAGCCGTTTAAAGAAGGAGGACATGTCCACGGTCCTTACCACGATTCGAGACAACACCACCTATCTCTACGGCCTATAGATTCTGTATGAAGAGGATAAAAACAGGCGACCAATAAGCTCAGCCACAATCAGTTTTTTGGAAACAAGCATGTCATGTGACTTTAAGTTCAATACACACAGTCTCTAAACAAGAAGAATTTAAAATGTGCTGGATCAGTCTTATTTTTAGACAATCTAATTTTGTTAATCAAAGGAAATCAAACAAAAGAGGACTGACTGAAATAGTCTTGCGTGTATATATTGTGTATAATTGTTTTTTTATGTTTTATGTCATTGTTCACCACAAATTAAATTCCTAAGCGTTTGGGTTTCAAGTAACATTCTTGCTGTGTTGGTGTAATTTAGCATCCCTTTCATTTGTTTTCATTTGTCTGGATGTGTCTGTTTTGGTGACGCTGTTAGACTTAACATATATTAAAGGATGTCAATTTTTCTCTATTCTTTGGTTCTGGTTTGTTCAATTTGTGTTGGACACATGTAAGGCTGTGTTTTGGTGCTCCGAAGTTGTCAGAAAACTGTAGCGTGTCATTCTTAACACAATGGTACAGACTAACATGGTGTTTGCCATGAGCAAACTTTCTTCCCTGTAGACAGGAAGTTACTGTTCAATCAGGTCCATTAGCTTGTTTTGATTCCACTCTGTCAGCTGCACACATTTAGCTTGAGTGCTTCTTATTTTGAGAATGGTTAACATCCACTGCATGTGAGGGTTAATGGTTGTTGGAGCATGCTATTTTAGTACTGCATTACTGATCGGATCATCACATCCACATCCCCTCTTAAGAGAGTGGATTTGTTGAAAATACAGGGTACATGCATTCTTCCTCACCCTTCCATTTTCCTCCCGAAAAGCCTCTCCAGAATGAAGGATGAGGCATTCAGAGGTCATGCACTTAAAATGTGTGCCTATTGGCCGTGTCAGTCTCTCAGGAACTGTTTCACTAAGTTCATGAGGTTTCACAGGAAGAGTTGCAAATGTGCCATATAAGCTGGTCATGATAGTTATTATGATCATGATGAGATATATTGGGGTGAAGAAGCTTAGGTCTAAGTCGGTAATCTTTAATGCTGTTTTGATTTTATGCTGTAACTATATATATTTGCATAGAAATACAAAAGTCTTAGGTTGTTCAAATACAAGGAGAACATGAGTATTTTAACACTGAACCCTGCTCCTCTGTAAATGTCCTCTGTTGAAGCAGATTCAAAATTATTATTGCTTCATTTTTAATGGCATGTACATCTGAGAACTAAAACAGGACCAGCTCAAAGAACACACCGTGCTGTTGTGTCTGTACATTGGGTATTTTTAATACCCAATTATTATAATTATAATTAACTGAATGACTACTCAGGTTAAAATATGACTCGCTGATCCATTGACAGTCAATGATGTCAATCTACATGGACTACAGAAATATTGCCAGAAGTACAGCATGGAGAGCAAAGATGTGAGATTTAATCTTCAAACTTTTTTGTTTCTCCTTTCTAGAGAAGATGTTTCCAACATATTAACATATATTTAACAATTACTTTTGTATAACACAGTATGATAGACCTTATTTATATAAAAGTATACCTCTTTTTTGAGTGAAAAAAAAAACAGAAATTTAATTTTTTTTTCCCACTCGGGTTATATCAGAGGTACATATGTTGTGTTATTACAGACAGGCACATATAGACGTGTGGGCAGGATACGGTTTTGAAATCTTGGGTTTGAAATTTTTTCAATGGCAGCGAGATGCTATAAATTGGTCTAAAACATAATTTAACACAAATAGTCATAACCAATTTTACATACAAATAGCATAGCGTGAAATCATCCTTGTAGTTTTCTATGAAAGAAAGCCAAAGTTAAAGTAACTTTTGAAATCAGATCAAATTCAACATCATTATACTAACAGCCTGGCTTAGCTTTTATTTTTCACCTGAGTAAAACGCCAATTTCAAGTGAAATCAAATATTTTTTGTCAAATTTATTAGTAGACAATTTAAAGTCAAAGTCTTGTGGAGGGCAGCATCATCTCTCGGTTTGCCGGTAGGTGGCGGTACTTCGTTTTTGCGCGTGAACTCAACCTTTTGGGTGACGAAGAAGAAGAAGGCAGCAGCAACAGCAACATTAGCCCTGAAGATAATGTAGCAAAGAATAATCCTTAAAAATGGACAGAAAGAAGAAACCCTTCGACGTGACAGCTTCATCGGTGAGTGTCCTTTGAGTCCGCTCTTTTCCTACATTTTATCGATGTGAAGTGGAAACTAAACTACAGCTAATGGTCGACCAGCTCAGACTTGATTGCTATGATGAGCTGCTGTTGTAATTACAGTTAAATTATCATGTTTATCACCTACAATATTCACTCATATCTCGCTTTTATGTTTCTTTCACTCAGCTTGTCGACCTTAAAGCTGAACTATACAGGAAACAGGAACAATTCAAACAGGAGAAACTTGGACAAGAATCTTCTAGTGCTGGATTTACACCAAGATCCAACGTCAAGGTACAGACACTTCTGCTTTGGGAATTAGTTCTGAAACATATACATGAATGATCGAAAAGTTCTTCGATAAGATAAGAGAAGTTTTAAGTATGTACTTATAGACAACAGCTAAAGAGACAACTAGAATGCAACATAAACTAGACACTGCTAAAACTGAAATATGCTAGTGTTTCTGTTTTAATTTTAAGTGGAAAAAAAAATCCTTTTTAGACTTAATATGATTCACATTTACCAAACCAGTTCAGAAAAAATATCCTGTTTTAAATTACTTAAAGACATAAGTGAAATAAAAACAAAATCCTCCAGTGGAGTAAAAATGTATTACATATATTATTGACATATTAAGATATTATTCTTAATTCAAAAAAATCGACAAGCAAATTTTCTTACCCCATTGGCAGATTTCTTTTTTCTCATTACAGGCACTTCAGGCACAATTTTTGCCTTTAAATAACTTCAAAATATGACATGTTTTTAGACTAGAAAGGTAAATGTGGCTCATCTGAGGTCTAAAAAGGAAATTTCTACTTAGATTATTACAGTAACACTTGTCTAGAGTTCAGTATTTTGGAGAAACTTAGTTCAGCAAGTTGCAAAAAAGAAAGAAAGAAAATAGATTTGAGGCAAGTTTACCTCATTTTACAGAAAGGCTGTAGAGTGACTTTAGAAAATATACTGATCAGGTCGGCATACAAGTCACTCGCACAGAAATAAAAGTGGGATGTGAACATAGTGCTGTCACAGCATTCAGCTTAAAAAAGATAAGTAAAATAGAGTAGATAAAATAGAAAGATACAAAACAACATAAAAACTGGTATAAACATTTACATTATGAGTCATTCAGTAAGTGTAAACCCTTGACATATTAAAAAAAAGTGTTCCAAGTTTTATTGAATCTGTTGGTTGAAACTTTTTTATTTCCCAATGCAGCAAAAATCTGCCATCTAGCTGGGAATGTCATAAATGCTATTAGACCTGTTTGGTATTTTGGAAGCTGTAGGTTAAGGAGGGTAATGCCAAAACAAGCTATTGTAGCAGATGGTCTGATGAAGATCTACTCGCTCTTAAGACTGAACTTTAAAACCAGGATGTCTTGTATCTTTGTTTCTTTGTAGAAACCAAATATCTGGAGCAAGCAAAATGCTGGTGTTTCTGCAAGAGCTGAGAAAGATGCAGAGCAGCTGGCCGAGGAACAGCAAAGCCTTGACACAGCAAGGTGAGTACAACACCTTTGTTCAGGGGATTTTCTGTCATTACACAATGTAGCCCCAAATCTCAAACCCTTCATCCCTCTCATTTGTACAGACGGAAGTTGGAGGAGAAGGCCAAACTTTACGAACAAATGACAAAAGGAGACTTTCTAGGTTGGTGGAACAGAGATGGCACTTTGTGTGATTGTAAATGATTTGAATTGAGGTGTATGACCCTGTGATCATTTTGTCTTGAAACACAGATGAAGAGACAGAGTCACTGTTTCTGGTTGATTTCACCCAGAAGATAATTGATAAACAGAGAGAAACACTTACAGAAAGAGCAACAGAGAGAGATGATCAAGATAGACACAGCTTGTCTCCTGTTCCTCCTCCAAAACACCCAGACGAGGAATGGTAATGTGCTATTTTAAATAACATGAATTTATGTTATATAATTCCAATCAGCTCCTTTTCAGCTACATTTTTCAAACGATGGACCTCTCAAAAACTAGCATCACAGAGTTTAAACTTTTGACAAGTTAAGACTGAGAATGGTTGTATTTGATTTGAATGATGTGAGAAAACACTTTTGAATTTTTCATATAACTTGTGCAAAAGAAGCTGTTCTTCAATTTAGTTTCTACTTGAAGGCACATGATTTCTGTTTTCACCATTAATTTAAAACTTTTTGTGCCTCTGTGTAGGGTTGATTATGTGGATGCCCTGGGGCGATCTCGGAGATGCATGAAGAAAGACCTGCCAAGTTTTCAGAAAATGGACCAAGACTTGGCAGGAAAAGGGTAAATATCCCTCGAGTGAAAACTTGTTAGACTTGCAGGAGCAGTGTTTGTGTTTTGGTCTTACAAATCTAAAATTTTTACAGTAAATCCTCTGTCGACAAGACGTTACTCTCGGAGGACATGCGCCGAGAGCTGCAGAGACAGGAGTGGGAGAGGGAGGAAGAGGAGGCTATGAAAAGGCCTGTCGGTCCAATCCATTATGAAGATATCAGAGGACAAGGTAACTTTTTTTTGTGCTTTCATAATATTTCTGCACACTTCAAAGCTAGAGCTTACAATTTGAGAGTGGTTTTGCTGGAAAAACATTATCTCATTAGTGTATTTTTTTTTCATGTCAGAGGCTCGTGACCTTGGCGTGGGTTACTTTGCATTTGCACAGGATGAAGAGCAGCGCAGGAAGCAGAGAGAGACTCTGGATATGCTCAGAGATCAGGTGAGCGACCGCTCATCAGACAGCCACAATAAACATCTTGAACTTGTTTGAAATTTTCTTGCTACCCTCGATAATTATCAGTCCACAGTCTCACCAATAAGGACATTGTATGTTTTGTTCCTCAACACAGAACTGGCAGGCACTGACAGACATTTTCACAATCTTTGTTACTCCTTTGTTGTTTTCAGGTTTGCTCAGAACATAACTGGAATCGTCATACATTAAGTCCATATGCACATATTGTAAATAATGAATACGTCGCCTTCAGCCATGTTTGTTCAGTCTGTGCTCTCTCATTTGGTTTCCATTCCTTAGACCATGGACCAGCGCACCAAGAGGGAACAGCTGAAGGACAAGAGGAAGGCCATCTTACAGGCCCGACTGGCCAAAGTGAAGCAGAGGAAGATGAAGAAAGCAAAGCTGGATGGCACTGAGGATGAGCTGAGAGAAGAGGAGAAAGAGGGTCAGATTTCATCCTAATCTTACATCAAATGACCTTCATCTGATATAAGTAAAACCAGAGCTGAAGTGCATAGAAATTTTTTATTTGCAGTAAAATTTTGCTGTGCATTGTTTGTTCCAGGAGAAGAAGAGGAAGATGAATTGATAGGCCCCTCTCCTCCACCAGAAGATCACCCAGAGGTCAGCATATTGAAGAAAGTGGAGGTGGAGATCCAGGAAAGGAGGGACACTAAACCAGGAGTTCCCCATGTCAGAGAATGGGACAAAGGAAAAGGTAAGTAATAAAACCTGTTCAGGGTAACTGACAGGTAAGGGGCCTCCATGAATTCCATTGTGTTGTTGAGCGAAATCCCACATAAGCTCCTTTGAATTAAGAGCTGGGCGATTTGAAAAACAGTTGAATACCTTGATTTTGTGGACATGTTTTTTTTGCCAGGTGAAAAGGGTCAGATTAGGAACCCTGCTAGTCTACACAGTCAATATATGTTACAAATGACAATGCATTGGGAGACAAGACAATGGTTGTCTTTCCTTGGACTTTAAGACACCAGAGAAGCTGCATTTTTGAAGATTCTCTGACCCAGTTGACTGTAATTTGTCCCTTGTTGTTGTTGCATATATTTAGGTCCATTTTCAATTCCTCCAACACGTGAACTTTAAGATAAAAATGTTGACAAGCCATTAAGAAATCCCGCTGATGTGTGTCATCACAAAGAGACAATAAATTTTACTCAACTTATAAGTCAGTGGTCATGAAATCATAGCTGATGTATGTTGTGTTTTGTGTATTTGAAGATAGAAGTTAATCTTTCATCTCCTCCTGTTTTTTTCAAACAGAGTTCATGTTCAGTGAATGGAAAACACGACTTCGTGATGAGAGAGATTCAGAATTTGCTCCTCCCTCTGCGTACTTCAATGAGAAGACCAAGCAAAAACCAGAGAGGAATAAAAATCATGAAAAGCAATCAAAAATGTCCTTCAAGTGGAGCGAGGAGCCAAAAGAAACCTCTGAGAAGAAGGATGAGCAACAGTCTACAGCTGCTCCCTTACCCCCTCAGCCTCCACAAACCCCCCCGACTGCTCCACAACCACAGACCTCTTCAGGTCCAGATCAGCAAACCGACTCAGCTCCAGTGTCTGCTCCTCCTTTTACCACACAGTTTCCCCCTCCTATGTTTTATCCCCCTTTCCCACCTCAGTTCTCTGGACCACCTCCCATGTTTCCCCCATTTCCTCCACAGTATCCAAACCAGTACCTACCTCATTATCCCCCCCAGTATCAGGCACAAAGCTATTCTCAGCCTCAGCCCCAGGGGCCTCCTGTGCCTGCCCAGCAGCCTACAGATGTCAGTCAACCCCATCAGTCTACACAGAGTATAGACGACATGTTATCTTTCTACAGAAACTCCTCCTGATCCCTGAAACATTTAGGTTACTGTCAAGTTGGTTTTCTAAATGTGAGTTTAAAACTCACTGAGGACGACACAGAAACAACAACACAGTGTCTCAGCTTTTTAGAATTATAGCTTCATAATGAATAAGAAGTTTGACACAATTGTGACATTTTTACTTCATTGTGCAAAAAGCAGATATGTTCAGACACTTGAGCGTTCAGTGCACTTAGTTTGAAATGTGGAAAAAAGTAGTCTGAAAACTGTTGTAATTTTCAAAGTATCCTCCAGAGGGTAGTATACACCTGCATGAAGATGTAACCTCTGCAAGTGACAAATCTACAGAACAAATAAAGGAAATTATTTTTAAGATTGTCATGTTAATTCATATTTCTCTAACTCACTCAAAGCCTTGAAATATCGTCTCATACAACAATAGTTTTACATCTTGCAAAGACTCAGACCATTGACTATCAAAGTTGAGATTAGCAGAATGTTTTGACTTCATTGCCTAAAACCATTTTTGATCATTAGAAATCATAAGTGTTTTGGCTCTTTTATTGTGGGATTTTTTTTTATGCAGTCAGCACTGCAAATATTTGAGTGGCCACAGAGTGGCGTCCAAATACATATTATTGCATCATTAGCTGAAAACTTCAACCTTATCTTTTCTATTGTGAAGGAGCACACATTTGATTATGTGAGGTAATTTAGAAAACAGCATGTCAGATTTTTATCTACAATCAAGTATTTCACTTTTTCACTCTGAATCCTGGTAACAGATTAAAGTACAGTCAGTACAAACTAAGTCTTTTGGAATTAATTTGTAATGTAAAGTTATTTGTGATAAAGATGCTTCGTACATCTTCAGCAGATTAATTAAGTCAATGAAAGCTGATCACTTTCACTTGACCATCCATCACTCATAGTTTCAGCAGGAAGTGGTCTGATTCTGTCTGACTTTGTCCCCCTCAGGAAAAAAAACAGGAATTTTAGTATTTTACTGACTCTAAAAGAAAAAAGAAAAGGCGATGGAAAAAGCCCTGAATTTAGATCAAGTTAAATCTCTGTTTATTACTCTTGTGCTCCCTTGCTGTTGACTTTCTTTATGGACATTTTTTATTCAGTTTGAACGTTTTCTTTGACACCACTAAATCTTTGTATTGTACGTTGTTGTATCTTAGGTGAACATCTGCTTCACAAACTATCTGCCCCTTTGCCTTATCTGTGCAGTATCTGAGACCAATAAGCATGATAGCATGCTCAAATGCTGAAATAAAATGTTAAGGTCTTTTACCTGGGCTTAACACAGGTTGCTATGATGAGCATGTAGCACCATGCAGCATTTATCCTGTGACTACATTGTGGCATTGTCAGCTTGACTTTGGGCAAAAGAATAAATGCGTAGTCCCATCAACCAATTTAACTTCAAATAAATTAACTGTAGTGTACTTATTTTCAGATAAATTTAATTCAATGGTGTTGATTTTGGCTTTAGACATACTGTAAACGACTGAATCCAAAGTGTCATCACTGAATGATAGAGCTAAGATATGATGGAGCGTTGTCAATATGATGTATGCTAAAATTAAGCAGGTTTGCACACTTTTGAGGAAGCATTCAGCCCAATTTTGAAGTTGATTGTCAATATGATAGGGTTTTTTTAATTGTATGAAAGAATTAACTCTATTTTTACCCTGTTTCAAGAGTACAAAAGTACAAAAAAGTAAAGAATCCTCTGTAGAGTGAAAATGAGAGACCTCATCTTACGTAGTTGTTCAAACCTGCACTTTTATGAGTCTCCCTTTAAAGAGCAGGAAAGTGTTTCATTCACGGTTTGCCCTGCTCTCTTTAACTGTCTGCAGTGGAAAATGATCCCTGCTTTCAGCTGTGGCAGTGAAAAATAGCAACCTGCTGTTGTAATAAAAGATGATAAAAGACTAAATGTGTGCAAAATGAGAAAGACTAGATGCTTATGTAGTTCAATTTGTATTATTCTTTTTTTTTTTTTTGCACAAAATAATTTTCTTTGCCAGCAATCAAAGTATACAGGTACAGACCCGTGACACTTTTATGGATCGGCACATTGTTGACATTGTTTTCAGTAACACCATACAATGATATTAAAAAAGTAGTAAAAACTGAGGCTTTTGACCACAACTTGCTCTTTTTTAAACTATGCTTTTGCAGGAAGCAGGGAAGTCCAGGAGTCTCTTTCTCTTTTAGTAATGTACACTCTTATCTTTTACAGAATCAGCACATAGTTTACTGCAAGCATTACTCCTAACTATGAGAGGTTTTTAATTCTTGTGGAAGTTATGATCTTGAGTTTTAAAGACCCAAGTGGGGGCAGAACTCACAAAGTAAGAGAGGGAATCAAACTAATAAATTATCAATCCCAAGGCACATGCTACCACTACGACTTCGAGGGACATAGTGAATCCTCGAGATTGAAAAGCATTTCTCATCCAAACAGCTGCACAAATTACGCTGCAACAAAGAGACAAAAACAGCTCAAGGAAAAAAGATGTTGAGCCTGTGGCATTATTCCTTAAATTACTGACATTAGTGTCGAAAACAAGTGAAGGGAACAGAGCGAATATTATTGGGTCCATTAAGGATAATAGGCCATTAAGACTCCATCAGTAAAATCAGCCATATTAAGCCAACAAACAAATTTAGAAAACTACAACAAGATAGTGAGAGCTTCATAGAAAATAAAAGAACAAATAAGTCTAAAAAAAGACCAATTTTCTCTCTGAGTTTCCAGAAGTGCATTAAACAACCTGTTTTTGTTTTTTTTTACCTTCAAAGAAGATTTTGATATTCTTATACACCTCTTTTCTGTGCTTTTCAGACTCTTAAGACCTTTGGTATGACAGGCTTGTGACCTGATTGTGACCTGTGGTACATTTATTATTTGGACTGTGTGGCATTATGCTGCTATTAGCTTTAAAATGTTGAAATATTGAAGCCCTTCTTTTTCTCCGTAAAATTATACAATGATGTTTGCCTACACCCTACACTCCTTCAAAAGTAAGCGCCCAAGTCGGACCACCCCAGCCGTTATAATGGCACAGTACTTGTACACGGGCTGTTAATTTTTTTCTGTTGATTAAAGATTTTGATAGCCTCATTGTAATAAAATGGTATGAATGTGTATGTGTACATGAATGTGTTTTGTAATGGAAAAAAGGTACCATGATCAAATTTCTACAATAAGCAGTCAGGTGTAATTGGCAGACATGTAATCCTTGTCTTCAGCAAAGATTTTTACACCTTAAATCATTTCACTGTCATGAAGATTTCTGATAACAATGATACACTGGTACCAGAGAATAATGAAAGAAATCTGCCAGATACACACTAAAGTAAGTTTCAGATAAGTTCTCTGAAGGGAGTCATAAAACAATGGGGGGGGGGGGGGGGGGGGGGGGGGGGGTCCTGAGGTCCTGTAAGACTTACAGGTAGACAGGTGGTGAGAATGAAACACTCATTAGAGCTTATTAAATTTTATTTCTGATGTGTAAGCAGGTTTATCCATCTAAATTAATTTCACCTCCTATTTTGAACCACCTGAGATCCAGCTGGTTGTTTTCAAGTTCTCCCAGAGTGAAATGACTCCCAAACTCAAAGGCAAGTTGTTCTTCTGTGTGCTTGACTCAGCTGAGCAGCACTGCAGGAGTTAAAGTTGTTGTCAAGATCCTCATAGAAATAAACAAAATGATAAACAGTGGGGGAGCTAAAATGTAACAAATCCAAAGAGAACAGTTTGCCAATACAAGAGTGACATCTATATATGGTTCTGCAATAGAAAGTTTTTTTTTGCAAAACTCATCTCTAAGTCCCTTTAAAAATCTGTCCCTGACGTATCACTCTCAAACAAGCGTTTTGACACAATCGGCATCAAATATTGAGGGAAAAATTCCTTTCAGCTACAAAATCATGCTTTGAATATCAAATAATAGGAAAAAATAAGTTTGACCCTTGTCTTTGCAATCAAAGGGGCCTCCATACAGCAGACAAATCAAACGTACCATCACCTCGACATCCCCCGCTGCTCCACAGAAGCTCTGTTCTGCTGCTGCAGGCTTCTTTAATGGTCCATCGGTGAATAGGGTCTTCCACTGGCGTGTATCGCCACCTCCACACTGTAACATGATGGTCTTTGAACAGAGGCCCTCTGTCAGCATCACCCCACAGTGAGCTGTAATGAGTTTGTGTGTGTGCGTAATGAGAGTTAATGCTGCCACAGCTATTGAGCTTCTCCTGCCACCAGGCCATGATGCTGCTCCTGCTGCGTTGTGTCAAACAGCCACATGGAAAACAGACTGGTGCCACTGAGCTTAATGGCAGGCCTACTGCAATGCCCCTCTCCCCAACACACACACAGCAGATGGATCTAGAAAGAGGGACAAAGGCCCCACTGAGTCTTTAATGATGGCGTTTGGCTATGGTTTGGCTCACAACATGGGGCGGCTGAGTTTATGTTGTAAGTAACACTTTTAATCTCTGTTGACCACATGGTGTTAACATCGTGGTGTTACTGGACCGAAGGATTCATTCTGGTTCCAACTCCAAATCACTGTTGTAGCTCGTGGAGCCACTTTTGTAACATCTAGTTTGTTATGTTGACTATTTCCAAATTTAAAGGGTCAGACTCAGAGGGCACCACCAGGAGTATTTGGTCCAGTGAAGGATTGATGCAAGGGGCTCGGCCACTTCACTACTGCATATATTCAGATGTTGGTGATGCACATTGATTCTTAAATGTGTAAAAAAAAATACAATTACTATGAAATATACTAAATATATATATAAAAAATAAGTTAAATTAAATTCATCAATACTATGAAAAATACAAAAAGAAAATACTGTTCTTGACATAGGTAGAGCTTTTATAGGGTCATGGGTGAGTTGACTGGCTACTCAAGCATGGTAACCTCTTGGTTATCAAATCATTTTGTAGTTTTGGCACTGTGGGCAGGTAGAATAGGAACAGGACATTAGTGTCTTTTCATTAAAAATACTGATTATGAATGCAGGCTTAAAGCAGCAAAAATGCAAATGTTCATATGATTTCACCTAATTTTTGACCTGCACTCTAAAGCCCTTCTGAATTGTTTGTCCCAGTCAATCAAGCTTCCTTGCATCACACCTTTTAAGTCATTTTTACTGCAGAGAGATTCTGTAAAATATTAACCACTATTTTTCTCTGATCTCTAACAATTCAACTTTAGGTACACAGACTAAATGTTGGTATTTGATGGTTTGATGATGTGGCTTATTGAGTTTAGGATTGAAGACTTGTGCTTTAAGTTATGTCTACATACCAGCTGCTTTATATTCCAATAATTAACTTGATTTGATGACTGTCGGGAAATTTCTGGTCAAATGGTTTGTTCAGTTGGCATTGACAGCCTCGCCAGACATTTGCAGTTACTTGTCATTTGTGTTCTCCATCCCATCTTAGTAAAAAGTTGCATAAGTAACTGAAAATTGCTCCTCAGTAACAGTGTGTTACTTTGCAAAGATTTCAATCCGTTGTGCCAGTGACTAGCTTTCAGTTTCCTCATGTAATGCAGGGTTTTGTTCACATGGGAGAGGCCTTGGGCTGGATTCATTAGTCAAGACGCTGGTTACCTTAAAGAGGTTAACTGATGTGTTTAAGATGCTGGAGCATTTCTAACATCTGAAGTGTTTGCGTGTGTGTTCAGCTGAACTGTGAGCTGAGAGGGCAGTTTGTCTCCCGGACTGTGTGTGTGTTTTCTGACAGACCCCCCTTTACCACCTCACCGTGCTGGATAAAGATATTAGCTGACCACTGTTGACACTGCATGCACACTCGTAATGGCCTCATAAATTCTCTGTGTGTGAAAGGGAAAAAGGAGTGAAAAGCAAGGAAAGGGACTGTGGACTCATTGGCAGTCTACTCCCACTCCCTGCCTGTTCCATGCCGCCCACCATGCTCCATACCTGCCGCTAACACACTGACTGCTTCATATCATTGTTATATTCATTGTATTTTGGAAAGTTATTTGATTTAAAAAAAGACAAACACAAACTGACTGAAACCTGTGATGACACTATTGTTTACATCTTTACAATAACTCTGTAACTTTGAGGGAAGAATCAGTTGTATTCTTCATGTGATATAATCATTTGCAAACTTATTCTACAAAAGTCCTAAGCAGAGTTACAAATAGACAATACATCTATACAAATAGATCCACTGTATGTTTAACAATTTTTTAGAGTACAAAGGGCTGATTTAGTTTTGGATGGGAAAATGACTTTGTTTGAACTTGGTTGAAAGTTTGATTTAAGATAGCAAAACAATGTGTCACCACACTTCATAAAGTAAATGAACTAGACTTAAATTGTTTTTTTAAAGCACCAGGCCTGATAAAGTCTGATAACCAGAGATAAAGTTGTATGTTGGCTCAACAATCTATTCGTCCCACGTAAACATGAAATGATGTGCAGGCTCAGTCACCTCTGCCACTCCAGGATCACATGGGTAGTATTGATTGGTAGATCCAGGGGCTGTTAAGGGGCTCCTTGCATCTCACTGTGTCCTTTAGTGTGGGACTAATGTTGCCTCTTAAATCAGATCTTATCTACCTTTGAGCTTCCATTGTTATTAATTACAATTTAATAGCATTCTGACAAAAAAAGAAGCATAAAACAGGAATACTTAAGTCCCTGTGAGGACTCTCTAAAGACGCGTTTCCATCAGTGTTAAAAAGATCTGCTCTCTTTTATTTGCTTCAGAACAAACGCACACCTTATTAGAAGTAACGTCCTCATGACAGTGTGTGCAAGTGCTCATGGGAAATGGAGTATCCCAGAAAAACACTAGCTTTTCTAGATAGTCCTCACAGCCCCTTTAAACTATGGTACATTCACCCTCAAGCTTGGGGCTGTATGAGATGTAACTTAATAAAGAGTACACACGGTGATCAATTTTGTTCTGAGTTATGAATGAAGAAATGTAATACCCATCATCATATTTCGTGTCTTCTTTTTATTCTAATACATATTCTCATAAGGTTTGAATAAACTAAGACCACTTCTTCCTCTTTTTTAAATGTTCACTGAGAAGCACTCAGCAGCTCTGTCCGGCTCATCACTGGATTATGGTGTTGCGTAACCAGCCATCACCAGTTTTAGATTACTAATATCTGGACATGTTTTCCTATAAACTCAGCAGGGGTTGTCTTGCTTGAGCCATATCCTTGGCGGTCTTCCTTGTTTGCTTTGGTGACTGATTTCAGTGGACCAAATGCGGCTGTAGACTGGTGGAAGATAATTCAGTGACTGACTGATTGCTGACCAGTAGTCCTAGTATCACCAGCATCTAATTACAGGCCAAGTTCAGATACTTGTTTCCAGCTTTGGAGAAGAATATTTGATCTTTTTCTGATCCTCTGAGACAAATATAGTTGGCTTCCAGTATTTGGCTGCTCTCTGTGGCAGCCAGAAGTTTAAGATGGAAGCACATCAGGTGTGGCCCCAATTTCTTGGCCGGTTATGTCATATAAATGATGTCAGGCATTTATAAACGTCATCAGGCTTTTGTAAAGCTTTTATGGATTCAATGAGTGTCTGTTGGCATTTATTTATCTTTATCTTTATCATTTTTTAAAATGTTTTTATCATCAGAATTTGATGACTTGTGAAATTGTTGGCTTTTGTACACCTGCAGTGACAATAAACATTGGCTCCAGGTTCTACCATGCTACTGGAATATTATTTACAACAGGTGTTTATTAGTATTATTATTGTTGTTATGGTTATTTTAATTATTCTATGAGGTCTTTGTAAGAAGACAGACATTTGATAAGTAACACTTGGCTTCTGTTGTTAACTCCCATTCCAGTCTTTTGTTGCTCGCCTCAGAACATTTCCTATTGTGCATTTGACAGAGTTCTCACAGAAGAACAAAAACAACTCTCCAGCTGTGTTTTCTGCCTTTCTTCCTGATGTAAAGAGAAACTAAAATTAGATAAACATAACACAAGAGTTTGTTCCTGCTGCGGCCTGTTGGTCCAAAAACTGCACAGCTCACACGAGTCAGTGTTGAGGAGGAAAACACAAGTAAACACTTGTTTCAATTGACACAGAAAACTCATCTGTTTACTGTTTGTTTATGTGACTGATAAAATTAGGAGGAGTGTAGACAGAGTTTTACACTAATTAGAGTGCTAAAAAAGGCTAATTTTTAAGCCTAATTTCAAACCTCAATGAAAACAAACAATGTCTTAATAACTTCTTGTGTTAAGGGCACTGGATTCTGCCTTCTTACTTCCCATAACAATTACTGCAGGAACCGTGTAAGTATGAATGAAACTAAGGTCAAGACTCCTTGTCAACTTGAGATGCGTCAGTGACAAACTTTATATAAACTGTACAGTGACGATGATGTCAAGAAACGGGGACAATGAGGCCCAGGTTGAAAATAACCAGAGTTATCCTTTAAGTTTAGTGGCTACGCCCTCTGTGCTCTAGTTTTGCTGAAAGACTTAAAAACAGTCACAGGAAGGAGTAGATCAAGATGGAGTTCCTTTTTAAGCCCCAGTCTTATTGTTTTACCTCAGAGCAGGAGAGAGGAGGAGACGTGTTCTTTCCTCGCTTGACGCAAACCGGAGACACACAGCCAGGGATGGACCTCAGGATTCGGCTGCTCAGGGCTTGAAGTGTTTTTTCAAACAACTTTATCGTTGTTTTTCAGTGTGGCTGTTCACATCTATTTATTTTTTAACTCAAAAAGTCACATGCCTTTCTGAGATGAGCAGCAGAGCAGAGTATGAGGGTTGTGCTGATGAAAAAATTTGCAAAATCTTCTCTGCCAATGCCAAAAAGCTCATTCTGCTGTTATTTAGGGCTTCTGTAGATAAAAGGGAAATAAACAAGCCTTCTAAGGAAATGAAATCTATTGCCAAGACGCATTGATACAACAAAGAATAACCCACCTATAATAATTTTCCTTATGTTTTGTGTTTAGTTTATGTTTATAATATACAGTATGGACACACACTTTGTTTCTTATTTCAGTGACCATACAGTCAGGTAAAGATGGTTACAAGAGTAAACAAACTTTAGTCTTAACACCAGATTTCTAAACAAAATCAACATAACTTTTCCACATGCAACCACCATGCTGAGATTTCATAATTTTTTTCTGTTGCTCATGCTCTTAGAGGTTCTGTCATTATTCTCTCATCTTGCTGTTTCGTCCTTTCTTCACACTTATTGACTTCATATGAATACACAGTTATTGCACCAACATGAGCTGCAGACATATCGTGTTTTCCAATGGGCCAAACTCCGCTGGTGACAAAGTCATCATTGTTTGAAGTGTTGTTTTTTCTCTTTTTCCTGTGCTGTGTCAAGATGTACACTCAGTTTTAAGCAGCTGATTGTATCATACAATAAGAGGTTCATTACAGGTGACACATTTAAAGTTGAGGGGCAGTTATTCTGGCAAAAAGTACTTGTACAACTGGTCATGTATCTGGGTATTGATTGTTTCTTTTATTTAATCAAACTGTAATGCACAGTTGTACATAGGTAGACCATTTGTCTTTGTGTTTGAAATCTCATCAATACAACCCCTCTGCACTGCACTGTAACTGTGCACTATCCAATTCATGGAAATGGAATTGAATTGACAATGGTTTTCTTTGGACTCATCAGCAGTAGACCAGCCTGTGATAACAGGACTAACACTGCTTCACCAGATGACGTTCAACCATTCAAAAACGAGAACAATCCCCCTTACTTCATCAGCAGTGAGTCATGTAAACGCCACTAAATGGTTAATGCGAGCATGATGTCCATGTGCTGCTGAGGATGTGAAGTTGGGTTGAGCAGGAAACAGAGAGGGCAGTTTCCTTTTATGTAGAGAAAAAAAAGAGAGAAAAACATGTTGTGTGTACCAATCAGATTGTTGGTCAGAGTTAAAGGAAACAAGTCTAGTTTATCAATATAAGATATATTTTACAGAGATTTATAGGTTCTAGTATATAGTGAACAAAATAACTATACACTAAGTAGTGAAATTTTGCAGTGGCACTGATATGTCTCTAGTTAAACTGGAAAATCGTTTGGACTTATAGCGTTAGTAACTCATTGACAAGTTATGAAGAGCCTTCACTTTTTGCGTTTGTAAAAAAGTTAGTGAATCCTGGTTATGTCCTGTTAGTGCTCATCTACCAAGCAGAGCAAACACAACTCACTCTTCATTTTATTGATAGACTCAAGTTTGAACAGATCACTGCTGTATAACTGCTACATGTGGGTTGGAATGAATTTTGTCACAAACAGCTTAGTCCCTGTTTTAGCTTTCAGCTTGTGTTTTAGCCTCTATCTTGTGCTCTATCACTCTCCTGGTTAGCTTTCTTCTGCTCTTCTGCCCCTTTTCTGTCAGAGAGTCCAGCTTCAGTGTCCACTATTTCTATGTGATCAGAGAAATGGCTTTCAGCAGGGAAAAAAAAACAGATCTCTCTTCTTGCTGCTAAACTTTGTCAGCCATCGTAGTGTTGTCACAGATACTTTGCCTTGCCATTAAACAATCTGGTAAGATTGGGAAGCCAGGAATTAGCGTGTAGAAATAACCCATTTTAGTGCTGATAATCTTGTTTTAAATTGGAGATTATGTCCAGGCATTTATCCAGGGATTAGACCTTTTCATAATCACTTAGAAACTTCTCATAGTCCCTTTGAAATAAAATAAATAAATGACCCCCCCAGAAAAAAAGAGGAAAAAAATCTAAAAGAATTCCCTATTCGCTTTTGTCGTCACTACTTGGGAAATAACCCTTGTTGGAGTTACTAAAGGTTCATTGCCACTCCTTTAAAAATCAGTGCTGTCATACGACCTTTCACCATCCTTTCATTGTGATAATGCTGAGGACTTCTTGCGCTCTCAACGGTTTTTTTCTTTTTTACCAAATGATGCTCAAACCATAAATATTGAATTGTGAAAACATCATAATGACAATCAAGTGGTAAGTTTTTTACGTTTAGCTGTTGAGGAGTAAGCCTTCAAAAAACCACAGGTGACATGTTAAGCCCTCACGTGGACCTGTGGCTGTCGCTGGGGTCCTGGGCTGTGCTTTCATGCAGCTCGCGCTTCTCTGCCCATCAGGTTTCCAGTCGCGTCCTGCGCGCGCTCCTGGACGCACAAACGATCAGCTGAACAACGTCCCCGCTCAGAGGAAGAGAGACCGAGCTGTGTCCACTCAGACTCAATCACTTAAGGCTCTGTTTGGACAGTTTAATCGAGTTTTGTCACCTTTTTTTTCTTTTTTTACACATTTATTTCCATCTGTTTGTCGACGCTGCGACAGTGGACAAGATGTTTGAGGAGGTTTCCTCGCAAAAATGAACACAGGTAAGCTCGTTACTGTTAAATGAGATGGGGAGCTATAAACAGCTGGTCGCTTTTCAGTGTAATTTTTTTTCCCATGGTGACAGAAGAGCAAGAAAGTAAAAATTGATCGCCAGTTTTTGTGACGTGTTATCAAAGCCAATTTGACTTTTTCTTGCATTCTTATGGATGATACTTAAGCGGAAGAAAAAGGTTTTCAGGCAAAGGAAAGTGTGCTTAAGCTCGAGCTTTTTCTCCTCAGAGCAGAAAACAGTGTAATACTTTTAATTTGTTCACTGAACACTTGCTCTGATTGAATATAGTGGTTATAATTTATGTAGCACTGATGGAGCTCCTTTTGGTGAATCTGAAGCTCATCTATTTTCAAACAATGAAAATTGTATTTTGTGATTGATTAATCTTTTCCAGTTAAGGGAGATTAATAGTATCTCATAGTACTCTCCTGTGTGTATTGTTATTTTTTACCAAAGCAGCAGAAGCATATGGTCCTTGTTTGAATTACATGCAATTTGCTGCATTATAAGTGTGATTTTTAAAGCAGTACAGGCAGATTAAAAGGGATTTGCTCACTTCAATTGCAGGAAGTGAATCAGGGAAATCCCTTAGATTTTTTTTGTATTCTTTCTCAACGGATGTAAAAGGAACCAGAAGCCATATAAAGTCACTTGCTATGTTCCATTACAACATTTTTCAGGTCCATTTTGCTCTATTTGTACAAAAAGATGTTCTATGAACTTGAGGAATTACTTTTTAATCCAGCACTGTTCACTTCAAGGGAAGAAAATCGCCAAACCTTGACCATATCTAGAATCTTCTAGCAGCTTTAGGTCACAGGGACACAATACAAGTGACCTGTAAGCTATTTTAAAGCACATAATCTTACAGTTTCCTTTTCCTGTTGTTCTCCCAGACTGCACCAAGCCTACCGTTGCTCCAAAGCCAAGGTTTGTTTGTCACACCGGCCTGAGTTGGCCCTCCCCTTCCATGTCTGCAGCCAGGGGTCCAAAACCCTCCATAGCCCCGAAACCCAAAGTCACACCGGAGCTCAATGGTAACCAGGAAAAAAGTGTCAATGGCAGTTTACTTGATACACATGATGAAGCCGGTGAGGAGCAGGAGACAGAGGTTGCTTCAAATCATGCTGGTACAAACATATTACTGGCAGAGAAACAGTTCAGTGCCCACATCGTGCATTCACAGGCAGATTTAAAGAACGGATCATCAGGAGCAGAGGATGATACAACAGAGGGGAAAAGGGAAGAGGAAGATGATGTGTTTCAGAAAATGGACGAGGACTGGAGGTTGACCAACAGTGCTGTGACAGAGGAGGTCGACTCCCTGGAAACACTTTGGATGAGTGATACAGGACTCACAGCCGACTCTGAGGATGTGGTGGAGATGGCTGACACAGATTTGTCAGAGGACATGGATGCTGAAGGTTTAGATGCAGGTGAAGCTTTGGCTGACACAGATGGAGTTTCAATGGGAGACATTTCTGTTAATAGCATCGATGAGGACATAGGAAGCCGTCCTGCTGAAGATCAACATGTGGGCCGGGAAAAGGTCCAAAATAAGGAAGATAAAACAGACGAGTGTATCGCAGATTATTCTTCCAAATCCTTCACAGGTGAACTTCATCTATTGATCAACAGTTCAGATACAAAAAGTTTTCCAACACACGAAGAAAGACCAGATGATGATACAAGTGAGGCGCATGTTTCTGTTCAGGATGATTTAACTCATGAGCCATACTATGTTTCTTCAAATGATATAATAAACAGAGAGATGATACCCAAGAACAGCAAAGCTCATGGAAAATCAGAGAGGCAGCTTCTACCTGGAGGTAACAGTGCAGAATTAATGAATGAAAAATGTGAGCAAAGAGCAGAAAACAGACAAACAGATTGTATTTCCACTGAGGATTATGTTGAGCTCAGTAAAAACAGGTCTTGTGGCCCTAACACAAATGAAAACAAAGTAAAAACATGTCAGAGAAGAATGGCTCTTGAATGTAGAGAACCAATGGCTCAGGCAGCAGAGGTTTTGCTCAATAATTTTGACTATCAGCCAAGATTTAGGCTGGTATCCATCTCAGTACCGACAAACACTGAAAACCCCCTGACACCATCTCTCTCAGAGGGCCAGCTCCTTTCACCAAATGATTCAGATGTCTTTGGGGACGAGGAGGACCTGGATGGTCATATAGCACCATTTCTGGATGACACCTCTGACACAGATCAGGACATCAGCGATGATCATGTCTATGAGGAGCCAGGTCACAGCTCAGAGGGTGAAAATGTTTTTCCTTTTGATCAGAGGAGAATAGGGTCACGCTCCGGCTCACTTTCACACCGTATTAATAATAATATCTCTGAAGTGGGATTGCAGCTCCTTCATAAACCCTACATGTCTGGATTTGGTCAACCTGCAATGAGCAGCAGCCCAGTGTTGAGCTCTATTCTGCACAAGACCCACAACAAACCCCATTATTTGTCCCTGTACCCTCGCTCCCTCTCCATGGAGGACCAGGAAACAGCTTTGGGTGGCCACAGCTATAGAGAGGGATCCTCAAGACAAGGAGGTGCTATTTGTTCATCTGGAAGCTTCTCACGGTGTTCACCTCTGTCTTCCAGTGGCCTGTCCACTCCTACATCTGTAGTGGACATCCCTCCACCGTTTGAGCTGGCCTACATCACCAAGAAGCCCATCACAAAGAGTTCCCCATCTCTTTTTATCGAAGGAGACTCATCAGAGAAAAACAGGAAAAAGAAATCTTCCATTAAGCGCTTCCTGATGCTTAAATTTAGGCGGAAAACAGAGAGCAAGCCTGTTGTGGATGTCAGTCCTTCCACTTTTAAAGCCTCAGTGGAGTCCAGCCATCCTACACACAACAGACTGCTAGACCTTGATAGACGCAGCACAAGTGGCTCCCCACAGCTGGTCTCACGCTCTGCTGGCAAATCACATTTCTCATCAGAGCCGGCTTCCACCTTTTTGTTCCACAGGGACAACAAAAGAAAAGGGAACTCTGTGGCCTTCCTGAACCGCAGCGTCATTCGGGTGGAGTCCTTTGAGGACCGCTCTCGTGTGCCTTCAACGTCTCTTCCCCTGACCAAGCCTCGCTCCATCTCCTTTCCCAACACAGATACCTCAGACTACGAGAATGTTCCTGCCATCAGCTCAGATTATGAAAATCTGCAGGTCCCACAGTGGAGAAATGTCCGACAGGCCCCCTTTACAGACTTCTTTGATCGTCCCAGTCGAGTGCTGTCTGCTGCCAATGAGACTGATGGATATGTGGACATGAGCAGCCTGCCCGGATTTAAGAGTAAAACTCAGTCATCAGAACAGGAAGCAGAAAGGTATGTAAACTAGACCAAGGGTTCATCAGTATACTTTTTGGGGTTTGACGCCTCTGGATGAATTGCATCTAGATCTGCAACATTGCTGGGAGACTTTTTTAAATGGAGGTGCTGAGGGTCAGGGGTGGTGTTGGAGTGTGATGTCAGGACATATTCATCACTTTATAAAAAAACAACGAGGAGAGGACATGAAAACAGGATGCTTGGTCACCCTAAAATAAATCTGACTTAGAGCCCATTACCCTTAAACAACAGATATCTTTAATCTATTATGCAAAAGAACCTAAAACAGGAAAAGCCAAAAGCATCATGCACTCCAAACAGAACTTGTCTCTCGAAATATACAAACAAAAAGAATAAAAAATCTTCTCAAATCTTTTGTCAGGCAACATTTACATCAACTGTTGCTGTGTGAAAACTTAAGCATAATCATCAAAAGAGTGTGTTTTTAAGACCTGAAAAAGGAACGAAAGGCTGATCACCAACTTTAATCATCTACAATTTAGGTATCCACTGAGTTTCCCTGTCATTTTTACACTTCATGTCTCATCTCATAACAAAAACAACCTCACAGTCACGCAGATGACGTGTGAGGGGATTTGTGAGACAAAGGGAAAGACTAAACAACTTCAGGACGTTATTGTCTTCACATTGTTTGTATTTTTATGGGAAAGTGGCATAAAAATGCTGAAACTGAACCCAAAAGCATTTACTTCCTTTATCTTACAGCCTCCTCTTGAAGTCAATAGTACAATGAGGTTGTGTGAACTCTTAAATGACAAGAAATAAATCTGAAAGTCAAAAGAATAACCTCCAAATTCTTAGAAGAACTCTACCCGGGCCATAAATTCATGAAAAATAAATAAAGCTTCATTTGAAAACTGTTGTGTTACAGTGTGAACCAAAGTGATGGACTGACACTCACACACTCACATCCACAGAACAGTGCAGCTGAATTCTGCTTTCACAGTATGTCTGTGTAAGATGATGCTGCTGGACATAATATCAGTGATCTTTGACATCTTTTACATCAAGCACAAGTCTTTTTTATTACTGCTCGGACACTGTGAGAGTTTAACAATGCCACCGGGGAAGGGATTTATAACTATTTATTATGTGAATGCCCCATGATGCTGCCATCACAGCAGACGAGGAGGACACTGAGGTAACTCTGTGATGCTTCTGCAGCCTCCTGCCTTTGTGTTGTTCAGGTTTGTTGGGCAGTAGAGGATGAAGCACATGTGGTGATAAGGGTTTCCTTTTCAGATCTTAGTAAAAACAGACTGGATTTATTCATAAATAATTTTTAAGGAGCAAAAACATGCTCTCGTGTTGATGCTGAAGATGGACCCCCAGTCCTCCAGCTGTGGTGTTATTGGTTGGTATGACCATCCATGCTGTGGTAACATTAACCCATCCCCCTCCTACATTTCTGCTGGCTGTGCCCATATCACACAGGCCTCTCTGGATGATTAATAGTCAGAGCATTGTGAAGTCATTGCTCTTCTCTAAGCAGACCAGAACAACAGGCAAAGATACAATCTTGGTATCTCCTGTAGTCAGCAGTTGTTTACTGCAGCAACCTCCCCATCTGTGTGGTCATCATGTATAAAATAAAATATTCTACAAAGCCTTTGAATCAACTTTTGATGATACAGTGATTAGTTTTGCTTTGCAAAAGGAGCTTATTAGTCTGGTTTTAATATCTTGTACATTATGTACTTAAAAGCACAGCCATTATTTAGAGTACTTTGGGCTTGGGAGGATTATATATGAATTAATTGTCTCAAATATGCATTAAAATAAACAGTAGCATATATTTAAAGTAACTATGTTTGAAATGAGAGTACAATGCATCATAAAACAATTACTCCATCAACATTCATGCTGTGACAGTGAATTCACTCTTGTGGGATGAATAAAGTATCTTATCTTATCTCATCTTATCTTATCATATGTAGAATATTTCATAACAATTATAAATTAGAATTGAGGCTGATTTTGTTTTGAAAAATTTCCAGACATTTATTAATATGTCTTTACCTTTGGGTTCTCCCCTAAGAAAAAAAAACTAATTTTAGTGTTTTATTTTTTGGTCTAATGGGATTTTTTGGGACTTTGTGGAATTTTTCAAACCTCATATATACAAGGTATACACTAATCTAACTTGGTAAACCCCTTTACCATACTGGTACTGATTTAATGTTCTCCATTCTTCTTTGATATGAGGATGGGGTTAGAAGTAATGTTTTTGTAACTCCAGGCTTTTCTATCTTTGTGAAACAAAATGAATTAAAACCATCTAAATGAACTGCATTTATTTTTTCATGGGATTATGAATGTGTTAACGCGCAGTGAGTAGATCTTTAATACTAACAGAAACTGCCAATCAATTTCAAACTTCAGCAGCAGATAAGTGAGGAATTAAGCATGCACATATTGTGAGATGCCATCAGAGTTATTGGTGAAACAAGCGTGAAATACCTTCAAACTGCTGAGTTGCTGTGAACATTGGCTTCTATAAAAGTAAGCAGGAAGCGTCAAGCCTGAGTTAAAAGAAAAAAAACATTGCCACAGTGTCAACAGGCTGATGTGAAATGTGCCTGACTCCTTTCCACTGACTGAACTAATATGAAGTGTGTGATCACATTGTACTTGATAATGAGAATTAACCACCTTTGTGATGGGGTTTGATCAATTAAGGTCAAGTGTCAGAAACCAATATTGTTAGACAAGACAAAGTTTATGTGAACAGGTGAAAAGGAAAAAAAACCTGCATTGTTCACTCATTTTGACTTTCATTACCCCGTTGATGCAACATTTTTCCACGACTTGAACTCCATAGCTCTATAAAATCTGAATATCAATCTGCTAAGATATTGCTCCCAAGATAATTTTTTCCTAAATAAGGGTTGGTAAAACATTAAAGTCATTATTTAACAATTGAAAAAAAAGTTGGAAACATGTTCCGTGGTTCCTAACACAAAGGACACTGAAAAATTAATTGGCTTTGAGTAAGAACCTGGACTTTCTCCACCTGCTGAAAGAAGCAGTGTGATTATTCTCCACACTTCACGCTCCCAGCAAAAACAGCAGAATCTGTAATCAATCTAGTCGGACAGCACAGTCATTGTTGGAGATTGTAAGTTTTACAGCAGCCTGAAGGGACAATATTAACATTACTAGAGTTTGGAGATTGTTTGCATCCTTGCCCAATCATTGCCTCCCTCTTAAGGCAAAAAGAAATGGACTTTCTTATCTCCTTCTGTAATTTGTCTCCACAGATTTCCCCTCTAGCTTTTGTACAACATGTCAAGAGACGTGACAGAGGCAGTTTGCGTCCAAGTGATATAAAAGCCTAATATAGCTCTGCACATGCACTGTGACGTTCAAGTACCCTCTGATATCTCATCTGAAGTTTGATCCCTCCAGCAGTAATGGACCATGCAGCTCTAATGTGTGTGGCGCAGAGACCTGAACTGCTCACATATGTTGTTCATACCAAGCTAATTTGCATCTCAGTGGGGTTAGATCCACTGGTGCTTGGAGTGAAACATGGCAGCAACATTGGCAACGTTGGTCACACAGAGGACGATTGCACCGCAACTGTAACTCAAGAATGGGTTTTTATTTGCATAGTTTACACCCCCCCACTGAGCTGCAGTCATTAGCATATTCATTTGGGCTCTCTGCAGAAGAGAAACTCGTCACATAAAATACTGACACTCGTCCCTAGTCGGATACAGTCCTCACCACGGGCCTTTGAGGATTTGAAGTTTACTGGTTTCTCTATATCTGCAGTGCTTTATCCTTTTGTAGTTACTTCTTTCACTGAATATATTTAATGAAAGGATATTTCAACATAGAAAATCAAAAAGGGTCATTAAGATGGCTGGGTTGGTTTAATCAAATAGTTTGATTTATTCTCTCATGAATACATGCTCGAGTATAAACCATGACTCATAGTGTAAAATCATTTAGTCACTTTTGCTGTAAAACGAACCAAGAAAAATACAGTCTATAATACAGCCATCCAGAGAAGACCAAGCTCTGTATTCTAAAAACAAAAGCTGGATGAAGCCACAAGGTTTCGTGAAGAATGTAAAAAGCAAAGTATTGTGTCTTAAAAAAAACAATCAAAACAGAACAAAGTACTCTGAAGTACAGAAAACAAAACGGTTCTTGATTCTGAAGCTTAAAAATAAATGGCAGAGTTGTAAAATAACATGTAAAGCTAAAAACCATCAACCAGTTTACTTATCTTAGCATAAAGAGTGATTATAAAGGGAAGCATAAAAGGCTCTTTCACTGTTATTGTTTCCAGGCTGTGTCCATTTTTTTGTTCTTTCTAAGGGATTTAGTGTCGTTTTGACAAAGCCAGGCAAACTTTCTTCTTGCTGTTGCTCCATGCAGACTGCTTAACAGTGAGAAATATGCTGGTGTTTTTTTCTGACCAATTAGTCTCTGAAGATGGCTAAAATGTATTCCCCCAAAGTTTTGAGATGTAAAGTTTTTAAATGAAACAATTACAGGGGGTAAAGTGTGGTTTTATTTCTCAAGTAGTGTCATTAAAAGATTCAGGGCAATTCTCAGGGCAAATCTCAGTCAAAAGGAGAAAGACTGATAACTGGGGCTGAGTATTTTGTGATATTTTGATCAGGGCCCTCAGGTGGCCGTGCATTTGAATCAGACGTGACTCTCCAGTGGAAATCATTGCATGGGCTGAAAACAACATTCAAAAACCCTTAACTGTGAACAAAGTTTGTTATTGTATCCACAAATTATACCATGCAAAGATGAAACAACACCTGACTAAACATGATCTAGAAATCCTCATAACTTCCCTGGGCCTCACCACATTCAAGAAGAATGACCCAGCTTTTTATTAGCACTCGGTTCAAATGCCAGCATCTTGGATGATTTCAAGATGCATGAATGTCCATGGCACAACTAATTTAAACATCAGGGAAGGCTCCATAAATGCAGTTTTTCAACAATTGTAGTCACCTAGTCAAGGCCTTTTCCATGAAGATGCTCAACCAAATGGTTGATGTGCAATTACGACATAGAAACCATTGCATGTAGGAGAAAATGACTTAAAAAAGATGTCCACTGCAGTGGCTACTATGCACCAGAGGGTTTAAATGAGTATATATATTTAATAAATGAGCCTAGGTGATTACAGCGCCCCATTATTTGTTTTTGTGTCTGTGCCTGCTGATAACCTTTTGAGTACATTGTTGCTCCTCTTTCTCTGCAGCGCCTATACAGAAGCCTACAACGTATGCTTAGTGGCTGTTCCTCCACAGTCTGTGTCAATGGGTGATGTCCATGAAGAAACAGCGGGTGAGGAAGACCAGGGACGCACCTCTGAGGAGGAAGAGGGAGGTGCAGACAGCACTTACGACAAACAGGTTAGTTCTCTTAGTTGTGAGGTGCAAAAGGGATTTCTTAATATTTCTTGGGACAAAAGTTTTGGGTTACACAGCAAAATCAAACACAGTTAGCAGTTTTTTAAACCCCTGAGCAACACTGACACTGACCTCACAACTCAGATGTTAAATGAGGGTTAATGGATGCGCCACCACTCAAGGCTCTTCTCATTTATCAGAGCTGCATAGAGTGAAGAGGGCGGGTGGAGAAATTTGTTGAAATGGTTTCCCAGTGCTTTTCCTCTCTCTAACTGTGGGCTAATAATAAGTAAATAATATGATTGTTTACAGCCTGATGGGCGTTCCAGAGCCTTTTATATCGCAAAGGAGCTGGTGGATACGGAGAGATTGTGAGTTAAAAGAGAACAGAATTCATTTCGACAAACATCTAAGGTAACCAGGTTCCTCTCTTCTACCTGTTAAAATCTGCCACTCATTCTCTGTTTACAGACATGTGAAAGCCCTCAAGCTTCTGCAAGAGGTAAGCATCAGTCTGCTCTTGTCCTATTTTGCTGAATATTCCCGTGTTTCCTGATTCATAATGCAGTTGTAAAAGTTTCGCACTGCAGTCTACTTAAATACTGTGTGTACTCAATTAAGTAAGGTCTCCTGGTTGTTGTAATGCTTTGCACTTTGCTGCCTGTTACTCCCACTCCCTCTTCTGTTTTCTACTGTACACATTGCTTTATCCCCTCAATAAAGACTTGAAAAAGTCCAAAAAGTAGTCTATAAAAAGGATGACACTCATGATTAAAGAAAACATTTTGCTGCATTTGAACATTAATTGCGTCACCTTCACTCATGTTCCAGGATTTCTGGGAAGCAGTTGGGGCAGCAGTAGGAGAAGAAGGAGATCCCGTTTTGGATGAAGAGAGGCTTCGAGAGATTCTCAATGAGCTGCCTGATGTTTACACCCTTCACCGCAGAATCCTCAATGAGCTGGAGAATCGAATACGGCACTGGTGAGGCGCTAAAACTGTCTCGTACTGTAAATACAACATGTATTCGTTTGAGAAAGAATCAACCACCACACCAATCCCTCCTCTGAGCACGCATTAATGCAGCTGATGGACAGTTAAATGTAACCTGAGAACTGTTTTTCCACCACTCAGGGACGAGAGCCAGAGGATTGCAGATATCTTCTTGTCCAGAAAAGCGGAGTTCTTGGTTTTTACCACTTATATCGGCCACTATGACAGAAGTATGAGTCTGCTGGAGGACAGCTGTAGGACATCACCCGCCTTTGCAGCCATAGTTCACCAGTTTGAGGTTTGACCTGAAACGCCTTTTCAACTCTAGATGCAAAACTAATAATGCAGTATGTCAAAATCCTCAATCTAGACCTCAGTCAATGATCAATGCTGTTTTAAAATGATCAGTGAAGATTTGAAATGAACCTCAGGTTTCTCATTCCTATCACAATCCTCTGCTATCTCTGTTCATAATATCTTATGAGAAAGGTTCAGTGTGTGGCTGTTGTGCATGCAGTGACAAAGATTAAGTACATGGACTAGACTTTGATTTTCATAGGAAAATACTCCTTTGACAAGATGGCAAAGATGCATGTTATTTGATGTGAAAGTAAAGCAAGCAGATATTTAAATGAAAGCTGTACTTCATTTCAAAGCAACAAATGTACAGTGTTCTCCGTCATGACACCCAAAGGAAAAATATAGCCCTTGTGTTCAGATTTGGAAACAAACATGTTTGTTATGAGCTACTCAGAGCAACAATTAAATACCAACATCTCCTTAAAAACAGGGGAATCCTAAAATTTATGTTGGCTGCATGCCCCACTGCTTCTTTAACTCCACAACAGTACACTTTTATTGAGGTGTTATAATTAGCCTCAATTAAATAATAGACGCAAGGCGGCATTTTCTTATCCAGTCAGCCAAAGCAGCTATTAAGATGATAAATTTAAAGTATGAAACATATAAAACTGTATGCTTGACAATTCAACAGGGAGGTGGACACTGGACTTTTCAAATTTTCCATTCATTTTATGGATCACAGAGGAGAGGAGTTGGCAGAAAGTCTTTGCAGAGCTGGGCAGTTTTCTCCCTCTGATTTAAAATCAAACACCCTGTGTATTAACACCAGTGATGTGCACCCATTTATTTTACTAACTTCTAATCCTTCAGAGTTTCATAATCAGAATAATTAAAATAAACCTAATCAATGATTAAAAAAAATACCAGAGAGTCCAGATAAATGTAACTTTGAATGAGCAAGAAATAGATAACTAATGAAAGCCCCAACAAAAACTTGATGTTTACAAATTGTGTGACCTTTTGCAGTATTTTCACCTCTGCTGAGATCACCTTTTTTCTTAGAGTCTTGAATCTTGCCTGTATACACAGTAGAGATGTGTTTCTGAGTGTTTTATTTGTTTAATCCACATCAGCAGCAGAGTCCAGCCGGAGATAAAGTCTCACTGAAACATCAGCTTCTGCAGGTCATCGTGCGTGTGGCTCAGTACCGCATGCTCCTCACTGGTGAGTCCTGTGTTTTAGGTGACTTTCTGAGCAAAAAGATGTTTTTCTCATCATGGTTGTATTCATTTTCTACTTTCTGTTCTTACAGATTATCTGAACAACCTTTCCCCTGATTCCCAGGAATATGAAGACACCCAGGGTAATGAAACAAACAGCAGAGTTAAGAGAGGCTGCTCACCCTCAGGGGGGCTGTACCGGCCCATGTTTGTGGATCTGAATTTACTCAGAATTTATTTCCTCTCATTGAGCATGGAGAAATAGCTGTGAGAGAGCCAATTTAAGGCCTTTTGTTTGCAGTGGTAACCCACCAAGCAGTCATTTCAGCTCTCCTTATGTGACAACTGTAACGTGTAATTCATGGCAAGTCACCGCAAAACTCAAAACTCTCTCTTATCTTCCATGAGGGAGTCGTTCCAATCTAAGGTTGTGGACCAGGCTAGCTTCCTGACTCATGAGTTTTATGTTCTCATGACCTTCTCTAAAATTAAACAAAGAAACATCCCAACATTACGAATACTTTTCTAAATGTGCTCATACAGTGTCCTCCCTTTTTCCCCAGCTGCTGTGGTGGTGGTGTCTGATATAGCAGATCAAGCAAATGACAGCTTAAAGCACGGGGTAAGTGTCATGCGTTTCTCTTGACACAAAAAACAAACATTGGAATGAAATGAGTATTTTAAAAACACATACAATCTTGAGCAAGTTTAGTTGTTTTAGTGCTTAAAAACTTGTCTGAGTTTGCTATGAATTGATGAGAATGAGAACTGATACTGATCTCCAATGTTTCAAGAACTAAGGTTTGGGTTCTAAGCAGAGTATTTAAAGAGGTGCTAGTTTGAATGCTGTATCATTTTTAACTAATCAGATTTGACAAAGTGTCAATAGAAGAAAAAATGGGAGCAAATCTACCATAACAAGTTGTCACAGTTAAATTTCTGATGTTAAGGTAAAAATGAAAAAATCACACTCTTCACTTTCATGAGACCAAGCTGTGACGCTGGAAAGAAACAAAATAATAACAATAATAATTATTCATTATTATTAATAATAATTTAATAATAATTAAAACTACTCTGATTTGGGGAAAAGATATCTAATAAATTCTTGAAAAGTTGCTTTATATATTGGTTTCCAGAGGATGACCCTTTGACTTTTGTATCCACTGATTTTTCCTCTTGAGTGCCATTGGGCCTGTTGTTAAAAACATTTTTACCAACATTTGCTGTCTAACACTTCGATTAAACTCAAGGACTTATGAGAAAATTGTGTTCCAGTTTTGTAATTATTAGCATGATGAGCATAACTTTACAGTGTCTGGGCCTTGAAATTGGCTGTGGACTGTTATTGTTAGGATTTTACTGTTTGGGTAGTTTAAGTTGTGGTCAAATGATAAATGTAATATTATATATTTTTTCCCTCTTAAACTAATGGCCTAAGTCGCTTTTTTAGGAAATAATATTATTTTCCCTGTTGCTTTTATCCAGCTCTACAGGATGCTCCCCATCTCTGGTACAATAGTCAAATCCTAATTGAAGTGATAATGCTTCTTTACCTCAGTATCCTCATGGCTTAGATCGACAGTGTGCTCTATTTGGTTCAGTTTATTTTGTTTCCTGAAAAAATTGAAAATATGACTTAGGCCTTTAGTTCAAGAGGGCGATGTTAAGAGATTTATTGTATGTTGTAGTAACATTTCATGGCCCACCTGCCTGACTTAGGTTAACTTTATTTATACAAAGAGTGTAACAGTTTAAAACAGCACAGAAATGACTCATCCTGCACTTTCATAGTTTCTCTAACTTGGGCGTCTGATTTGCTGTCCTAGTGCTTTTGTTTGTTTTTTCTGCCTGTCTCTTAGGAGAACTTGTTGCGTCTAGTCAACATTGAGTACAGTGTTCTTGGCCAGCGGGACCTGGTGCAGCCTGGCAGGGTGGGTAAAACTCTGATAACGTTATTGTTTCTGTTTTAATGTGCACAGCCAGCCCTGTCTGCCCTGTACCACCCCTGTGCTGCCCTTTATAATCATTCAGCCAGGATTCCCCCAGTCAGACTGCTTATTTTTTTCTTATTTTTTAACATTAAAGATACCAGACTTTGTCCTGTTTTCCATAATTCAAGTGTTATCATCATCATCATCTTCATGTCAGTTTAATTTGACCTTTTTATGTGCTTTTTTATATCAGGTGTTTGTGAAAGAAGGCACCCTGATGAAGGTCAGCAGGAAGAGTCGACAGCCACGTCACATTTTTTTGGTAAGATCTTTTTTTTTCTGCTGGTTTTATTCTTATAGACACAGTTGCAGTAAATCTACCCACATGCATGTTTTTCAACACATTTCCTTAATCTTTTAAACAGTTAGAAATCAGGCACTTTCTGCGTGGTCTGTCTCTGTGTCCAGACTGAGCTATTAAGAGCACAGTTTCCTGACAGGATGTTTCTGAATGCTGACTTCCTGTGCCGGCTCTGCTGACAGCAGAGAGAAGGTCAACCTCAGCTTTGTTTGTACTGAAGTGTCCCAGTACACCTGTGAGCTCCTAAGACTCTTACTCTGATGGCTGAACATTCGTTGAGAGTTGATTAGAAACAAAGAACTAAACAGTCAAAAAAATAGCTATTTTTTCAAGATATTCTGTTAGACATGTTTTACTCCACAAACATTTGAAGTGAAAATCTATTGTAGAAATATCCATAGAGTACATTGATGTAGATTCTCATTCATCCTGGTCGTGGTTAACCAAAACCAGGCTTTTCAGCTCCAAACTGAAGTTGCTTTGTTTTTTGAATCTTCAGAATATTCACAGAGTACCATCAAAAAGTGGTGTTTTATTTCGCTGTTATAGATCTATTAAAATTTGTGGTCTGGGCTGACACTAAAAAAGCTTGTAAATGTCTCTCCTGGGGGAATGTTGGTAATCATCACAGCAGAAATTCAATCCAGACAGTTTATAAGTGATCGTGTGCTATTAATGCTGGATAACTAAACCACACGGAAACAGGGTGCAAAATGGTATAGTGTAAAGCAAAATACACTGGGTAATGGTGCGTTTTTATATCAACTTTGATATCTATTTACTGAAGTGTTTCATTTATGTACCACCATGAAAATTGAGATATGCTGAAACATGTTCTATAAATGTGCCCATGCTTCCTAGAAAAATATATACAACAAATGTATAAATAAACAAATGCTCATAGCATTACATCCACCTCCGTTGGAGATTGAGAGTTTGTGAGTAAAACAAAATTTTAACCTCTGGTCATAAGACTTTTGCATGTTTCTGAAGAGATCATTCTCAGTGTATGTTTGCTAAAGGCTTTGAGTCCATCCATGTCTTTCAAGGTTGTGATTTTACAAATGGGTGCTCGGATATGAAGTGAGCTCAGAGAAACTTCATTAATCCTGGTAGATACATATATATAACCTTTGAACCCTTTACAGAATTACTTTACTTGACTATCTGCTTTATAAATCTGTCTGTCAATATTTTTATTGCCACTGTTACTTTTGAAATGTTACCAAAAACTTTGCTGGTAGACACCCAACATGGTAGACTTGGGTCATCTAATATAACAAAAAGCCCCAACCCGGATTTGCTCTTTGTGAAAGTGTCTTTCTTTAACATTAGTCTGGAATAGAACTGGTGCTAAATAAAAGCCACACCTAGCTGACATGCTTGATGTTGTCAGTCTGGTGAAAATCTTAAAATAATCAACTCTGTTCAGGCGCAGAAGTCAAGATTTGTCTAAGGTTAGAGTGACATCTACTGGAGACTTACTGCATGGTCTGGAAACATGAAGTCTGATTTTGAAGCTGCTCTTTTTTAAAAACAAAAAAAGTCATTTCGTTTCATGTGTGCTTCTATATATCCTGTTCTCAATGCTGGGATATCACTCCACATAGTTAACATTGTCTTCATCTATTGTCAGATGAATGATGTGCTGCTGTACACCTACCCCCAGCAAGATGGAAAATACAGACTGAAGAATACTCTGCATCTTACTGGACTGAAGGTTGGTCTTTCATGCTCTCACCCCTGTCTCCTTCTTGAGCACTTAAACTTGTCCTGGACTTCTGATAAAAGCCAGGATGAAAGAATTTCTCTTAACAAATAGAAATGAAAGCCATTTTACAGTGGGGCTTTTTATGCTTTTATGCAGTGAAAGGATAGTGTTCAGGTTATAAAGCATGGAATGAAATTCAGGTCATCCACTTTATGGACTGCAGCCAATGTACGTGGGTGTGAAACTTGACCACTGGTGCCCCATATATGAGTTTTTGGATAACTTCTTACTTCAACAGAAAATTCAATAAACAGCATATCTTTCCTCTTACTCTCTGGCTGGTACTTGTGTGTTCTTCCTTCTCTGTATGTCATGAACTTGTTTTCATTTTACCGACTTCTCAGATCAGTAAACCAATTATAGAGAATGTCCAAAATGCCCTGAGGATTGAAGGAGCAGACATTTCCATCACTCTCTCTGCAAGGTAGGTCATATCTGATATCTGATAGTGGTTGATGGCTAAAGGTTTATACCTTTCAAACCTGAAATGCTAACTGCATGGACATTTTGCATACATGGTGTTGGTGATTCTTGTATTCCTAAATTAGATTGCAGTTGTAATAACATTGTGATTTGTGTTCATTTGCAGCTCTTTCATTGAAAGGGAGGACTGGTTTTACACTCTGAGCCGCACCGTGACTGAACATGCCAGAGGATCTGCAGCATTCGACAATGTGGGCTTAGGAGAGGTGGACCAGCAAAAATATGTCTCATTGTTGCTCTTTACCATGAGATTAAGTTCATGAGTGTCAACTAACCAAAGTATGTTTAACTTAAAAATGATTTTTTTTTTTTGTCATTTCGTTGTTGTTTGTTTCAGACTAGAGATTGCCTGCGTCTGTCTCTCGGAGAAAAAGCTCCCACACTCGTCCCAGTCTCACAGGTGATGATGTGCATGAACTGTACTTCAGACTTCAGCCTTACTCTGCGCAGACACCACTGCCACAGCTGCGGGAGAGTGAGTCATACAAAAATCAATATTCCCAATACTGTAATATTTGTTGAATGGAATCAAACAGACAATGCCTTTATTAGCATAAATTCTCTCTGTGTTGCTATATTTTTAAAAGGAGTTTATATTGTTTTGTACAGATTGTTTGTCGGAGCTGCTCCAAAAACAGATACCCACTGAAGTATATGAACCACCGTATGGCCAAAGTTTGTGATTATTGCTACAACGAGCTAAAGAGGAGAGGTGGGGGAGCTGTACTCAAACACATAATTACACTTTCATTCATGTAACCTTTTGGATTACACATTTTATATTGCAATTCTTTGTGCAAACAGACACTGTTTTTAGAGATAATCTTTCATGCTTTTTCTGTTAGTTAGAGTGTTACAGTTTTTTGTCAGTCCTTGTTTCCAGCAGCGGTCAGATTGTCTTTTCCCACAGGGGATGACCTGTCCACACTGTCAGGAAAGGGCAGCCCTCGTCCAAACCGTTCCAGCCGTCCTCTCTCTGCTGTATTCCAAAACATTCATCCTCCTAACATCTGGAGACATCGCAAAGGCACAGCCTCTTTTACTCAGGTACAAGACATTCTCCAATGTGTGCCTTACACAGAGGGCTGTGTTTTACTGTGTAACTTCATTAGCCTCCCTCCTCTCTCATGCTGTGCAGGTGACAGTGTCAGAGGAAGGCTCCATCAGCGGTAGTCTGCAGTGCAGCAAGAAGAGCAAGAGGAGCTGGAAGAGGCTGTGGTTCCTCCTGAAAGACAAGGTGCTTTACACCTACAGAGCCCAAGAGGTGAGGGGAAACATGCACTCCCCTTTAACCTAAAAACACGTTTACTTTCACAGAGCGACTTAAGTGTTCTGGAGTCATCATTTTTTGCTAAAAATAAAGGTTCAGACATGCCCACATTTGCATCTCTGTGTCCTAAGATCCACTTCTCTGCCTGCAGGAAAAAGTAGCATCTGAGAGTTTACCTCTGCTGGGATTCACGGTGAAGCTTCCTGACAGACAAGAGGGGGAGGAGGAGGCTAACATCTTCCAGCTTTACCACAAAAAGACTTTATATTACACTTTTAAAGCATCCGACAACTACACAGCCCAGAGGTAAAACATATTGATATAATGAGTGTTAATAAAATGTTTGAAGATTGAAAAAAACGTTTATATTATAACGGACCACATATTTTTCAATTTCAGCAGCATGCTTCAAACTGACCCCAGTCTGTTATGTTTTGTTTGTCTCACTGACAGGCAAATTGATATGTTTTGACGTGTGCACCAAACTAACCCTTTTTGCACACCTTTGGACCATTCTGTAGTCTAGTATAAAGCACTTGAAAGCAATACTTGAGTAAAAGTACAAGTATCTTACCAGAAAATGACCTTGGTAGAAGATAAAGTCACCTTTTAGAGTGAAAATTACTTGAGTGAAAATCTTAAAGTACCTGCTATTAAGTATACTTAAGTATCAAAAGTACTACCCTAATATAAAATGTACTTAAGTATTAAAAGTAAGTTTTTGCTTTTTTTTGGGCGCTTATATTTTCAGAATGGAACTTGAACTTGGCTTCCTTACGGTAAAATCGCAATCTCCGGGCACAGGAGAAAGAAGCTTGAACTTTTTCAACATTAAAATAAATCTTCTGCCATCATCAATGGTGACCCAGTCTCTCTCTCTCTCTCTCTCTCTCTCTCTCTCTCTTAACCTCCTGGTGTGTTACATGGACAAATTGCATGTCTTTCAACTAGTATGAAGTTATTAGCTGAAACTGAGAAAGGTGACTGTTCTTCTTCAGAGTGAGTTGGTTTTCAGAGTTGTGAGAATTCAGCTCAATCTTCTACCGAAGTCATTTTCTGCTAAGACACTTTCTACTTTCAAGTATTTTATACAAGACATGCTAGCAACAGAGCCTGCAGCAGGAACTTCCCTGATGCCCTTGGTGGCTGAAATGACAAACAGGCCCAATGTCACCAAATTAAATTTCTTCTGATTAAATTTTGAAGTAACGAGCAACACAAATGGCTCAGGGAAATGTAGTGGAGTAGTAGCACACATTTGTCAGAAATACAAATATAGAAAAGTACAGATTTGTGAAAATTGTACTCAAGAACAGTAACAAAGTATTTGTACTTTGTGACATTACAACACTACCATTCTGTGTATTCCTAATTTGAAAAAACTTACTTCTCCCACAGGTGGGTAAATGCCATGGAGGAAGCCACAGTGTTATAGGATCAGCTGCTCTGCTGAAGTTGCTGGAAATTGCCTTTCCCCTGCTACAGACCAACTGTGAAGAAGCCAAAAGAAAACATTACTGGATAATGTCTGCAAGCTGCAACTTGTTTAGCTGGACTGAATAAAAGGCGACATGATGTTCTTTGAGAGAGGACACGATTACCTCCTTTGATACCCTCCTGTGTCCCCTGCCTGCTGCTGCAGCAGGCGTGAAGCTTGAAGCCCCGATAGGCATTGGCCCAGATACCTGCAAGTGTGGAACATTACATGATGTGACCTGTATTTCCTCTCAGAAACTGATCATACATTCCTCAGAAACAACAGCTAGACTTTTGAGAAAAGGAGAGAATATTTATACCTTTTTGCAAAAACACAAACTGGACAGACAGTTGTTTTCCAGAACAAGTTAAACTCTGTAAGAAATACATAAATGTGTTTGTTCCTACTGACTATATTTGATTTGCCTTTCTCACTACATGTGTTCATCCACTGGATTAAATGTATTTCTGTGACTCATATTTCAAAGCACAGCCTGCATTAAAGAATGAGTAATATGAAATGTATGAAGATGTCTGTAGATTGCCATGTACTGTATTATGAAAGATTGTTCAGTCAGTGAGAAAACAGCCTAGGCTAAATGCTTTTTATAACTTATATAAAGAGAAACAAACCTATTAAAAATATTTTTGCCTTAAAATATTTTAGGCCAAAAACTTCAGTCACAACACTAAACCTTATTACAGACAGTGCTTTTTTCTTGGGAGTTGTGTGGGGTTTTTTTTTTTGTTTGTTTGTTTTTGTTTTTTAATATCTTAAACAAACATACAAATTCTTTTTGTACTAAGGCTCAAGATCCAGATATGCACAAGCTAGCCCTGGATTACACTTTGTACTGTACTTGTTGGCGTTATATTGAAATGTCTAACAAATAAATTAATATCATAAAAGAAGTTGTAAGAAGAGATATGATTCTTGTGTTTTCTCCGTACTCTCTTTTTGTTCTCTGGGGGCCACAGTTTAAAGTTTCAAAAGGCTGTCACTGACTTCCTATCACCGAGTCCTTCCTGCTGGTGCTCTGTAAATACATTAAGATGGAAACATTAGCCTGTATATGTTGACAAACAGTTCGCAATCAAGCCGAACACCCTGTTAAGTAGCACATCTTATCTCCTCTGACGTGGTCCGTGTGTGGTCTGTCCTGTTGAAACGCCAAGCCTGCTGTGTGGTTCAGATCACACTCTGTGTATCTTGAGAGACTGATTGACTCGCAGGCCAGTGTGTAGTGCGGCCAAAGAAAGGCCAGGCCTGTTCTGCTTCTTGTTTCCCCCTGAGGATTCCTGACCCAGAATATTTGCAGGCAGAAAGTTTGCTTTCTAGGGCTCCTGAAAAGTTGCTCTTGCCTTGTCCTATATAGAGGACAGATCATCCATCACTCTGCTCTCTATCTCTGTAGCCCCATTTCTGTTCTCTCTGCTGCTTTGCCTTTTATTTCTCAAATCTTTGCAGTGTTTTTTTTGTTGTTGTCGTTGCTCTTTGTTATGACAATACCATAACTCTTTGCAAATACCAGTTCTAAAAGCACAAAACATCCCACATTCGCACATTTGCACATCTCCTTGAATCCTCCCTCTTGGATGACTTATCTTAATTGGCTGTTGTTCAGCACATTTTGCAAGTACAATCCTAGGACAAACTCAAGAAAGAATAGAGAAGTGATGTCTGTAAGCTTCTGCATCTAAAACACAGATGTCATGCTAATTTTTTTTTGTCATACTTCTGCTTATGTTTATCACGCCGCACCTCAGCTGCAAAAAAAAGGAAACCATTCGTTGGAGCTTGTAGAATTGTTTGAAGCACTCAAAATCAGATGAAGAGTTGCCCCTCAAATGGTTCATGGTGTTCCTTTTCATTTAAAATGAAATATGATGAAAGCTTGCTGTCACCAGATGGCGAGAAAATGTTCCCTTATAGTAGGGTAGTAGCAACAGTGTCATAATCAAAGCTCATGTCCATATCGCTGCAGGCAGTAGTGCTGCAGAGAGAAGCAAATAATCAATCATACACACACAGCCTACTCAATAAGGTCAGACACTTTCAGCTCTGTCCGTCATATGTGCTCAGCCTCAGGAATCATTAAAAACTGGTGCCTGATAAGCTAAAAAAACTTCTCCCCATCTGCTCTTTGGTATGTTATTTTCCATACGATGCTGTGATAAAGTTGGGAAAAACTTTTTAATGGTGAACTCACACTGAGAAACTTTCAGGCCATTTTCAGTTTTAGTCTGAAAAGGCTGTGCAGTGTTTGTGTTCATGTCGTGAGTTACAACAGCATGCCTTCTCATCTTTCATATCGTTGTGTGGGCGGCACATCCTCAGGAGAAAGAAAAGACTTGGTTACATAATTGCCAAAGGTTTAAATAAAAACTCTAAGAATTAGGACGTGGAAAACAGTTGTGTCCGCTTGACATTGGCTCCACATTTCTGGGTTTGCACCTTGTGGATATGGAGAGGGAGATGAGGAAAGAAAGACTGGAAGAAAAGAAAACTGCACTCATATGTCCCACTTTGCAAACTCTTCGCGGCCTACACTGCCAAGTCAATGTTACACCTAATTCACCTCCCCTTTGCTTTAAATAGCTCTCTCTCAACAGGACAAACAGAAAAATACAGCCCTCAACACTCTTGGCACCTGCAACTCAACATTTATTATCCCTGCTGTTGCCTAAACACGGAGGCTGTATTGTGTTTCTCATACTTAGTGACAATTCTGTGTCCGAAAAGATAAAAAAAGAAAGTTGCAGAGAAAGTTGTACAAAAATATGTCGACGTGGTTCGCACCTGCCATTTAGGGGTTTAATCTGTCTGGTGTCTCTGACCAAACAAGAACAGGAGTGCACAGACATTTTGACTGGGGTGGCCCAAATAGAGCACTAGTTCAAACTTGAATGTCGTGAAATTTACCAAATCTTGCTCTTACAATTGTATCTACTGTGACAACAAGATAAAAAAAAAATTAAAAAAAATCTGTGTTGTTATTGTTAGCTAAATGGTGTCTTCATGTGAAGAGGTAATGGGAAATGCGCAAAAGCAGAGTTTTGTAGCTGTAGTTTTGAGGGGGTGTTCAGTCTTCTTGTTAACACTAACAGTGTGCCTTTCTGTCAGTCAGCTGGGGTTAACTACTTGAACTCCTATCCTTCACATATTCATAAACTGGAGAATTACAAAATTACAAAATCACCCCTGAACAATGTGAACATTTGAGAAATGAGCTATTAAGACAAAATACATCATTTTTATGATGCTGATCCCCCCCATCAGCATGGATCCAGTTCACTTGAGGAACTGCAGTTTTTAGCTCTTTCATATCAGCTTAATTTGTCAAAGCTGGATGTTGCCACTCCTTAAAAAGCCATGATTTAGAGTAATAATGAAGTGTGTCATACAAAAAAGTGAAGAGATCTACCAGTAGGCTGTTTCAACACAGCCCAAGCAGCTGATCTTACCTTAAATCCCATCTCTGATGGGGCAAATAGTCGAAAAAAAATACTGATTTTTGTGTTGTCAGTCAAATTTCAGAGGAGCCATGAAACCTTTAGCCATCACTATGCTCCACGCCTGGACAAAGTATCTAAGCTGAGCTGTCTGCTTTGACATCTTAAGTTTACGATTAAACTTAGTTTAACTTCTTTGTTGTTAGAGAAAAACTGATTCTTGATTTCCATACTTTGATCATTTAATAACAGTTTGGGTCACTGACTTAACAAGACAAAACAAATAACTAGAAACAAACAGAACTTGAAGGTTTATCTTTGGATGGTCTTGGCCTCCATAAATTAACCACCTATTCATTCACATCTATAAATGATGCACTGCCTTTTAGGTATATGTGCCAGTTTCTTACAGAAGGAGTTTGGATGAGGATCTTCTTGTGGCTCTCTTTAGACTCTGCACTCTATATTTATGCTGCTTGTTTTGCAGCTTATACATCCCACGGACAGTGGGTTTTTGTTGTGTTTTCTGGAGGAACAGAAGGGAGGGGTTCCCTGCAGCTTTGAATGTGCATCTGTCAGGGTCATAACAGAGCAGCCAGCAATGAAGTCTTTGGTGCACATACCTTATCTTCACTGCAGACTTCCTGTGTCTACCGTGAGTCAGTATGTGCTGTTACGTAAGACCTGTGAGAGGAGAGGGGAACACTGACACACCTGTGCCCTTTTGGTCACACTGTGCCTGGTAGATTTCTCATTGCTGCAATGTCTAATGCTTATTAACAGCAACTAAGCTTAAAATGTGACTCATTTGTGAAGCAACTAAATTTAGGTCACCTGTAGGCCAATTACATTGGTGGTTTTGGATGAGGATAGCTCCATTTTGTGTCGCAAGCATGATATATTTATGTGTGTGTGTGTGTGTGTGTGTGTGTGTGCAAGAGGCGGGGGTGAATGCTTGGCATGAAACAAATATGGAATTTGTTAAGAGCTAGAAAAGACCATTTGGCTGCAATGGAGCCAAATCTTCCACCTCCTTCCCAGAAAAGCTTTACTCTATCCACCAAACAACCCCCACAGCCTACACTACCACTCATGTGACTCCATTCTTGGCTAAATAAAAACTATCAGCTGAAAATACCCACTTAGCAGATCATATACTGTTAATTAGGCTGCACCCACCAGCAATGAAAATGTTCAAAATGAGTTTTTTGCCTGTGTGTTTTTATTGTTTCAGATAATCAACAGGTGGGCTACATAAAGATACATGTCAGGTTGGTGGGGTGGGACTGGGACTTGAGGGCAACATGAGCAAAAAAAAGGTCTGGAACATATTTATGTGCAATGAAGCAATAATTAAGCTGGACAATACTTCTATTAAGTGACTGAGAAGAGAATCAGTTACTGCACTACTTTTCTTTGTTCAAGGCAACTTTTTACAGGATACAACGCTACAAGGTTTTGTATTTATGTATGGTTATGTGGCGCCGTTGCTTGAAACATGACAACAAGCAAACTTCATGAGTTTGCAGTGTAGTTAAGTAGCTGACTATATATAACATTACTCATTCTAGTGCTCTGTGTTGATACGGTGTAACATTAGTGAATCCTCTTTATGCCCTGCCAGTGCTCATCCACCCAGCAGAGAAAATGTAACCTGGCCCTTAATCTTATTGATAGACTCTCAGGCTGGAAGAAGATCACTGCAGTATAACTGCTGCATGTGGGTCGAATGAAAATGATCAAAAACAGCTTAACCAGCGTTTTAACCTTTCGTTTGAGTTTTAGCCTTTAGCCCATATTAAAGCTTTGGTCTGTCTTTTAGTCTTTGACTGGTGTTTTACACTTTAGCTCATCTTTAAGTTTTTAGCCTGTGTTTTAGCCTTTCGCTTGCATTGTAGCCTCAAGCATGTGCTCTATCACTCTCCTGTTTAGCTTTCTTCCGCTCTTCTGTCCCTTTTCTGTCTGACAGTCCACTATTATAACTAAATATATCAACAAAATTGTTTTCAGCACAGAAAAAAACAGAAATCTCTCTTCTCGCCGCTAAACTTTGTCAGCCTGCATGGCATTGTCAAGGAGACTTCAGTGTGCCGTTAATCAATCCAGTCCAACCTGACTCGTCCAGTCCATAGACTGTATAAAACATGGACGTAGTCTCCGTGACGTCACCCGTCTGTTACTGCAGCCCCGTTTTGAAGCAAAACAGGGGGCGCAGCCATATTGGAATTGGGACGAGTGACGAGTGCCCAAACTCACAGCTATTGGGCACCCGTCAGTCACGTGATCCGAGCTTTGGCTCTGATTGGGCAAGCTCTCGATCCTAATATCTTCCAAACAGCCGAGTTAGAAAAAAATTCACCCCCCTCACAGTGTGCCATTAGCGAAATAAGCGATACAGATGGGAGACAGAGTTTGTACCAGGCTTTAAATATGCTAATTACGGCTCTGAAAACTGCCTTTTTTGCGTTTATTTGTATGTGACTTCTGGCACATCTGGAGCCAGCCCCAAGTGGTCACTCAAGGAACAGCAGCTTTTTAGCACATCCGCTTGTCTCTTTTTTTCAGACCAGAGGTTGCCGCTTGGTCCAGTCTAGGAGCTAAGAATTAGCATTTAGAAGTAACCTATTTTAGTGCTGATAATCTCATTACAAATTGGGGATTATAATCAGGCATACATCTAGATGTGAGACTTTTTCAAGAAAGTCCTCATAGTCCCTTTAATATACAGCCTGATTCGAAATGGGGCAACTGGGTGCCTCTGCCACTGTGTAAGTGTGCGTGGGTATGTGTGTGTGAAGGGGGGGGGGGGGGGGGGGGGGGGGGGGGGGGGGGGGGGGGGTAAGAGAGAGAGAGGGAGAGGGAGAAGTGTAAGTGTGTATATGTAAGTGTGTGTGTGTGTGTGTGTGTGTGTGTGTGCGCATAGCAGGTAAACGTCACTGTTTGCCGAGAAGCCTATGTGAACGCGCGCCACACTTCCTCAATCGACGGAATTACAGAGCGAAGAAAAAAACCGAGAGGAAGAGAAAGAGCAACTTTCATCGTGTGGCGGAGAAATACAGCCAGCATCGCGTTTGCCAGACGAGGTGAGACGGCCGTTTTTACCACTTTCAGACGGGTGTTGAGCTTGTTTAACGTTTGAAGTTTGCAGAGAGTTAGTTGCTTGAGGTCCCAAACTTGTACCTTCTCTTCTCCGTGTTTCTCGTTTCATCTCTGGGGGAACAAACCACGGGGTTAACTAGTCAACCGCGACCGTTAGTGCTAACGTTGGTTAGCTCCGTCCTGACACTAACTGTTAACGTGCCATCATCATTTCAGTCACTGTTGTTACCATAACATCCACACTGTCCGCGCCTTGTCTGTGGCCATCAAAACATTCACAGTCTGATTTAAATCAGAAGTCACAACAACTTTTTTTCATTACAAAGGCATTTGCTGCTTCTGTGTTTAACTAAAATGGAGAAACAGAGCAGTTTCCCCGTATTTTGATCATTTTAAGCACAATGCAAAATTTTTTTTAAAAAAAGGCGCCTGGTTGGTTAGTGAAGCGTGGACAGGTGAGCTCTACAGTATATATCGCCCCACCTTGTTCCGTTGTGGGAACGTGGCTGCGTACATTAGGTTTAATGTGGTCACTTTTAGCAGCCACCAAAGCTCAGCTGATTTATAAAAACAGCTGTGTGGCGGCATCACGGCATTCCAGTCCAGGTCACCGAATCTCACAGGTCACAGAAATCGTTGCAACACCGGGGCGTTGAGCTGGAATGTGGGCAGGTCTGGACAGCATAGCTAGAAGACTGCTACTTTCAAATAAATATCCACTTTGACTGGTCATATGGGAAATGTTAATGGAGGCTGTTCAGAGTCAGATACAAGGTGACACCTGTGATCAACCAAAGAATCAAGTGACATTCAACCACATCCTTTTGAGAAATAAAGGTGAGAAGAAGAGTCAGACAGAGATTGAGCTTTCTGTAGCGAGCTGCATGCTCACGTTTCAATCACAGTAACATCCGACTCTGTAGAAAGTGTCATAAGTTAATGCTAGAAAGTACAGTTTGTGATACATGAATGAACATTTTGAAGTTTCTGCAGACTGTGGCATATTTCAGCTCATAACTTCTGAATGTAGCGGATGATACAAAACGAAACTGCACATGTACAGTTCACAAAAGAATCAATCTCTGACCTTCTAAATCACTGTGTGTTTTGTTATCGATCCCCCAAAACCACTGACATAACAGCCCCCAGCAGCAGTGAGAGAACAAGTTAACATCACCCTACACTAATAGTGAACTCTTTGTTTTTCTTTTCAGTATTTTTCTCTCTGTCTTATTTTCCAGGTCTCAGTGTGGGCGGTGAAGGGTTTAGGATTGCAAATACCAGCAAGGACTACTGTGGTGCACTGCATGCTTGTATTTGGATTAGTGACATGTTGAGGCTTGCTCTGCCTTTGTAGCACAGGCAAACACCCCCGCTGTTGCAGCTGCAGACTACATATTTAGGGAAACTGTGTGACAGGCAACCAAAGAGGTGTCAGAGTTATGATTTCAGCACATGTAGGAAAGTGTATTGTATTCAAAGGGTTATTGAACAAACAGAATAGGAAGGGAAGACAGGACTGTAGAACAAAAATGTCTGTTCAGCATTCAAGATATTTTCATAAACTTTTGATGTACTGATGAAGAGACCAGAAACACACAGACTGTTGCAAAACAAGCTGTGGCTCAATATGTAGCAGCTGTGAGGTAATGCAAAATCGTGCGAGAAATGTCGGGTGGTATTGATCCCTCACCAGTGTGTCACAATGAGCCTCTTTCACTGCTCATGAACAAGGGTTGCAACTGGTGCTGGTGATATTTCATTCATGTTACATTTTCCTCTTCCAAATTGACACTGTAAGCTGTTTCAACTTTGAAGTGCTATGAAGTATGAAATGCAAAGTGTGGAAGAAAATCTATGATTTACTGTTTGATAGCAGGTTTCAATATCTCAACTGGGTCCAACCAACTTCATACTGCTCTGTCCTTTTGCTGTCATCCTTTATAAAATTCTAAGCATCAAATTTCTACCCCATAATCTGAGAATAGTTGACTGTCATCTGCAAATATTCATAGTACAATAGGGTTAAAAGTGTGTAATCTGTGGGTGCAAAACAAAGACAACAGAAAAGCCATGGATGAGTTCATATGCTTCATTCAAACATTTTTTCTGTTTTTAACTTCCAAAAACAAACTGCAACAGTATTTTTCGCAATAGGTGCTGTTGTCAGAGAACTAAGTACGGAAAATGAAACGTGCCTCTTCTATTTGAAATGTCTCAAAAGGTAAAACAAGTGATGGGGTGAAGCAAATGCATGGTGCAACCAGTCAGTTTATTTCCTGTTTCTGTAAAAAGTGGCTGTGTCTTCACTGACACAGCCATTTATCTTTTTGTGCAGATATTAGGAAATTCCTTTTTTAAATCTACTCCTCCTGTCAGCTAAAGAGCATTACCTGAGTCCCCATTTTTATTTATACGTAAGTGTGAGTAGAGTGAACCTCAAGAGGTTTTGAAATTGGCCAGCAGCATTGTTGCGCAGAATGCCCATCTTACATGGTCTCAGACAACAGCTGTATTTAATATCAAGTGTTTAATACACAGCTTTTTTGTTTCCACCTCTGTGAGCAGGTGACTTGGGCAGTGATCAATATGGCTCCTTTTTTGAGGATTGCCTTCAATTCATACGACTTGGGGGTCCTGCCTCCTCTGGCTGACGCGCCCTTCTGTGCAATCAAGATGAAGGAGGCTTTGACGACTGGTGAGAAACACTTTGTCTGCACAACTGAGTGGTTTATGGGGGTTGTCGCCTGGGTCAAAAGGCTGTTCCTCCTTCTCTTCTGTGTCGAAAAGCAAAAGAACCATTTCCTTTTCTCATTTTACTGTCCATTTTATTCTCTGCTAGAACGAGGTAAGACCCTGGTTCAGAGGAAACCCACGATGTACCCAGCATGGAAGGCTTGTTTTGATGCACACATCTATGAGGGTCGTGTGCTGGAGGTACTGCTGATGAAGACAGCAGAGGAGCCGCTGGCCGAGGTCACTGTTGGAGTGTCCGTCCTTGCTGAGCGCTGCAAGAAGGCAAACGGACGTGCTGAGTTCTGGGTAGGACTTGACAGAGTGTCCTCTGTTCCCTGTAGAGCAAAAATCTGGGCTGTTTGTGTGTAACATCTGACTCTGTGTGTCCAGGTGGATCTCCAACCGTCTGGGAAAGTGATGATGGCAGTGCAGTATTTTCTAGAGGGTGGGGATACAGGTGAAGAAAAACCATACCATTTTTTGCAGATTTTTACTTTATCTTGTATTACTACAGAATATTTATAAATCTTTAACCTTCATAACTTTTTGGGGCTTCTGGAGGCAAGACACTGCTGTATCAAGGTTCACGGTATTGCCACAAAAGCCTGTGTAATGTTTGTCAATATAATAGAAATCTGTGATTAGTGGACTGAAAACTTACAAATGCCAAGAAATTAAAAATGTTTGATCTCATCAGCACGGTCTGAGTGCTGTTTGATGAGACCTGATTTCCTGGGACCTGGCAGCATTTATTCTCATGAAAGTCTGATTAAAATGTAATGTTTCATTAGAGATTCTGCCCACCTTATTAAGAGATCTGAAAAGCTTCAGTTTCGATTGAATCTGAAGTCTATTTGATATTTGTGAGCCATCAAGAGATGCTTCCTTGAAACAACAGCAAAGATTCACAGTGTTGACTTTTCAGTCAAAAAGTATGAAGGCCATTGTAAAAGTGGGGAAGAAAAAGAGAGAAGTCACACATCCTTTGCTTCTGCACTGTATGTGCTCTTTTTCACCTTTCTTGCACTATAGCCTGTCACAAAGTTAAACTTATTATGTATTTTTTAAGTAAGAGAGTGACTTTTGCTTCAGCTCCAAATGGACAAGATTGAAAGAAATGTGTCATCTGTGAATGGACTTATGTGACTTTGACTTTTTCTAACCCTCCAAGTCCAAGGACAATGCAGATAGTCCAACAAAAAAACATGTTGATGAAATATGATGTTTCAGTGGGATTCAGTTAATCAGATTAGGACCTGGTTTCGGGATAGAGTAAACAGGAGTCTAACCTTCATGTGATACCTTAAAACTGTGCATGCCTGTTCAATCCACAGGTAGTTAGCATGAATTCTTTTTCCTGTGACCCATTTTGTTCACAGTGACTTTCCAGCTTCATGCCATATTTTTCAATGCTTTTTTTAATCAACTGTAATTATTTATAGACATTCATGTGAGAAATTTCTGTCTCTATAGATTATCTTGAGGACTTTCAATTGGTGACCACTACCCAGTAACTTTTGATTGTGTTTCTCTGTCTGTCTGTTAGAGAGTAAACAGGCAGTAAAGGAAGAAGAGGCTCCAACCCTTAACCGTAGACGAGGGGCGATCAAGCAGGCCAAGATCCACTTCATCAAGAACCATGAATTCATTGCCACGTTTTTCAGACAGCCCACTTTTTGCTCCGTCTGCAGAGAATTTGTCTGGTCAGTTTGTGCAACAGGGAGGAACTCTTCAATCACTGATCAGATCAACTAAAATAACAAACAGGAAGACTTAAAACATGGGGCTAAGGACTTCCTGATATTTGGCCGCATGTAATGCTGAAACCCGCAAGTTTCTGTCTAAAGCCTTTACAACTTTTTGATATCAGATGTCATTCAAAGAGTTGGTGTGATATAGTCTTTTGGTCATACCATCTTTTTGTGACAATGATAAATTATACCCCCAAAGCCACAGACCTCCATAAATCTGTTTAGAAGCTCATTCTGATCTCCCTGGAGTGAGGGATTTTTATTCTAAACAGAGAGGAAGCCCCATACCCAAATTAGTAAGGGTTTACTGAAACTTAACTGAGACTAACAAGTGATCAGTGAACAAATGACATTCCCATGATAAACAAATGATTAAAACTGACTTGTTGATGTCATCTTTCTCCACAGGGGCCTCAACAAGCAGGGCTATAAATGCAGACGTAAGTATAAAACTATTATTTGATCTTGTTTATGCCATATATGAAATAGCAGGCCTTTAGAGGATGGACAACCATCAGAGTTCTGTTTTGTTTATATATTTATTTTTTACCTGTTTTCTGATCTCACTTTATTCACTCAGAATGCAATGCAGCCATCCACAAGAAATGTATAGACAAAATCATCGGCAGATGTACTGGCACTGCTGCCAACAGTCGGGACACTGTGGTAAGTATTACATATTTTTTTAGGACACAGTGTACTCTGAGATTTCTCCGTATGCCCCAACATGTTAGTTAAGTGTGAGCCTGTTTTTTTTTTTATACTAGAAATTTCTCTTTACGTGCAGCACAAACAACAATGGTTCATCATTGAGCTGGTGGGAGACATTAGTCAGGGTCCACATCCAAAAACAGGCTCTTTTCAGTGATGATCAATATGGGTGGATAAAGCCCATCAGAGACCAACTGAAGTGCTTAATGGTATCATGGTGATCAAACACACCCACCCGTGGGGTCAATCAAAGACTGGGGGCAGTCTCAGTGGGGCATTTTATATCATTGTTGAGACAAATGTAGAAAGACAGAAGGAACTCCATCCATCCACCAGTGTAGTCACTTCTAACAGTAAAGGCTCTGGAAGAGAAGTAGAGAAATAGAGATGAGGCAGGTGCCCAGGCTTGTGAGGCACCACAGGCCACCAATAAGGATTCGCTCACCATGCGTTTTTTATGGAGATGATGATCGCTGCTTGTCCCCACAGTTCCAAAAGGAGCGCTTCAAAATTGACATGCCACACCGTTTCAAGACTCATAACTACATGAGTCCCACCTTCTGTGACCACTGTGGAAGTCTGCTGTGGGGTCTTGTCAAACAAGGACTTAAATGTGAAGGTATGGTGCAAACAATATGCAGAAATCATTGGAGTATAACCAAACTTCTCTCTCTAATAGATTTTTCAAATACTCTTTGTGTAGATTGTGCCATGAATGTCCATCACAAGTGTCAAGACAAAGTAGCCAACCTTTGTGGTATCAACCAGAAACTCCTGGCTGAGGCGCTCACACAAGTCAGCCAGGTGAGCTTTTGGAGTCACTCACTCACTCAGTGTGTGGTTTAATCGAAAATCTTGAGGTTTGTCAGCTGTAGTCTGAGTGGGTCTAAGTGTCATACACTCACTATTAGGAGCACACTCATTATTGAATTATAGCATGGCTACTGATATCTGATAACATTATCCCTCCCTCACAAAGGCAAGGTCTTAAATTAATCAAAGCTTTGCCTCCTGAATAAAGAGTATTAGTTTGATTTGTTTCTTTTCAATGAATTTACATGTCATATGTCTTGTCATATTTAGAAATACGAGTCGTTTTGCTGGAGTCAAGTCTTAAAGAGAGGATCGTACAGCTTAGAAGTAAAACTGAATTATCCTGTTGTGACAAAATGATGAAAATTTTACAAAATATTGACATTCATGAGGACGTGTGATGTTAGCATTTATCTGTGGATGAAAATTAGCCCAACTGTAAAAGATCTTGTGAACTACATTTCTGTTATATATTCTGTGTAAAGATGATCTTAAAATACAAACAAGCATTATTGTTGATGAATAGTGTACAGTAGTGTGACTAACCTCACAGTCACCTCTAGGAAGCTGTTATAAAACACAGAAATAACAAATCGTGGATTGAAATACAATTGTGACCCACTTACATTTTCTGCAGTCTCATTTTAAACTTAATTTTTGTGACTCACACATCACAATCTCTGGAAAATAAGTACATTATTAGCTTTTGAACTAACTTATAAATTCACTTGAATGTGAAGCCCAAATGGCTTTGTGTTGTGACTAACTGTTAAGTGTTACATTTGACCGCGGTGGAAACCTGAGCTTCAAGTCTTGATGAGTTTAAGAAGTAGCCCATTGTGAAACACTTAGTCTTATCTCTTTCCCTCCCACAAGACTCCAAATCTTTGGAGTGTCTGAACGTGTTGGAAGACAGCACTGTTGTTTTGTTGTTTCAAAGAGTGATCAGATAAAGTGTTTCACATTGGTTTTATCACAGCTTGATGAGTAAATGCTGCTAGATGTGTATTTGATGTTTGCAACTGTTGTTACATTTACTGTTTCACCAGAAATCCACCCGCCGTTCAGATCCAAACCTCCCTGATCTGCCTGATATTGGAATCTACGATGAGGTTAACAAACTTGCCGGACTGGAGATCAATGGTAAGTGAGTGACTCACTGCGCGTGCATGCACTTCTTTTCATTTGTATAAGCAGTGTTGGCAACATTAGACTTCCACGGTAAATTGCAAATGCATATCCTTTTTATTTGTCCATTAGATGGATCTACTTACGGAAAACTGTGGGAGGGGTCCAGCCCTCGGCCTCAATCTCGTCTCACTCATTTGACTCGCATCAATGTAGACAACTTTATCTTCCACAAGGTCTTGGGGAAAGGCAGTTTTGGCAAGGTACTCATCAACCATGTTGGTGTAAATTAAACTATAAATTAACCATGCAAATGACTGAAAACAGATCCATCTGTTGTATGGCACTGGCATCTTTGAATTTAGGAAACGTTCACATAAGTTGTAGGTGTTTAGTTGTTGGATGAGGTTTGGTTTGAACAAGGTTTTTGAATTCATCATCACTGAAGACTGACAGTTTCTAAGTTTGAGATTATACTGGATTGATCAGAGATAATACAAAAGTTGACAATGGGAACTCAACTTTTCTTCACTTGGTTTCTTATTTTCCCTTCGCAGGTTCTCCTGGCAGAGCTGAAGGGTCACGGAGAGTACTTTGCAGTGAAAGCTCTGAAAAAAGATGTAGTGCTGATGGATGATGATGTGGAGTGCACCATGATAGAGAAGAGAGTCTTGGCTTTAGCCTGGGAAAACCCCTTCCTCACCCACCTTTACTCCACCTTCCAGACAAAGGTAGCTCTCTCTCCCAGCTTTTTTTGTGTTCATAATTTTTCTTGTCCTCATCACTGTTTAAATTGGTGTGTCAAAAACCTAAAGTTACCTGTGCCAACAGGAGCATCTATTCTTTGTGATGGAGTATCTGAACGGGGGAGACTTGATGTTTCATATCCAGGAGAAAGGGCGTTTTGAGCTGCACAGAACCACGTGAGCCCCACCTGTCACTCTGAAATATCATGTAGACAAATTTAGAAAGAAAAAATGAACTTGCAGTGCTCTTGTAGCTGGTCAGAGAATGACTAAAAAACTATCAATGAGCTGATGGGGAGAAGATCCTCTTGAGGAATAGTCTTTATTTACTCTACCTATGCTGCTTTTTTTTCCTTTCACATGATGTACTGAACCTTGATATGCTGCTGCTGCTCTGTTATCCATCAGCTGCTATTCATCTGCAGGCTACCCTTGTAAGGCATCTCTTTGTCTGTATATGATTACATGGGGAGGTGCAGTCGTACCCACTCACCTCCCCACTCATCGCTCTGTGGGAACCCTTCCAGAATAAAACAAAAGCACACTGGTGGGAAAAAAAAGTGTTATGGATTCAAACATTTGGAAGCAAATGAACCAGTGCCAACTGAAGTTTTTAAAAACTCTCAATGCTAAATAATATGAGAGAGTGAAGCAGTTCTTTGTTCACTGTCAGTAACAAAATCAAGTTTCGATGAAGAGTTTATTTCTTTGGTTGTGAAGGCTGTGTTTTGAAACTGATCTACAAAAACTAGAATTCTCGTCATTAATTATATACTTTTACAACCAACTCATTTATTCCCCCTAATCAAAAAGATATTCAATGTGGGAAAAATTCTCACCACAAGGTCATTGGTTGCATCTTGGTTTTTTTGGCCAGCAAAAAATGTGTCTTACGCACATATTTTCTATCGTACTGACTTACCTGTCTGAGACAGGTTTATCAAGGTCTGCTCTGTGTTTCATGTAGTTAAACTGTAGCCGTGTTCTTGAACCATGAGATGACAAGAGTAATCCTCTTCTTCACAAGAACAGACACCCGATCTTGTGTTGGCATCTGCTGAAATCCTCACTCAGTGACTGTATTCAGCTGGGATGGATAATTGATCCTCTGTCACTGAGGGAAAGAGGGTGTGCTGTTTCGTGGTCTTACATTAATTCCTAGCAGGGACAGCATTTGATCTAAAAAAAAAAAAAAAATCTACTGTGCTGCTGCACAAGTCGTTGCAGTGAAATGGAAACTATCTTCTCTATTTGGTTATGCAAGATTTATCCCCAGGCAGCAAATGAACTGCAGAGTTTCCAGTGACCTCTTTATCTGAGGTCCTTTTTTCCCAGTAGTGAATGCTAACCTGCTGACCATTTGCATCCATTAGAAAGTCTAACATAACGTCTCAATATTCCTCACAAAGTACAATAAATTTTTTACGCTGGCTAAATCCTCCTGAGTTTAAATCCTCATACATAACTGCCCTTTATTACCTGTACAAGAACATCTGTGTTCATAGAGTTCGGAGTGAAATGTGTTCAGTGCAGAACAAGCTATCAAGTCCTTTTCATATGGTCCTTTGTAATGAATGCTGGTGACTGTGAATGGAGTAGCCTTTGCTCAAACCCAATAATCCAACAGTTGTTGCAGTGGACACAGCTGACATGAGAAACAGGTCAGGGGTAGTCTAATCTTTCTACACAAGGCAGCTCTCAGGTTGCACATTATTAGAGTGTTATTCACCTGTCTACTCCATACAAATGTCCTCTTTAATTATTCAGTTTGACGCTGAATCGAGTCTGCCTTGACACCCGTGTGCAGCTCAGCAGAGAAGCAGCTACAGCCCAACCAGTAGCTTCTCTCCAGAGATGAGTAATTGATATGTCTGTCTTTCAGGTTCTACTCTGCTGAGATCATTTTAGGCCTTCAGTTCTTACATTCCAAGGGGATCATCTACAGGTGAGAGCAAAAATGTATAAACCATATTATGATGCAAAAGGCACACAAGCAGAAAATTCTCCTGTGTTCATTTTTCAAGGATATATTTAAAGCATCCTAGCATATTGTTTTAGATAATGTCCTTACCTTACACAACATCTTTAGTTTCAGCTCATCTGCTTGTGCAATGTGAAAAACTTGGTTAGATAATATAATGAATCTTCTCAAGATTTTTCCCCAATAAGTTTCAGGATATAAGATGTGATTAAAAAAAACACAAAACTTGTGTATAATTTTATATTCATAAAAGTACAGTATCACATTATCCAAAGTGTCTGTACAATTTATTCACAAGTTATGTTTAGAATAACCGTTAGTAAAAATCAACTTGTACTTTGAGGTGTAAGTAGGTTCAAGCACATACAGCTAAAAGAAGATGTAAAATCCCTGGTTTCTGCAATTTCTTCATAAGTAGTTGCACATTAAAAGCTCACTAAAGCTTTTCTGAGGCATCGAACACTCAAGGTTCAAGTTCTGAAGGCTCACATATCATCTGTACTGTAACTCTTGATAATTTCACATCTTACTGTGATTCTTTTCTTTCAGGGATCTCAAGTTAGATAATGTCATGCTGGATCATGAGGGGCACATTAAGATTGCTGACTTTGGCATGTGCAAGGAAAATGTGTTTGGAGAGAACCGTGCCACAACTTTCTGTGGTACGCCTGACTACATAGCTCCAGAGGTAAAGCGCTTCATACTCCTTAATGCTCCTCCGTTCTGAAATGTGGCCTTAGATTTTTATGATTTTGCCAGACTTTAAGTGAACAACCAGTGTTTGTTTGTGGCGAGACATAGTAAACCATAATATTTTGTTTTAACCCAGATCCTGCTGGGACAGAAGTACTCCTTCTCTGTTGACTGGTGGTCATTTGGGGTGTTGGTGTATGAAATGCTGGTTGGTCAGTCGCCTTTCCATGGAGATGATGAGGATGAGCTGTTTGAGTCCATTCGTATGGATACTCCTCACTATCCTCGGTGGATCAACAAGGAGGCCAAGGACCTACTTGAACGGGTTTGTTCCAAACTTCAGAGAAAAAATGTTACCATAGGAGACACATTTTTGGTGGGGGTTATCGTATATAGGGGTGTGATTATTCTGATGTAATCTCACATGAAGGTGACTCATGTTATCATGATGGCTGTTAATTAAGCATTTTTAAAAAAGCAAGCTAATGGGCATTTTATAGTAAAGTAGGCATGCACGTTTCGCTGACGGATTTCAGCACTGTAAGCAACATTGTGACGATGCACTATAATCTAGTTTTGCTCTTTACAGAAAAAGCTTTTATGAGCTTTGATGTCAGCGAGAGCTCGGTAGCTGATCCAAATCTGGAAAATTAGTGCTAATTAACTGCAAAATGAGAACTGAGTCACTTTTTTCTTGCATGCTGCTCTGGGTGATCCACTGCAGCAAAGCCAAACGCTATTTACACATCTTAAATGACTTAAGTAGGTCATTTCCTAGTCATTTTATTTGTGCCTAAATGTGCCTGTGCCTCAATGCAACTTAAAAAAAGATAATAGCAATATGAAAGGAATACATTGAATTTTGAAGTCAATTTGAGGTGGAGTAAGTGATGTAATGGGCCCTGACTTGTTGTAAAATGCCAGTAATATGCCCATTCATGTCAGTGCTTATTATTTTTTGTTTTAATCTCTGCAGTCATTTACTCACATTCAAGATGATACGGTTTTTTAGCTTTTTTTCCCGAGAAAAGTTTTGGAAATCTGTTAAAATAAAGCACATTCATGGAGTTAAAATTAGCCAATAATGAGGAGTAAAGCTGGATTACTCACTTTCATTTCATGATTCTTTCTCCTGTAGTTGTTCGAGAGAGACCCTACTCGCAGGCTTGGGGTTGTGGGTTATATCTGCTTACATCCCTTCTTCAAGTCCATCGACTGGCAGGCCTTGGAGAGGCGAGAGGTTGAGCCCCCCTTCAAACCCAAAGTGGTATGGCCCAAACAAAAAATCTCAGATTGTGCAATGAAAAAAGTTGGATCATATGATGTACTTCTACATGTTTTATTATTATCTATGCTTTGCTGTAATATCTCTCTGCTGAGTTCTATTTGTTGTTATTTGCAGAAAGCACCAAATGATTGCAGCAACTTTGACCGGGAGTTCCTCAGTGAGAAGCCTCGACTGTCCTACAGCGATAAGAACTTCATAGACTCCATGGATCAGACCGCGTTCTCCGGCTTCTCGTTCATTAACCCTAAAATGGAGCACCTTATGGAAAAGTGACTGCACTGATTGTCAGTTGGGGTTAAACCCTGTTGCTAACAAACAGATCCCTCATTCTGTCACCTTATTCACTTGCAAATGAGTGAGCTGTTCCATTATCAGTATTTGTATGACCTCCTGTAATGCACAAACTCTTTTACCTTGGGGTACGTGTACAAAGTATGAGAATGAAAACAGGCCTTTTTATTGTATATATTGATGTTATAGTGTTTGTGTAAATGCTAAGTAGTATTTGTTTAGGCCTGTATTAATATTAATGCTAGGATGGGAGGTTGAAACTAGTTCCATTTCACTTTGTGTAACTGCTTCGATCTGTAGCATTCTAACTCTCCTGTTTTAGTAATATTCAAGTTAAATTTTTGTGTGTGAAAATCAGGAAGAAGAAAGAAACCCCAATGGGTGTACACATTACTTGAAAATCAAATGTAAATCAAGAATGAAAATACTGCATGTAGAGAGGTCTCCGACGAATACCTATCATGTTAAATTAAGAAGATTAATCAGTGTCAACCGTTTTTGAAACTGAATTTCTGCCTTTAAGTCCATAAATTATGTCTGAAAAAATAAAACTTGTGGTTGTGTAGCTGACGTTAAAGTGCCATATAGAGAACAAATGTTAACGGATCAACTGCTGGTCACAGCTGGATTTGAGGGTTTGTCAGAGTGCAGTCAGGTGTACAAAAAACTTAGCATCAGCGACTTTAAAAAATGAGTAGAAAGTCACTGAACTACTGTATATAGACAGTGTGTATGTATATTGCTTTTAAGTGTATATTTCTTTTGCTGAGTGTACTTTTTTTTTTACTATCTCCATCTTTTACATCCAATTAAAAAATCATCCACTCCCATATCTGATGTGCTTTCTCGTTAAATCTCTGCAGTGACCATTCTGACCATAAAACGGATGTAGAAATATGAAATGATGGGTCGCCTACTAGTACTAAAAATGAAATAGTTTTTGTTATCAGGTAACTGCTGAAAGATTTTCTTCCAATTTATTTTCGGTCAAAATATCCCTTCTATTGTTTTGAAGATTTTAACGTAAGAGGTCATGTCTAACTTTGAAAATTGATCCTGCTAGGGGAAAAAACACCTGGAAACATCTGTGGTTTTTTTAATCATATAATTCCTGAATTACTTATTGAATATTAATCAATTTGTATTATGTCTGTATGCTGGGTTTGTATTCCTGATAGACGCGTTGATTGAGTGACATTTTAGACAGCGAATAAGGCGAGACAAGAAGACCTCATGTAATTAATTAAAAAAATGTTGAAAGTGGTTAATAATGATCACTAAAGGTAAGTTCTAACGAAGGGGCGATGGGCTTTTGAAACGTGTATTAATTCACATCATGATGACATATCAATAACTTTTTTCTTACAACACTTCAACCAGATTACTGACGCCCTCCAGCGGGACAGCAGTGTAGACGACGGGGTGACGTCATTGCGCAACGTAACAATGTGTACGGAAGTGTTGCCGGTGTCGGACTGCGATCCGCTCCCTCGCCTATCATCTTTCTTTTTTGGAGCAAGATGCCTTTTCATCGGGTTTTTGGGAGTCTGTGTTGATGGTTTTTACAGAATGACAGACTTGTGATTTTCCCTTTCTTCTTCCTTCTTTATCTTACAAACATCTAGAGCGTGATAGAGGAAATCCAAAATGAGTTCTGAGGATATTCTGAAGAACGTCTCCACTTTAGCCTCATACAATGTGCTGCTGCAGGTAAATAAGCTCTCACAGTTATGACATCAGAAATCACTACACTTGTGTTTTAAAGTTCATACGGCTACTGATTGTTGTTATACTGGTTGTTATGGTTGTTGTTTCAGGTGATGTTTCGTGTCCTCACCTTCTTGCTTAATGCATTCACACTGCGGTTTGTGTCCAAAGAGCTGATTGGTGTCGTCAATGTCAGGTAAAGATGTTGGAGTTTCTGAGACTGAGATTAAGATTGAAATTGAGAGAGATAAATATATTAAATTGATGTGTAAAAATACATACAGAGGTGTGTCTTATTTTACTGCTCATTATCTGACTGTCTCTTCCATGCAGGCTTACCTTACTATACTCCACATTAGTATTTCTATCCAGAGAAGCTTTCCGCAGAGCTTGTCTGAGTGGAGTATCGGGGCCAAACCATAGCTGGGGACAAGTTATCAACTTGCTGTGGCTGACGTGAGTTAACTTGATGAGCCTTAACTTATGTCCCCACGTTGGAAGTGTGTCTTAATTTATGCTTTCTAACTCTCTAGGTTGCCTCTGGGTGTATTATGGGTGACCCTGCTTGTCCCTGTATGGCTTTGGCTCCTGGAGGTCCCAGACCCCCAAACGATTCCTTACTATGGCCCCGCAGTGATCCTGTTTGCCCTGTCAGGAGTGCAGGAGCTCCTCGCTGAGCCTCTCTGGGTCCTGGCACAAGCTCACATGTTTGTCAGACTAAAAGTGGTCGCAGAGAGCTTAGCTATGATTGCTAAATGCAGTACAACTGTGGTGCTGGTCATGATCAGCCATGAATGGGGCCTTTACATCTTCTCTGCTGCTCATGTAAGATGGGAAATGGAGTTTTGCACTATTTTTGTATTTACATCTAGCTTTTGACACGATTTTAACTTTTTTTTTTTCTTTTTAGTTGGTGTATACAGGAGTTCTGGTGCTGTGCTACACTGTTTACTTCATTCGATTTATTGGCTCCAAAGAAGCAGTCAAGAAGAGTTTTCCTCTCGATCATATTGGAGAACTGTTGCCTGGTAGAGCTTATAGAGAGGTAAAATAACATATTTTTCATGAATAGTGATCCATAGTTATAAAATCAGTCTGATAATTAACAAGTTAAGTTGTAGAGTGATAATGATCCTCTTCTTTTGTCCTGTTTTTAGCCAATGATTGATTGGACCTTGGCCAAGCTCACGTGGAGCTTCTTCAAGCAATCCTTCCTGAAGCAAATCCTCACAGAGGGGGAGCGATATGTCATGACCTTCCTTAATGTCCTCAGCTTTGGGGATCAGGGGGTGTATGATATTGTCAATAATCTGGGTTCTATGGTGGCTCGATTCATCTTCTTGCCTATTGAGGAAAGCTTCTATATCTTCTTTGCCAAAGTGCTGGAGAGAGGACGTACTGTCAAGGGTCAGATACAGGTGTGGGTCATGGATGTAAACACAGACATGTTTTAGCAGAGAGCGAGGGCAACAAATGGCTGGAATTGTATCACATTGAGGCTTATTTTTAACAGGAGGAAGTTGCAATAGCTGCAGAGGTCCTTGAGTGTCTGCTGAAACTGGTGCTGGTAGTCGGTCTGATTATAACAGTCTTTGGTTACGCCTACTCTCACTTGGCTCTGGATATTTATGGCGGCTCTCTTCTAAGCAGCGGAGCAGGTTTGTGAGCTATAATGAGTTGTTTTTGGATTTTATTTTAAAATAAACTATGTTTAGAGGTCTAATTCACCCAACAACATTTTTTTTTAAATTCCAGGTCCCACTTTGCTTCGATGCTACAGCTGCTATGTTCTCCTGCTGGCTGTTAACGGTGTCACTGAGTGCTTTGTATTTGCTGCAATGAGCCAAGAAGAAGTTGATAGGTAAGAGTGAAGACACATGTACATTTACCTTAGTTGTAATACATTGTGTAACCTGTAGCTCTGTTGACCCTGTTTTTGTTTATTCTGTAGGTACAACCTTGTGATGCTGGCTCTGTCTGTCTCCTTCCTCTTCCTCTCCTACATGCTGACATGGTGGGCTGGTGCTGTTGGCTTCATATTAGCAAACTGCCTGAATATGGGCCTTCGAATCATGCACAGTGTGCTTTACATACATCACTACTTCCAGAACAGTCAGTGGACACCTCTGCGAGGCCTGTTACCTTCCCCGTTCCTCCTGCTGGCTCTTGCTGTCAGCTCTGTTGTCACAGCTCTGTCTGAGGTACAGCAGACTCAAGACCCCCAGCCATCCAGTTATAATTTGCTCTGTAATCTGCATCCCATCTGTACAAACTCCCTAACTGGAGCTTCTTCTTTTTGGTTTCAGGGTTATTTCTGCTGTGACAGCGGCTGGTTACTGAGGATGGTCCACATCGCTGTAGGAGCTGTGTGTCTTCTTGTTGTTTTTATCATTATTTATCTCAAAGAAACACAGCTCGTTCGATTTGTGAGAACTCAGCTCTTGCCTCGATACAGAAAGAAACACACGTAGATGAGACTTTGAGTGTGTTTACAGCACTAGAAAAAAAGCTTCTGTTTTATCAGAAACAGAAAATACTGAAGGACAGTTACTGACTGCACCAAGACAACAAAGGAACAACTTTTTGTCTGGGACTCCTTTATATTTTTGTCATTGAGTGGGTGAATGCAAATGTGAAAACATGTTATCACTGTTTGTGATCTGATTGAGGTTGTCATAAAAATGAATGTATTTAAAGAAATAGTTAAACTAGCTTACAAAACAATTTTCTCACACAATAAAAAAACAAGTGCCTTTTTAATATTTGTAATTTTTTAAAGTATTCTACCTCAAATTAAAAAAAAAAAAAAAATCCATGATGAATCAAACGTGGTTCATTCAAACTTGCAGTTAAGGTCTGTTCATAATTAAAAACAAAGGATCATCTAACCATGGGCCAGTGTTTGCATTGTATTTTTTGTGGTAGTTTTTTTTCTGGGAAAAATGCTGTCTCATGACTGTCATTTCATTAAGCATATTTTCCAACAATGGTGAGAAAAAGGAATAAGTTCTGATTTTGCATACCCCTTTCTTGTAATTCCCCTCTAAAGTTTTTTGGCCTCTTTTTTCCCCACTTAATTTTTGCTGTCACAGGTGTTTACTCTCAAAAACTGTACACTATCCTGAGCTGCCCTGAATCCCACGCTCCTTGTCTTGCATTTTAGCTAAAAGGGGGAAATTATTTCTTCACTTATTTTCACAAACTTATGTGTTGTTTGGGAACCCTCTAGTTATTTTTGACCTCTGCATTTCTTTCTCTGCTTAACTCATGAATCTAGGGTCCCTGGGGTGTTGTGATTATGGAAAAAAGATAGACAGGGTGGAGTCAGCATTCCTTAAATGTTTCTTTTCCTTGACTTTGTTTTCCTTACATGTAATTACACCAGATGTGGGCATAGTGTAATATCAGCAGGGTAGCTTAACATCTTGGGACGGATAGCTTCTTATCTTCACATATATTTTGGACTTTGACACCTATTTGCATGGCAGTCCTATTACCATTGCAGTGTGGAGCTGTTGTAGAAGGCCACCTCCACTCATTTGCTATACTCTTTGCAATTTACTTAGGTTTACTTAGGTAATGCTATAAGATGTAACAGCAGTCTGATGTTTTCTGTTCACATAAAGCAGCAGACAACAGCAGACCCTGAGAAAAACCAGATGCCAAGAGACAGAAACGAGGAGGAGCTTTTGCATGTGTTGCGTCATTTGTTACTCTCAGGATCAGATTTATTGTCCACCCGAGGATCACAGCCTGGTTGTGTCCAACTCTGAGACACACAAGAAAGAGAAAATTAGGCTCACAAAGAGGAGAGATTTAACAGAACATCTTCCACCGCTCATCAAACATGTCTAAAGTAAGACCTGCTTTAAGAAGACATTGTATTCTCTGATAGTTTTGAGAAGACTTTTTATGACCATGAAAAGTAATTCCAAAAAACATCATACTTCTTTTTTAAAAATGTTACCTTCCAGCCTAGTCAGGAAGACGATGGACAAATGCAGCGTCCTGAGATTACAGAGGAAGACGTGAATGAAACTTGGAACAGACTGGGACTAAGTGGACCAGCAAAGAGCAAAACAATGGAAGTGATGGAGGAGTGTGGTGAGTACACACTAAAAAATTATACAAGGAAATATGGTTTACTGAGGAAACCGAAAAGGAACAGAAGTTGTGTTTTTGCAATGTGGTAATTCATGACTGCATGTTGGCCATGAATTTGTGAGAGGGGCGTGCCGTCATGATGCACAAGTTTCCACTCCATATACAGAGAGTAGAGAGGAGCTTGTAATGATGGAAGATTCATGTCAGTGTTCTCCTCATGTATTTAAACAAAGTGTGTTTAAAGAGCATTTAAACAAAATTGCATAGCCTGTATCATTACTTTGGTACAATTACATCTTCTGTACTTTTTTGTTTTCTCAGAGAAAAAGGGTAAAGCTGCTCCCTCGGTGTTCGGCAGGGCAAAGTCAGGAGGCGAGACAGCCCTTAACACCCGCTCAGCTCAACCAATCAGGAAGTAGCAGCAGACCTTTTGACCGAGATGCGACAACACCTTTTCCTGATTAACGATCTGTTGTTTTCCAGCTGTTTCATGAAAGAAAAGGTCATTTAAGTGGAAGTTGAGTTTTGTGTGAACTGATAAATCCCTGCATTCTTTCCTTTGACTTTTGTCCACCAATATTTTATTACTTTTGTCAGATTTATATCGTCACAGTTTTGAGGGAAAAAAGGGTACTGAAGGAACACAAAAGAAAACTTTCAACGAAATGATCAGTGCTATCTGTCAGAGACTTGAGCTAGAAATAAAAAAACCTACTGGGATGTGTCCACTTTTGGAAAGAAGCAGAGGATTTTTCAGAAGAGAAATTGTTGAAAATCAATAAAATGGCTTTTAAAGAAAAGGCTAATCCTGTCTGACCTGTTGAGTTTGACAATGAACACATGCTGTGAATGTCTGCGCACATGTGATGTAATCAAATGTTTTCAGGAAAACTCAGTCAATCTGTGTTTTTCTTTTTATTTGAAAAAAATCATGAACAAATCAAAAGCATTCATTTTTTTTTACAACAGAACTAACAATAAAAAAAGCACAGAAAGTAGAGTGAGAGAAGAATCAAAGAAACAAAGCCAGAGGACACAGAACCAAGATGAAGCGTGTAACAGCTGGCTGAAAACACCAGCCCTAAACTAGAAATTAAGTTTACTTCATGAATTTGTGATGTTGGTCTTGCAGGATTTTAGCAGAAGACTTGGCATCGTAGAAAAGCTCGTTGATTTCCTCTACTTGCTCCCTCTCCACGGACTCTTTGCCTTGAACACGACCCAGGAGGCTCGCCGGTGTAAGGAGCTGCACAGCATATCTGAGAGAAAACAGGAGAAAAGGACGCAACACATTTTAGCTTCATGGCATACAGAGAGGATGATCTGGAGTTAGGTTAAGCCACAGAAAGTAGTTTGCATGCTGCTTATGAGGCTCATTTCCTAATGTATCTCCCCAGTGACAAAGTAATTACCTTAGGGTGGTCTTGGTGCCGATCTCTGCCAAATGTGCAAGAGCTTCTTCACTAATCGTGATCCCCTCAGTCTGAGCTCTGATCTTGATGATCTACAAACCAAATAATAATGAGTGACTCAGCAAACACACTGCCCCACATGCAGATACTTGGTTGATCAGCCTCACCTGCTTCATCTCCTGTGGAGTGTACAGCATGGTGCGGATGATCATGACTCGATCCAGCAGGTCGAGAGGAATCCCATGTGGAGAGCTGATGTCCTCTGTCCCCCTGGTGTGCAGAAAATTCTTTTAACACCACAAAACTTAACCCATTGCCAATCATGTTCAAAGTCAGGCCCAAAGGTCAATTTCTGTACGTCCCCAAGCGTTCATCTTACAGTGTATTATTTATACTCATAATGATGTTAAATTCTGCTTCACAGACATCCAGAGCTTAAGAAAACACATTAGAGGACACAAAAATAGATCAAAATTATGAAATGGTGCAGAAAACTGAAAAAAAAAAAGTGAAACAAAAATCTGAATGCAGGATAAAAACCATCTGGTGTTAAAAAAGTTTTTGAAAGGCCAAAATAGTTTGAAAAATATCATGATAAACATTTCCAATGAATCCCAGGGCTTGATTTTGCCATGAAAAATCTTAACATATTTCCCCCTCATTCCTAATGGAGAACATTTTCAAGTCTGAAGTTTATGCAGCACCCATCAGAAAACTGGCCACCTATCATCTAGTTTCAAGAGGCAATTATGGTAAAGGCGAGGTTTTATTTCATAAGCTTGTATTACCACACATAATGGCACCCCAGTCTTTTAAATGTGCTGTCTTTTAAATAGCTTGTCAGTCATTTCAAAGCAGTTTCATTTCTCTAACCTGATTAAACAGTTTCCCCTGTTAGAGGCAAACACAACAATGGGAGCAATGGTGCTCTCAAGTGCCCGATGAAGGTAAGTGAAGCATTCGATGTCCAGCATGTGCACCTCGTCCACAAACAACACACCAGGTACGAGTTCAGCCACACCTTGGTCAATATAGCGGTTCACCACCTTGTTGATTTCAGCTCGCAGCTTATCTGAAACCAAACAGAAATTGATCAGGAAAAAACTTCAGAACATTTACAGAGCAGCATTTTTTTTGGAACAATCAAGCCCAAAACAGAAAAATCTAATTACACATTCTTGCTGCTGTGCTCCAAGTTGCAATCATACAAATGGAATAAATATATTCAAAATCCCATAACTGATCATGAATAGGTGAGTATTGAAAGCAACTGTGTCAAGTTCTTGCCTATGACTAATCTACCTTGAAATATCAACGAACAGTATATCCATTCCTTTTTATGTTTAGTTTGTTTTTCCAGATACTGGAACTTAAAAGTGTCCTAACAATGCAGTATTTGCAACCCAGAACACAGCAGTAGTCTTGTGACTGAGTTTATGAATTGTTGGTGTGGTAAGGGATGTTCTGGTTCTTCTACCTGTGATTTCGGTCTTTTTGGGCTTCATCAGTTGTCCCATCATTGAGAGAATGTCCTGTCCCCCCTGAGATTAAATTTACATGGGTAAACATCATACAGAATATACCATGACATCATTTTTACAGTCTTCGTGTTGGCGCGTACAGACAGCTGAACTTGAGTGAACTTCTGAAGCATTTGTGATCACTTACCTGAGGTCTTGCATTTGCAACATCCAGGTCATGCAGTGTAACATCTTGGACTATCTCCTTCTTTTTATGGACATCACCTTTTGGCAGTGGCACGTACTCCTCTGCCTCCAGGTCGAACTCTGTCGCAAATGTGTCACAACGACCTTGTCTCTGTAGAGATACAAAACCAAAACATTAAAAACCCCAAACCTCATATTTCTCCCAATGACAATGAAACAAAAGGAGGTGCAGGGGCAGAGATGTGAGCAGGTGTATGGCTGAGCCCAGAGCCAGTCCATCACAGGAGGGGTGAGCATGCAGCAGAGGGATGAAAGAGTTCAGAGGGTACTTCATGATACAACTGTCAACAGCAACAAATGTGTCGTCCAGCCCTCTGACCGGAGCCGACATACAGGCCTCAGCCCACCTGCACTGATTAAAGGAACCGTCATCTCTGCCCATCAACACAGGTCACAAGCCTGCTGCTGAAAAAGAGGGATTGTGGGAGATGGAGAGATAGGGGGAGCATAAAGAGCTGCAGGAATGAGAGAGGCTCATTCCAGAGTACAGTAGAAATGCAGCAGTGCTTTCATGCAGAGCTGAAGGAGATGACAGAATACCACCACCGTGAAGGACTAAAAGGTCATTCAAGGCACAAAAAGGATACTGAATCTCATTTGACATAATGGGTCTCTGTGCTAGAGAAGATGCTTTTGTTTTCAGTTTGAGTACATGCAGGTCAACATTCGTCTTGGTTCTTTTTCTCTTTGATTGTGAGATAAAAATTTGTGACACTTTCAAATAAATGTAAAAACCTCTGCTCTACCTTGACGGCTCCACTGTTGGCCTCGATGTAGATGACATCTCCCACTTCCACTCGCTCTTTCTGTAAGCTCTCGTAAATACTTGGGTCCAGCTATGGACAGAGAGATAGAAGATTAACAAGCATTGATAAGTTAAAGTTTGATAACTAGGTGCAGCTCACACCAGTTACCCATCATCCAATCCATACCTCAGACTTCACATCAGAATAAATAAAAAAAGTATTGGTATGAAATGTTCAGAGTCTGACCTTGAGCTGCTTGGTGCCTTTCCCTGTTTTTAAACCAATGATGACATGACTGATGGTTTTGCCGTAGCCTCCCATTGGATTTTCAGTCTCGCTTGGGGTCAGCTCTGTCACCTCTCCTTCATATACCTCCTTTGTTTCTTTGATTCGCAGTCCTGAAGTGTAGAACAGAAAAGTAGAGTACAAAGTGAGGTCTTGCTCTGACCTTTACATATCTATTTAAAAAACTGCCTCCTTCTGTTTCATGAAATCCTTTTACTTAACTGATTACAGAAAGAGAACACATAAACTTGTGCCCATGAAATGTCTGGCCATCATTTTGTGTAACTTGATCCCACTTGTGTTGAGCAGCACACAGGTGGCTGATCTGCTGCGGTGAAGCTCAAAAGCAAAGCCTTAAGCAGGGAGTGTCTGTCACTGGGCTCTTATCAACAACTTGTTGAAAATCTGAAAAGGAAACCCCCTCTCTTTGGTGGATTTTGTTCTGAGACTGAAGCAAAGGTGCTGATGACCACCTCCAGTCTGTCTATGCTCCATTTCTGTCCTTATGACAGGTATCATCAGCAGTCACGAAAAAACCCCACTCCCCACTCTCTAGCCTTCCTTCCCTCTCAACACCACTTTCTTGAATCCTTTGCTGAGTGTTGTTTTTAATCTTGTGAGGACAGTGCTTGCAGGATGTGTTGCCCATTTAGAGGACTTATAACTAAAGATAAAAAGGTCCGTCTTACAACTTGAATTCCAATGCAGTAAGGACATTGTGTAAAACATGAATAAAGACAGAATTCTATGATTTGAGAATGCTTTTTAACTCTGGACTGTTGAGCAACTGAAGTTACACATCAAACAATAATGTGGAAGAATTCTGGCAAAAAAGCTTCAACAATTAGTTTTCAGTTTCCCAAATGTAACATTATTTCTAAAAAAAAAAAAAAAGACCAAAGCAAGCTCACTCTCTCTAGCTCTCTCTCTCAAAAAAAAAATGTATTACAGTGACTTGTTTGGATGAATAAGTCAAAATAAATGGTTGTCACTTACCAATAGCTCTCCTGAAATTCTCCATAAGAACTTCTGTTTTTTTAATTTCAGATGAATACACCTCACTGCCCACCATGGGGCAAAAGGGCACTTTGTTTCCCAACTCCTGTGCAACAGCCAAGGCAAGGGCAGTCTGAAAGTGGGACATATACATATGAGATTTTCAGGTCATGCTCTGCAGGGGCACTTTATATGTTTCCCATTTTTCATGGTGCATGTGAACCCAGCGTTTACCTTTCCTGTTCCAGGTGGCCCTGCAAGTAACACGGCCCTTCCTGCCATTTTCTTTGAACGAATCAGCTCAACAATGATACCACAAGCCTGAATGTGAAGAAAGGATAGCACATGGATAAGCAATTTTGACAACATCACTACACTTGAAAGAGCTCTATCAAACAACAATAATGTTGCAAAGTGTCACCCCTACTGCCATCAGATACATTAAAGTTTGCTGTGACACTTGGACTTCCCCTTAATCTTAAAAACAGTAGTTGGGCATAAAATAGTCTTGAACATGTTGACTGATAAGTTTTTCCACCGGATCCATGAGACGTTTGACTTGCATCATAATAACTGTCATATAATTGGAAATGCTCCTCGGGATTGTGGTGTCAAAGACCTCAGGGTACTGTTTCTTTTCAGGTTCAGCAGCTGGCTTTTTGGTTCTCCCGTCTGTATTAATTTGCTCAGTTGTTGTAGTTGTTCTCTACTGTTGTTTTGTTGTTTCATTTGCTCAGTTGTTGTAGTTATTCTCTACTGTTGTTTTGTTGTTTCTCTCTATTTTTTTCTCTCTCTCTCTCTCTCATTCAACACTCAAGGGGAGCCTTACACATAAACGGCTCCTCTTGGTAAAGTAATGTGTTCTTCACAATACGGCAGCCAGACCATAATATTGTTGTCGTGATGCTGGACAGGACGGGTTTGAAAATCAGTATAAAAAATGGAAATACTCCCGTAAAAGAAAAGTTTACCAGCTTGAAATGAAAACAATATTGGTTGTTCTCATGGCAGTACATTAAAATCAAAACAGATAAATATGAGTTCAACATATCTTCGTGACATTTCATTTTTAATTATTTTAATTTGGAGAAATCCGTATTTAAAGTTACGAAAATTGAGACACATTGGACACAAGAGTAACAATTTGCCTTCCTTTGTTTATGACCTGGAAATGAAACAGCTACACCGACATGCTAAGGAGTAGTTAGCTCTATGATGCAGCAAATCCCCCGTTAAAGCCAAATCCTGCTTGACAAACAATGCACTAACTACCCGATAATTATTCCCAGTAATTTCTGGTTTGATCAGGTATCAAAAAAGGACATTACCTCTCTTGCAGCCTCCTGGCCGACGAGCCCACATGCTGACTGTTTAGCATTACCGGCCTCGTCCAGCCCGAGTCCTTTGACATGACTGTGTGAGGCGATTCGTTGGGTTTTCGTGGTGCTTTTTACCTCCTCGATCTTCATATCTAATCTTATTCGATATATGTGCTAATCTTAAAAAAATAAAGTGTTTCAACACCCCTAACAAATCGCCTTTTATGCCTTGAGGATTTTTTTTCACCGCCGCATTAGGCGCCCAAACTCAAAACACAGAAAGCTCGGTTTCCATGTGGGTTACTAGGGAACACCAACGGAAACGATACCCTAAAGTAACGCCCCTTGAGGGATCTCAAACACCCATTGGCTCTCGCAAATTCATATCGTATTTTAAGTGGTGGAAATTTCTGTCAATCATTTAACACCCATTAAATCCCGCCCATTCGCAGTTACTTCCGTTCGCGTTTCAGTTATATTTTGTCGTAGTAGAAACGTCCGGAAACCTGTCACAACGAAAAGTGCAGTTGCAAACATTTCCCGAGCCGAAGAGTAACGTGTTTTCCATCGCCCAGTAGACTTTTTAGAATTACCCCCCTGAGAAAAAATATAACTTGGTGGTCAGCTTTAGCTTTATACTTTTTTTCAACCAAAATGGAAAAGGTTCCGCTGTAGGATGTTGTCACAAGGACCGACCGCACTGACACCAGGGAAGACTTCGGTTTACACGCTCAAGTTACGCTAAAGCTGTCGTTACTTTATGCTGCAAAATAAGTTAATCAATTCCATTCTGAAGGTCTAGTATATCGTTTAAGTGAGTGTAAGCGAACAAGACAAGTAATAGACTAACATAACGTCATGACATGTGTCTGTTGCTGCTGAGATCAAGGTTCACTTCTGATTAAGATAAAACCACCAACTGTTCTTAACAACGAGTGTAAATATGTCAGAGTCTGTTGACAACCGCACGACAACTTTGAATTTTAACGTCGGGGTGCTCGGACATGTCGACAGCGGGAAGACATCGCTCGCCAGGGCGCTGAGCAGCACCGCTTCAACTGCCGCCTTCGACAAGAACCCGCAGTCCCGGGAGAGAGGCATCACGCTGGATCTGGGTTTCTCCTCCTTCACGGTGGATCTTCCTGATCACCTGCGGGACAGTGAAGCAAAGCAGCCGTATGACAGCCTGCAGTTCACGTTGGTGGACTGTCCTGGGCACGCCTCTCTGATCCGGACAATCATTGGAGGTGAGCTTCTTGGTATCCATCAAGGTTTCATGCTAGACATTCATCAGATTACACTTAAAAGCAAAGGTATATAATTTTGTTGCACTCTGTCGTTTGAAGCATCAACTGTGAGCCACTATCAGACTCGTCAACTCACTATGTCAACCCGTTGTCTGCTGTCTACTAGATACTGTTTTTGTTGACATGAGTCTCAGATGTAACCCTTTTTTGGACAAAAGTTCCCCATCATTGAAGTATTGAAGTATCTATTGTTTAAATTTATCTGAGTTTATTGTGTGGTTATTTTGGGTTCACCATCTTAACTGTTCTAACCACATATTTGGAAATGAACGTTGACATTTATTACAGCATGACAACAACCATTGACATTCTTTTTTGTGTTATTTATCAATGCTTTTTGCCTTTTAGTTACTTTTTTGCGAATTTTGGACTATTTTTTGCTACTTTTGGACTGTTTCCCAAGTTTTCTTGCGATTGTCTTGTCAAGTTTTACTGCTTTTTGATCATTCATACCACTGAAACTTATTTTCATGGCTACTTCTTGACGTTTTTGCCACTTTTCACCACTTGGATTGTTTTGCTTGCCAAGGTTTTTTCAACATTTGGCTCTTTGGTTGAGCAGGGTTGAGTAACACTTGTGTAGAGCATAAAAATCTACAGCAAAAAATGTAGCTGGTATTCTCACACATTTAAGGTTAAAGAAATATTGCACTGGCTGTGATTAGAATATTTCATCAAGCCAATATTGTGATTCAATCTAATTTGCATTGTCTTTCCAAGCCCTACAAGGGAGAACTTTTACAATGAACTCTGTATTTACAAAAATTAATTATCCAGCAGATGGCGCCTTAACTCTTGAAGCAGCCAAACAGGCTTATTTGTACTTATTTGAATGGGGGTTTGAGGGGAAACATCTACAGATTTGCTGCTGTACAGAGCAGAGAATTCTTCATTGTTTGGTTTACACATCACTAACAATCAAGACCAAAAGACATAATGGATGCAGAATTCTGTAAAATCACTATCAGTTTGTCTGGAAACATTTAAGTCTTTAGTGCTTCTGTTTCATGTTGCAACATACAAAACAAGCAAACAAAAAAATATATGAGCCTATGAGGGGGTGTCACATGTTGTAGAAAGGGAGGATGTAAAGTATTGGGATTGGGGTATGTATTAAACTTCCTCTCCTGTCCCATGAGTGCACAACACAGGAAAGAGAGAGAGCCAAATAGAAGGAGAGAAAAAGGGGAGCACAGGAAAGAGAGACTGCCAATGTCAGGAAAAGAAAAGAGGGAGAGGAAAGACAATCAAATGAGCTGCAGCTCTAGTTTCAACCCTCCAGCCTTTTTCTCTCCCTATGTCTTTGTGCCCCCTCCTTATTCCATGTCTTGTTCAACTGTTATTCTTGGATGTCTGGATCCGTTCCTGCTTGCTGTTGTCAGCCTCATGTTTTTCAGGACATAATATCTGTTCTGTCTAACTTTGATACTTTTTTCATTGCAGCAATCTTTGACTTCTGTTTTCAAAGATATTTGTATTTTCTTTCTTTTTCAGGTGCCCAAATCATCGACCTCATGATGCTAGTGGTGGATGTGGTGAAGGGGGTGCAGACTCAGACTGCAGAATGTCTGCTGATAGGAGAGCTGACCTGTCCTCGCATGGTGGTTGTCCTCAACAAAATTGACCTGCTGCCACCAAACAAGAGACAGGGTGCAATCGAGAAAATGACCAAGAGAATGCACAAAACTCTGGAGAACACCAGGTAGGAATTTTACAGAGTTAGTGGCTGCTAATTTAAGGTCCAGACCATAGACTGTATATACAATGGAAAGTGTAGCCCTGCCTTTTAACGCTGTACGGTTTTGAAGCCAAAAGAACCCTGTCACTGGAGCTGGCTGGAGTCTGCGCAGTAGAGAATTTAGGTGGAATAACAATAAAAAGTAGCAATAAACATATTTATTTTTTTCTTTCGAAGGTCTAATATTTGTTTGGCTCTCTTTCCCAAAGTTTCATATCCCCGATAAAAACTACACACAAAAGGCAGCTGTCAATCATCATGAGACAAAACATAACCTTGTTTTTAAAGTCCAACAACTAATGGGAAACCAGCTCCTCAGAAAGAAGAGGACTTGAACATAATGCAGTCAGATAACATATTCATACCACCGCAGCATAAGAATGTGAGAAACATTTGTACTAGGTGTAATAATTTTTTGTAAAAGAAAAAGAACTACCACCTCTCATCTGGAATGCACGAGAAGAAGTAGATTTTGACCTATACTACAGCCAGTGACCGGGGGTCACGGTTTTTGAGGAGACCTCAGTTAGAACCAACTGTCATGGCGTCCACTGATGATACAGTCTATGGTCCAGACAGCTTAGTGCCTCATGCATACTTTCAAGGAGCCCTGAATGGACTTATTGCTAAATTTCTTCTTTTTCTCAGTATTTACTTTTCTCATGAAGCTCAAGAAGTCTCTTTTCTGACCAAATAGTTTTTTTATTAAGTTGCTTTTATAAGAATGAGATAATGCTGATTTAAAGGCTTTTTTTCCCCTCCTACAGATTTAAGGACTGTCCCGTGATTTCTGTGGCAGCAAAACCTGGGGGCCCTGAGGCTCCTGACGCAGAGGAGCCACAGGGAGTGCCAGAGTTAATCGAGGTAATAACCAGAAATACTGGCACACCAGCACACATCAGCTCTCAACTATGGAGAAACATGTTATGTCAGTCGGGCAAAGTATTCAAATCTGCTTATGTTATGTTGATTAGAAATACAGATAAGAGTAATCTTTGTTCAGGTGAAAAGGTATATACTTATTTCTATCTGTCACATGGATCCTGTTACTGTTTCTTGTGACTTCTCAATTTTAAAAATTACTTTTCCCCATCATTAAACCTTCATGAAATTTACATTTTGGCAGGGCACAACACTGGTGTAACAGCCTTGTTTCTAAGAGGCAATGGAAGGGGAGCAGTTCGATTATGACCCCAGAAAGTTGGTCCTGCAGTTTTTGGGAAAGAACCTATTTGTGAGGTGTGAACTTCCAGTTTTGTTAACACGGTTGTCTTATATGTGAGAAGTTACTATTTTTGTGATTCTCTGTTTGTAGCTTCTGAAGAAACAGACCTACCTCCCTAAGAGAGACCCTGGAGGGGACCTTCTGATGGCCGTGGACCATTGCTTCTCCATCCGTGGTCAAGGGACTGTCATGACAGGAACTATTCTGCAGGGCTCGTTAGCCATCAATGACACTGTGGAAATCCCTGCACTGAAAGTGAGCTCCAAAACAATGGGCATGGATGATGAATCTTAGATATTTACAAGCCAGCAACATACCAGAGTGCAGGAAATTCTTTTGTGGAAACCACAGAGTTTAGGGAGTTCAGAAGTTGAGGGAAAGTGAGCAGACAGAGGAGCGGCCAGGCGGGTTCAGAGGATGTGTTACGTTAATGTGAGGGATGGGTGAGAGGTTGGGGGTGGACTGGCAGAGCTGAGGTTGAGTAATATGGACCAGATGCACGATTGAACGAGGCTCAGCAGTTTTTGGTGTGCAGTTCTCTCAACATCCTCTTGGTGGCAGCAGATGGTTGAGTAAGCATACATTTATTACAGCTGATCATCTTAACCTAAGCTGTTAATTTAGCCAGTGCTTGGTTTGAAAACAGAAAATGCAAAAGTCAGAATTTCTGAGGTACAAATGTGTGTTCCCAGTTCAAGGGTAGTAAATCAGGTGACTGTAGATCAATAGATTTAATGAAAACTCTGTTATCATCAAAATAAAGATTAAACAACCAAAGTAATACTTCAAATAATATTTCTTGGCTTTCAAAGCAAAGGGCTTCAATAAATTGAGGTGTTTACTCATCACAAAGGTATCTGATTGACAAAAAAAAAAGGATCACACCTGACTGCTGACAGAGCAATCTAATTTTTTCCTTTCATTTGTGTAGGAGTAAACTGTGAGACTGAGCTTCAAAGCTTTGTAAAACTGGTTAAATTATAACCCCAAAACAAACAAATGAGTATTTTAAATGCTTCGCAGAAACATTGTGAGCTTTGAAATTAATTACGAACACATGCATGAACACATGCTGGTCTCCAGCTTGCTCTTTGTTGCTTTTGTTTAGAATGCGTACATATTAGTCAGATTTCTGTGACATGTTTTTTTGTTAATTTAATCTCTTTACTCTCTGACATTAGGTGACCAAGAAAGTAAAATCGGTGCAGATGTTTCGGAAGCCAGTGTCTGGAGCGATGCAGGGGGACCGCGTGGGTGTGTGTGTGACACAGTTTGACCCTAAACTCTTAGAGCGGGGTGTAGTGTGCACCCCAGGGTCCCTGCGCACCCTCTACGCTGCTGTCATCTCTGTGAGGAAGATCAGTTACTTTAGGGGCTCCCTCGCCACCAGAGCCAAGTTCCACATCACAGTGGGTCATGAAACTGTCATGGCCAAGGTGACTTTCTTCGGCCTGCCACCTTCAGATGCCTCTAACCCCGAAACACCTCAATCAGAGCCCTGCTCACTGGACACAGCGTTCACTTTTGACAAAGAGTACTTTTACCAGGATGAGTACATCAGTGGTCAGGGAGAGGGAAGTTCAGGACCAGACCCAGAACAGTGGGCCTTGCTGGACTTTGAGCGACCGGTCACATGCCCCTCTCTCTGCCTGGTGATTGGTTCTAAGCTGGACACAGACATCCATGCCAATGCTTGCCGGTTGGCCTTCCAAGGCTTCCTGCTTCAGGGCTTTGAAGATAAAGCTTATGCTGTAACTTCCCTGCCTCGTCTGCGCATCTACAAGACCAAACATAAAGAAGGACAGGTGGAAAGGGTGAGTGGACACAGTATTTCAGTCTTTAATTTCTTTAATCTGAAGTGTTCTGCATACACCTTTGCCCTCACTATCACCCTGTGCTCTTCCTGGCTGTGCTTCATCGTTGGATGTTCCTCCAGTGGCACTGGAGCGTGCCTTCCAGACAGAGCCCCTATTGTATATTTATAAACAGACACGTACGCACAAACAAGCATGCATGTGCAGCCCTGGTGTGTCGTGTTTGAGGATTAGGTGGGTGTGCATACCTTTGCATACGCTGTGGCACCGGGGTGTGTGGGTGGCCGCCTGACGCCACTAGCCTAGTCTAGCTGTCAGATGCTGACACTGTTTGGACACACATGAGTGGCACAGGAATATCCACATGACTACAGGAGTTCACCTGACGTTTTCCTTGCATCTCTCTACCTCAGCGTCTTCCTACTTCTCTCACGTTATTTAAGTTTTGTTACGGTGTGATTGCTCATGCTCATTCCACAAAACTATACTGATCTGTATCTCATCTTATCTATTTTAATAGTTTTTTTCTGACTTCAGCTCTACTTGTCTAATGATGTTTGGTTTCTTGTCATTCTCTGCTTTTCAGTTAAGTGTTTCTGTTTGCACCCTGCTACAGGGTCACAGTCAGGTCAGGGATCAAGTGTGTGAACTAAGTTTTCTGCTGTTAGCACCTCAAGCTGTTGACAGCTCCAGTTACTGGTTCAGGATCTGATGAGAGGTCAGACCCTGGTCATGTGACGTTAACATTTGTCACTCATATGTGTCCCAGAGTCTGGCAGTTAGGCTTAAGAAAATTCCTTTTTGCAAAAGGACACATTGCTGACATTTTTGAGATATGACGGCCTCATCCAGTCACAATTCATACGGTCTGCCGGACGTGTACAACAAGTGAATTTTTTTTTATCAGCGCATCGGTCACGCTTGAGCATCACAAGGGTCAAATGTTCAAGAATGAATGAGGGTGAGACAGAAAGAGGGAGGAAGAGCCGACAGCGGGGGGTGAGTCGGAGACAGAGCGGTGCCCTCCTGTGATCAGATTAGTGTCGGTTAAGATCAACTTAGTGATGGGTGATAAGGAAGAAATACAAACAAATATAACATAGAATGAGCACAAGGATGAAAGAAAGAGCAAGACAGCCAAGCTGGGAGCCTCAAACACTCTGATGGTGGTGAGTGGGAAAGCTGATGAGAGCAAAGGGTGAAGGACGGGGTCTTCTTCTTCTTCTTCTCCCTTATTCTGCAATGATGATGGTGAAATCACAGATGCCCAGAGTCTTCACAACATATTGCTTATGCTCATTTTGCCCAATTCTGTTTTTTTCTCAGGTGACTGACGATTATACTCTGATTGGACGCAACCTGTTCAAGAAGGAGACTAACCTCCAGCTGTTTGTGGGGTTGAAGGTCACGCTCTCCACAGGTGAGAGTGGCATCATCGAGGGTGGATTTGGACAGAGCGGGAAGTTTAAGATTCGAATACCAGGTAAGGGTTACCAGAGATGAGGAGTAGTTGTGACTGTTAGAGATGCTCTCCCTTGTTCAAACCCACAGTCTCCTCATGCTGTAATGGGAGCTAAGTAAGCCTCCTCCCTCCCTCCGAGACCATATCTTTTTGGGGGATTTTGGGGCTCCTTAGAAAGATTTTGGGATGCGGTAAGAGCGGCAGGCCCAACATCCTGAACCACATTCCCATGATTCCTCTGGGGATGGACTGTGTTCCGGCAGAAGTCTGCTCATGTTTATTTTACCTTCTGTTGCTCGAAACCCTCTGCTCCTCACCAGGAGGGAAGAGAAAACAAAAACATTTAGAAAGAGAACATTACCTACATCCTCTAAACTGTCTCACTCTTGCATACCCCAGAACGTCTCAGACACACTTAAACACACACATCGTCATGCATGAACATAAAGCAGACATGCTATGGTGTTCATGTGAGACTCCCTGTGGGCATTGGGGCAAAGATGGCGCTGTTCGACTGATAAGGTTTCAGTTGAATAACTGATTGGACAGTATGTATGAATGAGGGCTCTTTCAATACCATCAATACAGTTAGTATCAATGTCACAATAACTTTAGGTGTGTCTGTTTTTAGGCATTAACCTTTAAACTTTTACATCTTTTTCTCTCCTCTTCGTGGTTTTTTAATCTTTTGCAAGCTTAATATCTAAATAATTGTTAATTTAAAACTCTAAAGCTGCCTCGTAAAATCTAATTATGTAAGAGAAAACAAATGAAACAGTGTTTCGTCTTCAATAAGATATCGACTTGGTGGTGACTTCACAAGTTGTATCACCAGCTTTCTTGGATATTCTTAAAACAAAAAAAATAATACTTAACATCTTTTATACTCATATGCAAACATTACTGGTTCTATCTTGTGTGTCACAGATAAAATAAAGAGTATCTACTTTTTTTAGACTTTCCTTGTGCAGCCACTTTTCTTTGTTTTTTTCTTACTGCTAACGTGCGTTTCATTCAAGGTTGTGACTTTTTATTTTTCAACATCTATTTATCTGCTGACTTTTTGATATATTTTACAAATACATGCCATGTACGCATGAAATATCAAAAATTGTCCCTTTTGTTCCTTTTAAAGCCGTAATTCAGGCCATAAAAGAAGAAAGTCTCAACAGCCTAAGTGCTTGTTTAAACAAAGCAGCATATCTGCATAAGCCTATATAGGATTATTTACCATATTCTGTCAGCAAACTTAAAGGGATGACAAGAATCCTTTCATCTTATGTAAGCAAACACTTGGATTTGCGTAATAGAATCTTATTTATTCCTGAACAAAAAAATCTGTTACTAAACACTTGCTCTGTGATTGTTTCCATTCATTTTCTGATGGAGACCTCTCATTTTCACTCTTAGCTTGAATGTATTGCCGTTACCTTGAGTGATTCATTGCCTTTTGTAGGTACGTACGTCAGCCACAGGACATGTTGCAGGCATATTTGCTGTATCTTGTCAGGAGACAAATATGTAAAACTGCATCTGAAAGTGTCACTTGAATATGAAGATAAATCATTCAGGTTGCCGTGTGTTTTGTGCCAGTCAACAGACATTCTCGCAAGATCACAGATAACATGAAGAGATTTCTGGCTGCGCTGCGACCATTATAACCCTCACATTGCCATAACGATAACAAGACGAAGGCTGGCGCCGCTCTGTATGTGAGGTCAGACAGCCTGCGTGAAGAGCAATGAACCCAGAACATTTCATACCTTGCAACGCAGCAAACATTTTCTATCAAGAGAACATATGCTAGCAGAAAGACCAAGGAGTAGATATGATGGCAGAGAAGGATTTTTAGAGCGTGCATGAGGAGCATCAAACAGCAGCTCAGTGATCACTGGCAACTGGAGTTTGAGGAGCAAGCTCTGTTTTCCTGGATATTTTCATCAGTTACATCAGGAAGATGAAGGCGTCAGCTGATCTTGAGGTTAGCACACTGAACAGGCTCCAGCACCATCTGCACACATAACAGGGAAGAAGAGATCTTTATCAAGCATTAGATATACCTAAACTAACATGATAAGGCTGACCTGAGTACAGAGCGTAATGCAGGACATTATATGGTATGATCTAGATTATTTACCCAAGAGGATCTGTGTCTGTAATGCTTCTTGATTGCTGTTTTTAAATAAAAATTTATCCTCTAACTTCTTTATTCAGAGGGCCTTCTACCAGAAACCAAGCAGCTGTTGTCTTCCACCTCTAAGAAGAAAGGGAAGGGTGGAGGAAAAGGTGGAAACGAAGAAGAGCCCAAAACAGAGTCCCAGCCTGTCAGCATTGTTTTGCATTTCAAGCGGTATATCTTTGATCCCCACAAAAAGATGGTTCAGTCTTGACCCTTGTCAGTCACACTTCAGTATCAAACCATGTCACAGTGTCTGAGAAATGTAGACTGAGAAACAGACAGGTCCCATGGAGGTGCAGTTCTCTTCCTCTGGGGATGGAGTCAGTCTGCTAAAATCAAACGATGAATGCTGAATACTGAAAGCAAACCAAAAAAATAATTGTTTCCTCCTTTGTGGAGATAAGCTTAATCCAGTTTTCTCCATTACAAGTTGCTCTGTTCCTCGTTTGAGTTGTCTTAAAAATAATCAATGCTTTTGTTCCTCTTTATGCTGAATTGATTCATTGAACATGCAGGGGAGTTTTGTTTCTCAGTGATATATTTCATTCATTTAAAAATGAGCGGTAATAATAGAAGAACCAAGCTCAGAGTTTTGTATTTACTTCCTGCATCATTTTTGCCAGATAGTTGATTTGTGATTTTTCAAATTCTTGCTTTCATTTTCCCAGCAATGCATTTTCATGTCCTCTGGGGAAACCACTTGTTACATTTACATTAAAAATCGAGCACTAATTTTTTCAGAGAGAAAAATAAACAAATATTTCCTGAAACTTTGTTTATGTCTTTTACTTCATGTGATCTTTATCTAGTATAACTTTACATAGTTAAAGATACATTGATAGATAAAAATTGGAGCTGTATTTGTTGCATTAAGGGAATAAGTATGAATGTAACTTGTATGCTTATGTGCTTGTATTTTTTTTGTCCATCAGACTTTCTCACTAAAATTGCAAAGAATTAGAATAGAAATCTCACTGTGGAAGATAGCAGGTGATATAAAGACATAGAATGAATTCATTTTTTTTTTGGACGAATCCTATACTGTACACCAATACACTAGATACATAAAACATTAATAAGTTAATGAAAACAAATGCAAAAGTGTGCAACAGCCTTTTGATTATGACTAATTTCAATCAACCAGTCATTAATGACTGTAGAGACTGGACAAGTATATCCCGATGTGTCTTTAAGAATTTCTGTTTGTATTGTCACATCTGTGTTGTGGGGCGGGGCACTTGGAGCAGAAGCTTACTATAAAGCAAATGATGTCAGCAAACTGTCCCTGTGAGAAACAACTCTATCTCAGCAAGAATCTGTGGAAATGGGAGAGAGAGAGAGGGGAGAGGGAGGAGCAAGAGGGGACACTGGAAGGATTGTTCGTCTGAGTGACAGTCCTTTTAGTCTTATCTCCCCTCGTTCCTTATAGAAAACCAGACAGGAAAAGAAAAAAAATCAAATCTGTCGCTTTGTTCTCCTGTGTCTCTCCAATTTCTCCTTGCTCCACCCTGCCTTTCATTCTCAACCAATTTGAATTTTTCTATTAAGAACTTTTCTCTCTGTCCATTACTGCTCTTGTATCTCCCTTTGATGGAGTTGAAGAACATTTCAGGTTTCTAAATACTGACCTTTTTGCCAGATTTTCACATACGTACATACCAGGACTGCAAAATAAGAATGTCCTAACATTCTGCAATACTGTGAAATGCATTGCGGTGTGTGAACAAACATTAACAAGTATGTGTCAGCATTTCTCTAAAGTAAAGAGACTTGTTTTCACACATTCCCTCCTTTAAACAAACAAAAAGAACACATAAAACGATCAATCCCCCCCCCCAAAAAAAATAAAAAATAAAAATCAGGAAACTTGAGGCTTAAAATGTAATTCATCATCTTTTTGATTACTTTTTCCTCATGATGAAAATGTTAATAACAGGTTATGACAGAAATCACAAATTTTTTGAGCAGCCCTAATGCAGACCATGACTAAGTATTGATTGAAGCTCTGTATAAATTACATTATCATCCAAACCCTTACCCAAACCCTTAGCTATTAGATACAATTCTGCACGCCTTATTTGTGGTTTATAAACTAATTCATGTTTAACAGATTATTTGAAAGCAACATTTGTTTTGCTGTAAACCTTTAAAAAAACAGCATCTTTCTGTAATGTAATATAATATTAATGATTTATCCATTTGGTAGCATGTAATGTTTAGGAGATGATTAGTTACATCCTTCTTGTCACGACAAAGATCCTCTGTCATTAATTCTTATGTAGGGGTGTAAGCGTGTTGTGTTTCTATCTCTGTGTTTTAACATGCATGCTAATCCTGTTGTGTGCATTTATGTGTGTGCGCATGTGTGTGTATGAGCGAGGGAAAGAGTGAGTGCAAATGAGAAAGGCACTGTCATCCCTGTCCAAGCTTAGGTGAGGAGGTTTTGGCTGGACCATATAATCTGCTTTTAGAGCTGATTGTGGCAGGAGGAAACAGACAGACAGGCTGTGGGAGCAGTGCCGGGAGTTCTCACCTCAGCTTACCACACACTACATCACCAAGCCAGGACACTCACAAACACCCAGCATAGGAAAGTGATCACACCCTGCTGTTTATTTTTTCCTATTTCTCATATTTTTTTCTTCAATGTCCACATGCACTGCCTACATTTCCTCTCCTCATATCCCTCCTTCTCTTCCAAAGAGATAAACACAGCCGTGATGATTTCCCCTTCAATGCCCTTAGGCTTTTTTCTCTAACTCTTCAGTGAACCAGGGGTCAAGGGTCAACGTCTGAGCTCCTGAATGTTTATAGATGGGAAACAGTCTGTGATGAACAGAGATAAGAAGCAAAGAGAAAGAAACAGAGGGAGGTGTGTGGAGGCTGTGGATTATTGACATGGGATAGGAGGAGGAGGGGGGGAGAAAAGGGTTGAAATGTGGTTCTAGGCAGAAGAGATTTAAAAGACTAATTAGCAGCTGTTTAAATGATAAATAGTTGAGGCATTAATTAACAGTTTAAGCAGTGGGGAGTAAGGAAGGCTGCCTGACGCTCTGAAATAAATTCCTGGACGACTGTTATTTTCTCTTGCCTGATGGTGTTTCCTTTGCTTTAAAAGCAGCTCCTGAGGGGTTTTTTTTAAGAAAAGGAAAGAAAACATTTCTTAGATTTACATTTAATTCAAAGAGCTCTGTTCTGATGTTGGTGTCTCTATATAACTTATACAAATAAAGTTACTCTTTTAACATTATAACCCTCCTCTGATTGAGATGATGTTTGTTGCTGATGATTTGATGACAGGCGATGTAGGAGCAGCTTCACAGCAGTAATGAGCAGACGCAGATAGAAATCTCCCTCAGCCCCCATGCTCCTCTCAACCCTCGCCTGCCAATATAATTAGCTCTGATTAAAACGGGCATTGTTTAATTAATACCACAGCAGCCTCTTTCAGGCAACTTCTCAATTTCCGGTGCTGCTTATCTCCCATCCCCCCATCAGCTGTGGATTTTTTGCTGGTTATTTTACTTTTTTTCTCTCTTTTTGGAAATAGATACAGGTCTATACAAAGAACATATGGTGTAATATACACTGCTTGGCCAAAAAAAAGTCACCACCCAAAAAAGGTCACACACTTTAATATTTTGTTGGGTCGCCTTCAGCTTTGATTACAGCACGCATGCACTTTGGCATTGTTACAATAAACTTCTGCAATGTCACAAGATTTATTTTCATCCAGTGTTTCATTAATTTTTCACCAAGATCTTGTATCAATGATGGTAGAGTCTGACCACTGCACAAAGTCTTCTCCAGCACATCCCACAGTTACTCAATGGGGTTAAGGTCTGGACTCTGTTGAAGCCAATCCATGTGTGAAAAAATATGCCTCATGCTCCCTGAACCACTCTTTCACAATTTGAGCCCCATGAATCCTGACATTGTCTGTGCCATTAGGGAAGAAAAAATCTATTGATGGAATAACCTGATATTCAGATATTCAGCTGACCTCATTCTTTAGGCACATAAAGTTGCTGAACCTAGACCTGACCAACTGCAGCAACTCCAGATCATAGCACTGTCCCCACAGGCTCGTACAGTAGGCACGAGGCATGGTGGGCGCATCATTCCAGGGTTTTTTTCTGACCACATTTCTTCCTGGAAGACCATGGCTCCCTACCATCCCTCCAGTTTTAATCATGTGTTGGACAGTGCTTAACCCAATTTTAGTAGTTTCTGCAATCTCCTTTGATGTTTTCCCTGCTTGCCAATGATGCATGCCAATGATTTGACCCTTCTTAAACAGACTAATATCTTTTCCACAACCACAGGATGTCTTTCACCATGGTTGTTCAAGAAATGAGGAGTTATTGATGACTACATTGCATCAGCTGGGGTTAAAAAACTTGTTACAAGCCGTAAGATAATCACCCATGCAGTTATTTTCAAACAGGAGGCTTGAACTTGTTTGCTTAGTTAGATCCAGGTGGCAACTTTTCTTTTGGCCAGGCAGTGTGTAGCTCTGGAAAGGTGGAATTACCTTCAGTAAGAAACATGAGTACGGTGGCTACACAGCAGATCTACTGACTAAAGCATTTGTGACTTAGTCAAGTCAAGTCAAAAAAAATGTTGAAAACTCATATTATCTAGCCTTTTTTGTCACAGCAAGGTATTTGATGTTCAGATTTTTACTCTCTCAAAAATGATATGAAGTAGATTAAGTGGTAGGTGGCAGGTGGTTTTGCCCTTGAAAAAAGAATTTTAATGTTCCTTATTTGCTTTTTGATTCAGATTTTTGTTTACGAGTACACACAATGTCAGTTGGCAGAACCATTAAATAACTTGTTTACTATTCTGTATATTTCTAAATTGTTGCAGGGTGATACTTGAGTGTGAGAAAGCATGAAATAATGTCTCTTAACATTCAAAGGTGTTAACAGTTCAGCCTCTTTGTTTACTGCATTGAATCTCTCTTACACTGGATTTTTCCCTTTTAAAGTTTTACTGTCCTTTCGTCCAACCAGTTGTCTTTTTTGTTAATGAGTCTAAATGATTTTAAATGCCTTTAAGATTTCTTGTTTCAAAGTTGAATGGCTTGAAAATTCTGCAGCAATGCTCTGTTGTTCCTCACACATTGCTGATGAGTCCACTGTATTGTTGGATGGCATTTACGTAGACAGAAAACAAAACATGCAAATGAGTGCTGGCACCTTTATAAAACAATCTATTGATAAACTGCCTCTATACCCTCACAGTCCTTCACACACTCACATCCAAAAAAAAAAAAGTCTACTTTGCTGCCGGCATCCACTCATCTCTGTCCTATTCACCTCAGGATGAGGATTCAGACGGTGAAAGGCGGTCAGGGGCTGATGGATGAAGAATAACAGTCAATCAGTTCAGCTGAGCTCAGCAGAGTCCGGACTGTCAGGTCAGGGGTCATCTGCAGCATCACCTTGAAAAATGTCACACAGTGTTCTGGGCTAATGTCCCATTGTTTCTGACCTGTCTCCACACACTTGGGCAGTGAAAACCTACACATAGTGACTGTAAAGGCAGTTTCTTACAGCTTTAACTGAGGTGACACCGACAAAACACAGAGAAAAATATAAATAGGGAAAAGGCCTCCGCAGATCAAGTCTCCCTTTAAAATCTCTGTCCTGATTGTATTTTCTCTATTGTTCTCGGATGTAGATTCTCGTGCGGTAACTATAATTCTTTCATTGTTGACCGTGAATTGAAATAGCCATGTGCATTGTTTGCACTCATCCAATACATTATGCACTTGATGATTTTACCTTTGGCTGACAAGTAACTGGACACTGCAATGGAGATTTGTTGGGGCAACTGTGTCATGTTTTCTCAGTTTACATAAATGTTATATGTAACAACACATTATTTAATCAGACTTCAAAATATACTTCTCAGCACAAAGGTCTCAAAAGCTGTGGTCACCATGGCAGAACACCTGTAAAATACAGAGAATTTGGGGGATGGGCTGCATACAAGGGTGAACCAGCTTAAATTTTCACTCCATTTTTACCTCATATTGTTCCTGTCAGCCCCCAGAAAACTGTCTGCTAAAAGTCACGGTGACTCCATGTTGATACACATCAAAGTATGTCTTGGAAATTAAGGCACGAGTGGGTGTAGCTGCTGACATTCAAATCATTGGACCAATGTGTGGAACAACTAGTGGCTGAACAAATAGGAAGAAGTAGAGTGTCATCTTCAAGATGAGAAAATCAAAGATGTCTAAGTATCCATCTTTTATGCAAATAGCATTGATATAAGTCCAAATAAACTATCCTCAAAGTGCAGGTTTTTGGTGCTTTGTCTGCTATAATGTTATACACATTATAATTTGAATTTTGAAGGGCCAGAACTCTTGAAATTATTTTGAACTTTGTCACAATCCCAGAATCAATTGTCTGCTTGTGTCTTGCCAGCTTTTATTTCTGTGTACAATCTTTTCGTGTTGGTTTTGAGTTTGAGGTGCGTGCATTCAGGAAAATGTTCCCACTAATTATGTTAGACCAACATTGTAATGAATCTAAAGGAAAGGCCTGAAGCTGTTCCCTTCTTAGCATTGTGTTTCTGCTCAGGGACTGCAGGGCTGTAGGGAGGGGATCTTTTAAGATTGGGGGTCCAGTCTGACTAAAATCTCTGCCAGTGGGTTCATGGGATGTGTAGGGTCATGTGAAAAGTCACTTCCACTCTGAATAACCTTTGCTAAAGATGTCAAAAGGATGTCAACTATTCCTGGATTTTCATGCTTGTTATACAATTTCATCAAATGTCTTCAGGGAGCCTCAGGGAGTCTGTTCAGCTCACTAAAACCCAGAGGTAGATTTGTCCCCAAACATGACAGTTATAAACAAAGAAATTAGTCCCAAGTCTTCCCTTGTGGGCCAAGTAGTTTGTGGAGAGGCCTCTGACGCCACTCAGCCTAAGATATATTAAGATATATAGTGCCTTTTTTTAACCAAGTATTCAGAAGCACAAGTAAAAGAAAAATCCTTTCAGAGATTATCAAACTTTTTATTTTTTCTCTTTTTTAAAAAAAAATTTGTTAAAGAGTTATTACCAGGATTTTGGTGTATACACAAGAATCTCAATTATGCAATTCAGCTAAGTGCGTCAGCAAAACATAGTTTTGTTTAATAATGCTCAAATCCCAAATGTGGGATGCTACATAAAAAGTTAATGAAAACAGATTCTGATGCTTTTTTAGTCTTTAAGCATTGCTTTTTAAATTGAAAGTACTGCAAAAAAAACATCACATGTTGAAACTGAACATTTTAGTGTTTTGAAAACTTTATTTTCAATTTGAAATGTGGAACCACATGAACAACAAAACACTTTAAAAGTTGTGTAAAACCAGAGGAACCATCCCCTCACTATTTGTGTTACCCTGGGACAGGTTTTTAAAAACATTGACTTGGCTCTTCATTTGTCTTACTCTGTTTGGGTGCTAAGAAACACAATGCACATTTGCTAATACTTAGTTTGAGAACAGAAATGAAGGTGAACAAAATAAAACTTCAGTTAGAGGCCAGAAACCCAGTACGTAAGCTGTAAGAACTTCTAAGGACTGCAGAAACAAGCGCTTATTGTTGATGGGTTTATCTTTGTTAGCCCTGCATTTAAGAATTGAATAGATTCTTAATAAATATAAAAAAGCAGCTTCATGCATATAAAAACACGTATTTCCACTGGACCATCGTGAAGACTGGGAGAATTTTTGTCTTGTGATGTTGTGGCTAATGGGACGGTGGGGCGATTGCATTGCCATAAAGAGGTTAAAGTGCCCTGAAAATCTGGACGTGCACAAGAAACCTTGGGATTCCAAGTTTAAGGACCCACAAATGTTTCCTTAACCAATGGAGAGAAACTTTCACAGAGTTAAAGGATCTTCATGCAGTAATATGCTAAGATACCACTTAAAACCCTCAAAAATGCATTTTTAAATCAAAGCGAGGTTATCAGATTGAAAGACGTTTATTATGCCCTGAAGTTTGTGCTGTGTGTACACAGAGTAAGCAGAAGAATGTCAGGTAGGAACACTGGAGCCCTAGTGTCTTCATGGGGACCCTAACATGGTTTTGGTTCAGGCAGGGACCAATCTGAGCGCTCCAACACTGTCAGACTGACCCAAACATGGGGCTGATGGGGCTTTTAGAAGACCCAAGTGAGTGACAGAGGTTTAGAGGAGATCTGACACTGCAGCCTGTGGTGCTGCTGTTTATGTATGTATGCTCGCCCTCCAAAAACTGTGTTTATAAAAACAGTGGCCCGCTGCCCATCAGATAGGAAGGCAGAGGCTGGGACAGGGGCAGGTCCTCTGAGAGATCCCAAAGGAGACAAAAAGTCAGGAAGAGACAGAAAAGGACAGGAAAACAAGACAAACTGAACATGTTAAAACAAAGCAGGGGATGTTGGGGCAGGGGGGCGTCATTTGATGCAAATGTGGTCTCAAAAACCTTCCAAATCAGTTTACACAAAAGCCCTCTTCATGTCTCTCTAGCTTTTCCCTCTCTGTTCACCACTCCACTGTATTTCCAAATGTTTTTCCTAAACTCTAAAAAAAGTACTTTGCCTCTCTCACTAATCCCCTGCTGCCTGTAATTTGATTTCTTCCTTCAGTTTTGCCCCTTTGGTTGTCTTCTTCCTTAATTAGCTCATATCCCTCTGGTTTGCTGGATTCAGGGTATTGACACACACTCAGACCTAATCAAACATTCATTCATTGCCCCCCAGATGACTAATGTTACACTCCCTCACTTCTTCCACTTCTTGAAAGGAGAATGAATGAAGTATTTGTGCCTTACCCATTATTAGTTGTTTCTGTTTGATGTGAGAGTTCAAAACCTTGTTGTGTCTGATTTTAATATTATTTCCTATGTTTCAATCAAATTGAACATCTGTTTCATTATAAAGGAATGAAAAGTACAAATTTTTTGTTCAAGCCTGCTCTTAAACTTTGTCCTTATACTCCATATATTTATTCACTTTTGGTGATGCGTTACAGTAAAATACTGTTCACTTTTGTGCTCAGACAGTTTTGCTCAAAGTTTTGTTTATTTCCCTTGCCCTTGATCATTTTCGTGCCGTCGAGTAAATGCAGAAAAAAAGCTTTTTAAAGTTCACATTTCAAACGTTTTAATTGTTTTACACATCTTTCATTAATTTCCCAAATAATCCCCTGAGGCGGGTGAAGACTGTTTACTGTCTCTGATTTGCAGTCCTGTAGCTTTTACTTTAAGCGTTAATTAACCTTCAAATGGAGAAATTACAGCAGACACGCAAGAATACACACACTCACTCCACATTTACACACTTACAGACTGACAGACTTGTACAATGAAAAGGAGTGTCTCCTTTTTTGGTTTTTCATCTTTGAGCTCCCTTTCTGCGTTTTCCTTGACACAAGCGTAGTATACTCCAGAATTACAACATGCAAGTTGACATTTTTCTCTCCTCGTCTCTCCCTTGTTTCTTTTGTGCACAAAGGTCTGACTCAATCTCATCCTTTGGATTCTTTTAACTTGTGTGAATAAAACGACAGTTTCAAAGACAGCACATATCTGTTTTCTGCTCAGAAACCAGTCAGTCTCCCCTGTTTTTGCTCTTCTTTTGTTCCTTTTCTTCCTTTACGTCATCTTCACAGTTTCGTTTTTGTTCTCTCCTTACACAGCTAGTAAATCATTCCATTATTTTGACACAGGCTTTCATTTGATTCATTCCAATTAAAGGAGCTCATTCATATGAAGATGGGGCGATGATAGTGATTTCCTCCCCTAGCAATAATCACTAACCTAACACGGCAACTCTTAATTAGAAACTGGCTTGATTGACACTGACTATATGCTTTCCACTGACTGCTTCACACATACATAGTACACAAGCATTATGCAGCATAGTACAGTCTGTCTTTGACTATATACTTCTCTAATTAATGTGATTAGTACAATTAGTATTCTTTTCTTACCCAGTCTCTATCTGATCATGCCTCGTGATGTCAGCTATATGATAGCTTCATTCATGCCGTGTTGACTGATCCCAGAGATCCCACCAGCCTGTCTCACCTCTTTTCACTGCTTCTGAATATTAAGCATCAGGTGTTGCATAAATGATTGGAGGCACGGGACAGTGTGCAAACAATGGGGGAGCAAAGGCCATGAAAGGGTGACAGAGAATAGCAGATACAGCCGTGGATGTTTTTCTTATTCCAAATCTGGGTCTGTACCGGCTTGATCATTCAGTTACATCTCCCTGCTGGACTTATCAGTGTAGAAGCAGTTATAGACATCTAGAAAAGTGATTTAGAACACAATTTTTGCTGAATAATAATTGGACACAATGTGAAATTTACTGTTTTTGAACACAAAGACCAGCTGATTACAGTGAACTTACTCTGAGACGACAATAAGACTAAATTCCAGGCTATTACAGTGCTCTCATTACTTAATATAAGTTTTGTATTGCTGGCAAGTTTAACATTGATTTTCATGTTGACAAAAAGTCCTTTAATGAAGTATAACAAGTCCAAACACAAGGCCATCTTCCTTTAATTAATGCAGTAACTTGTGACCTCCCTCCCTAGTTTGGGTTCTTGTCAATAAGTAGCAAGAACAATTTTTCATTTATGGAGAGAAAAATAGACAACTCATTAAAAAGTTTAATGTACAAGAGAATAATTTACACAAGAAACATCTTGTTTCATCCTATATTGTATTTTCTGTGTCAGAATACTTCTCCAACCGTATGTATGAACATCACATTCTGGTCATTGATCAGGCAATTGTTAAGTTCTTGTTATTAGGTGAAGATGCTGAGGTTTATAGTTAATGGTATTTGTGAAGCAATGTGTTACAACATCTGCAGTGTCTCTGAGGCATCAAGACCCAAAACATTCACAATGTGAACTTCTATAAGTCAGAGAAAAGAGCATCACTGAACACGCAAAATCTTTACAAATCACCAATAATGTTTTTTTCTATGTAAATCAATGGCTTTATCTTGTTATGATAACAATTTAAAAAAGCAAATTGTAGGTTAAAGTGTTATTGTGTTTCTAATCTAGAAAAAGGTTAGTGATGATGCAGCTGTATTGCGTTGTAAAAAGTAAAATATTTTGTAAGGGCTCAAATAACAGGTCAAGTAAGGAGTGGAAGTTCAGATTTCAGAGAGCAAAACTTTTTCAAACTAATTAGAAAGGTAACTTCCTGTTACTGGTATTGTTTTGAAATTATGTCTGTGAAATCTCACAGCTATTCTGCACGGACACAAAGAAACGGACACAATCCATCATGTACTTCATACATTTGGCTGTTTTTTTTTGCCCTGTAGTTTCACCTGTCCTGATAACAGCAGGTCCATCTGTGTGTCTGTGCCAAACTGAAAAATAAGATTAGACACACTGCTAACTCTGATGCGTGTAGAAAGTGTATGTTGATGGGAAGATTTAATGGAGGTTTGGGGTTGAGGAGTTGTTTCATTACTGATGACAGATCCAAGGCTTCAGGGTAGTGTCCCACGGAAATGAGCCATTAAAATTGAGGATATATTTATTTTTCCCCATCCTCCTTTTTTTTTCCTTCACATTTTGCATGGGGTGCAGAGGTCAAACAGACTCTTTGAGGAATGGTTTTGGGGAACATTGGTTCTCAGAGTAGACTATGAGTTATACATAGTTAATGGAAATGCCACTTCCATTGATGGTGCTTTGTTTTTTAAATCAATATCTGAGAGGAAATAGCTTCTATTTACTGTTAGAGTGGTTTGAGGCAGTTTGCAAAATATGGGAGGTCTAAGGGGCCTGAGACCCCCTGAAAGCCTCAAAACTGCAAAATTTTGGGGTCTCTTGAAAAGTGTAACAACATTTTCCCACTCGCTCTTGTCACTACAAACTCCTTTTGAAAACAAATCATGTTTGTTTTAATTACGTTCATTGTAATGAAATCATTTACACATAAGAATATGGAGGAACATCGTCTGTGATCAAGCTCATAGCACATGAAAAGGGAGCACAAATATCCTATTTGGTTGCAGAGCAGAGTTGTTCTGTAGCCGTGTGCAGCTTTGTTGATAAGGGTGTTAGACTGGATGATGTGTGTTTAAATACCTATGTGCATTACTTGGGGTCTTGTTTATTGCATGCTGTATAGCCTCTCCCTAAGGTTCCCAACTTTCCAGGCCTTTTTTCGCGTTTCCAAACATGCAAGTGCAGACTTGTTTAGGAAGATAGGAAAGTTTCAGAAAAGCCAAAGATATTGTTGATTTTACAGAAGAGCTGTTGTTTTATCAGCCAGCGTGAGGCCAGGCTTAATCTGCTCAGCAGTCCTTTGATATGAACTGTGGCCTCAACAGTGCTTGAGAAAGCAGCTTTCAAACTGGAAAGAATAGTGAAACAGAGAAAGCTGTGTTTTGGCACAGCTCTGCACAGACTCAATGCAAAATAAGCAAAAAGGTACTGAAATTCTACAACCCCATATGTATGTCAAAAAATGTTCTTAAAAAAAGAATCTGATAGTTTACAGTTTAATTAAATCCTTACCATTATCAAGAAAAGTGCAGAGACAATACATTTTGCCATGCTCATGCCATTGGTCCAATAGTCAATGTTACAGCAATTAATGTCTACAGTTGCCAATTAACTGTATCTCACCAGCTGCCAACAAGCTTTGTTACATACTGTGTTTACAGTAAACTTTAGCTGTGAAACACTCAGGCACGTTCCTTATTTATAGTTTATGGGTCTGAGAATTGACACATGGCACTACTGTAAGATTTTGCTTTGCTGTATGTCTTTGCAGCAGTGATTTGTTTGCACAAAGGTCATGTAAATACAAAACTCACAGCAACAATAATGGTCATTGCTGCTCTGATCCCTCTCCATCTGCTCACTGTGTGTATTAATCCCTGTTTAATAAAAATGTGTGATCGATTTGAAGCCTCCGTGAACTCAGACTTCAGGATCATTTCACACGGTCAGGATTGGCTGCCTGGTTCACTCATCTGGACGTGGTTTTGACTTATGAAGAACACATCTTGCTTTACTTATTTGTGTTCCTCTCTTTGCTAATCTTCTCTTTCCTCTTCATCACTAATGGAGAAAAAAGATTTGAACATTATAAAGTTGTTGCTGTTTCACTAATCTGATAGCTAAATCTTCACAAAACATATTTCTTAGGTCAGTGAGACAACTGCAATAAAAATGTCTTATCTTACATTTCTTTCACACTAGTGTTTTATATTTAAAAGAAAAAAGTAATCAGTCATCCTGAGACTGGATCTTTATAAACCATCACACATACAACTTTGTAGTGTTGTTGGGAAGTAAAGGTGAATGTAAATATGTTAATACATTTTTGCCACACCCTAAGAGTATATATGAACTATTTGACATGTCTTTCTGTTATTTGTTTATTTGATACTTTTTTAACTGGGAAAACATCATTGATGTGAAAAATCTCTTACACAGAAGAGTCCCAGCAAATGTTTGCATCAAGTTATTCCAACAAAGTTACAGAAATACAGCACATTATTTGAAAAAATAATTATATCCTGGATCATTACAGAAAGTTTATTTGATGTACAGTGTGTGTCAGCGTGATCTTTGTTGGTATTACAAACCCTGTAAATTGCGGTTGAATTTAAATGAGTTTTCTTTGTTTACAGAAAGTGTTCTCACGCACACCTGCACAGTGCGATTTCCTCTTTTGCCCTTTCTTCCTGCTCAAGTTTATTTCAAGGAATGAAAAGCAAAGTCTGTGATGAGAACAACAAACCTAACTTTCCATTGCTGTCAGTCCAGTTTCTTCTTCTCTCTCTCCCTCTGTTGTGGCTTAGGTTTCAGTTCGACTCTGTCACTGCGTGACATTGTCAATTTTCTTCAAGAGGTTTCTAAATTTATGTTTCTTTTGTGTAAATATGAATTAAGTACTGCATTTCCTCTGTGTGCTTTTGATAAATTGAAACAAGTCTGAAAAAAGAGACGATTTGACTAATTTCAGCTGCCTATGAAAGCACTTCAGGGTAGAGTATGAAGCTGTATGTGAAAGTAAATGACTGTATAATCACTAAAATGGGCATGCACTTAATTGTTAACACAGGAGGAACAGACACATGTAGACATTTACAATCAAGTACACTTTGAACCATTTGTCCTGGCCTACAGGCTTTGAAAACTTTTCAGTATCTCGCTCAGAGCTCAACCATATGGTTATTGTGGTGAGTCTGAGTGTAATATTGAGGCTTAATGACATAACTCCCACCTGCAGAAGCGGGCTTTGAACAGCCATCACTAAGCCTGCTGCAAAGATAAGGCAGCCATTAGCGGTCCGTTCATTTCATGGCGACTGCAACAATGAAAATGACAGCTTCTTAACGTTAACTGCACCCTCTCAGACGATCCGCTTTCTGTCTTTTTGGGCATGTCTGCAGGGGATGTGCTGGAGGGTATTGTGTGTGGGTCGGAGGCCGTTTTAAATAAGCAATAAATGTTAAGTCTGCCTGACATCTTCAGTATCCGTTACTGCAGATAGCATGCTGCGGAGCAGACAGAGACAGAGAAAGCGGGAGTGAAACTGGTAGATGGAAGAGATGAGATCAATAGAGGCAGAATGGAGGATTGATTCAGGCTCTTAGATCTTTCAGATTAGTGGCTCGATTAGAGACAAATATGGAGGCTTATTCATGTGACCTTTGCAGTGACAGCCTGAACTAAGTGGTCAAAGAGTAATTACATCCAAACCCAAAGATCACACTGATGCTGCAGATGTGGAGATTACTGCGCGGACACATTTTTTAGGATGTCACAGGGAAAAAGAAGCATGGCCCACTTTTCAACAAGTCTGATGCACAGTTACAAATGTTTCCCTTCACTGGAAATTCAGCCCTCTGTTATTGAACCCATCATTGCATAGGCAGGAGAGGCTACGGCATATGACATGAGATTCCTTTTGGGGAATGGGGAGTTTTCTTCTCTACTTACAATAATCAGAATACTTTTTTTAACAGTCTGTGAAGTATCATACTGCAAAATTTATTGGGCTGTACAAGGAAATGATTTACATGCTTAGCAACAGCGTCAGCTTCATTCTTGCTTCTTAAGCTTTAAATCTGACCATTAGCAAAGGCAACACACAAACAGGAAGTCTTGTGTTGACAATAAGTCCTCTACCACTCACCACTGGCCTCGTTATAAGACCCTGGAAGTGGCAGAGGTCTTATTAGACTACAGCCAGTAGATTTTAAAATGAACAAGAGGAGCTTTATAGCCGCTATCCTAAAATAAAGCCCATGCAAACTTAGGCAAATGGTGCATGTGTGCAAATCGTTGTAGTATCTGTCAGATTTTTTTAATCTGTTATCACAACTGGTCTGACAGGTCGTCTGGCATCCGACTACCTAGCTCCCAAAAATGTGCACCATCAGCCAGAACAAGACAAATGTTACACAAACTTTCTAGAGTAGAGGTCAGAGTACATACATTAGAAAAATAAAAAACTTTGATATCAACCGTGTGCATTAAATTTTGCAAATAAAATCCTGTTTTGTGTTTGCCAAAACAAGACTATTACAGCGACAAAATGAAAATTTGTCCAGCCAATTCTAGTGCCAGCAATTCATACATCCTTCACCTATTCCTTTGTCTGTCATGCAAATATGGTCACTGAAGGATCAGGAAAACAAGCAAACATAAAAAGTTTAAAAGCACCATCTAAGCTTCAAACAGGTATAAACTAAGTAGCAGGTAGTTTTTGTCCTACATGCTGAAGTATACTACAAATTTTGACTTGGTGAAAGTGGTGTTAGCAATTCTGTGAACTTTGTGTGCTGTGTTGTTGCTGTGTTGAGGCATTACTCATGATAGACAGATTGAGTAAACTTCTGTCACCCACACTGATATGACTGTAAAAGATTCAGCAACAAACAACACTTACCGCAACAATGAATGAAAGACAACCCCTGAATAAGTCTTGGATGCAGAGGGCCATTTTAAATTAGATGAATAAATTTGGAAGCCTAATTATTTTTGGTGCTTTAAGCTATCATTCTCCTCCATATGAAAGTGAGGGATGAGATGAGAGACAGGGACAGGGTATATGATCCCTTCAAGACAAATGCAGACGAAGTTGCTCAAAAACCCTTGTTTTTCACTTCTTCTGTGTCTCTCTTTTGGTCCCCGACAGGCATTACTTTATTTCTTTCACCCGTCATTAGATTGGCTCCAAACAAAACAAACTCAATTAACCTTATTTCTCCTTCTTAATTCTTAATTTCTAGAAGATCCCTTCCAGCAAACACCCACTCAGAGGCTCAAACTGTTCCTCTATGTCTTAGCATTAATGTAAAATAAGCAATCTTAATCAGTGTCGTTACTAACCGCAGCCTGTCAGTCCGTCCACTTTCAACCTCACAGTTGGTGTTTTTGGCTGAGTGTAATTCAATCAATTCACACTAACTCCCTCCTCCTCAGCTCTTTTCCTGCTGAACTTGCCAGGTCATGTTCTGTGGCTCCTATTTTTGATTGAGGCCTCCCTCTCAAGTCTTGGAGGGAGTGTGGAGGTTGGCTCTGCCGGGGGAGACAGCCTGGTCGCATTGGGACCAAACTTCCCTGGGCTGGGAAACAATTGCAACTCCCCCTTCTCCTCTTCATTTATCCTCTGTCTGTCCTTAACCATTCTTTTCTTTCTCTCCTTAACACTCTGTCTCTTCTGTCCCAGTCCTGGGGCACTATATACCCCTTTATTTATTTGTGTATCAAGAGAAGGAAATGGACTCCCACCCAGGGAAGAAGGGTGAGAGGGAGGTGAATTGGGAGTGCGTGCTCATGGATATGTGTGTTTACATACGTGTGCACATGCAGGCATAGTACAGTATATATGCAGTTTTTAATATGCTGGGTAACAATACTGTGTTTACTCAAAACTCACGAGAGCCCCCTATTTAACACTGTGTATTTTATAAACCATAGTCAGTCTACCCCCTGAGATTTGAATTTCGCAGCCTTTTTCTAGCAACCCTGTTTTCACCCCTACTTTTTTAAGGGTTATTTTGTGCCTTTTGTGCCTGTATTTAGAGATAGAACAGCATTAGAAAGTAAGAACAATGAATGGAAAATAATACGATTGCCCTCCACAAACACTGTGGTTTCTGAACATGGGATGCACAATTTAATTTCTAACTGGAACTTGTGGCTCTGTAATTCCTACTCCTCCTGTTCTGGGAAAGCACTAACATCAGGTTTGAAAAACGAATATGTAATACCTTCAAGTGCCTGTTCCTCCAAGTGTCTGCTTGAGGTTTGGATCAAAAGCAACAAGAACCTTTTAAGAGACAAAATAAAAATTCCCAAATTAACTAGAAAACTAATCAGAACTTTGTCCCCCAGACCTCATGTAAGTCACTTCATCATTCATTTGTTGTGATTATAAGGCTAAGAGTTCGTCAGCAGTAGGGATTTTGGTAGATGTTGGGTGTCACGTTGGTGTTAGGCTAAGCTATGACTTCAACTCTTAGCAGGTTCACGCCCATAGTTCATATACAGTCTCTTGACTTGATCCTGTTATTGTCCTTCTGCTACAAAGCACTTTTTTTTAACATTCTTGATCCACAATGCACCACACCCACACATGGAAAATGATTTCCCATAAAAATACAGCTGTGGACCCCCCCCCCCCCCCCCCCCCCCCCCCCCCCCCAAAAAAAAAGTCAACTAAAATGTAAAAGACATAAAGAAACAAAACATGTGTTAATCAGCCTCACTGTTAGATGAGACTGTGATTGCATGGTTGTACTCCTCAGCTCCTTCCTAACGTGACCTTGGCCTGACCTCTTGGTAACCCCTTTGAAAAGTCAAGGACTTCTGCTCGGCTGCTTTGGACTCTAAGTAGAGGAAGACGGGGTGAGCTGAGGTTCATCGGGCTGGCTTTCTGTTCGCCCCAGAGTGCGTGTTATCACCTCCATCAGTGCAGCGCGCTGCAGTAATTACAGCCTGTGATCTCCGCCTGGACCGACTTTTCTTCTTTGAGGTTCTTTCAAATTTTCTCCTGCACCCTGTTGTCACCTTCCAACTCTCTCTGTGGATGCTTGAGAAAATATTGTGCCCTTTGATGAATGATTGACCAACTTGTTTTAAAAACTGTTCTCAGGTTGCATAATTTGTCATTTCTACGTCTTCTGTTCAACATTTGTTTAGATTGATGGCCGATTTCTCATGTTGAAAGAATTGGAATTGATAAATCATGGTCACATAGCTCTGAGTTTGTTTGAACAAGCAGGGGACAGTGGCATGAGATCCGATGGTGGAGATAATCTGGGTTTTTAATTTATATTTTTAGTGACAGGCTTTTATTTTTAAGTCTTCTTTTTTAATAAATACATATATTTAAATCAAATGCCATATATTGAAAACTTAAAATCAAACCAATTATACAGACAAAAATTGCATTTTGCAACACAGCCATTTCCATGTTGGAAGCTTAATTTAGGCAGATATTAGATTTTGAGGTTGGGGAAATATTCACAGTGCTGTGGCAATCTTACTGAGATGAGATCAGAAACTCCTTCTAAGTGTTTTAGTTCATTTTAACTAACATAATTTTCACCCCCATCTACCCGTTTATGTGTGTGTGTGTGTGTGTGTGTGTGTGTGTGTGTGTGAGAGAGAGAGAAAGAGAGAGAGAGAGGGTATTTGCATGTGCTTTGCGTGGTTCTGAGGCCACAGCTCATCACCTGCAGGGCCAGGTCTGTTGTCTTATCACAGTTTTTCCCCTCTGATTGGCTCTTATCGCCCCTTTGAGCTCTGATTGGCCGTTATCTCTGCTCGTTGCTCTGACTGGGAGGTCAGAATGCTGTACTGAAATGGGGCATGAATAGCCTGATAACACACCGATACCAGAGTTCAGCCAAAACACTCTGATAATGCTGAACATTATATCCTTTTATCCCTCACCCTGTTCCCAGCCGGCCTCTCCATCAACAAACAGTACAACCTTGGTTTAAAGTTGTATAACCTGAAATTAAACAAGTGTAAAGGTAGTATCTCTGACTTTTATCATGAATTTAATCGTCTAAAATGTTATGCACACTGAGTTACAGTGCAGACAACAAATGGAAATTGTGTAGAAATAAACATGTTATTTATGTTTAATCATGATAATAATGAAAATAAATGGTAGTTTGCTGCTTATAGTGGCCAATTTTCTTAAAACAGGGCGCCTGACATTTATCAAAGCTCTATAGTAAATGGGTTATGTTTCTTTGAAAATATAGGTTTTTACTTGTGATATTTTTTAATGCACTGCTGTTCTTTAAATTCCCAGTGTAGTGATACTCTCTGATGTTAGTGCAGCCTGCTGTATTTATGTAGTTGTTTTTTTATGTAATTTTAGCTCCTCTCTCTTAACACAGAAGAAAAACATTGTAAGGACTTCAAATCCTAACTAGCCAAACTCCAGATAATGTGTTTAAAATAAATCAGTTCTCTCAGATCCACTGGTGTCCTGCTCCCCTGCTCTACAATATATTGATCTACTTTTCTCTGTTCTTCTCCTGAAAATTTGACACTGGGTCCCCGGTTTTGTCTCCGGGATATTACTCTGCTTGAATATTTACCTCAAGGGGGTAGTAGTAATCAAGACTGCTTGACTCTGTGAACTATTGTGTGTGTGTGCGTGTGTGTGTGTTTTTCAGTGTGATGATGTGACTTTCTGTGTGGAAACGTGTTTCCATGGATTCATTTGCGTAAGCTCTTTGTTAAAATCATGGAAAAAGTTGAATAAGGTGAGGGGACTCATTTTATGGAACAAGTGAACTCTAATTCTTAGAATACTTCCTTCTAAGTTGTTGAATTCACAAGAACAGAGTTCATTACTTATCACTGTGTCAATTTGGCCATAATTCAAACTCATGTCAACATCCATAACCTCGAGTAACATGTAGTTTTAGAGCTGTTGTTTATTTTTCAGCATACTACGCCCCAAACACAAACCTTACAGTATTGTAAATCCTTTGAGTTCTCACATATTTTTGTTTTATACAGAACTGAAATAAAATGTAAACACACAAGGGGAACCACAGGTGGGAATGAGCTCCTCTCATTCCTTTTATATGTTTCTAAAATCATCTAAAATGTCCCCTAATGTTTTCCACTGTAGAAAAAATAGTCTGGTTCATTTCAGCACAGTTCAGACTTTGAGTCTTTACTGGTGTAAACCAAACACGTCCACAACTCAATAGTTTTTCTGAATATGGGCTCTAGAGGAATCCCTTTTCCATCTCCAACATTCAGATCCTCAAAAGAACATCTGAGACTCTCTATCGGACAAAGTTTCTCCCTCATTTCAATAATTCTCCTAAGTCGGTCGGAGGGAGATACGAGAGTGAAGAGCGAGCTTCTAAAGCGGAGACTAAAATAAAATCTGAGTATCACAGGAAAGGAGGTATAGTAGCCGAAGATATGGATCAGAGTTTAGAGATCCATACTTCACCGACCCACTCTAATATTTTCCGTTTTTCTGTTTCTTAATATTTCTGCATCCTGTTTTCACTACTGACTGTATCTTCATGTACTTACACAGACATGTTAAGCATGCATTCTTGCTCTGAAATAGAAGGTTAGAAGGTGTAAGAGGGAAAGTTGTGTGTGTGCGTGTGTTCGCGCATGTGTGTGTATTCAGAGGATCTGTGTCTCATTACATAGAAGTGTGATAGCCATCAGAGTCAGAATAATATTTAGCACATGCTGCCTGCTAATGAAACGGTAATGTCCACAGACTGGAAATGAGAACCAGAGAAGCTTTTCTGTCTTTTATCCACTCATCTTTACAGCTCTCTCCTTCCATCTCTGCTCTCTGTTTTAATATCACTAATCAAATAAGTGAATATTTATTATCCTGAGTTTTACTTCTTCTTTGAATTGATGGTTGTGCCGAAGGGATACATGTTTTTGTCTGTTTTTCTCCACTCGTTTAGGTATCAAAAAGGAAGAAACGTCTCATAACTCACCAGAAGTGCAAAATGTAGACTTTGATCTGGTCACAGATAAGTTGTGAATCAAACCTTTTTATTTTTTTTAATTTAAGTAGTTTGAAAGTTGTCTTTTGCAACATTCAAATGGTTTGTTGATCATTGTGATTTGTTTTTGAGTGTAAACTAAAAATGGTCACACTTAGTCCCTGAATAATGGCGATATACAGATTATTTTCATTAGAAAACACAGCACCAGTGATGAACAACATATCCAAACCCTTGACTGCAATTAAGTTTTATTATGCTTTTAATCTTCTCTAAAACAAGTCAAAGCAGATATCAAGTTCATATGAAAAGTAAGCAATCAAGATGAAACAAAAAGGCCCACATTAGTGGGAGAGTCTTCTTGAAAATCTTTTTTTTTTTTAATTCCTGATTCAAAAGCATAAAGTGCTGTCGTTGCAACTGTTGACCCAGCTCTATCAAAAATATAAGACCTCTTAAAATTTACCATACTATTCTTAAATACATTTATAATTAATTTTGTGATACGCCAGAAAAAGTATAATTATTGTGCCTGAGTACATACTGTGGACACCTGTACGTCATTTTAACCTAAATTGTTTTAAAACAGAAGTTCAAAGCTGTCTATTTAGTGAATTCTGAATACTGGTCCTAACTGTAGCTTGAGTGTGTGTGTGTGTGTGTGTGTGTGTGTGTGTGTGTGTGTGTGTGTGTGTGTGTGTGTGTGTGTGTCTACAATTAGAAACAAAGTGAAGTTTTCACAAAAGAGTTTTTGTATCTGTTGATGCAAATCTGTCCGCAGACACGATTATATCTATAACAAATGAGCGGCAGGGAATCAACTGCAGGGCGTTAGGTGTGCACGGTTTTCTCCATGTGTGCACCTTTGTAATAATTTCCGTCTCTTCTGGCTACATCTTTTACTGCTGGCTATCTAATTTCTCATAAATACTAAAAACTAACCGTGTCAGGCCCAAACCACAAAATTGCTTCTGTAAAATGGTAGTTCTCAGAATGTGGTTTCTTTGTTGAGCTTTACGACAAACATAAAATAACTGGAAAAAGTGTGATAACACATTGCATGCATTAGTTTTTGCAGTATCATATGTTTTCCAATATAGAAGTTTCATTGTGAATTTTTACAAAAGTTCACAACTCAAGAGGTTTCTTTCAAAGTACTTAACAAAATTGATATCATCACCAGGAAATGTGTTTATTTTAGAGGCTCGGCGATTTTTAAAACCTTTTAATTAAGATAATGCTTAATTTATTCCTCATATATCTTCAAAATAAGACAACATTTGTGTCAAATTACACAACCGCATGCTATCGGTTAATATCAATCAGCAAAAGTAAATAGTAAGTCACTTCATGGAGAGAAGGTCTTTGGTTTTGGACAGGACCAAGTCTCTTTCTTTGTGAAGTTGACATGTTCTCCCTGCTCATTGGGTTAATCAGGTATTGCAGGTTAACTCAGCCTGTGCAAGCTTCATCAACAACCATGTCTCTTAATGACAGTTGGGACAGACTGCAGCTTTCTGTGGCTCCAAATAGGTTTACTCAGTCAAAAGCTTATACATTCATGCTTCAAAAGTGATTATTTGCCAATTCAATCCCTTAAATCCCTGCTGTCCTCAGGTTGAATAGTTGTGTGTATGTATTTGGTTGGAAGGTTCTATCATTAAGTAAGCATAGGTATTTTTAAACATTGTTTTTTTTGTCTGGGTAACACTGCTTTTTGGGTCTCACTAACAGTTTAAATCATCCCCTTGCCCTTGCTTGCTTGCTGAAATTTGGCAAAGATGCAAAACCACATGTGGGTCAGAGACTGTTGACCTCTATAGTCTTCTGGGCCATACTTACCACTTCTTAGTGGGTTTTTAATGCACTGCATGAACCTCCATGTGTTCTCTTTGCTAGATGGTCTGTGTGTTGTTTCACACAGATTTGGGCTGATTTATCTTTGTAAATAAACTCTTATTGGTTTCAATGTTGCAGAGAAAAACATCCACCCGCAAATGCCCTTTCAAGACCTTTATTGGACAAAACTCAAGTCTTTGATGAAAGATGCCATGAAAGTCCAAATATAATTCTTTTACAAAGAGACCTTTATTGAGTCCTTCTGTGGTTTATTGATATTCATTTCATTTTTAAGTTGAATTAACTGTTTTTTTTTCTTTTAAATTTGCCTGTTCATGTGACTATTTTATGAACTGTTCTTATAACAGCTGTATTTCATCAAACAGGAAATAACACGCTGAGCTAATCACTACTACATCAAAATTTTAAAGAAAAAAGGCTTCATAAAATTAAACCCCTATAACTTTTTAGATAAATCATCCAATAAAAGATGCACTATGTTCTCTACTTCACTTTACAGACACATGCACTCATAGGCAGCATTTGTAATGGCTCAAGGGCAAATGAAAATCATCTGAAAGTGAAACCGCAGGAGAAAGCAGATCTGAACGCTGCTTATTTAGTTGATGTCAGTGTTATTTACCGAAACACACGTGTACACACACACACACACATGTGCACACACACACATGTGCACACACACAAAACCACCTACACAAAAGAAAAAGTGATTGTTTCAGCTTTCACCCGTGCTCCCTCTTTTCTGGCCCTCTGGCCCTGTTTCTTGTACAGAAGATTTACATGCTCATTTTAGGAGCATCTTTTGTGCAGCTATAACCCCCCCCACACACACACACACACAAACTCACACAGTCACTGCACAAACACAGCTGACAGGAGGAGGAGGAGGCACTGCCATGACAGTCGCGTGCCGTCCAACAAATCCCTCTCAATCCGCCAGCCAGCGGGCCCTGAATGGGCATGTGTGTGTCTTTAAAACTGTTCTCAGTGGTTCAGTGCACTACACTTTATATTTGTGGCTTTGGATTTTTTATAAGGTTTGTTACGCTCCTTTGATGGTGTCAATATCAGTCGTTTTTTGTGTTGTTTTTCTTCCAAATTTGAGATCATCATTTATTGATTTTTGTTCTTTAAAGGAGAAACAGTGGCCCAATACAGGCTGATGATCAAGTTCTCATTATTTAGGGTCCTCAACAATAGACTCAAGTTTATAACAATCCAGCTTGTTGCACTCATCAATCAGTTTGATCAATCTGTCAATCTCTATGAATCAATATGTCTGTCTGATGGACCAGCGTTCAATAAATCCATCTTATCTCATTTTCAGTTAAGAAAAAACTTTCACTAGAGACTACAATCTACTTCAATAATTGGGTTAATATCCCTCTTTTGGAGAATCCAATACACAGCTGCATTAACTGCAAACCCAAGCAGAAAACAGAGCAGCTGCCCTGGCATCTCTGTGAAGAAGTAGCAATATGCTCATGTTTGCTAACTGACATGCTACGATGACCATGTTATTATAATGATGATTTTAACAAGTGTAATGCAGCCATTTCATCATCGAAGTTTAGCACGGTAATGCTAAAATTTAGTGTGGCACATGAGAAAGTACAGCTCAGACTGTTGAAAACATCACTGGATGAACACCTTTAAACCTTTAAGCACTCTTTTACAACTATATTACAACTGTATCACATTTACCTTGAGGTTGTATCTATTTATTTACCAAAAAATTCATGTTTTAAGAGTCTTTTCATCTGTGACCTTTGCACTATCACACGATATGAAGAAATTGCTGTTGTGAGGATGCTATAACATCAGGTTGTAAATACAAGGTGCTGGTTCCTTGCTATTTACAACACAGAAATGTCCAAACAGGCCGTATTTACGTGTCTGCTCTCGTGAGTTAAATTGACTTGTGCTATGTGTGAGAAATCCGCACTGCTGCTCTGAGTTTGGTTTTAAATGAGATATTTCACATGTGTTTAAACTGTGTTTGCATCCTGTCCGTACATTACGGCTCAGAGATTAAAGTGTGGCAGCCAGTGATGGATGGATGTGCTCGCTCCGCTGTGTGGCATTTTAACCAGCTCTTTAGAAACAACTCTGCAGCTGCCTCCTGAAACATGGCAGTGTGGGTTGAACAAACACACACACACACGCACACACACACAGACATACACACACACGCTGCAGCCCTCCAGCTCTCCTCAGTCCAGGGGGCAGTAAAGTGGTTATCTCCCTCTCTCAGATCCTAATCTGACAGCAGCTCCTGCCTGTTGCCAGGTTACCCCTTGGGCGTCAATCTCCATTTAAATCCTCTTTGCCTGCCCACCCACCCATCATCACCAGCCCTAGACACCCACCAACACCACCAACACCACCTCCACCCTCTACACCCCTCTCTCTCTCACCCCCCCCCCCCCCCGGCTCCCCCCCCCCCCCCCCCCCCCCCCCCCCCCCCCCCCCCCCCCAGCCCTGAGGGTTCCCCCCCCCCCCCTCACCCGCCCTCCTCCCCCCAGCCTCAGTGTAGCGGTGGCATCAGGCTGGATTCACTCAGGGCAGCAGGTGACACATGGATGCTTTGGTGTCATCTGCCATCCAAGAAAAAAAAAGATGGCTTGTGTGTATATTTTACGACTTCGACTCTCATGGTGGAGTCTGCTTGATACACTCTCTGCTCTAGCTTCCCAGTGTGCTTCGAGAAGGAGGGAGGTTTGAGGGGGGTCTGAGTGGATTTGATTGAGAGCTGGGCAGCAGACAGGGGTCTGGTCGCTGGAGGAGGATGTGGGCAGAGTCTGCTCAGACAGATGAGGGGAAATGATAGGAAGATGGAGCGATATGAGCACCAGAGTCTTCTCCTCCTTCTCCCTGTCCCAATGTAGCTTCTGAATGGAGATCCGTTGTCTGTATTTGAGGGGCGTCTTGGATGCTGACCTCCCGAGAGGTCAGAGGGGGAGCAGGGTGGATGAGAGAGTGCATAATTGCAGTACAAATACAAAGACGAGCCCACTGAGAGGCCTAGACGCTGTGCCAGTTTGACCTCTGAGAGGCTATACAGTGGTGCGTCTGTGTGTGTGCGATCGCTTGTTGTTGAATGCTGAAAAACTGAAGGCAAGGGAGGATGACGCATTAAGGGCAGACAGTAAGTCAAATAGTCAAATGTGATAGTAAGTAAATTGATGAATGTATAAATACAAAGTCTTGCTTGGATTCATGACATGTTCTTAATGTAATAATCATTCGCATCTGTCTTCTCATGTCCACATAGGTCATAATTATTTTGTTTGCTCTATTTTCTGGGAATTATGAGTTAGTTTTAGTCGTCTGTTCAAGACCTCAACCTTTTTTTTTTTGTAATCCCAATAATCTGATGATTTTCTGTCAATCTAAGTATCGAATCTGTAAAGGTTGGTTCAGTGTCTTTAGCCAGAAGATGCCATGCCAAGCTGCCTTTTGCCATTGCCCAGGCAAGTGAGGCAAGTGAAGCCCATGTCTGTGTCTTGGCTGAAGCTTTGCATATTGTCTTTTTGCTAACAATAAAAATCAACTGTCTTCAATTTTTTTTTAAGCACCAAAAATGATCTTGTCACCTGGGGGGAATGAGGTGTTTTTATCTAAAACTTTGGGGAAATAGGTGAGTTCCTGAGAAAACAACTGGAACCAAACTACATGAATAATCTACTATTGAATGACCTTTCTTCCTTTATTGACCATTTCTATTTCTAGGATTCACAACCATTTTCAACTTAACTTCCTCTTTGACCAGTTGTCCATTATCAACATTGCTGTTTGGCAGTGGACTAAAGCGCACCAAATTGAGACAAGAGAAGAGGATGAGGTGTGTGTGTGTGTGTGTGTGTGTGCCTGTGTGCCTGTGTGCCTGTGTTGTGCAGTGGAGTTGACATTGAGCCATCCTTGGCATTTCAGCCCAGGTACTTCATGCCAGGGTCCCAGTGGAGTTGAGGTTTTGGGTGGAGGTGAGTGAGTGTGTGTTGGTTTCTCTCCTGAGTTTTTTTGTGCCTGTGAGTCCAGTTGGCTGCATCTGGTCAGTGTGTCAGTCAGTGTGTCAGTCAGTGTGTGTCGTGTGAGAGGGCACGCTCAGTGCATCTGAAACCTCCGGGCTGATGGCCGGCGGGCACGGCTCGGCCACCGCTGCTCCACCTGGCAGATTGATGCAGGCCTGTTTGAAGTCCTCTCAGGGAGAAAGAGCCCCATTCATGAGCTGCTGCACCCTCAACATAGCCTGCCCCACCCTCACTGCTGTCCCCTCACTCTGTTAACAGCTGAAATGCAACCCCGCTCAGCTCACAGAGGTATGAGACTGAGGTGGAAAGACAGCAGCATAATAGACAGTTTCAAGAAGACCTCCATCTGTGGAGCTGCGCCTGACTGAGCTTCAGTTTTCCGATCTCCTAATTTAAATAAATTATACCTCATATGAAGATAAAAGCATCTCTAACTCAGGTTACTCCTGACATTTTCCAGTAAATCACTGCACTGTAGTTTCATTTACTTTAAGCTAGTAGAGCAGCAGTTCACAACAAAAAAGCAGATCACACTGAAAAAACTGAGCTCTAAATAAGTAAGTTTGTCTTACTTTTAGGAAAAGTTTTACAGTTATCCTTGATATAAGCCAGATTCAACTGACAGGTTAGAAAAATGTCTTATTTCAAGTTATTTAAAAACAAACTTAAGGTCTGAATTGCTTGTAACAAATTTAAAAAAAATTGCCAATGGGGTAAGAAAAATTTGCTTGTCAAGTTTCCTGAAACTAGAAAGATGTCTTAGAAAAAACTTTTCTTACCCCACTGGCAGATTTTTCTTACTTGTTAGATGCAATTCAGACCTTAGTTCTGTCTCCAAATAGCTTGAAATAAGACATTTTTCTGGACTTGTCAATTGAATCTGGTGTAGATCAAGATTAACGAGACAAGACTTGCTTAGATTCCAGTTTTTGCAGTGCAGTTGCTTTATCAATTGTATACATATTTATTTGATCAGACTTGTCTATTTGAATACGTTTTATTCATACATTTATTTCATTTAAACTTCATAAGTTCTTCATGCAGACTTTAAATCTCAGTTAACAACATCATTAGTTGGAAACTTTGGTGAACAAAATGCTTTCCTTCAGGGATAAAAAAATGGCTGTTGTAAATAGATACAACTGATAAAGACAGCTGGTTCTGCACAAGAAAAAAAACCATGGGGCTTGCAGAAATTAGCAAGTTAGATGTATCTTTGTTTATCTGAATTTTTAGCCATGTCCATATTGGTCAGTATTTATGCCAATGTAAGCTTACTGTTATGGCTTTAATGCTTGCTACACAGGGAAAAAGAAAGATATGAATGTTTCAGATTGCATGTGGCAAGAAGTGATGTAGATGTAACTGGCAAAAAGTCACACTATTCTCTGAAACACAAAACATATTTGTTTCTCAAGGCTCCCAACAAAAAAATTCCCAGTGTGGTTCCAGTGATAAAATCTGTGACCAATTTTTTTTCTGCATTTGTGTTTGTGCATGCTCTGAGTCGTGTATGCATTCCTCTTGTGCTGTCGTCTTGTATTGTGCACATTTGGGAGGGAGTCCCTTGCAATTTTCTATCAGAGAGATCTGCTGTTGACAGGCAGAGTCGAGATCAGTTCCTGGCCTCCTCCGCGCGTTTTGTCTGTGGGATCCCAGGAATGTGGAGGAATGTGGGCACAGGCAGGTGTAGAGACACACACCTAAACATAACCCATGAATCCCAAACCTCCTTCCCCATTAGTTTTCATCTCTGTGTCCACTCCACTCTCTGCTGGGTCCTTTTCTTAAAGTCTCTCCTCACTAAATCTCCGAAGGATGAATGACAGTAAACAGCTCGACCTTCCCCTTTTCTATCTATCAACTAAAAGAGAGGACATTTGATGTGAAGGCTGATATAGTATGTGAACAAGAGTCCAGGCATTTATACATAATCCTACCCCTTTAATTCTTTTGCTTGTTTGACTGATTTGGTTTACTGGGATATTACAACGCACACAGACAAATATTACTCTTAAGATGTTCTTCTTCAGGATGTTTTAGGAAAATGTGGCCTTGTATTTCCAGCTTTTTCATTCAGTCTACCTCAGAAAGACTCAAGACAGGTATTGTTCTGGATTAAATTGGATAAAATACTGCCAGGAGTATTTAGCTGAATAAAACACAAACAAAACAAAACAAAAAAACCTTTTACTGTCAGCTCCACTCATCCCCCATCACCCCACCCTCTTCTCTTCCCTTCACTCAGATTGTTATCTTCTGTTAGATTATTGCTTCCTGTAGAGACCTGGAGCAGCTTCAGCTCTCAGTTTTATGGCCCTAATGTTCCTGGATGAAGTGCAAAGGCCAAATTATAACAATCCTCACACCAAATGCCAGTCAAATTTACAGAAACATGCAGTTTTAAAATCTTGAGTTGTATGGTTGCCATGTTCTTGTGTCCATGTTAATATAAGGGTTTCAACTATAACTTTTAATTTCATGTATCTCCCTTCTCTCTGTATATCCACTGTAAAATTATGTTCTATGTACAAGATACAAACCATGAAAATTACATATAAACCACATTAATAACACGTAAATCATGCAAAAATAATTATTTGATAATGAAATTGACTTCTGCACAAACACACACTCTTGTGCACCCTCTGGGGGAAGAAAAAGGTAGATTTGATATAGATATTGGATGGTGATCCACAGATTAACACTCTTTAATTGTCAGGGCACATATAAGCAGAATCAAAGAAGTTTAGACACTGAAAGTAACTCATGAGTCTTGAAGACAGCACCTGTGGGGCCCCAGGTGAGCCTGGGACAAAAGCTGCAGTCCTCGCTGCATTGGTTGCGAGCCCAACTCCTGGATTTGACCCTTTGATGTGTGTATGCTCCCCTCTTCTCTCTTGGACAATGTTGTCTGTTGTTGTAGAGCCTCCACAGGTTTAAGGTTCAAATGGTCATCCTGTGTTAAGACTTTCATCTCTTTCAACAAATTCCACAACAAGCACCTGTGAAGCTCCTTCCAATGTCAGTCACTTTAGCAATCCTGCTAAATCCTGAGTTTCAGTTTCTAGATAGCTTACTGCCATTTCTTTAGATGCATGGGGATAGCCTCATGAAGGTGGCCCTGCTGTGCTCATATGCCTCATTTTAGCCATCATTTTTTTGCACACTGCATTCTTTGGGGCAAAGTGCCTTAATGCTGTGAAACACTTTTCTTTGCTTCTAATATTTACATTAGTTCATTCAGAGCAGAAGATGCAATACTTCTTGAAGATGAAAAAAAAAACACATCTTGCTCTCTGGATTGGTTTAAGTAATTGGTATAAGATAATGTTTTAAACCTGCATCATTCTCTCATGCCCACAATCATTACTTTCTTGCAGCAGTGTCATGATTGAGTAAATCTCAAAGCTCCAAACTTTTATCCTTGCATCTGTGACTTGCACTTGCATCTGCATCAAGGCAAAACTCAAGATGCACTGGAGAAATGATTGATTGATTGATTGATTGAAAATGTTTGTTTTGAAAATGTCAATGAATAACATTAAGCAAACAGGGTCAACACAAAGAAACTCAGTGAGTAGTTCAGTGAGTAGGAGATAGAAGATGGAGACAGTTTGGGATTCATCCATTAACTGCAGCCTAGCTGAAGTCAAAATAGTCAAAATAGTAGGGTTGCAATAAAAATAGTCAACTCACAAAACGAAGTGAAATACATAACTCACAATACAACTTCTGTTTCCAATCTCACAAAAAGATTCACATTCAAAATTACCCAGCCGCTTTTTTTTCCTTGATGCTTTTCTTTCCACTACTTCGTCAAAGAATTGATTATTTCTGACTGCTATAACTGGCATCATTACCTTTAGAATCAGGAATAACATTAGGATTTACATTATGTTCATTTTATTGAAGTAGCACAAAGTTTACCTGTAAAATTAATGTCCCAGCCTGATGAAAAATTATGCCCATCTACAGTAACTGTTCCATAAACAAGGCAGACTGGGTGTATAAATCAAGCGCATCCTTTCTAACACTTAATGTGTTTATGCAGCACCTGACAGCTCTCAGTGAATCAGTCTGAAGACAAACAGTGAAGTTTCTCCTGTTTATCCCCTCAGAATCAAAGGGGAACACCTTCAAACAAACAACAACCCATTAAAAAGAAAAGAAACACTTAACACTGTTGGGAACACCATGCCACAAAATTATGTTACCCCCCTACAAAATAGAACAAATTTCAGCCATTTTTTCATTCAGTAAAAAAATGTATCCACTCAATTTTAAACTGAAAAAATTTAATTGTAAATTGTGACAAACCTAACAGCCGAACCAAAAGTAAAATCTCTACGTACACTGTTCAAATACCCAATGTCTACATCCATTGCCTTTCCTAAGCCTGACTACAACACAATGTGTCAGCCGCCTGCCTCCTTTTTAAAATTACTGCAACATTTCTGGGGTAACCAGAGCCACCAAGACCTCCTCTGACACCCGCTCCTACACCCCCAGTCCTGTAAGACTTCTGTTTCCTCTGATTAGATTTGACTCCTCAAATTGAATTTAACTCTGAAACAAACACCCTTTTATTCACATGAGGGCACACACAAACACTCATAAACATCACACTGAAACTCTACTTAGTTGATTGTTTATGCGGTGCCTCTTGTTCTCAGTAAAAGCTGCTAATAGGAGCAAATTACTGCCAACAACTTGGAAATATCAAGTGCCTGACTGCTCAGCTGTAATGGAGTTAAAGCTGACCAATCTGATTATGGGCCTCAGCAGAGCAGGAGAGAGGGATGGACTGGATGGAGGGGGGATGACCTCAGGGGACAGGGGTGTGGAGGGTACCTGGATCCTGGAAGCTAACTGTTGCTGTTTGGCTGTAATTACGTTTGGAGTGGACTGTGGGTTAAAGTTGCCCCTGCCATCTAGACTGTAGTGGGAGACGTGATCGGATCAGGCTTTATGAGCAAACATGAAACATCTGCTCTGCTCAGGGGCATCTTTTCTCTCTCTTTAACTGTAAGACCAATTATTTTTACAAGTCTTCCCATAGCTCATCCTGTCCAGCATAAGAGAGTCCGACCTGTGTGTTGTGGGACGTTTCTGTAATGAGTGAAGGCCTAAATTGCCGATATCATGGCAGTTTTTAAAAACATTGCATACAAGTTGCAAGTTTTAGAGACTCTATTTTCTGTTACCTCAGACATCCACTGCTCTCATACGGGAAAAACACTTCAACCAAAGACAATCTCAGATGTGCTACTGATATCACTGTTGGTCATTAGCAGTGTGCAGATGCTAAAAAAGTAAAAAACATGAATGAAAGCAAAGTTAATGCTGTATAACACCAATCTTAAATTGCATTTGCCTTTTTATTGATATCCAGATCTGCGAAGAATATTCTATTTTAAACATATGTCTATATAAGTGATAGGCCCCCGAACCTGCGACCCTGAATAGCAGGATAGATGGTTAAGAAAATGGATGGATGGATGTCTATATAAGTGTATACACTTTCCTGCTCATTATTTGGAGCAGCACTGTAATAAGGTCACCAATCAAAGACAAAGATGTCTATTATTTCACTGTAGAGTCACTCTTTGAGATTAAGGATCATTCAGGATGTAACAGAACGTTTTGTTGGAGGCCCAAAGCCTGTGGCAAACAAAAAAGTGAACAGATAAAAAGTTCCATCATAGGGATGGCTAAATGTCCCAAAGAAGGCAATGTAAAAATGCTGCAGACTTCAATTATTAAAAAAGAGAATCAAAGAGTATGACAGGTCAAATGGAGGAAAAAATTGAGGGACTGGGCTAAAATGTCAAAGTCAGAGCAGCTATGACAGATGCTCAAACTTCTTGAAGTTTCCCTTAAATGTGTAACACATTGACAATGTCTAACCACAGGCATCTGGTTTGAACTGATTGTGCTTCAACAAAAACATAAAGCACACATCACATCACATATAAGAGTGAAGTATACACCAGATCCAGAATTAAAAAAAAAAAAAAAAAAAACATAAGCAGTAATTACACAATCTTATAAAGAAAAAAAATCCTTAGAATTCATCTTCATAAAGATGAATTTAGTAATATGTAAAGTAATAAAAAAAAATACCTCCAGTGGAACTGGTTCAGCTTTACAGTCAGCTAAGATTAACATTATCCTGGTGGAAAGGTGGAAAATGTCTCCTAAATTATTTGACCAAAAGAGGCTTTTTACCTCAGGCTTTTGGTTGTGTCAATCTGTTCATTAAAAACAGATTTCAGATCTGTTTCTTCCCATATGTTTTGCACAGATTTTGGCTGATTTGCTGCTGTAAAATGGTGAAGAAGAATGAAAGTTTTCTGACGTTAAGGGCATGTAATGCTCTTTAAAGTAAGATCAATTTTGTCCTTGTCGTGTTTGTTTTTGTTCTGCTCTGTGAAAGACATTAGACTGGTCGTGACCCCGAAGGTCATGAAGAACACAGCTCTCAGTTCGGAGGGTCAACTTTGTTTGACGTCTGGAAATGCTCGACTGGTAACTCGAACCAGGCCTGTTAATCACAGCTAATGCAAGTGTGATGCTGCTGTATTTTTCCCTATATCTCCCTCTCGATTTAGGCTCCATTTCCTTGGCCTTGCTTCCTTGTTCCACATCCTCTGTCCTCCTTCCCCCTCTTCTCTGTCTCCCTTTTGTGCCCGCTCCCCTCAGGCATCCCAAACCTCATTTACACAGATATGTTTAGCCAGCACAGGAAGCAACCCGTGCCCTTAACAAAATTACAGCCCAGCCAGCGAATGGGCCGCGGGGCTCGTCTGCAGGGACCAATCACTGAGGGGCTGGGCTCAACCACTTCCTGCTTTGTCAGACTCCAAAATGCTGACATTTTCTGCGTCCCTCTTCAGTGAGACAATTTTGGACCCAGAGCTCACCTTCTGCAGTATGAGCTAATGCACTCCATTACAGCTTTTATATGAGCTACTTTGAACGATGTTAATGATAAGCGCCGTAATGATAGCGATGTAAATTCACTCAGTGCTGCATTAACAGAGACTGGGTGCACGGCTGCGCTCTGATTCCTATCTCTGAGGCGCCTCAGTAATTTGGCTCTGAAGTTGCTTCATTAATGGGACTCTGCTTTTCCTTTTCCCTCCCATATCCTCTGAATCTTCCGGTCCCTGGATTCTTTTTTCTACATCTCTTGTTCTTCTGGAGCCAGTTTTTAAGAGATCATGATGTTTATGAACTTTGTATGTTTATAACTACAGTGGCCAACAAGGACACATGTCAAAAAGATTTCCTACAGTAGAAAGAGGCAGTGGATATATAAACAATGTGATGAATAGGATTTATTTCAAGAAGTAAATTCTGCTCTTTTTTCTGAGTGAATGGCACAATTATCACATTAGATTTTTTTCTGAATACCCAATAGCTGCATCTCTGTATAAAGACACATAAAAAACGATGAAACAGAAAAATTGTTACAAATATAAAGAATGTAAATTCAAGAAAAAAATGCTTGCCAAAAAACACAAGCACCACCACAAGGGTAAAAATTGTCATATTCGTCTTGATATGAGCCACATTCAACTAACAGGTCCAGAAACACATCTTATTTCAAGATATTAAAAGACACGAATTAGATCTGAGTTGCTTGTCCAATGGGAAGAGAAAAATTTGCTTGTCAAGTTTCTTGAAATTAGAATTATGTCTTCATACAAGAAACTTTTTTCTGACCCCATCGGCAGATTTTTTTTTTACTTGTTACAAGCAATGCAGACAACATTTTGTCTTTTAATATCTTTACATAAGACACTTTTTCTGGACTAGTCTGGTTAATGTGGCTCATATTAAGTCTAAAAGAGATATATATATTTTAATAAAATTAAGACATAATGGCTTGCTTACATTTTATTTTTTTTTCTGTGCATTTGTTTTGGCCTGTATTTTTTCTTCAAGAACAAGGGGATCATTTAAAATCTTTTTATTGTGCATAAATATTAATAAAAATGTTTTTGTTGTATCTCAAAGAAATCTACTCAGTTGCATGGAGTGCAGGAAGCCTTTACAATTTTTATTTAAAGTCCTCCATGGTGCTTTTAGTTTAGAAGTGCTGCTGGTCTGTAGGAGACCACTCAAAGACAAGCGTCCTGTTTGGTTCCTCGTTAGTATTCCCCTGTTGTCCTTTGTCCCAAAAAGGACCAGAATGCTACTCAAATAACCTCCCTCCACGCTCCCACTCCTTGAATCTGTTTCAGTATGCATCAGAGACTCTGGAGGGGTATAACCATGAGAGATATCTCTCTCTCCTTCGTTCCAATCAGCTCTCTCTCCATGCCCTCCGCTCAGGTAATTAACTTCTCCCTCCCATCTCCATCTGCTCCACGCCCAGCCTCTCTCTGCTCCTTATCTGCACTCCTTTCAGACTGTTAAAACTATCAGCCTCCTTCTCTCAGTCCCCCCTCTCTGTCTAATTCCTCTGACTGAAGGTTGGGAATAGGTGGAAACTAATCCAGACCCCTCCACCACTTCCACCCACCACCCACTGCTCACACCACCTAAATGTCTTTCTTCTTTTTGTCCCCTTTTAAAAGATTCAGGGATTTTCACCTCCAGATTGAATGGAGATTCAAGAGCCAGAGATTGGATTAATTAGACATGTTATCCTGATCAGTGAAAGAGAGACTTGATGGCTGCTTTCTATAACATGATTAGGACACACACTTACACACTTAAACACACACGCACACGCACACACACACACAGGCTGAGGAAGTAAGGTGAGCAAAGGCAAGCTAAATCTTTGACTTTTTAGAACTGTGAGGGATTAAAGAGGATTGTAATTGCCTTTTTCTCTCCTCCCTCAGTTCATTTGTATTGACAACTTGTTACTCATCTGTTGCACTGCAAAGAGCAGAGGTCAGAGCTCTATGAAAAGAGTCGAGCAGCCGTTTGAAAACCACAAAACACAAATGTAAGGCTAGGGGAAAAAGAAGGAAGCTTTCATCTTTCCTTCAGTGAGCCCTATCGTTTATGATCTGATTCAGCGTCTGTGAAAGGTAACATAATACAGGAGTGAATGGAGACTAGGACAGGTACAATCTGTGACAGATTATCTCAGTCATAATTACCATAATGTGAGAAAGAGGAGAGAGTCCTGATTGAATATGAGAGGAATTAAAAAGAAGGACAGAGAGTATGTGTCGCCCTCATGCCTCCCTGCTTTCTCCTCTGCCTCTCAGTGTTTATATCCGTCTCTAATAGCCTGTGACTCAGTGTGTGGCACCACACGCTGAGTTAGAGGTCAAGTGTTAAGAATTGTGTGTGCGCTAAGGATTTGTTCCAGATCGTGTGCATTTAGCCAAGACGATTTGAAGTGCACTGTTTGAAAAAATGAACTCACTCTGTGAGCTTCGTTGAACTGGTTGTGAAAGAATAGTTAACAGTAAGTCTTAAACAGAAGGATCACATGGTGAATGGAGATTTTACAGCCTCTTTAAAATCAAGAGAAGTACAGAAACAAATATGTGTAATCTGTATTTAAAAAAACTAATTATTGTTTTGAATGGAATAAGAGGGAAAAAAGCTGATTACATGTCAAAGTTTGTTTTGCCTCCATCCCAGTAGAAAGATAAAATGTGCCCTTTCCCGGTAACTCCAGTGTTCATGGATTCATTTATTTGCATCGACAGAACTTACTTTTTTGTTATAGAAACAGTGAATCTTTTCAGAAATATGAAATAAACAAGAACAAGTATTACAACACAAGAAGAATTTGTTCTTCCATCTGCTAGGAAAATGAAAGATGAAATTATCGAGGAGCATAGATCTGTATCCGTCAGTAAGTTTTTGATAACTCATAACTATTATCATATAAAATTGGTTGAAGTGGATGTTGATGCCTCAATACGACCAAGAGGAAACCAGACCTTCAAGGTGTAAAAAAAATATCTTAAATGTTATGTCTCATGTTTTTTGGATTTTATTTCCGTCAGCACATTAATCATATTGAGTGAAATATTTGAAAGTTCAAAGACAATGAATTCGAATGAGCTTTTTTCTGTCTGACAGTATCAGGAAAAGCCTGTATATTTAATTGTAAATCCTATTTACGTAACAGAAGGGAGTAAAAATTCATTCCTACAAACTACAACCCAGATCCCAGCGAAGTGAGGGCATTATGTGAAATGTGAATAAAAGTAGGATAGAGCACTTTGCAAATTCTTTGAACCTATATTCAATTGAGTACACTATAAAGACAAGGTACTTATTGGTCAAAGTGATAAACTTTGTTTCTTTTACAAATACTCACTAATTTTGAATTTGACTGCAAAAACCTAAAAAAATGTTTATTTATTACTGGGATTTCATTCTTGATTGAAAACTGCTTATTTAATGCAGCAGTATCAAAATTAATTAATACACTCAAGTGACTTTTTATTTTTCACGGTCTGACAGTCCCCATGTCAGGTGTCTCAACTTCAGGTCTTCAACTGCACTTTTACTTTTAGCTGATCAGAGGTGCTCATCTGATGAATACAAAACCAAAGGATTTAGTTTTCTTCCCTGCTTTGTGTTTCTTTTGACACTTAAACAGCGTCAAAAAACAATCACTGATGGTTTCAAATGGAATGATTTCTCCTCGTCACGGCCTTGGCACATTCACATTGGATGGTATAAATTTCTGAATCAAGGCCTCATTCCCTTTCACTCTGCTGGCTGTATCATGTTGCTGGGACAAAGATGTAGATCCCTCCTCCTTTTACACCTCAGACTATAGACAAGGACAAAGACTTGATTCACACACCCTTTATACACTCTCCCCTTGCTCGCTTTTAACTGTTTTTTGAAGCTTTAGCAGAGCAGGTCATAGTCGTGGAACTGGATGGATGGATGGTTGGACGGGTGGAATACAGTGGAAATGGAGAGCTGTAAACGAGAAGGTGAAATTGAAGGAAAGGAAGCATGAGATAACTCCCACTTCTTATCTCATTGCAAAAATAAAAGTATACAGAGTGAAGAGAGAGCGAAAAGGAGGGAGAGAGAGACGCTGTGGGCCAGTTGGTCAACACCTCACGTCCTCTTGTGCCTGACTCCACTGAGCTGTTACACCTACATGAAATGTGACTGCACGATTTATCCTCCAATCACACGCCCTTTTTTTACCATCAGTCCAGACAGCTGAAGTTGACTGAGGAGTTCCCGCACTTCCCACCCAAACAATGAGCCTCTCCTCACTCATGCTGGGCTGTAAAAAGAAAACCTGTTAACTCTTGGTCAGGCTCTGCTTATTATGTTGGATTGTTGTTAAAGTTAAATACAGTTTGCAGTTGGTGCAGCCTATTGTATTTTGAAAGACAGAGATTTCTTTCCTTTTCTTTTCTTTTGTTTCTTATGTATTATTTCTTGAAATATAAAGTTGAAATGTAGATACAAAACATCAAAATTTCAACTTTCATCTCATAATATTGACTGGTTATCTCAAAACTTCAACTGTTATCCCAGAATTTGATGTTTTTATCTCAAATTTTGACATAAGTATTTCAAAACATTGACTTTTATAACACAACTCTAACTTTTAAGCTCAAATTTTTGACTTTTGTCTAAAAATCTTGACTTGATTATCCCAAAATTTGGGTTTTTCTCTCATTATTTTGATTTTTTTTGTGGACCCAGCAGGTCATAGTACCCCGGACTTACCAGACGCTGGTGTGTCCATCTGCACAGAGCAGTTTGAGCAGGATAGGACACCAAAAACAAAATTAAACCATCATGTTGATTTAACAATATAAAACACATTCCTTATGCTGTAGTATGATGCATGTTTCAAAGTTATTCATCCTGTAGTAGCTATTTTGTTTTTCTTCTTCGTTTGTTTGTCATTGTTTTCAGAGAAGATTTATTGGTCTTCTTCAATGTGCTAATTGTTCTAACCCTTGATATTGTCATTGCTCCTATAGTTTACTAGAGGAAACAGTTTTGATATCATTGTGTTGCTGCCAGTGTTTGTATTCATCCTTGTCATTGACAGGTTATTACAGAAGGCATTTTTAAGGAAACAGAAAAATTAAATGGTACGACATGTTAACGGAAACACCATCTTGGGACTACTGTTAAGTTTCTTATGTAATTTAAAAGCAGTAGCCATTAGTGATTTGCAGTGTGACAGATGCCATAAAGTACCGTTACAAGCTGCTCCCAGGGGAGCAACAGATAGGAGGGAAGGATTCAGCAGGGAGGAGGAGTAATGGGATGCAAGGGATGGTCAGAGGATGATAAGATTTCTTTGTCAGTGAGTCACAAGCTGCACAGAAAAAAATGACTTTCACTCTCACTAGCAGTGTAAACTTGGGACACATCATAGAGGAAAAGAGAGGTGTTTTGACATTTTAAGGGCAGCTGTAGTCATGATTCTTGGAAGCCCCCCTGGATCTGTTTCATTGTGTCCGACTGGATTTGGATTGACAGATAGAAATGGAACCAGCAGGGGAATAATGGCATTAGTATCTGCACACTGAGCACTAGTGAGCCATCATCAATCCAAACCTGCTCAGCTGTGATTGACTGGTGATAAAGACTTTCAAATGAAGAGCACTTTGCCCTCCATGTGATAACCATACATTAGCAAAGGAGTAATTACAACATAACGGAAAGAGTACTCTTTACATGTTTTAGCATTGGTCTTTTTTTTTTTTAAGGTTTAAGCTATTGTAAATCAATCAGATTGAATCTGGTTGTAAACCTGCTTTCCATTGACCATCTTTGTTCAGAACAGCACAATAAGACATTAGTGGCTGACAGGGATGTGTCCAGAGATGAGTGAGCTTTGTATCTCCAAATGTTCCTGGAAGAAAATGATTGATGGTGGGTTTTTACTTCAAGTAAATCAAAGATATCATGTAAAAGTAGAAATACAAGAGACAAGCAAAGATAACAGAGAGTAACAGTAATAGTGAATTTTGTGAGCTATAATCACCCAAGATCTCCATTAAGTGGCAGCGAGCCACATAACCTTTCTGTCTAGGAGCCAGCACTATCTGTTAGAAGACGACATCATTTGATTAAGCATATCCTTCCAAAGCCTACAACATCTAATCTCTAACTGATGCTTGCCGTTATTAATTACTGAGTGCAATCCAGAGATGGACAGATGGTAAAACAGTGATTACACTTCACCCTGAGCATGTTTCTAAGCCTGGATGAAAGATGAACTTTCCTTTTATTTTTTGATGCATTGCATGGTGAAGAAAATGTAATGTATACAATATGATGGTAAAACAAAAGTTGTGGCAAATGTGATAATAATGCAGTGCAAGGCTAAAAGAAATCATTCAAATGAAAATTTATAAAGTAGTTTGCCTTAAGATCACCCTGAGAGTCTGCCATCTAATGTCCTAAAGAAGAAAATTTTACAGCTTAAGGTACAAAATTGGAAAAGAAAAATTTATTTTGGGAGTCAAAAGAAAAGTTTAAAAAGGAAGCGAGATACATTAAGGTGTGTTTGGGTATCTGGCACTACTGCCTTATTGATCCAGCAGAAAGATGGAATAAGAATAATACTGAAATAGGCTGTTCATCAGCTGTTCAAAAGTTTATGCCCATAGCCGAAAAAAACCTGACACCCACCCCTAAAACAGAAAAAATAGTTTGATAAAAAGGACTCATTAATGAAGAGCTTCATTGTTCCAACTGCTGATCACCTCAGAAATTTGTTTTGGCGTGCTTGATGCGAGGGTTTCTAGGATGCTGGTGGGAGCGTTGCTCCAAGTGGTGAAGATGGCGTCATGGAGGTCATCCACTGTCTTTAACTCATTTTCTTCAGGTGACTTACTCTTAGTTTGTTGAAATAGCTGCTTATGCCCACTTCTCTTTTCTGGCCTGCTGATGTCCTCAGACATAGGTGCACTGCCAACACTGGCGAAACCTTAAAGCGAAACAGTCTACAGCTGAGCCAATCAAAAAAACAGACCAGTCTCAAAGACCTATTTAGGGGGGTGCTCAGGTAGGAAAGGATTTAACTCTTTGTGTGCTGCATGAGGCAACTTTTATTTCTGGCAGGGATATTCCAGCCATTGTATGAGATTGACATGGACACGTCCACACAGCCCATACGCAATTCTACAGTGTTGTCCCATGCTGATGTAATCTGTGTTTAGTGGAACCATAGATTTAGTCTAAAGCAAAAAAATAAAACAAAACAAAGCTGAGTCTTATGTGCAAATCAGCACTTCTGGGGTTAATTTGTTGTAATCCCTGCTGTAAAAAGTCATCCTTGATTGAGCCTGAATGTGTGAACCAACTTTCAACATTCAGTGAGATATTTCACACCTGAAACAGGCCAACTGCACACTGAAATCCTCCTACCTCCTTTTGAGGATTTAACTTCTGGAGACTGTCAGTGCATTTACCGCAATGGTTGTTTGGAAATGTTGGAAGATAAACCTATAAATAAACAACATTGCCAACACTATTGCTAAACTAGTGACATGGTTGGATGATTTCAAAATTTCAAGCATTGAATATTAACTACTGTTAAAAGTTTTTTCTGTTTCATCCTTTTCGCTATGAGAAGCCTCTTTGTTTCTATCTTGGTTTGGCACTGGTTCGTCTGCAAGACTTTCGATAGCTCTTCCATTGATAGTTTGTGCAAATATTTGAGCTAAATGAATGAGTGCCGGATGAATGCTGGAGATTCTGCAGAGACTGAGAAAAACCAGATGGCACAAAATGGTTGATCAAAACAATGCAGAGACGAGGAAGGAAAACCTCAAGATGACAGCTGACACGAGAAGTGAATGGTGATTTATTTTTTAAGGGGTCTTCTTGTTATTGATTACACCTTGTCTGCACATAACAAGTGTGATGAAGCAAATTTGTTTTTTATTTTTATTGTTCGGTTAAACAAAGGTGATAAATGGTATTGTACATGAGGTAATACACTCAGTTTTGTTTTAATAGGGAGTGTGCCGGCATGAATGAAGATGTTTGAGCGCAGCCTTAGTGTTTGTGTGTTTGTGTGTGTGTTGGTAGGATAGAAAGCAAGCATTAATACAGTGGAAGTGGCGCTGTTCATTTGTCAGGAGATGGATTGCAGCCATTGAGAGGAAAAGCTTTTAATTTGGCTCTGGTGTGGTAATTAGGTTTCAATTCGCCGTGCTCACTAAGAGGAATGGGGAGGGTAATGAAGTTAGTCATCTGTGTGTGTGTGTGTGTGTGTGTGTGTGTGTGTGTGTGTGTGTGTGTGTTTAGAAGGAGGGAGAGAAGAGGAGGAGGAGGGGTTAAGTATGCACAGTGTACATTTACAGTGACTCTCATCTCGACTCTCTAATTCATTTTGTAATGCTGTTTATTAGGGGTATCACGGTGCCTCTAAGCATTAGTTAAGTGGCCCCGGCACATTACAGTAATGGGGAGAGAACATGAAAACACACTGACACCTGATCCAGCTCCTCTCTGCAGCTCTCTCCTCTCCATTGTAATAATGTGTCCCCTTCACTCAGTTGAAAACATGCTTCCCCTGTCTCCCTCATACTCCATCTTTTCCCCAAGTGTCTTTTTCTCTAATCTGCCTGTCTGTTTGTCTGGACTGAGCTTATATCACTAATGGATGGGTATAATGTGCAGAAAGGACAAGAATACGAGAAGTTCAGGTTTCACCACCTGAAAAAGAAAAAAGGAACGTGTGGAAACAACAGAAAAGGAAGTAACACTTGAAATTGTTTTCAGTACATGGGAAAATGACACAAAAAACACATTGATAAAAAGTTGAATGAATTAAAAAGAGGTGTTTTTGCTGCATAAATGTGTGCTAACTTATTGTTCTGTTGTTTGATTCATTTTCTTGGTTTCTGCACTCATGCCCCGAAACATCTTTAGCCGCTTGAGCTTTTGTGTTTCTGTGCACACTTATACTGTGTGTGTGTGTGTGTGTGTTTGTGTGTGTGTGCCTGCATGCGTGTGTATTTGGCAGTAGGCACAGTAGCCACATGACAACCCATGTTTGACCTCTGAGAAGCGTGTAGGCGCCGGGGCTCAGTCTGACTCTTGTCACATGATCCCCTGCTACCCTCCCTCTCTATTCACAATGGTGTATTAATCTGAACAACGCACACACTTTTCTACACACACACACACACACACTCATAAAGCTCAGACACAGTCACATACAAAAAGACACACACAAATAGACAGTTCTTTGTCTCTAAGTACAGCGCTTTATGGAAGCCTTTCAACTGTAACATTGCGGAGGAAAATCAATGTTCAGTGGACATTTTTTAGGATCATCTCCTCTTTTCTTGGCGTCTCCATGGACCTTGCCGTCTGACCTCATAGAGCAGAGGCAGGTGTCCTGATGCACAGATACAGCTTTTATTCTAACTTTGCATTCAGCTCAGGCACTTAAAAGACTTTTTTCAACCTTTATTTTCCTCCTCTATTTCATTCTCTTGCTGCCCATGACTCTCTTTCTCTCTGGTTTGTCATTAAGGAGTTAGCAAGCTGAAAGACGGATGAGGTGGCCCGAGGTGCAGCTGGTTTTCTGCTAATAGAGGAAGTGTGCCTTCTGTCAGTCACGTTACTCCATCTTTTAACCCCTCATGAATCAAAGCCGTCTGCGCCGTTTCTTTTCTTTTCTTTTTTTTTTTAATCATAACTCCTTACTTGTATTTGTGAATACACTGTTGGTCGAGCCATTTCCTCTTACCTCTCCGGTCGCTCCCACGGCTGGGGCCTCCAGCCTCCCAGCATCCTTGGTGTGTGGGCTGACTCCAGCACAGTTTCCTGTTATAGAAATTTGCGGAACCATGATCCCCCCTAATGCACACACACACCCTCAGCAGCCCTGCAGCCATCTGTAGGTGAGGGTGTCTGTGAATGTGATATATTGCATGCGTTCTGCTTCTCACACAATAGGCCTCTCGCAAGAAATCACTGAGATGGGCTGAGATGGACAGAATAAACTCATGACACCCAAATACACAAGGCAGTAATATAATTATGCTCAAGGCAACGGGGAGGATATTGTATCATGACATACTACATGGATCTCAATAGTCTCAAGTAAAATAACTTAACAGTTTATAGTTCACTGGAGGAACTTTAGGTATGGGCAGAGGGGTACGAGTACCCTACTTGTACCTCAACTTGCGATCAACCGATTCAATTGATTCTCTCTGCTTTATGAAGCATTTTTGTGTCTCTCAGCACTTTATTTTGCCTTTTCCTTTACGTCTACTCTGAAAATTCTGGCAGTTAATACAGAAAGGTAGCTGCCTCTGTAAAATGGCTTTTTTCCATTCACACTCTAAATGTTTTGTTTCATTTCACCTCCTGTTGTATGTTAATTAAACTGTCTTCATTTGCAATAAAGTTCAAAACTCTGAACGGACTGGTGTAACCCATCCATAAACAAAGGTCACAAGAGGGTCACAAGAGGGTCACACCAACCCAGTTGGTAAAATACGTTCATTTTTGATAACGGTTTCAAACTCGGTAGTTTAGACGACGTGAAGATTGCGAGCTCGCCTGATCGTGGTTCAGTCCTGTAACTGTTTTTGTGGAGACTCATCACGCACCCCATTTCCAATGTGGCTTTGCTTCAAAACTCAGTTTCAGAGACAGATGGGTGACACCACAGAGAATATGTCCATTTACTATATAGTCTATGAGTATAAATTCGTGTGGAAACATGAATCCACACAAAATGTGGACTTTTTAGGTTGACTTAACTTCAGCTATGTTGCAGCTGTGGCTGCTACTTTTCCCAACACATACAGCCTGTTTTAACTTTGTATCAAGTACAGTAGTCTCTACTTTAAATTCAAGTATGATACATATTCATTTAATTTCTTAATACAACACATTTTTATTCAATCTTTATTTATGTAACGTTCAAGTACATTTATTTAAGAACAATTGTTATTTAACTTTTAGGTGCAATACTTTTGAAAAGAATTATTTTTGTGGTACAGTTCTTTAGTGTCTTACATTTAGGCACTGTGTTAACTTTCAAAATGTATATATATGTTGTTTGAAATAATAAATATACTTGTTGGGAATGAAATTCCTGCATAATTATTGAACAGTGCATGGACGTAGCTGGTTACTCAGACCTACTTCACTGCTGGATTAATTTGGGTGATCATGGCGGTAACTGGAGAGCAAAGTATTCTTTGTGGTTGTGCTTGGTGTAAAAAGTTTAAGCACTGGTCTAAAGCATTTGTAGCTTCATATATGTAATGAGTACTCAACAGTATAGCACAAGTTGTAATTTATAGGTGGAGGTGAGCAGGGTGAGGTTTCAGAACATGGACTAATAACCTCTCAGTGTCACTCAATCCGCAGCAATTGTGCTGCAGCTTCTTGGCTGGGCTGGCAATCTGAGCACCATTGTCCTGATGTGTGTCCTGGGGCAGTGGTTCATGGAGGAAGTATTTTTTTTTAAATGACAATAAAACACACAATAAGGGGTGTAAGAGAGAGCATTGATCATGGTTATTGTACAATGGATCCAGTTGAGAGGAGACAGTTATCAGGTTTTCTTGAACTCTGTACAGTCGAGGTTACTGTGTGAAAATTGCAGGGAATATTTATGTTCACATAATGCATGTATTTTACTAAATAACTGTTATTTCTAGTTTTTGTTTTTGCTTGTTTGTTTTTTCTTTTGGTGAACGATCGCCTATTATTTGTCAAAGTCCCTGAGCTTAGACTGGTGTTAGCTAAGCTTGGGCCCACACTGACTCCAGGACTCCCACAAATCCTGCTGCCATACAGTAAAACATTGTACCAAATACAGTCTGCTGACCCCCCCACACATCCGATTGGTGGTGCTGCATGCAGCGAGGCTGCTTTGATGCTATCTAACTCATCAGCGAGTCAGGAGAACAAACCCCAACAAGGAGTTGAATACAGAGGAATGTGAAAAGGTTTCAGACTTACTGAGAGCTTGATTTGTTGAGGAGGAAATGTTTGAACTTCTTCATATTTCTGTTTTAGTGGCCGACCTCTATCAAATGTCCACCCACACCAAACCTTCACATAGATTTGACTTTTATAGATGACTCAAATGACATCACACACTTGAGCAAGACTGGTTAATGGGAATTAACCTGTTTAGGAATCTAACTTTGTGTACGAGCCCATCAAGTGGTAACACCTGCCGTGATTTCTGTGTGCATTTAATGACTCCCTGAAGGTGAAAAAACAGCTTCATCATACAAGAGCTGTATACAGGACAACACAACAATACAGTGGGGTGTTGCAGCCACTGCAACAAAAGCAGTGAAATAAAAGATGTGAAGGAGACTGTGTGGAAATGGTTACACAGGGTGGTGGTGGGACAGTGGCAGACGCTACATGTGAAGCAGATTTGTGTCTGCCACTGTCCTTTCTCTTTTTTCTCCCCTCTTTGCTTTTTTTCCTCAGTGCTCATATGCATGTCTCCAGTTTCTCATGGCCCAATTTCCACCCCTCCTAAGTGTGTGAAAGCTGTGTAATGTTCTTGACAAGCAAACCCAGATCACTTACATGTATTTGATGTTTAAACGTGGTAAAGTAAAGTAAGATATGGAAACTGATTATTAACAATAAAAAGTTGTGTGCAAAAGTAGGATAATTGAGTCGATTAATGGGTGCTCAGTGAGGTAGTGAAAGGGTTAAAGAAGAACACCACACAAATTGCGAGAAAAGAAGAGAAAAGCAATAAAAAGGGCAGGAAATGAAAAGCAGCTTGATGGTGAAGGCTGATAAGAGGTGCACTTGTCAAAAAGTCAATCAGTTGGAATTGAAAAAAATGTCAAAGGGGAGAGGTGAAGGGGAAGAGAAAGGTGCACACATGACACATTGTGACACTTTTATGATCAAATTCTTATAAAGAAGAATCAAAGCCCACCAGATTTATGTGTGTAATCGTGCGATTATGGGTGGATGTAGATGCACGCATGTCCTGTTTTGCATATTTAGCTCATTATCAGTTTTGACCACAGTCATTTCCAGCACGCTGACTGAGATATCAGAGTTGGGATCTGCAGAGGGGAGAGTAAAAATCGCTGGGGTTGCAACATACCAGCTGCGTGCTATGGCTGAGACTCTGATGCTGTTCAGCTCTGCTTGTGATAACCTGATCACTTAAATCTACAAGCCTAACAGAGTCTCTACTTCATTCACAAGCATGTCTTATTCCTGACACGGCTTCCCCTGTCCATCTTTCATCAAGTCCTCTCTTTTCTGATTGTTATTTTGCGGTGCACTATCCCTCATGGTAGTGCATGTTTATTTTCTTTTTTTTTAAGCCTTCCTCTCTTTCTCTCCAGTAATGTGTCCCCAGGAAGAGAAAGGGCCTCTGCACTGAGCTATTGTAGCTCTGTAGGTCACTGTCAGGTCAGCTGAGAGACAACATTACCAGCAGACTCTCGGCCTCCAGAAAAAAATCCTCGGCATCCCTGCTAATGACGGTTGGATTTATTTAAGGTGCAAAACTTGAAAGTGGTGTCGTAGTTTACCAGACAGAGGGGAAAATCCTGTTAACTTGTAAAATAAGATTTATATCTACTCAAGATGTATCTATCTGTGGCATTGGAGAGCAACTGGATAACATTTATTAATTTATTAATTTATAGATAGAGGAAGTGTGGGAAGTTGTTTGTATGGAGAAAAAGTGGTTTCTGGGGACCAACAGGTACCGTTGTGTGTAACCCTGACACTGACACCAGTGAATATACGAATACCATTATCAATTGAAATATGTCTTCTATTGTTTGATCAATCATAACAATGTTTTTCACTTTCAATAGTTGTAGTGCCTCCAATATTTTCAATTTTCATCTCTCTCTGATCTTTCAGTTTTTCCAGCACTTCTCATCTTTTTCCCTGTTGGTGACTGGCTTACTATATTAAAGGTTGTGCATGATAAGTTAAGAGTAATATTGATAATTTCCCCCATGCTGTTGTCTAATACCATCAGGCAGTAATGTCCTTGTAACAGCTGGAAAAAACTGAATTATTAACAGTACATGTGTTTTTACTCCTGTCTGCAGATTGATTTGATGAGTGTCATTTGTGATCAGGTTACCTTCGGTTTCATCTCCTCCGATGGGAATCAGTAACCATTATCAGCAAAGTTTGACTGACTGGGATAAAGTATGTGCTTTAACCGCCGCTGTGTGATTTAAAGAAATGTGGGTAATAAAGAATAGTAATTAAAATCAAGCTTGCAGACATTGAAGGTTCATCATCATAGTTAAGACGTTTTGTCCCCCCTCCTTTCTGTTCTGCACTCCCGGCCTAGATACTCCGCCTCTCAGATTTCCTTAGGGCTGAGCCCTGGGCTTTTTGTCAAGTGTTTTATAAGACAGGGGGGCCCAGACGCCCAGTCCCAGGGGCCTTAACACAGAGAACGTTAGCCTGGTGCTGGGATGTGGTTCTGTAGCGCTGGTGCTTTTTCTCTCTTGCTCTCTCCTGGACCCTCCCTCCTTCTTTCATTGGTGCACCTGACCGAAGAAAAGAGGTGATTGTTTGGAGACAAGAGGGATGAATTTGTCCGCTTCAGAAAAGAAAGCAGTTTGAAAGGGACTTGTCAGTGTCTGTGGATCAGGTGGTTGGAGGGTGTCCCACTTTTCAGGGAGAAAGTGCTGTGTGTCAGCATGTTCTACCTGTTCTGCACAGCACAGTTTGTGTGCCTGTAAATATTCCTTCTCCAGCATAGTGACATGGAGAAAACATAAATCTCTTGCTCCTCTTTTCATTTATTTTCATCACCGTGACCTTTAAGTTCTCTTCCAGCTCCTGTTTTTTCATAACTGGAGGAACTTTTATCTCACATTACTTCGTCTTTGTTGTGATATTTCTGATTTCAGAGTTATACCTGTACCTTTCAGAAAAAAACTACAGTACTTCATAAATTCATCTGTGTATTTTAATATGATGTGTCCATTTATATATATATATATATATATATATGTATATATATATATATATATGAACATTTGTTTGGTCCCAGTCAGAGTATGTCAGCACGTCCCTGTGGATATGATAGTTTTGTCATTGATGTCTTGTTTTTTTTTTCCTCAGGGACAAAGATGATTCTATCACTCATTACAAAGATGGATGATTGTAGCCCTCATTTTCCCTCCTGAGAGACAACACCCCTGTGTGTCAAACCCAGATCTCACCAAAGCTCGCCCTAGATCGCAGAGTCCCACTGGTGGACACGTCTCACATTCCTTGTGCTCCAAGAGTGAGCAGTATGTGTTCTTTAAATGAAATGAGGGCAACATAAGTTCTCTAGCTCTGTCATTTGATTTTTGTAAAGTTAGTTGATGAGTTTCTGATCAGTACCCGAAGCCCATATGAGGTCCTAGAGCAACCATTTACAAACCTCTTTATGATAGTATCACAGGTGCTTCATTTTCAAAGTCCTACAACTTCCCCATGTGGTCAGTTTTTCCAACAGAAAGCTTTAAATTGTGCCTGTGGACTGTGTAAACATGGATGTCAGTGACATCACTCATTGGTTTCTAAAGAGAAGTCATGGTGGTGGGAAATGCTGACTCCAGCCAACCAGGCTAAACTGCAAACTGATCAAAAAAGAAAGAAAAGAAAAAATAAGAAAAAATAAGAAAAAGGTTATTAAGTTTTCCACCTGGATAGCAGTAGTTTTGGAGATAAAAGGTTTCTGTGCAAGGCTGTGTCGTGATTAGCACAGATTTTAAAATTGGGTATTGACATATATATATGTATATCGTATTTCTTCTCCAACTCTATTTTTATGTATTAGATACAAAACAGGCAAGTCAAGCAGACGACCTCTTTTCACCCTGCAAAGCAATCATTACATTACCTCTAAACTACATTGTGCAGTTTAACTTGGACTACACTGGATCATTAGTTTACTGTGCACTTTCACAAGTGATTTATGTTTTATTTTCCTTATAATGTGCGGGAAAGTGAAAATCTCTACAAATGAATCAGTTATTTGAAGTACAATAGTCCTTTACAGACTTTACCTTACTTGGCATCTTAGTTTCTCTGTCTGAAGTTTCTCCTCCTCCTTGTAAACGCCTCTCTTTGTCGTTATTGAAGCTATGAACCAGTAAAAACTGTGGTCTCTCCTCCTTTCATCTCCTTTATCTCCATCTTTCTGCTAACATGTCCCTCTGAACTCACTTCAAGCCTCTTCTTGATTCCTTTAATTGAGTTTTGTAGAAAAACAAACAGTAATGTAAGAGAGAGCGCTTGAGCAAAGGTGGGAGCTCTAAATCTCAGCAGTGAGCTGAGTTACGATGCCCACCCACACCCTGAACTCCCTCTTGAAGAAGGTCTTCAGGGGGGGTTACCTCAAAGGGCCCTGGTCTTATTCTTTGACTGTTTTATCTCCTCTTTATGAGGAAAGTATCCGTCTTTATTTTCATCCAGGATGTGACATTTCAAGAGGGTCAGTGAACAAACCTGAGAGCAGAGTGTGTGGGGGTTTTATAGATTGACGGAGTAAGTGATTCCAGGGTTGGAGGTCAGGAGACTTGAGAGGAGGCTGCATGCTGCACTTGGACTAACCCTAACCTTTGGTCAGCATTGACTCCAGGCTGAAGAGCTCAAGGTAGAAGCAGCCTTCGGCTTTATAAGGACTTCAAATCATAAGATGAGTTTCCAACATCAAGTTTCACTGACTGAGAGGCTGTAAAGTTCAAATTCAAGGTGCAACAACAAAAAATTGGGCCCTGTACACAGAGATTTCCAAGGGGGCCTTGCCGTTACTTTAAGCTTGAGAAGGAGTTACCCTGCAAGTTTTATATTGGTTTCCATCTTTTATGCAATTATGAAACAACCACTACCTTAAACTTAGGATGGAAAATATTAGAAATTTTATGGTCATCTGCAAAGATGCAATAATAGTATGAATGTAAGTCAGTAAGGAAAAGTTTCATTATTTAAGATTTTGCACTTAATTAAAATACAGCAACAATTTTCAACCCTTTCATTGATTTATTATTTTTTCATTTCTATTTAATAAGTTGGAAATCAGACAAATTATCGAACACCAGTGATATTTGACTGTGGTAATAGGAGATGTTTTATATCATAGTCAGAATGGCATCACATAACAGAAACTAAGAAGGCCAATTTCATAAGAGTATTATCTAATGAGCAGATGTGGCAGGTTGATAAATGGTAGGGACATATGGACACATTAGCCCACTTAGTTTTCTATCCCAGAACTAATCCCCAGCTCTCCATGAAGTAACCTGTTCACTGGAAAGTGATGCTTCATACCAACAAGAGTTACATCAGTAAATGCATTGAGACTGTGCTGGAGAGATCAGCGACAACGCTTGACCCAAACAATGAGAACACGACCTGTTATGCAGAAGGTTATAAAAGCCCCCCCTCACTCTCTACCCTCGTTGGACAATCTCCAGGACTTTAGATGGTTTTATAAGTAAAAGGAAGATTTAGAGGGGTTTAAAACAATGTTGAATTCAGTGATAAACAAATCAGAACATTGTTGAATCCAAAATTAAATATTTTTTGTGGTGGTTACAGCCCTACTACAGTTTCTTTATCAAATAAAACTGGAGGACTCTCCCTTGTTCAGTTGCAAAGATGCCCATATTTTTCAGCATGATACCTTGTGCAGATTTAATTTGGATAACCAAGAATCTGTCCAGGACAAGTTGATGACATATGGAGCGATTAAGACTGACTCGATGTTCATGTCTGTGTGGTAATTATGAAGCTAAACATAGTTTAGCTCAAAGACTAGAAGTAGGTGCCGAGGTTCTTTCTATAAAATACTGTTAACAGCTGTAGTTTGTTATCTGTTTAAAAATTGACTGAAAATAAGAAGTTTTGGTTAAGGGTGGTATATATGCTGGACTTTGAGTTTCCCTGAAAGAGCCATGCCCCCCTATGAGTTTTAAGGCAGAAAAGTTAAAGGTTGTTGAAGTTTGTAGCACTTTGACTGTTCCACCAATTTCTGTCTTTATACTACATCAGGCTTCAAATTTATCAACAAGCAGCTGTTGATGAATGTCCCTGTCAACGAACAGCCGAGAAAGCACTTAATTTTTTGTAAACAGAACAATCTAAAACTGTGTTGGTGAAATGTAATTGCGGGTTGTTGTTTTTTAGTTCCACATTCAACCTTTATGTTGCGCTATGATATAGAGGGCAGCACTTGCCAAGTGAGTTTTCACATCAGATGTTCTTGGAAGTATGTATTTATTAAACACTGGCTATTAAATGGAAAAGAGCAGGTGCGATAATGAAGTTGATCTCTTTATTTCTTGTGAGTATAAATGTTGAACAGCTCAGAGAAAGCGCTTTAGCTAAAAATATATTCATAACTCCTTAACAGGGTCATTTTTATGATTCAGGTGATAAAGTCAAAGACAAAAGGCAGTGAAAATAAATTATCTTATTAACAATAACAATTATAATAATAACAATAATCATAATAAACAGTGTCATCAAATTCAGAATCCTAAATCTGGTTTTGTTTGCTTTCTTCCTGTGAAAATTTCTTAAAATTGTCAATAAACAAAAAAAATCAAAAGAAAAAAATCCAGCATATTTAAATTTCTGTAGTGGTGAAGGGGGTAGCTTGGTGGGGATGTCCCCTTCAGACTCACATATTTACAATATTCACAATTATAATAAACCTGTAGGGCACATAATGGACCACACAGCAGTGGTATAGAACTATGAGGTGCAATGACATTTTTGTGTGTACATGAGAGTCCCTGGCAGATAGAAAGGAGAATCTCTCTCTCTTTCTTTCTACGATTGAATAGGTACCAAGAGATAAGAAGTAAACAGGTCCTTTCCTTCCACAATGCATCTGTTTTCAGACATGAGAAAGTTCCAGCGTTTTCATTTTTGACGACTCCCAGCTCCCTCTCAGCCCATGGCTGTGACCATGTTGGAGTGGTGCGGGTGCCCAAAAGAGGGATGTAAGGGGGTGGGGGTGGGGAGCATGTGTCCAGTGTGGCTGAATGGTGGCAGGTGGCTCATGGACATGTGTCCGGCCAGAGAGGCAGCACTGAAGGGAGAGCTCTTGTCGTGCAAGCATTTGGAGTACTCCTCGTAGCTGTCGCTGCACCTCTTGCTCTTTTTGGATTTGTTAGACATCTTTCGGTTACGCGTCTGTATTCCCTCCTTTTTCATGGTTAAAGGCCTATTCACCTGTGAAGAAAGGGGAAAGTGTGGGTGTGAGGGATCAGGTTCAAAACAAAACAGAGAAATATCAACGATGATTTTTCAGGAACTCAATAGTTTTTTCAGCTTTTTTAAATCTTCATCACAAAAAGTAGGCAATGTGGTGGTATTATTTTGTTATTCTGAGCTCATCCAGTGAAAAACCACAAACTGCTGCATCAGTCGATCCTTTGTTTTGATCCTGGTTTTGTTATCTTAGTTTCAGGCACTTTGGTTACTACCAGGGGTGGTAGTACATTTAGTGCACTTCTAAAAAAAAATTAAAACTTGATACCATCCTGAGACCTGAGCTTTGTCTGGTGCATTTTTTTCCTTGCTATTTTGAATAAGTAAGACCTAACAAGTATAAAAACTAAACTTGGTCTCTGCACAAGACGATATGTCTTTTGTGTTATAAGTCAGCTATCAGTTTTTGGTTTTAAGTGTTATTGTACATAACAACACTGCTTTTGTTTTTCTCCCCCCACTAAAAGTGGGTGTAAAGCTGTCATATCATGAAAAGGTGACATAGGCAGTATCTCCAAATGTGGCTAATTGCTCACAGTTTGAAAAAAATGTGGTATCATGGGTCTGAGAGGCACAAATGTAATGTTTGCATATGTGGATGCTGGGTCATAAGTGTCATGTGGTGTTAACTTTAAATATGTCAGGGATTCTTTTTTACATTGATTACAAATTTCTCATTGATAACTTCTTTTAGTTTTCTAACATCAATAAACGTCTCTTGACAAGAAAAATATAACATCATTCTGGCTCACGACAGATCTTGCTCACATAAGTTTGTTCATACTATTTGTCTACGTAAAAGAGAAATACACAATACCTTACTCAAGTTATCCTTTAAAAGTATGCACCTCCACAATATATTTCACTGTCTACAGTTTAATGCCATTCAAGAGGGCTGCTCTTGTTTCAGTCCCACTTAACAGCAAACCCACTATTATGACTCTCAGGGGGATTACACCTCCCAGGGAAATAATATAACACAAAGAAAGGAACCAGCAACCGTCCTAAAGTGTCCTCCTCTCTCTCTCTCTCTCTCTCTCTCTCTCTCTCTCTCTCTCTCTCTCTCTCTCTCTTTTATGTATCAGTTATCCCTCAACAATCAGTGTAACCTGCCTGGTCATACTTCCCGTCTACTTGACCCTGCTGGCTCTTTACAGTCCCAGCCCAGCGATCAGCAGTCTAACACTTACATTGTGCAGTTTGTAGTAGAGGCCGCAGGCGTTACACACAGGGTCTCCATTTGCATTGCGCCTCCAAAGTGTGGTCGTAGTCGTCTGACAGTTAGCACAACAGGTGCCTGCTCGTCTGGCAGCAGACTGTGGAGAAATATGGATGAAGATTCGATTAGAGCTACACAAAGCATGGTGACAAAACAGAATGATCATTTCTGAAATGATTCAGTCATGTTTTCCAGCATGTGTGAGATTAAACTGACTCTCTTACAGGGGGGCTCTAGCACAAGAAAATAGTGGATAGATAAGAAATAAATAGTCAACTTGTTGGTTATTTCAGTAATTTTTCCATATTTTTCTCTTTAAATAATTTGATCCAATGCTGAGTTGCCACTGCTGTTGGCAAGTGCGTTTCCATGATTAAACAAGTAGAAGTAATTTATGCAGCTCTGGAAGAGAACAAAAATAAATTTAGGAAAGAATCTTCCTTACACTTCTGATCCGAGATTTTGAACCAAATTTAAAGTATAGTGTGAAAATGTTTTAAAAATGAGCACCCTGGAGCCTGATGTATCATTAAAATCCTTGTTAATTTGTGGTGGGTTGATCATTCTAAAATATCAATACTAGCATTGGTGTCAGTATTGATCAATACTTTTGTGATGAGATCAATACCTAATAATACCTATTTATTGCTGATTTCTTAAATATTATATTTCTGTAGTAGCTTTTTTACCTGTGTATGCAAGCTCTTTGATCAATAGGATACATTTAATGTTGGAATATAACAATTATTGGTGTCCATGAACATTCAAATGTACTGTTTTACAACACAGCAGGAAAAATTAAAGCACATGATTATTTTCTGTTTGAAAATTAGTTACTTTCATTTATGAACAAAAACATTACTTTTGGTGGTTGTGTGTTTCTCATTTTGCTGCTTTTCTATGTTAGAGGTATCAGTATTGGTAATGATATTGGGGATACTGGCCTTACATTTACTTGATACCAAATTTTGCAGTATTGCACATAACTGTTGTTAATTTCAATGAGAGGATTTCTCAACATTCAACTCCAATGGTGCTAACACCTTAAATAAATGACCTGCTTTGCTCCATTACACCACTCTGCCCATAGTTTTCAAGTTAGGTCATACATCAGCTTCCACAACTTTCCCTCACTTCTTTTTGTTTCTCCTGTTCACTCTGTACTTTCTCTGTGACAAACTGGGAGCTTGACCACTGAGTAAAAGAGTCTGCAGCGAGAAGGCCGTAGCAGGAAACAGGCGCTGGCCCCGCTGCTTTATCTGGACCGGTCACACATCCGGAGAGGAAACAAGCTGAAGCTGAAGCTGCTCCTGAGCACAGCGAGCTCCGGGCCCACCGAGACCGAGAGAAACCAGCCCGGTGCGCGACACTAACGTGGACCAGCGCAACGTAAAGACGCCAGAGTTAATGTATATTTTCTGTGAGGTCGGCAGGTGCTCACAGGTCTGTAGCTGTTTGTTAACGTGGTGGAGAGCTGCAACAGCCCGCGTGCGTCAAAAAGCTACTAGTGTTGGGTCCATTTGTGTTCTTATAACAATAATTTTATTTTTACTTTTTTACTTCTGTCATATTGTCACGTTATATCACTAAAAACCCGAAATAACCCAATTGCCTTCAACCAGATTGAGGAGGCACAGTTTTTCCTCCCGTCTTAATACAAAAAAAAAAAAATTAAATTACAAAACTATGTATATTTTTTTAAATTTCAGATTTTACTCCAACTAACTCCGGGTTTACTTTGTGGTTTTCATGCCATACTTTTACTTGTTTGCTTGAAAAGTGAATCTTTATCTGCACACTCCCGTGTTAAACACAAATACACCTTTTATTACGTCCCTCATCGATGCTATCTGCTGTATAACATCCACACACATACGACTGGTGCTCACATTTACATTAACACATTTAGTCTCCAGTGTATGTTGCTTTACTTATAACCTTTGTGTTTTTTCAATGGAAAAGAAGTATTTTGTGGAAATTATCATTATACGTTTGTCATCGTAACATGAACCCTAAAATGTCCAAGTTTTGTAATTTCAAGTAATGCAAATATTTTATAACTGACTTTATACTTAGCTGTTAATTACTTAATGAAAATTATTCAAATATATTTATTCATGGCTCCAAAGCTCTCAGTTGGCTGATGTGAAGTGAAGTCTGGGTAGACTGTCATTGTCACCATGAGGCTCAAGGGTTAGACTGTAAATTCACTATTTCCCTTCATGAAAAGACAAAAGCACTTTGTTTATTAATTTTTTTCCCCCTAAAATCCATCCAACACTCTAGCATCCTAACAACAGAAACTCACACATTTCAATAGCTTATCAATAGCATACTATCAACAACAGCACATTTTCTCCACTAGTACAAAAGAAACCATTGATGAATGCCTTTAATTATGAGAGAAACTATGAGAAAACTACCTTATTTATGCTATTATATATATATATATGGAAAAGGAAAAAGAAACTGTGTAATATGAGCCCTAAGCGAGAGTGTGGTCCTGTGTTGTTTGTGGAGAAAGGGTGCTGTTTCTGCTATCAATGGTGGTATCAGAAACAACAGTAATAATGATAACAGTAACAACACAGATAGTCCCTTTGTGCTAACAGCCTCGGCTAAAGGAGCCAGAGGTGAGCCACAGACACAATTCCTGGAAACTGATTGGGAAAATATTACTTTCCTGCAATTGTACTCCTCCTCTCTCTCCCCCCAACATTGCACTCTTTTTGCAATTCATTGCAACCTCCACAAATGCACACATACACACACACTCAAACACACACACACACATGAGTAAATAAATGAGACTGACCAGCCTGCGTTTGGGTTTGATGAGGGGTCTGTTCTGGCCGTTCATCTTATGGTACAGTCCACAGGCGTTACAAAGGTAGTGTCCCGTGCTGTCACGTCTCCACAAGGGGGTAGATGTTGCTCCGCAGTTCACACACTCACGGCCCTCTAAGAAGGAAAACACACATGAGCTTTTTTGTTTGTAAAAAAAACAACTTTAATCAATTTTGCTCAAATGGTTGTCTTAAGTTATTTTAAGCTTGTACCCCACAAGTGAATTTAAGCACACTCGGAAAAAACACTCCTTAAAGGTGAGAATATAGTGGATGTGTAAATTTTTGGATCCACTGATAACTATGCAAAGGGAGCAGGAACAGTTGTTTTTTTTTTTTTTTTACAAACTCTTGAGGTTGCTTATTATTAAAGACGCATCAGTTAAAATCTTGTAACTACTTTCTTCTATCTTGAAACATTATTTAGTTTTTTGTAGAAGCTGCCTCATTTAATCTTTCAATTGAATATTTTGATGCTGTTTTATTTAAACCAAGTGACAAGTAAGAATATTTCAGAATGCCAACTCCTGATTCTCCCGACTGAAGAATAACAGTTTGTGTTTTAATTCTGGTTTTAATTGCATGAAAGTCCAAACAATATATAAATATAAGAGGGTTAGCTCTAAATCAACAAAGAAAATTTGGGTTAAACAAAGCCAGGCTGCAGTTGGCAGTCTGCTGCTTCGTTCAAATACCAATCAGGACAGTATTAGTGGCTTATGTAACAGAGAGAAGACTCACAGCCTAAATACTGAGGTTTTGGCTCTGTGCACCTGTGGATCATCCTTTCACACCTTTGGACCTGATCCAGTTCACTGCTCTGAGGCAGCTCTGCTGTGTTGTCTCTGCCATGCTGAATAGAGAGGGCAGCATCTAAGCTGCTTTTTTGTTGGAGACGTAATGAAGATTTAAGGCTCTTAAAGCATTAATTTAATGAGTTTAATTGACCTCAGACATGACTCTGTCTGTCATTACAGAAATACAGTGTGTGTTCTTTGCGGCACAGGTTTTACTATGTAGAATGAACCAAACATAAATATTGTTGCATTTATTGACATACTTATTCAATGATTTGGTGTCGCATTATTGTATCTAGACAGAGAGGTAATGTAAATTTTAAAAAACATTAGAATTTAAGCTTTTGATTTTTAATCAGTCTCTCAATGAGTTGCACTTTCACTCAACCAGTTCTGTCTTATTCAAAAAAAAAATTAATATCAACCCTTTTTAGATATTACCGATTAATGTTAAAGCTTTGTGTTTTGATGTTTAACAAATATAGGGGGGCATTCATTTCATTATTGACATATTCATCATTGGCTCCATTGTTTTAGTTATTTCATTTTAAAACTGTCATACGATGCAACACTGTGCTTCAAGGGAAAAAACCCATCCTTTCTTTCAACTACATGGTTGTAGCTACGTTAAGGTAGTTTAATACAGTTAAAGTGTAATGTTACTTTCACACTTCCTTGGTGTAAAACCCTCTTTTTTTAAATCAGTTTTGCCTTTTTTTTAATGAGCTCTGAAAAGTCATTTATGCCGTCACATATGTTTATACAGAAATATTGTATTGTTCAGTGGGCTCGTGCTGTGTATCAGGTGACTCACCGGTACAGGAGCGTGTCTTGCCCTTGCTCTTAGGTGTGAAGCCGGGTGAAGGTCCCAGCAGGCTGCCGTGGTGAAACATGCTGCTGTACTCGTGCGCGGCGGAGAGGGAGTAGGTGGGGTAGGTCGGTATGGGGTGGTGGGTTGAGGGGGTCTGGGCACTCATGGAGGCCAAGCTGCTCCTCAGAGGAGAGGAGCCCTCCATTTTCATACCCTCCGGTAACGACACGTGGTATTTGATAGATTCCTTCTCGTCCATCCTGCTTGTGGAGGGAGACACTGTCCCGGGGTCGGGGGATACATCCTTAGGCGGTGTGGGGGGGAAAGTGTACAGAGAAGGGCTGGAGTGGGACGGTGTCAGCGTCGAAGCTGATGCCGTGTTAGAGGAGCTGCTGCACGGGTAAACTGCGGACAGGCCGCCGGGAGAAGCGGACCCCGGGTGAGGCAAGCCGGTCTTACTGAAGGGGCTGACGGCCCAGGCGTTGTGGTGGTGGAGGCCTGACAGGGCGGCTTTACCCCCGTCCAGCCACGAAATGCCCGGGCTGTGAAGGATGGGAGGCCGGCAGACCTGAGTTCCCGCGAGACGAGCTGACAAGAACAGGCAAAAACAAATATTATATGCAATGCATATATTGTGTCATGGGGAAGTTTATCGAACTTATTTTTCAGCATCAGAATCATAAAAAATGTAGTTGTGGACTAATGCCCGTACTTTCCAGATTTTAGGAGTGCACATCAGTCATTCATCACATCAATTTCTCTTATTTACTGACAAAAAATGTGTCCTAACCCTACAATATAGTTCATATTTGATTATTATTGATTTGGTGTTAACTTTGTTTTCTTCACAAAATTGATTAAAATAAAAAAAAAAACGGTGTTATGCGTGTAAAAAAAAAAGTCACTAAAAATTCATCAATATATTTGTGCATACCCTGAAAAGAAAACCACCTATCGAACTATCAGGAGAAAATTGTCAAATGCACGTGCTGAGATAATTTTCTAATTTTTTGTGAGCGGAAAATCTCCATCATACATTCATTTTCCAGAGAAACTCTCGGCCAAGGTCTTAATTTTGATTGGTGTGACCTGTATCAGGAGGTTATCTCTGACTCACCGTGCGCTTGGCTGTAGGACACTCTGGATCGGGGGGAGTTGTAGGAGTACGGGTTTCCCGAGTCCAGGTGATTAAAGAAAACATCCACCTCATCCGGAGGCAGCAGCTGCGCCGTGGGCTCCATGTAGTTGTGTCCCAGGCCAGGGTGGTGAGAGTCCGGGTGCTGTCCGTTCAGCACAGCGTGGTGATGCATCCATCGCGGCTGATCAGCCGCCACATCCATCTCTGTGTGGGGCTCTCTGTGGTGCTTTGTAGAAGAAAGTCCAGCTGAGGACTTAGGATGAGTCTGAAATTTGTGTACTTTAAGCAATCTTCACTGCGTCCATTTACAGAGGCAGAAGAAATATTTTTCTCCTTCGACTTCTTCTCTTCTCCTTGTGTAGAGGAAGTTTGGCACTGGCAATCTGCAGACATCACATGTTGAACAGTTTAAGACAGGATGTGTTTGATTAGCATCACTTGTCCAAACGCAGGACCAGCTCCTCACTGTCAGTGCCTGTTTTGCTGATATTACGTGACAGAAAGCTCCATAAATGAGAAGAAAACAAAATATCATACCTGTCGGTGGTACTAAATGAACAGTCAGATCGCGCCTCTTTGAAAACCCGTCTCGTGTCTGTTTCGGAGCAGGTCCTCTCTAGTTTGCGTTTGTCAGAGTAAACTCTGTCCACAGGGACTTAACGCAACATGTATAAATGAGGGTGTCAGCGCGGGGCCTGGCTTGTCAAGCTGATGGGCGGAGCCAGGAGTGAGGTTGTGTCTGGGCCAATCACAGGGCAGCTCAGTGGACCAAAGAGGAGGGTCCGGAGGGCAGAAAATCACCTAGATGTTTTGTAGTATTCATGAAGAGGGGCAGGGCTGTCTGTCTGCTCAGGGCCAAGACTTTGATGTTATACGGAATTTAATGTTTCATCACGAGTGTCATATAGCTTATCTTTGAATGTGATATTATTCATTTTAAACGGATAGGATCGCTAATTAAGCCGCAGCACGGCCAGCTCACCATCTATGGGTTAGGAAAATTATGTCTTGTTGCACTACATTTAATTAAAAACATGAAACAGGTAGGAGTGAAGCAATAACTCACACGTTGCTGCTTCTTTTTGATATTTCCTCCAGAGAAAAATTCAACTGACAATCATTGAATTCTTACAAACTATAAAACAAGCAAGCTTTGACTTTGAATTAGAGAAATCTGATTTGCCATCATCTTACATCTTATTTAGACTTTTGCTGCAGTGCAAACACAAAATGAGGGTAAATTTGACCCTTTTGTCGTTTCATGTTGAAAATGGTTGAGCGGTTGAAGTTCAGGCTAGATTTTAAATCTCTCTCTCTCTCTCTCTCTCCTTCTCTCTCTCTCTCTCTCTCTCTCTCTCTCTCTCTCTCTCTCTCTCTCGCTCTCTCTCTCTCGCTCTCTCTCGCTCTCTCTCTCTCTCGTGATTGACAGACAATAATTGGAGAGGGAGCGCGTGCAGCCCCAGCCGGCCGGCACTGCCGCCTGCTTGACGCCGTTTCCTGACGTCAGTGCATCTAAGAGCAGAAAAAAAAATCAGATTCAGGACATGAACTTTTAGAGGGACCAACAGGGTAGAGAAAAAAGGGAAAGCAGGGATTGCCCTGAGTCGGCTGCTGTCCCAGCGGATGAACTCGAGGAAGGACACTGATATTTTTACTGGGGCATTAATAATACATCATCCTTCAGTGCTTGCAGTGATTTCAAATAGCAGGCCAACAAGCGCCATGGCGAACCATCAACAAATCCTACTCCAACTGCAGGCTTTAGATTCGATCAGACTAAATTTAATTTGATTAGATTACACTGATTCGATCATATCACTTAAATGTCCTGTTTAGGACTATCCTCTCTACAACAATACAGTGCATACCAAAAGGTGACGTCTTTGAAAAATCCAGAAAGATTTGGGTAAATGCATATCTTTTTCTTTTTAAGTACTCATTCATGTAGTCTGCTCAGGAGAGAAGAATGGAAAAGGATCGTGCTCCAACTTCAAATGCTGAGCTCTCTCTCGAGTGCCTTATGAGAATAAGTACATTGCGCACAAGGTTTTAGCAGATGATTCTGCCTTCTTGGCGCACTTCGCCAAAGTCAGGAACAACAAGACACTCGTTCACATTCATTTTACACATAGAGTCTTTATCTCCTGCCATGTGCTTGCACATTAGAGAGTGATGTGGATATCTGTGGGTAATGATAGAAGAATATGGCACATGCTCTCTTTTGTGTAACCCGCAGTTGGAATACTGTACAGCAAACACTTAAACTAAGTTCAGTTATTAACATTTATAGTTTCAAAACATAAGGAACCACTTTGTACATGTTTGTAACTGTTTTTTTTTAACTGTGCTTATTCATTTTAAAAACATCCATATACATTTTGTTTTATTATTGTCTTGTAATTATTTTTCAAAATGTTCCCTCGGCTTAAATGAAAGCATGCTCTAGGGACTTAAATGAAGGTTGATAAATGAATGAATGAGTATTGTATAGTTATAAATTTTGGATTTGGCGCCGTGGAGCTCTTTAGTTTAATGTAAATGCATCCGATTGGACTTCTTGTTTTTCTTGTGCAAGAAAATGTCATCTTATCCTGATCTTCATGATTTGTGAGAAAGTGAGATTGATAGCAGAATCTATCTATCTATCTATCTATCTATCTATCTATCTATCTATCTATCTATCTATCTATCTATCTATCTAAAGTTTCTTCCTACAAACAAATATTCCACAACAGTTCCCATGATTAACACCGACTTTAATAGAAAAGTCGCCCTTATGTAAAGAAGTGGATTTGAGCATATAGAGAAAACGCTTCTCTCAGGCGGTATTAGAGGAAAAAATCCTTGGTCTATTGAGTGAGAAGAGCAGAGTGGAGCAGAGCACAGGGACAAGTGCGTCAGTATTAGAGCTCATCAGCATGATAATGTGCAAATACACATGCTTTGAGTGTGAGCCCTTTTGATCTGGTGTGCCGATAAAAACCTTATCGGCGCAGAACATCCACTTCCATTTTAGGATTTGACATTAATTCAATCCGCCCTTTTCTTACTGCTCTTTTTTGTCGCACGAGCTCAGGAGAACAAGGTCGCAGCTCTGGGAATCTCATTATAGAGCTGCCATAGCAATAAGACCGGATTTACCTTGGCAAATGATAAAGATTGTTTTAAAAAAAAGTGTAAACAAATCACAAGTATTAAAAAGTGTTTTATTTTCTAAAAAAACAACAACAACAAAAAACAAAACCTTTATCTGCATAGTCTACATATTATATTTTACCAAGTTTTCTTTCTAACCCTTTTCTTCTTTAATTTATACTGTTTCAAATTTTGTTGTATTTTCCTTTTATTATTATTTTTTCTCTCTCTCAAAATTGACTTGACTCAATTGTGTTCAGAAACAGAAATCCACTGCTGCTGGATCCTTGGGTCCCTCCGATTATAACCCATCCCGGGGTAATTTTTCACCGGTGTTGGCTAATCTTTGTTCTTTGTGCAGATAATAAATAGCCTAATCGTTATCAGCGAGCTGCTGGAGGTGTCGCGGAGAATGGGGGGCTGATCGGCCCGGGAAATAGGCTCCAAAGTGCCGCAGAATAAATGGCATTTCTTATCTCTCACACCCAGATTATCGCCGCCTTTTCAACGCGCGCACAACAAATAGATCTAATGCAAGGAATGCATCATTTGCTGGAGCAGATCTGTGCAAATGATAGATGGACAGATAGAGAAACAGGAGGCCGTATGGTCTTGGATGTATTGTCTACCAGTTTAATGTTGTGCGTATGCCAAGTCTTTATTTAAACTGCATAAATACAGATCGCTTTTTCCATATCTACACGAGTCATCTGAGGTTCCGGTTCTCCCTGGTGGTGTCATATTTCTCTTATGTTGTCTTTTTTTTTCGGGAAAAGAGTTAAATAGACGCAGAAGAATCTTTCCAGGGGGCCACAACATGTTTGAATAATGTTTTCATGTGGTGCAAATTTCACTAATAGAAGCCGCGAGCAGGCGGTTTGAATCCACTGACTCTGTTTACTAACAGATTCATAAACAGATTTAGTCGATATTTGAATGTCAAAGGCAGAGATGATGTGGGACTGATTTAGGTTTGATTCTATTGCATGGTCTCAGCTTTTACAGCACCTTGTGTTTATTTGAAACAATGTGTTCTGTAAATAATGAAAACAATGCAGAAGATTTAATAAAGGCCATGTACAACAACAGCAACACATGGTTCCGAAAAGCTGTCTCATCATTTGTCCTGAGCTCGTTTCAAATGAGAGGAAAATAGTTCAAAACAGTTAAAGCTTTGTTTTGGTGCCCACCGTTCAAAAAAAAAAAAAAAAAAAATAATGAACACACTGAAGAAAAATCCACCTTATTGCCAAAACATAAAGTGGTAGCTTAACTCCACATAATGATTTTTAGAGTAACTTTTCAAAGGGTGAAGTACAAGCAGCCAACATGTTGCTGTGCTGAAGCATTGTGCAGGAGTGACCAGTTGAAGCAGGGAAAGGTATTTTTCTTTCTGTACAAATGCAATGTTTAATAAGTTGGCAGCTGCAGCAGCCCTGGGTGCTAGTGATGGTCTCCAGGGTAACACAGATAACAGCTCAGTCATTTTTCCATATCTTACAGTCTATTATATTCAAGGATTAGTTCTCCTTTTCCTAAAGGTCAAACTTAAAGTCAAGCCAAGCAGGAGTGTTTCTCCTCCTCTTACTCCTCCTCTCCTTCCTCCAGCGCCTTCTCCTCTCTTGCAGTGACAGAGCATTTCCCATTTGAATGAATGTAATATTTTTTGAGGTACACTTCCCACTTTGGACCGTAGACCCTTTTCTTTGAGCGCTTTTATTGACTTTTATGTCAAATTTCTATAAAGTGTCCAGAATCATTCTATAATTTTTCATTCATTATATTTTATTTATGTATTTATTTATTTTTTATATTTTTTCCTGACCCAAGACACAGCTTATGAAGACCTCATCAGTGGTGAATTTATATGCAGATTCTTTTTTTATTCTAACACTATGAGTAAGCTTTCTGTTAGCATTGCAAATGTTTGATGTCTAATGTGCATATAAGTCTCTGAAGCCAAAGGTAGCTTCTGTAGTAGCTTGCAGAATTAAGTGAAGGTATTCCAGTTTTAGCTCTGAGACTCCTGCTACATCTTGCAACATACATAACTATCAAACCCTTTTAAGACTTAAAGATCCTGAGCTGAAGTCACTCAGGTCTTGAAGGAAGTATTCCACATCAAAAATAGAGCTTCAACAGATTTCAAAGCTTATCTTACAACTGGATGTGATCAGTCCAATGCAGTATGTTATATACATATACAATATGACCCCATGGATGAAGATACGAAACAATGTTTTGCTATAAAACTGGATTCAATGCAATTTACAAGGGACCAAAAGTGAATATATGTTATTGTACCTTTCAAAACAGGATGTTTAGTTATTGTACAATCTGGTTCATAACAGGATGCTACAGTACCATATGGTACGATACAACACAACAAGATACAATGGAATACAACAAAAAATGATTTGATGTGATGCCATGTCATTCATTACAAAAAAGGTTTTCTTTGTAGACTACAGTATAAAAAAGGATGTAATGATATGACACAGTACAATAAAATACAGATTATAATCTCATTAGAACTCATCCTGGACATTAGTATTACAAAAGTAAAATTTAAGTAAAAGATGCAAACTGTTGCTCATTTAAAGTACCTTTGAGAAAACAAAACATTTACAGTGAAATCCAAATAGTCCGATCCTGTTTGAGCTGTTTAAACTTATACTGTCGCAGCTGTCTATCAGAACTTTTCCTTAAACCAGAAACTTTCTCTTTAATTTACATGTGTCTGAGACTTATTGTTGGATTCAGATGCACAGTGGTAATAATTTATCTAAATTTCTGACCATCAGTGTTAAATTTATTGGATGCATTGCGAAGTTACTTCATCAAAGGCATCAGTCATGATTGGAAAAAACAAGTTTTTAGTGATAAGTAGTTTATTTCTATTTACATTTTGGTAAATCACACTTATAATTAACTTTAAAACTGTATTTATATTAACTTTTATTAAGGTAACTTTGAATCCTGCTGAAAAAGCTCCCTTTGGCTGATAAGGCCTATGTAAAGGTTTTTCTGCCTGAATAGTGAGCACTGAATAATCAAGCGGACAGTGACACCTAGGGGAGGGGAATTATGCGGCCAAAACCATTAAAGAAGCAGCTCCAAACTGAGACACTGCTTACAACTCATTTCCGAGCACCAAAAGGAAAGAGTTGGACTCTAAAAGAGATTTTTTTTTCATTTGTATTGAAATCAATACACTCTGTATATTGAATGTTCATATTCTCTTTTCCAATCTTTCCAGTATCTTGAAATGTTCTTGTGTGATCACATCACCGTGTGAAGTCTTAAAAGATTGGTGGTAGATTTTCAGAGGTCAAAGGTTCACCCCTTCACTTCCTATCTAGAAAGCAGCAGAGCAAGTAAGTTTACAACACGTTTCGCCAACAACCTGTCAATCAAACCTCTGACTCACTCTGAGGTTGTTCTGGGAGTTGAAGAGGTCAAACACCTTTTTTTTCCCTCAAGCTGAGTGATCATCAGCTTCAGACCTTTTGCTTTTATTTTGTCTTTGTGTGAATCCATTTCCTATGGAAGTGTGTGTGTATGTGTGTGCACTTTCAGAAAAATTTGCATTCTGGCTAGTTTTTAAACAAAAATCAAGCGTTTTACAAAATCTGTGAACAATATTTTCATGCCTTCTAAAGCAAAACAACCATACTAAAGTTATTAGAAAGTTGAGCTGAAAATTAAGTTGATTGAAAAATAAAAACTAAGTTAGTTCATGCGTATATTCAGAAAGGACAGGACAGTGGAAAGAGCAGGAAACTAAGTAAGAGTGAGGATTGACAACTGGACATGATGTAAACTTTGACTTACTCCTCAAAGACTAGCCCCCACTCATGGGTGCATGTGGGGTTTAGTTGCTCAATCCCAAACTCCACACTCTCTGGATAATGGACTTTGAGGTGGGTACTTACATTACATGACTCCCATTCCGATCGGGATGTCCAAGACCTGTTGACAAAGATTAGGGGTGAGAAGAAAGTGTTTGTTTTTTTTTTCCAAAAATGATTTCTTGAATGTATTTAGTGATAATTGTGGACACTGGAGCTGGACTGTCTGATAGAAAAGGAACGAAGGAAGATCAGAGGAAGGCTAAACAGGAGAGTAATGGAGCACATGCCAAAGGCTAAAACACGGGTTAAGCTCTTTGTGACAATGTTCAATCCAACATGAGAGTCAATCAAAAAAATGAAGAGCCAGGGTATGTTAGCTCTGCTTGGTAGATGAGCACTGGCAAGACATAACCAGGATTCACAAACATTACATCTCAGAGCACTGGGCTGTGAGTTTACGCTAAATGTAGCCAGCTACTAAACTATTGTACAAACTTACAAAGTTTGTTTGTTTTCATTTTTCATACAACAGTGCTACTGAACTATTGATAAATACATTTCTTTAATGCGGGGTATCTGGTAAAAAAAAAAAAAAAAGTTGTCTTGAACAAAGAGAAGTGGATCTCCTTTCATTTTTCAGAAGAGTTTGCATGAGTCTTCCAGCTGAAGGAGTTGCTGCAGTCTACTTCAGATGGATTCTCCTCACAATCCCTTAAAAATTGTTATGATTAACTATTTTGTGCAAAGTAGTGAGAACAAAATTGGTGACTATGTACTTATCGTGTACACATACGCAGAGCAAGAACGCAATTTCTACCCAGTTGTTAGTGAATGAGGCTCATTGTATAAACATCCAGCCTGTGAGGGTCCTGATGCAGAGTTTAATAAAAGTTAATTAGGAATTTGAAATGGTGTTTTTTGGACTTGGCCAGAGTTCATTGTGAAGTCACTATATTTCAGATACCATCAAGGTTACAGTCTAAGGCTGTAGGCTGGACATTAAGAATGGACCAGAATCTTGCCCTATGACACATTAAATAATGGACCGCTGGAGGCCGGGATCAAGCCCCCAATCTGTCCATTAGAAGACAGCCTGCCATATCTCTGTGCCACAGCTGCCATCTGAAATGCAACAGCCCACCAGAATGTATAACGTTCCCTGCATCCAGTGGTTGTTTTGATATTTTGGAGTGACTCAAGTTTATTGACAAAACAATCATCCGTACACTGCTGAAAGTCAAAAAATAAAAACAAATGCAGCAAGTGCAACAATGTGACCCTCTCTTTTCCATGTTTGGATCATTGCTCTCTGTCTGCAAAGATCTAGAAAAAAGATAAAGAAAAACAAAGTCACAGCTCTGTTCTTAAGGAAAAAAGCCTTCTCAATAACTTGTGTGAGTGTGTGTGTTTATGCACTGTTTCTGTTTTTATGTTGATCTCTGAGCTCAGTCTGTCTCTGATCCTTGGTGATTGTGCATCTATGAATTACCGACTTTCATCTTTATCCTGTGAAGAAACGTCTTCTGCTTTGCTTAAGCTGATTCTCCAGCTCTAACCTGTCCCATCTGTCACATACTGACATCAACTCTCTCTCTCTGCAAACACAAACAAAGGTAGTAAATGAACAAAATATGCAAGTTTTTGGGGTTCTTCTGCTGATGTTCATCTCCTTTAAAACCAGTTCTTTGTGAACATCTCTCCTTTTGGCAGTTTAGTGCTCCAGACAATTCTGATAACAATGGCTGTGACAATGTGACAATAATTATTTTTGTTGTTGCTGTGGACTTGCTTTTTGGCACGTCTACACCTGATGAAACTTAGTTTGTCCCACTTATCATTACTGTTTCCCTTTTGTCTTCGTCTTTGTTTGTGTTGTATTAACTCCTAGATATACATCGATCTAGATTAAAATCCTCCCTTATTTTTACATTAAAGGCACTTCAGTTTCAAGGTTGCAGTAACAAGATGTGGTTGTATCTGTGTGTGTGTGTATGTGTGTGTGTGTGTGTGTGTGTGTGTGTGTGTGTGTGTGTGTGTGTGCATGTGTGTTTTCACTGACAACTCTCGCAACCCGCAGGTGCAACCAAGATGGCAACAAAGAAAAAGAGAGAAACTCAGTTGACCATTGCTGTGCTTTACCACATCCTTTGTACTGTATTTGACATTCCCCACACACACACACACACACACACATGTTCTGCACTGCATTTGTATTTCTTCGTTTTATTAATTGTCAAAGGTTTTTCTGGTGTTTATTTTGGATTATTCTGAGCTGCTTCTGACTTCCTCGTTTCCTTTCATGTGTGTTTGCATCAATCTGTATTATCAGATTAGATAATCCTTTGATTTCAGAAACAGACTCTGCCTGATCAGCATTCTCCATCTCCTCTCACCACAGTCTCCTCCTTCACGTCAGAGAAACAGCTTGGTGGATTAAAATGGAAACAGTCAACAGCAGAGATTTTGATAGAAAAGGAAACTGGCGTGAAGCCTGTTTACCGGATAAGGTTTTGATCTGTTGTCATGGATGTAAAGCATACACATTTTTCACTTCACACACCTATATTATTCCGTATGAAAATATTCACCTAACCCTAAAGAAAATACTGACCCCAACCAACAGCCAGGCCTTATGAATGAGTAGTTTAGGTAGCTTTTAGAAACGAGCTGTGGATTTAAGATCAGACTTGTTAGATAAGGTGTGATTTGTTTACATGCAGTCTAAGCAGCAGCATTATTATTTGAAGAGATATTTAAGTACACATGATGAGTATACTCTTCTCTTTTCTCTGTGTTAAGTCCCATCTATTGATATAGAAAATACCTCGCTTTTTCTGCTACATCATCCACTTTTGCCACCATCAGAATAATTTACTTTGGTGCTTGCTGTGTTGTGATGGAGTTGACATCGCGAGTTTTTTCTCCTCCCAAAACATTCTGGTGACAATCAAACCCAATCAGCAAAGCTACAGTTGGAGCAGACTAACAAAGAACTAAGAAAGCGAATAAACATTGATAGATTAAGGTGACTTTCTGAAACTTATATCATAACAAGATATGAAGGAAAGGAAACATTTCACAATCCAGAAAGTTTAGTGATAATGTTATTTTCTTTAAAAGGAAAACAGAGTTTTATATATATATATATATACATTGTTGTAACAAATTAAGTCATCTGGTCTTTCTGAAAAAGGTGGATGTGAACTTTATCAAGAAATGTGAAAGGGGTTTTACCAAGACATTCTGAGAACTTGGCTATTTTTTATGTTTATTCTAGCCTTCAAGAATAAAGGAACTATGAAAAGAGACTTTATTTACACTAAAATGATGCTTTAAGATTCTTTTGTATTGTATGATTTATTATTTGAGCTCATTGTATAGCTATCAAAAAAAATATAAAGCTGTATCTCAGCAACATCTTGTAATACAGCTGCAGTTTTTAATGCTACATCTAGGAAATAGATATTTGTGTAAAGAACTAAATTTAAATGTTTCCCAGTTGTTGCAAAAATTCACAGAAAAAGACAAACCTCATCAGTGACACTTTGTTGTGAAGCTCTAAAAGTGACAGAGATGGAGCGAGGCCTGACACATGGCCTTTCTGTGTCCTCCCTTCCCTCCTCTCTGTTCCCCCCTCCTCCCTCTCAGCTCCTCACCACATCAGGATACACTTGTTCTGGTGAATTCCGGTTTCAAACGGAACGCTGCCTTACTCTGGTTTAGTGCAGGGGCAGTGTTAAAAGAAGGCACATGATGTCTCTCAGTGGCTCTGTGGTTGAGAGGGGGGGTAATGGGGAGGGGGGCTCTAACGGCCCGTTATACACGCACACCTTTGAAACCTCACCCTGGCCTGCTTCCTCCCACTCCTCACCCATAGCATCCGACATGTACACGCTTATCAACATGAGAGCAGAATAATGAATGAAATTTCACTTCCTCTGAAGGCCACTGAATTCATCGCCCTACCTTCACCCTCCTGCCCTAATCACACTGTCACCAATTAGTGACTGCCTCATTTTTCCAAAAGAGTCATTGATATAAATCTGCACCAACAACATATTTGTATGTATAATCCACTTTGAGGTTGTGCTGTGGAGCTCCTTACAACCTCTAAATGTATGAATCTTACCACTGCATCTATTCTTGACCCTTGACCTCAGTTATGTTGCCCCTAGTGTCGAAAAGATACACTACAGTGGGAAAAAAGGCTTTCAAAGAAAACATTGATCTAGATTTTTTGACTGTGCTTTTTAATTTTTGAAATCACACAACAAAAATGACATAAAAGAAAACAGTCACTGAGACATGAGGCAGACCAGCAGTTACAGTAACATTACTGAATAGTTGGCATAAGATAAAACTGATGAATAAGTCAACTGAACGTAAATAGTTGTTTATGGTGCAAAATTTTTGTTTTCGTGGCATTTAGATATTTGTTCTTGTTTTAATGAGTGAGACAAGTAAGTGTGAGGATTTAAAAGCATAAAAACACTTTAGAAATCAACAGTCATCCATAGAAGTACCAGTCATTGCTTTTGCTGTCATGTCAAAGGTGGAGTCCCCTTTGTACAAAAGACAATATCAGTTCCTCATTACATCCATTTGATCTATGAATGCTCATGAAAATGTTCCTACAGTGTTTGGGATTTGTGGATGTAAAAAATGTAGCAATTTATTGAATGAATTTAGTCATTTGATTGCATTATGCAACCTGCATTTTAGGTTTGGTTCTTTCTCAAACTACTGTATCTTTCAATAAGTTTCCATATTTATGAGTTTCAGGCAGCATTGATTTTTTTTCACCATGGGCTTAAATCCAAAGTGAGTGAAAAATGGTCATTTGCCTCTAAAGATTCCCCAAAAATCTACCATTATGTCTGGAAGATATTTTCCTTTTTAAATATATTCCAACCACAGCTGCTGTATTTTATCGTCAACACAATTTTGTTATAACTTTTTTTATTTTTCCTGTGTAACTGTGTAATACCTAAATTGTTCCTCAATTCGTTTTTGTTGTTTTTAATTGATGTCATCTAATGAAACAGGCCTGCACAGACTTTTTTAAAAAATATTTGGCTCCAAATGTAAAGAACCACAAAATGAAACTGTCATAATGAAACAAAGTCTTATAGATGAAAGATGTATTTTACAATCTGTTGGATTTACAATGTCTACGGTGGTCAAAAAAAAAAAAAAAAAAAAAAAAAAAAAAGGTTTACCTTGCCTAGCTGTAAGATAGTCATGCCATTTTACCAGCACTCAGAAGCCAAAGACACATTTATGTAATGTAAATGGAAAATGTTTTCTGTTCTTGTACTCTGCATGTAGATGGGAAAATAAGTTCTGTGTGACATTTGAAAGTAACTGCTCTTGTTTTTTCAGTTGTTCTATTACACGACCTTAAAACTTATCAGTCGCCGACATCAAAACCCCTTCAAGAAATCACATTTTTCCTAAAAGCTTTAATACATATGACATCATTCACTTTTCTCACAGCATTATTCTCAAAAGCATGTTGTGTTTAACCCACCTATTGTTCTGACTGTTTATTTTCATAAGAGCACAATATCTATTGTTCAGTCATTTCTATGCTCAGGATTTCTGCTTCTTTTTCTTTCTCATGTGAAGACATAGTCAGGCATAGAGGGAAAACTTTTTTTGTCTCTGCTGTGCAATATTGCCACCTGGTGTTCTCAGAGATGGACTCACATGTTTTTAACTTGCTAGTCTTGCAGTCGTCAAAACAGGAGGTGGTTGATTTTAAATAGTTGGTGACGTATATTGTTGCTTATCCTATGTATGATGTATGTTGGATGTGCTGTTGCTTTCTTTACAGTATCTGATGATCTCCCTGGTGAGTTTTTGGTCCACGCTGGTACCTACAGAAATCAAAGTGCAGCTGAGGAGAAAATGTGATTTATGAAGTGAATAAGGTGAAGTTGTACACTTAAAAGTACAGCCTGTTTCTGCTGATGCCTATTAATGTCTGATCACTGTTGAAGTTTTCTGGATTGATCGATGTCTTCTGCATGGAGGGGTGTAATTTGTTTCTGAAGGTAAGACAAAGTGAGATATTCGTATTTGCATATTCTTTATCAAGGTAAGGGGCTTCTGTTTTTATCTGGTGTCCTCTCATAGCTCACAGTTATAGCTGATGCTTGGTGACAGGGGGAACCCCCCTCACAGGAGCTCTGAGCTGCTCACAGAGGGATGTGCTGGCTAACCGCTGCCCGGGCTGAAGCTTCCGGCCCCAGGGGCAGCAGAGCCTGCGGGTACCCCTCGCAGCCTGCAGCAGCCACACTATCACCCAGCACCAGACACTGTGCCAGGATACTGTGGTGACACAACCCTTGGCTTCTGTTCCTCCCTGTCAACAAGACTGATGGATTCACAGAGGAGAAATTTAGATGACAGAGGGGCTCAATGGCATTACAAGTGAGTGCACCACAGCAAGGTTTGTTTTCAGGCCATTCTTTGTCTAAATTCAGCACTTTTGTGGAAATCATGGAATATTCAATCTTTATACAAACCTAGAAGAAAGAGCTGTCATTCCAAATAGACTCTGACTCAGACTTTGACAGATACCTTTGGTTGAAATAGAGCTTTTTCTTGCCATCTTCATTATGAATAGAAACCACCAGGGGGCAGAGCATGGAGCCTTTGACCTTCAACCTTTTTTGTTTGCTCCTGTTGTACAGACACACATACGAAGATGAAATCAACCAAGTAAGCTGATATGATAATGACTACCATGGGTGGATGATTTTGATTACTTTTGATGGGCTATCTCTTGTCATTGTGTATGTGTGTGTATCAAGTGGCTGCATGAAAGAAAGAAGGGAGAAGCTTGAGGCTCAACAATAATAATAATTGTGGCGGCATGATCAAACATCTTAAATAGAAGGTACTTTATTGCTCTTTTTTGATGAAGTCAAGCACATCATTTGTTCCTTTATCTGCTGAGAGAGACACAGAGCCTTGTGTACCTGAACAGAAGTATGTCCCCGTGTGTGTATCAGTAGTGTGTGTGAAATACCGTGACTGGTTGGGAGTCTGTGTGTGGTGAGTCTGTGTGTTTAGTTTAGAGCATGCTGAGCTCCCTGACTGGTTAATATCAGACACTCAGTAGTTGGTTTGGTTGGCAGCTCACACACATATGCATAACCAGAACCAGCCAAGCTCCTTATCTCATCCAAAGGTCAGTGTGTCAGACTAAGACCTGGTAAAGCATGAGCTCGGTATGAAAAATGGCCTCTCCTTAAACTAGACCTCTGTTTGTTGAGTGTGAAACCACCAGCTTTGGGTTTGGCTCAGCTTTAGAACAGCTGGAGGGGGGACACAGAGGCCTTTTGGGGGATAGAAATGGGTCTATTCAAATCTCTGTCAGCTCTGTGTCCCATGAATGACACTGAACTGAAGTTTTAATGTGGAGCTGTGTAATAACTGACTGCAGGATTATGAAATCTCTTCTTCTGGTTACAACACCTGACCTTACACAAACGCAAGTTGGTGAGGAGGGTATGTATAGAAGGCGGTCACAAAGTTCAGAGGTGTATGGACACATTTAAACTCCACCAGCTAATCTGTGTGGTGTATGTTAGACCTAAACAAAAGGTTACAAAATCACTTATCTTTCCCATAAACTTGGTTTTAAAAAAAGGAATTAGCCATCCAGATGTGATCTAAGAGTTTTTTGACTGCTCTTTTGCAGCTACAAGTTTGGCATTACATTGTTCCTCCAAGTTTTTTGGGCTTAAAGTGAACATGCGTTGATGAGACAATGGAGTGAGAGAACACTGACTAGTTGGCAATGGGTGTTTATGAATACTGTGAAATAAGTAAATTGTGAATTAAGTGTGAATTGAGCTGGCAACTATTCTTCATGTAGAATCATGTAGAAGAATTTTGCCACTTAGACAAATTAGGGTCCAATGACCTGATGCTGATTGGAGTGAATGTACTTTGTGAAGAAACTCACATTTTATTGTTAAACAATGGTAATCATTTGATATTGTATGTTTTGGAATTTGGGCTTGCTGATTTGATGATTCAGACAAACTAGTTAAAGCAAGCACCAATCATGTTTCTGCTGGCAGCCGTGACCAGGGTGAAAAAGAAAAAAATGATGTGAGGCTAAAGAATGCTATATTTGGATGAAGCACTTTGCAAAAAAAGTTGTAAAAGTAGTGGTTTAAAAAGTGAAAAGTTACTAAAATCCACAAAAAGCAGTCACAAGTGGCAAAAAAACTGTTATGGGTTGTTGTTTTGCCATAAGTAAGGTCAATGTTCATTTACTACAATGTGCATGTATAAAAATCCGTAGGTTGGGGGGCCTAGAAATAATCACACAAATAATTGCAATTAGATTATTTTATGCACATCGTTCAACCATACTTTACTCTTGGCCTAACAAAAAGGTTGCAACTCAGTTGTCTGTTGCACCATATTCTTATTGATTTTAAAAAAGGACATTGTGGAGGGTGTGTGAACATTTGTACACCTTTTTTGAATACTTTATTGTGTAATCCATAGCTGCCATTTGCATGTAAATGATGACTGACTCAAAACATCTATCAAAGAGAAAAGCAATCCAGAATGGTGGCTGGTATTTTTCTAGTTAAAGGATGAGATCTTAATCTTTAGGATGTTCCTGCAAAGTTCCTGGGTCTTGTCTTCATCTCCACCCTCTTGAAGGAGTAGCGCTCCCCTGTTCGTCCATCCGTCAGGATGTACCATGTCCCCCAGTAAATACCATTAGTCACCCCACTGTAACGGCCACGATAATAACGTCCGTTCAGGTTTGCTGCCAGGCAGGCATCGAACCACCAGCCTGCACCGTAGTAGTGCCCACAGTTCCCTGTTGTATAACGGTCATTGTCTTGGTCGGCGGTGCTGAAGGATCTTCCATCGTGATTGTACCGTTTGCTGTAGCTCAAAGCATTGCCCGCATCACCTGAGTACTCCCGTGCTGTAAGACGATACCTGGAGAAAAGAGAGGCGGCATGTGGCACATTTTTATGTTCAAGATTGTGTTTAAATTCCAGGTTTGCACATTATAAACTTAGTATAGATGGAAAAACAGATACAACAGCCCATGCCTTTAAGTTGAAGTTTTGAGCTTCTCCTATGTAAAACTTTGAGTGGAATATGTCACACCAGCTTTGATGTGATTTGCAGGGTGTGTTTATTTGCTTCACCTCTGTGCCTCTGAGCCCACTTTGAAGTTGTTGTATGTAGCATGGCGCTTCTGTTGGTGCCAGTCCTCAAGCTCTATACGGACTTGGTGTTGTCCAGTGGAGGTGAGGCCGTGAAGAGCTGCGTTCCCCAGCCACAGCTCTCCCTGTGGACTGCCAAAGCCCTCCCGGTATTCCTGCCACGTCCTGTTGAAGTCCAGTGAGCCGTCCTGTCGATTCTGGATCACCGTCCAGCCACCGCCCGCTGTCTCCATGTCACATTTAGCCTAAGCCAAAACAGAGATATTACAAAGACTAGATTTTAGTGATCAGCAGAAAGCATGCACACCTCTAAAAGTGGAGAAGTAAAGTGGCAGAGTGTCTGTGTATTTTATGAGTGTGGTGAAGCTGAAATACCTCCAAAGCCGGTCTGTGCAGGTCTGGCTGAATGGTGTAGATGCCATTCTCTTTGATCCCAAGCTTGTAAATCTCTGCACAGTCCTGGGGATGTAATCTCTCCAAAGGGGCAACTAATAACCACATAGAGTACATATTTAAGCTATTGATCAACTACTGTTGTGTGTATGTGACCCCTCCTGTACCTACCTGTGGGTGGATATTGTGTGATGCTCTTCAGTAAAAGCAGCAGGTCTTTCTCCCCCTCCCTCCCGACGGCTGCACTCTCTGTCACCCCAGAGACAGATTGGGTTATAACACTGTTGTCAGAGGTTCAAAATAGAAGCTTTGTCTATATAATCTACACAGAGGGGTTCCAGTTTGGATCCTGACTCTTTAAAGCTTCTACACATCATGATCCACAAAGTATGTGTAACTGTGTGTGAATGTGCACAGGGGTTTGTCTCACTGTTCTCAGCGCAGTTAAATTCCAATGCACTCACCTATGACCGGCACATAGCAGGCCCCACCAAGGTTCTGTTTACTGTGTGTGGGGGAGTAACTGCACTGGCATTTTGTGTGTGTGTTTGGGTGTGTGTATGTGTCAGCGTTTTTCTTTGTGTGTATCCAACTGTGTATCGCAGAGGTGGGTGGTATGGATGTATACTCACCCAGTCGTTTGGCCATCACCCCAAGGGCCTGGCTGTGACAGTGGAGGTCACACTCCGTCAGTACAGCTGCCATCAGAGCTAAGATGGCCCCGAGAGAGCTGTTGTCCTGGCCTCCCTGACTCCAGGGGCCCCCTGTTTCCTGGAGAGAGCGCATGCAGTGCTGCAGCTGAACCAGACGCTCTTTCACACCTCTGGTCTGCAAAGACAGAGCTCAAATGTTATTCTTGATAAGAAATCAATACACATTTCACACTCTGAGAAATGCACACAAATCTGCTCTTACCAAGACAAACTGACCATTTTCCAATTTTTTCTCTGAACTTGCCCCTCCTCATCCATTTTTACTGCTTTTTGACCATTTAACCCACCTTAAACTTATTTTTTTTGCTAATTCTTGCTATTTTTGCCATTTGTCAGCGCTTAGGTTATTACTCTTGTAAAGGTAGTTATCAAGACAAGGGTAACACTGGTTTAGAGCATAAAATATCTACTGCAAAAATAGTATATCTGGTACTCTGATATATTTTAGAAAAAAAATATATTGCACCATTCACGGTTACATTATTGGAACCAGCCATCTTGCGATTTAACCTTATGTTCAATTAATTGTCCAGCCCTGGTTGTGAGTATTATTAATGCAGGTTATCTGAAAAAAGTCCACAAATAAGTTAGAGAGCTGACAATTAATAGTGAAAATCTGGGGGGTAATGAAGTAGTATTGGAAAATAAATCAACACATTTCATAACCTATTAACTAAAGTTTGACGAGCATTCACACAAGTATTAAGCCTAGCTAGCTTTACATAGGCTGGTCACTCTTTAGCTAAGAACCAACCTCTAACTATTCTAGCTCAGCACTAAAGTTCTTGCCATGTTTGGCTATAAATGTTTACCTTTTCATTGGTTTTATCCTATACCACCACGAAATGGTATAGGTTTTGGATGTGCCTAGCTTATAGTAATAGCAAGAAGTAGCTAACACCAACTGTTGGTTGATCAAAGCATGAGCAGAATATAGCTAATGTGTTCTCAAATATACTGTTTAAAAAATGGTTGGATTTTCCCATTGCTCTTAAAATCATTTGTCTTAATGGTTGCTGACTTATAAAGTAATGGTAAAGCATGATGATTAAAAAGATGCCTTAATTGCCAACATATACATAGGACATTTCTGTTTTCACAAGCCACAATATCAGAGGAAAATAGTTGCCTTGTGAGTTTGAAGCTGTATCTGTGAGTATTTGTGTAACCACTCTGGGAAAGGCCAAACCACACTGATACTACACAGTTCAGTATTGTGCTTTGTGTCACACTCAACCTGTCTCTTACACTTACATCACCCTGTGTAATTACCTCCCTCACACACCTGTTACTGCATGAGCTCAGCACAATCATATGATGCGGGCTTTTTGAAAGCAGACCTAATTTTATCCTTCCTTTGATTGCTGACTGTCATTGCCACACGGCTGTCAGGTTGTGCCAAGTTTAGCGACTTGATCGTCCCACGGGGAAAGACCTGTTGGCCTCAGAGTGATTGTAGTGCACCACTGTACAGTCTCTCTGTGCATTAAATAAGCAGGCATCATCTCTGGTTCTCATCTATCAGTTTCTTCTTACCATCTTACTCACGCATGTCTGATATGTTTGTTTTAAAGAGTACTTTGTCTGTCTTACCTTATGCTGAACCTGAGGGAAATTGTGCCTATGCTCCACCCTCCGTGGTGCATCTGAGAGGGCGAGAAGTGAGACCCCCATCCTGCAGGCTGCTGTCCCAGTTTGACCTCCACAGGCCCTGGTGCTCGGTTGGACGGGTGCAGCTACCAGGGTGTCTCTGCAGGGAGGGCGTGTGCAGGCTAGAGATGAGTCAGAGGACAGCAAAGCTCCCACATACAGAGACAGCAGAGGGAGCAAACCCAGAGAACCAAGAGGAATCATGGGGAAATAGAGAAACAAAATCTTGTCCAGGTTTTCCCACCAAGAAAAAAGCCTCCTTCCACTCAAATGCAAGTCCTTCCTCCTCAATTTTGTTGGTGATGATTCTCAGTGAGTTTTAACTTCACTTTAGATTTCTTCAAATTTTCTTCTGATTGCAAGTGTTTTCAGACCTGTCCTTTTTTTTTTAGGTCTCTGGTGTTGTAGTTGTCTATCTTCTTCTATTTTCTCAACTTTTGTTTATTTTTTTCTTCGTTTTATCCGACTCTGTCTTCTTCTTCTTCTTCCTCCTGCTCTCCCGCTCTCTCTAGTGAGGTTGCTTTGGGCTCAGATTCCTAGATAACTGCGGCACTCTTTGCTGTCTGACATGGTCTAATGCACCCACCCCCTGATGAACACACAAACACAGACACACACACACGCACATAGACACACACACAAACACTCAAACACACACGATCTGTTCATCTCCTTAACCCATCTCCTTCTCTCTCTCATAGACTCCCTCACAGCCACACACAGAAGTGCACGTTTGCACACACATGCATGCAGATTTTCTCCTCTGTTTTAAACCCATGTGGGGTTTGCATGGGTCACTTTTGTCAAGGGACACAGGTCCTGTTGTCTGTTGGGGGGTGTATAAGGTAGTTATCAACTGTAAATTACCCTCTGTCAGCTTGGCCCATTTATTAAGGAACTAACAAGAGTACTGGTGTTTTGCCAAGAAAAGCTGAACAGCTGAGAAATACATGTAGCCTGTTTGAAGACCCATTGCTCACTTGTTGCTGGATATACAGTCTCTTCTGCCCATTTTTTGATAAAAAGGCTAAGCTTACCAGGATAACTCGAGGATAATGTTCTTATTATTGGCGCTGACTTCATAAAGTGCAATTCAGAAGATAAAAAAGAAAAACAATTATCCCATTGGGTTCTGATCCAAATTTATTAGTCTTCAATAAGAACCAGCCTTAGTTATTATTTTATTCCTCAAAAAACCCATAGTGAGCAAACATTAATCTTTCTTCACTCTTACTCATCACCAAGCATACACGGCAGTACTGGTGCACATGAAAATGTAGCAGATGCCTCAAGTATGTGGTTTCTTTCCTCCAGTGTGCCATGTTGTCACTCTTTTCCTTTTGTGTTGCAGTATTTGTGTTTACAAACGGAGTTCCAAAGAGGCCATAAAGATGCTACATTCAATGGGAGCAAGAAGACAGGAATTCCTCTTTAAACATCCAGACATCAGGATCCTGCAGAGGCACACTTCAACTAACAAGCGGAGCAAACACACACATGAAGACACACTTACACACGGACATGCAACAGGAAGAAATCAGTCAGGAAAGATGGATGAGGGTGTTGAGGGCCTGGTTGTTGCCAAACTTAAGAGCTTGAGAGATTGAATCAGGATATAAAGACTGAAAAGTGCTTTTGATACATTTTCACATTCTTTTTTCTTGGTAAGGTCTTTCGACAAATGTTACGTATTTGTAGGCTTTCAAGAAACTTTACCTTTGAAAATGTTCTCTTTCCTCTATTTTTGTAGCTGGATTTAAAATGGTGAATAGAATAGAATAGAATAGAATAGAAACAGTGCACTTTATTCATTGATGGAGATGCACCTAAAGAAACATTTAATTATCATTTTTATATAATAGCTTGAAATATATTTTCATTTGTGAAGTAGAAACACATTAGACTCAGATTGAGAAAATGCTTAAACTGTAACCTGGGACATTGTGTGTTTCCCTTAACAAACCAACGACAATTTGTCACCAAGAGTCTGTTCAGGTTAAGGTTTAGGAATAGTGACACTTTGAGTAAATAGAACATTCTTATTTAATACTTTCCTTTATTTGGATTTTATTCAACCTACCAGTACTACATTATCACAAACTTGCTTCAATAGTTCTGAGTTTTGTGTTACAATATACTTATTTTTTTGTGGTATGTAAAATACTCTTTCTCCTATGTCTGTCTGGGATGCATCATTTTTTCCATCTGAAGGAAGCTTCCCCCACAAATTCTTCTCCCACAAACTTCTCCCAACTACCCCAAATGCACATACGCACATACACACACTTGGATTATCAAAAACAGTTCAATTTTGTCAATATTTCCTGACCTTTGTGCTCCCTCAAAAGAGTGAAAACGCTGAAAGCTTTTACACTGGACAAGAGGCCCTCTGGACAACCTTTGGCTAATGTCAGATGACACCATTTCCCTTAGATGAGTTGATACTGTCCTCTAGTGGTGGATCTTCACTATCACTAATGTAAGTAAAAACCACAGAAGGCTGCAACAGAGCAAAAATAGAGCATCCATTCATACGCGTGCTCACAAGAGTAATGAGTAAAAACATTGAAGCGGAGATTAAGTCAATGTATGGGTACTTATAAATGGTAACAAAAATGCTCTGCTACTTTTATTTTAATTGGTTTTCAAGTTTCCCCATCAAATGTGTTGTTGATTTTGATTGCTATATTGAAAGGTTGATTTTTTAATATAAACTTTATTATTCTCATTTTGAATTGAGAAACACAAATATCAGGGAGTAAAGAAGGATTTTTGGAAAAAAGAATCCCCAAAAGAAACTCTATTTCTGCTTGTACAGATACAGTTGTGCAAGTTTAAGTTAAGTTAGTTAAGATTTTTTTAGCCTTTCCTCAGAAAATATGAATGGTAATACAAAAACCTTTCTGTCACCCATGGTTAGAGGTTGGTTGAAGACATTTATTGACAAACAACTGTGTGTACTCTTTTTAAATCATAATGACAACAGAAACTTCAAAAATGACCCTGTTCATTTTTTTATACACACATACTGATTAAAAGAAAATCGATCACAGGTGAGGATGGTTTCCTTTCCATGTGACATTTAAACACATTTGTGTTAACTTTTGTGCATTTATCAGGCCAAAACCACCAGAGTTGTGAAAACTTCTTAACAGGGTCATTTTTGAAGTTTCTGTTGTCATTATGATTCAAAAAGAGTAAACTAATTTTTTTTCAATAAATGTCTTCACCCAACCACTAACCATACGTGATAGAAAGATTTTTGTGTTATCATTCATATTTTCTGAGACAAGCCCAAAAAATCAGAAATTCTGCTGGGGTGTGTAAACTTTTGGGCACAACTGTATATAAGTGCAGACTGCTCAGGTGCAGAATGCATAAGTGTGGAATACCTAAGCGTGAAATGCGTAAGTCTGGAATGCATAAGCACAATAGCACGCTGCTCAAGAAGTCAGTCATTTAGTACAGGTCTGTAGACAGAATATTTTGGCTCAAAAAAGCAGCTAAGCTCGGGTTGTGCTGTTTGTGCAAAAACAGTAAGGAGTACTATCGGTACTGTATCGGTATCGGTCTGAATTTTATCCAGTGTCGGATCGGAAGGAAATAAGTGGTGCCGAAGATCACTAGAGTTATCCCACAGTCTATGAGTTATCCACACTGTGTGTACGATCTGCAGGAGCTGATCAGACAGGGACGGTGGGCGGGGACTCTCAGTGAGCTGCGTCTGACGTCAGACTCAGACGCTGGTTCTGAGGAGGAAGTGAAAGGGGAACAGAGAAGCTGGAGGCAGCAGACAGTTGTTAGCTCGCTGTCAGTCAGCAAAGTGCCAAATTTACACACCGGCTGAAGGGAATCTACTTTGCCAATATCCGACAGTTTCTTTTAGTATTTCATGTGAACGGGTGACACGTTTTGTAAAAAATCGAAACAAAGGATTGCCAAACTGACGGTAGGTGATAAACTCAGTGCCAGCGAGCTAGCGAGCTAACGTAACGCCTCGTTAGCTGAGTTAGCCTCAAACTGTCCTGAACAATAAGAGCTCGGCTGCCGCTGCCGCTGCCGCTGCTGCCGCTGCCGCTGCCAGGTTGGTTCCCCGTCAAGAAGTCGGTGCCTCGGTGTGTTGTAAGTTAAAGGTAGGTTCTGAGACGACAACATGTGTTTACATTTCTGTGTGTCCCTGCGTTCATGAGTTTGTGCTGAGTCTTCACGGCGTTAACGCTTCAGCTTCGGCTAATGGTGGTGCAATATTTTTCGAGAAGCTACTTGGCATAAACAAGGCCGGCCTGTGGCTCCTCTGGTTCGGCTCCAGCAAGAGAGGACGTCCGGGGCGATCCGGTCGGTTGGTCAGAGCAGCAGTGTTGAATGTTTCCTTTGTGAAATGTTGATAGAGGAAGTTATGGTTGATATAACATTTGTCTGCAGTGTGAACAGGGAAGGATGGGTTGCAGGAAACCAACAGTCTGTGATAGTTAAATTCCTTGTATCTGGATGGTTGAAAAAATAATTGTATCGACCTGACAGGGAGTATGTTTGTGAGAAACTTCTTTACTGTCTCCAAACATCTGCTGTCAGGGTGTTGCTGGGCAGACGGGGCTGCTCATGTGATTTTTGGTGTTATCAAGTTTTTGTTTCGGTTATGACTCACAGGCCATGCAGGTACATGTCGTTCATGTATCTGTTGGATCATGGACACATAAACAACAATCTGCTGTGCCTTCAACGCCCATTACATAATCTTAAACTGCCTGGGATGAAGTCCAACCTGGAGTCTTCATCTTTTCTAAATGAAAGTTATATCATTGTTTCTTTTCTCTGCTGCCGTTTCAAACAAATGAGACAAGTCACAGTTTAGTAGTATTGTTTTGTGTTTTCACCAGGAGGACTGTTCCTCAGATTTCTTAATTCTCAAGTTTGACTTGAGTACCTGTATCATACTTTTGACCAGTTTTAAAAAGAGCTTTTCTCACAAGCTTGAAATTTGTGTAAATTTACAAGGGATTTTTCAGCATAATTTCTGTTCTGTGCGTTTTTGTGGTTCAAAGACCTGGAGTCTTCCTCACAGTTTACATTGCAGCACACAGCTTGAGCTGATTTTACGCTGCATAGTGTACCTTGCAGTTTGTTTCAGTCTGGAGTAGCACAGTTTTTCATGGATGTCTGGTAGCTCACATAGACAAAACCTTATTCTGTGAACATGTTTCTTTTTCCATTTATCACAACCCAGAAAGAAAACTCAGGAGGGATAAAATGTATTCCTGAGTTCGTGTTGGTAACAATTCTGAACAGAGAGTAGTTCTTTATAGTATATTTTGATGCAGATGTTGGTGTATTGGATCATACTTGAATTGACCACACTGTTCTTACTTTGTGTGAACCCTGTGCCACTGGCCTCTCTCTCTATCACATGGATTCTACTCAACATGCATTAACTGCAGCCCGCCAGGAAACAAAATGTCCAAACTCTGTGGCATGTGGATGTCTAGAGAGATGGGTTTCAGCATTGAGAAACATCAAGCAGCCTTCATATTCTATATTTAGTCCAGAGTTTGTTAAAGAGTGAAGAGTGGATCTGTATATTGCTTCATGTGAGAGATCTGTGGGGTAATCCAGTTTCCTGTGCCAGTAATTTCTGTTCATTTTATGTCGTCTGCACAGGAGTGTTGATCACATTTAAAGTCGAATTTCAATGATAGTTTCAGCCATGATATGCAGTTACTGCAGTATCTGCTGCTATAGGGAAAACTATTACCACAGTTCAAAATAATGCATCCATTTGTGTCATTTCTTTCTCTCCTGATAAGGTAAAGTGATGGACTAATTATGAAAAATGTGTTTTTCCATCTGAAAGGAGATGGATCAGATTAACTTTACTTGTTTAGGCAAAGACTCTTCAATGTCTGTTCCCCGTGAAACTCTTTGGGAAATGTTTTTTAATGAATGTTGCAAAAATGTTCAACTGCTTTTTAACCCCTACATGTCCAAAAATTTGAGCCAGTTGCATGATTTATTTCAACGAACTAATTACAAAAACCAGCTTCAGAGAGGAGCTGCTTTTATGGTTCTCCAAGAGGTCAAACTGTCTCATGCCTCCAGTGACTTTATTAAACATTACTTTTTTTTTCCTTTTTATGTACTGAAATGCATTCAGTTTTAAGTTTATGCAGTGGATTATATCAGATTAAACCCATCATTAGAGACCCTGGACTTTGTTGTTTTAATGTCTAACGCTCAGCTGTTTGTCAAAGGTTACAGATCTGTGCTGAGCGTCTTCTATGATCATGTGACTGTGCTCTGCGCATGCTCAGGCGTCAATGATGTGCTGTAGTTCAAACTGCTGTCAGCTACGCTGTGTTTCACTGCAGACTGGTCACTTGAGTGCTCTGCTTGTTCTGCTGAGGAAAAACACAAGTGTGCTTTTTTGACGGAGCCTGAAGCGTTTCTCAACAGACTTCTGGAATTTGTTTACTCCTCATGATTTTAAAAGTTTTTTTTCCCTGTTTGTGTCTTTAAAAAATGTATGCAGAGATTTTTGTTGTGTTGTTAAGTTGGAGCAGAGACAGGTCTGGAGCAGTGAATTGGGTTTATGTGAAAAACCTTTTCTGCTCGGTCTGTGATAGTTTTTAGTTATTTGAGTTACTAATAATTTTATTTAATACAACCCTCTTTGTATCCAAACAGCAAACTTTACAAAACTCGCAAGTTCATCGTCTTTCTTTCTTTCTGTACACCATGTTTCTTTAACATTCTCTTAACTGATTGTGGAAATCCTGTTTTCTGCATTGTGTGGGAACAGTCATAGACGGTGTGTATTACCATCAGACATCTGTTCCTGCTGCTTGGCTGTCTGAGTGTGTGCACAGCTTCATTTCACCACAGCAGAGTTTTACTCTGGTCCAAAGCTCTGTGCTGGACTGTTTCTTTGGCACTGATAAGATAAAAGTGTGAAAAGATAAAGCAGCCGCTGAAGAATTCTGGATTTATTTTTGTCTCTTGAGCCTATTTGCACATGAAAAAGGTTTGTAGATAAAATGAAAAGTCACTGCTTTGGTTTATTTTACTGTGCCACAATGATATCTATAAAATAATCTATAAAATGTCTTCACAGTGTATAGGACATAGGTTGATATCTTTTGTGTTAGGATGATAATGCTTAGAACCAGGAAGCGATGTAACACCTGAAACTGATATCTAAAGCAATTAAACTGTAAAGTTCCTGATTGTTGTGCAAAGATGTTTAAATGAAGCTTCACCTTAGACATTTTCCACTTTAACAAACAAATCCATATCGTTCCCCTTTTAACTTAATGGCTTAAGTCACATTTTCAAGTTTTTCAGGAAACAGAATAAACTGAACCAAATACAGTGCTCTATTAATTAAGGCCATATGAATACTGAGGAAAAACAACATTATCTTTTTTAATACGGATGTTGACCATCTTACCAGAGGTGTGGAGCATCCTGAAGAGCTGACCACGGCAAAAATATCATTTTCCTAAAAAAAAAGGGGACCATTAAGTTAAAGGGGCCATTAGTTCAAGAGACTGTCTATATCTTTGTTAATACCTGTATTTTTTATTTACTTTTTTTTTTTGGACCTATTTTGACAAGAGTTTTGCGCCTCACTGCTCACTGTTGTAGAAAATTGTCAAGTTATCTAATCACTGACTACAGTTCTTTCTTCAAGTTCATGTTGTGTCTCCTATATCTGCTTCTCAATCCTGTAAGTTCAAGTATCAACCTGTGATTTAATAACTCCAATGGAGTTTAAAATCGTTGTCTTATAACTTACATCAGCAGAAAGTGCCAGATGTGTCACTCTATTTGTGCAGCACAGAGAGTGAGTCAGACCTCTAGGAGGTAACTTCCTGCGGTGCGTGAGAAAGAAAGAATGATGTGTTCCTCGTGATTTGCCCAACAGCTTAGAGAGCATATGACTGGAATGAGTGGTATTCGAACCTGATTGGTTCAAGGGCCAAGAAACTTTACACACACAAACTTTTAGGCTAATGTTTTCCAAGAGGTCCTCCTGGACAGTGAAAGACAAGATCTGATGGATTGATTAAATTATCTTTGAACAGAAGGAAGGTGGTTATTAGGTTATGGAGATGAAGAGGTTGGGAAGGTGTATGCCATGTCATATCTCTGTGCGATGAAGTTGTTGCTCTTTGTTGTTCTACAGCTGCGGAAAAATGGCATCCAGGAAGAAAGTGCTCTTGAAAGTCATCATCCTTGGAGATTCTGGGTGAGTCACGCTGCATGTTTCTCTCCTAAGTGTTAAAACAGGGGGATCTCCAGTCGGGTGTCCTCTTAAATTAGTCTGCCCAAAGAAAAGTCAGCAAGATCAGCAAGATGACTGTAACAGTGCTTTTTGAGACATTTCCATCATCTGTCTCCAGGCAGAACTCCTGCCTGTGCAGTGGAGGCTCAAAACTCTATCATTGGGTTATGAGACTGCCCTCTCTACACAGTATTGCTCAATGCCCATTAACAGTGGATCCATTTTTGTGTAATAATTTAAGCAGACTTTAACAGACTTTTTCATAGTCGTCATTCATGAATAATCAATTTTTTTTCCAGATGAGAAAGCTGTTAAATTCTCCCAGCACTGACTGGGTGTTAAGAGGTGTAAACTGAGTGTTCAGTGTCTCAACCTTCCCTGTTTTTTTCTAAACACCTATTCGTTAGTTATTTTCTATAAAACTACATTTAAGTATCTCATCACTTTTCCTGTCTGTTGTCTGCTTCTCTCAGTGTTGGAAAAACCTCCCTCATGAACCAGTACGTGAACAAGAAGTTCAGTAACCAGTACAAAGCTACAATAGGAGCAGACTTCCTGACCAAGGAGGTGATGGTGGATGACCGACTCGTCACTATGCAGGTAGAGCACTGTCACCGCAGGCTTTTATTCGTTTTTAAGCTGCTTCACCGCTGCTAATATTGATAGCGTTGGCATTTCAACACCTCCTCCTCCGGGTTTGTAGATCTGGGACACTGCTGGCCAGGAGAGGTTCCAGTCTCTTGGTGTTGCGTTTTATCGTGGAGCAGACTGCTGCGTGTTGGTGTTTGATGTCACTGCACCCAACACCTTCAAGACCCTGGACAGCTGGAGGGATGAGTTTCTGATCCAGGCCAGTCCTCGGGATCCAGAGAACTTCCCCTTCGTGGTGCTAGGAAACAAGATTGACCTTGAGAACAGACAGGTGGGTGAGGAAAAGGGCTGAACGATTTGCAAAAAAAAAAAATCTAAATGTGGTAATTTTTCCCCATATCGCAATTGCAATTTATTGTGCCATTATTTTTAAGGCTCCCCATCTTATTTGTCGTTGATTTCAATTAATATATTGAAGGAATTAAAAGAGAGAGAGGTTCTTCATACCACCTGTCAATGAATTAATGCACAAATGACATCTTGTTTTGGATGTGAACTCTCGCATACCGTTGTTTTGAACAGTTTTTCAGCTGTTTGGTTACGTTGTAATTCTTTTTTGATAACAAAACATCCAGTGAATGATTTCAAATCAATAGCTGTGTAGTTTGGCCATCTCTTTAAGTTGTGCCGCTGACTCAGCAGAAGTAGTTCTTGATTTTCTGGAGTTGGATTGTGAGTAATTTTGAAATACTTCTGAACATAGCAACAGCACTGTTTCTGCTCATGTGTTTGCAGACTGGTAAACAGACTGATCAAGCTCTCAAAGTATCATAATTACAATCATAAAGGTTTTGGCGCATTCCTCATTTTTATGTAATGGAGTTCAGTGAAATAATCAAACATTCTACCCAACGTCATTTTTATTGGTGTTGATCACGCGTGTCTATGACGATAGATAGTGTAAACGTTTTATCACCCAGCCCATCAGCAGATGAAAATTAGCTGCGTACAAATTCTAGAACATTATATTAAGTTATGGTATTAGTATTTTCCATGGACATAATAGAATTTTAAAAAACGGAGTGTTTCCTATTAAGATTCTTGGTTATACCTGAAATATTATTTATTATTAAAGGGGCTGGGAGGACTTCCTAAGTGATCTTGAAAACTCTGATGCCTGAATATAATCCACAATTTAAAATTAGATTATTAGTGCTAAAGTAGGTTATTTCTAAATGCTGTTTCTCAGCACTGTGATTGGGTCAGACAGGACCAAATTGATTTTTGGCACCAGTCCCTGAGACAACACCAGGACAGCAGACAATGTTTAGCAGCGAGAGGAGAAATCTGCGTTTTCTGTGCTGTAAACTCTTCCTTTGATGAATTTTCTAGTAATAGTGGATACCGGAGCTAGTATGTGATAAAGAAAAAGGGCAGAAGAGCAGAAGAAAACTAGTTGGGAGACGGGTAGAGCACAAGCTTAGGGACAGAATACTGGTAAAGCTGTTTGTGAAAATGTCTTTTCCAACCTACATGCAGCCGTTAAACTGCAGAGCTCTCTTCAAACTGGAGAGTCCATCAGTGAGATGATAACAAGGATTTCTTAACGTTTCAAGTTACAGACATGTCTCAGAGCACTAGGCTGTGAGTAGCACTTCATATATAGGTTACTAAACTGCTTTACAAGCTAGGGCTGCAACTAATGATTATTTTTGTTGTCGACCGATCTTTCGATTATCTTTTCAACTGGTTGATTAATTACGGTTATTTTGTGTCTATGTCTCAGAGAGTGCACACATGTTACATTTAACCTGTCTTACTCAACCCATGGTGATGCATGCTGACATTTCTTCTTTAATGACAACAAATATAACAGATGACTCAGTAAATAACAAACAAATAAAAAAAATAATTTCAGAATAAACTTATCATTGACTAAGCATTATGAAAGAAAATAGTGTCACACTAACAGGAATCACTCATAGTGGTCCAAAAGATTAACATACAGAACCAACATGATCAGTTTATCAATCATTATTTGTCTGAAACACAAAGTACTCAATCACTGAATATAAAAAATTCTATGACCTATTAGTCTTTTAGACCTCATGGTTCCTGTTCTAAAAGAAAGCTTTAACAGTAAAGCCGGTTTATATATTTTTGTTAATTGATACATTTTGGCTTAAGTATGTTCACAATATTTTCACAGAGGACTATTTACATATAACTTTGATAAGGAAGTATTTGTGTATCAGCGGGTTAAAATATTTTTCCTACAGTTTCCTCATGTTACCAACATCTGTTGAATGTGTTTTTCTAGTTTTCATTGGCCAACTAAGGCTTTCGTACAGTAGACAGTGAGAAACTATGCAGAGGAGAAACAGCTCATGAATACTTGAAGTCCTGTTCTTACAGCAGTGGGTGCAAGTGCTTGTGGGAAACAGAGTCTTTATCCTGGTGAAACACTTGCTTTTCCAGATCATCTTCACAGCCATTATTAATGTTTAATGGACTCCACATGCCTTTTTTGTACACACAGGTAACCACCAAAAGGGCTCAGGGTTGGTGCCAGAGTAAGAACAACATCCCTTACTTTGAGACGAGTGCTAAAGAAGCCATCAATGTAGAACAGGCATTCCAGACAATTGCACGCAATGCCCTCAAACAGGTGAGTCACAAGAGCAAGAAATCCAGGATATCCCAGGATGATGACTTTCAATTTTTATGCTGACTGCTCTCTTCCTTTTTCTGTGCCCTCATTAGGAAACAGAGGTGGAGTTGTATAATGAATTCCCAGAGCCCATAAAACTGGATAGGAACGACAGAGCTAAACCTTCAGCAGAAAGCTGTAGCTGCTGAGGGACAACTTGGACCATCTTCTCTCTTTGGCTTTCTGAGACACCGGTTGCATCACCTGTACCTCGCTCCCAGGGAAAGGACTTCCCTTCTGGTCTTCCTCCTTCACTTTTCATTCCATCAATGCCACCCCTCACGCAGTACGCTGCACATGGGTGTACATGCCCCGACACGCACGCACACACACACACACACTAAAACACACCTGTACACAGATTAATACACTAGTGTACTCAGATAAAATTCACCCGCAAATCCTGTGCCCAAAGATCACACGAGAGGAGAATGTTACCCCTTCTGATCTCACTGTCCCTGACTTGACAGTGAGTGATCTTCTGGCCCCGCCCAACCACTGTTCTGACTGTGGCCCCCTGCGTCTCACACTAAGAGGGCAAGATGGAGCCATGTTCAAAGAGTGCAACGGGAAACTCAACATGGACTGGCTGATGCTCTGTAATGTGAGATGATGTTGGCTAATGTCAGCATCCCAAGTATCTAATTTGCTCATTCTTCTTTCTCTATGCTTTCTTTTGCTTATGTGTCAAGAATAATCAATTTTGAACTATAAATATATATATATAAATATATTGTCATTGGCTGATATTATTTTCAGGCCAATCTGAAACACACTTTTGTTTTTTTGCACTTTCTTTTTATGTTTTTGCCTTTAAGCGTTGTAGAGGGATAACTGATTTCGGACAATGTCTGCTACCACATGCTTCTGCTTCAAATTCAAACCCCTCACTTATTTTCCTTGTCAGTATTCCTTTGAGAATCTGTTGAACACATTGGTGATTGTACTGCCTTTTTTTCCCTCCAAGGTTGCATCAAGGGGTTTATAATTGCCTCACACTGCAGAAGAAATGTTCCTAAGTAGACAAGCCGATAACGCAGCCACGGTGTAAAACATGGATTAATTCCACAATGTATTAATATTTGCCTTTTATGTAACATTAATTGTACTGCTACTATTACTGCTGTATGTGTTCTGTCCTTCATCAGACATCTCTCAATGCTGTGGAATTACAATATGTGTCACCAACACAGCAAACACTTGTCTTCTGTCATGTCTTTGTTATTGCTGTTCTCTATCTGCTTGTAGCTCAGGTTGGCTAAGTACTTAATATTTTTAACGGATTGTGCATTACATTGTCTAGATGGCAAAGGCAGGTGGATTGGACTGAAATGGATAGTTTGTCTTTCCATTGAACGAAAAGATCCAACTTTTTGCCCTGGTATTAGTCTCTCTCCTTACAGAAAAAAAATCACTGCGATGCCAATGATGTTGTCAAAGTAAACTGGGACGTCAAATAATTAAACTCTTGAATATATCAAAGGTGTGGAATTTTGTATGAGTTTCTTTTTAAGCTTTTAGAAAAGGAGTCTTTATTTAATTTCACATATACTGCTAATGTAACTGTATTCACATGTTGGTGCATGATTCATAACTTCTGGTTATGAAGCACATCATTTTCATCTTATTGATTTATGAGACTGGGTCCAAAGTTCAGAGTACTTTTTTTCGACTAAATCCTTTTCACCTGATATACACTGCTCAAAAAATAAAGGGAACACTCAAAAAACTCACCTTAGATCTCCATTAATGAGATATTGCAGCTGAAAATCTTTGTTCAATGTGTAGTAGAGAGTGTTGAGAACAAAATAACATAAACATGATTGATGTAAATCAAGAATATTATCCTATGGAGCTCTGGATTCAGGACCATGCTCTAAATGAAATTGTGAAATCACATTGCAGGCTGATCCAACATCAGCAAAAATTCCTCAAGACAAATTAAAATGAGGCTCAGTAGTGTGTGTGGCCTCCCTGTGCCTGTATGACCTCCCTACAACACCTGCAGGGAAGTCATACAGTCATAATCATAGTTCTACTTTAATTTGATTCGGCCAAGCGTTTAAGTGATCGCCAATCACGATCATTCAGGATTTTTTTCTGTCCACATTTCTTCCTGGAACACAATGGTTCGCCATCATATTTCCAGCTTTTGACAATGCGTTGGATAGTTCGTAATCCAATTTTAGTAGTTTCGGCAGTCTCCTTACACGTTTTCTCTGCTTGATGCATGCCAATGATTTGACCCTTCTTAAACAGACTGATGTCTTTTCCACGACCACAGGTTGTCTTTTGCCATGGTTGTTCAAGAAATGAGAATTTCACTCATTGTATCAGCTGGGGTTTAATAACTTGTTGCTGGCTGAAAGATAATGGCCCATGCAGTAATTATCCAATTGGAGGCTTTTAACTACTTGCTTAGATCAATCCAGGAGTACTTTATTTTTTAGCTAGGCAGTGTATGTTCTTGGTGCATGATTCATAACTTCTGGTTATACATATACAGAATTTTCTGATTTTTTGGGCTTTTCTAAGAAAATATGAATGGTAACACGAAAACCTTTCTGTCAACCATGGTTAGAGGTTGAGTAAAGACATTTATTAACAAACAACTGTTTACTCTTTAAAAATCCTAGCGACAACAGAAACTTCAAAAATGGCCCTGTTCATTTTATTATACACACACACTGAGGATGGTTACCTTTTGTAGACATTCAAACACATTTGTGTCAACTTTTGTGCATTTATCGGGCCAAAACCACCAGAGTTGTGTAAACTTCTTTACAGGGTCATTTTTGAAGTTGTCATTATGATTTAAAAAGAGTAAACTTTTTTTTTTTTTTTTCAATAAATGTCTTCACTCAACCTCTAACCATGATTGATAGAAATGATTTTGTTATCATTCATATTTTCTGAGAAAAAGCCAAAACATCAGAAATTCTGCAGGGGTTGTAAACTTTTGGGCACAACTATATATATATATATATTAATAGAATGGTTCAGTCTGGAGAGAAGGGTAGATCTTGATCTCCTCTTTGGTTTCCGTACTGAAAACAAGAAGAGATTAGAAGTTAGTTCCGGTTTGTTGACGGGAAAATATTCTGACAAGTGTCGCCACTTCCGCCCTTTAGCTGTTCCGCATCACACACAGCAATGGTAAGAAAAGTAGAAATATTTCAAGGTATCGCGCTGGTTTCTGAAATTTATCTACCGTTTTCTGCATTTATTATATTAAGTCTACCATTTCTTAATCAATACAATGTGAAGCATCCAAAACGAAGGCGTATCTTTGTTTTCATTGAAGCTTATTCAGACCAGCGAAGCAGGAAGCTAGTGAGCTAACAGGCTAACGTTAGCTTGTCAGTTTTTATTTCCTGGAAAAATGATAATTTCGTTACCTGGGAAACACGCTGCGAACCCACATGAGATAAATTTCTTTTTAACCCGGATTGTATCATAGTCCTGTTTAACAAAAGGTGGTGATTCGGGGTGAACGCTGAATGAGAACAGTAATGGTGAAGAGGGAAGGAAACATCTGGTGAAGGGACTGGTTTGTTTTTACTGATGCAAACTGAAGTTCATGTTGATAAACCCAACGCTGTTGTTTCGCATTTAGACCCACAAGTAATTCTTCAACTTTCATGTAGGAAATACCACTTTTTTAATATGACAATTAGTTTGACAAGCCGGTAAACCAGCAGGTTTCTCCAGTACTGGTGACAGCTCATCAGCTGATGGGGCAGAAGGTCATGATGATGAGGGCTTCACATTTCTCAACCCACCAGAGTTGAATAGTTAAAGTAACATTTGTGACAATTTTTAATTTATTTACATAGTCACTCACATAACTTTGAAAACAAAAATAAAGAAAAGGCAAGAAACCAAGCAAAAAAAAAAAAGAAATCATATGTATAACAATCATGATAAACACTACACATTACTGAGAAATGTTATTATGCAAAGGTGGCTAACAGAAAGGAATGAAAAAAAAACACAAGACACACACACACACACACACATACACACACACACACAGACACAGACACAGACACTGAAAGAGACTGACAGAACGTAATACCAAACGGGAAACCTTATAACCATCGGAAGGCAAAGGAGGCAAGTTAAATCAGTTAATAATAATACTGACTTTCTTTATAGAGCACCTCTCAAAAGAAATATTTACAACATGCTTTAACAGTTACAAAAGTGGCAGAGAATCAAGGAGAAGACACAAATTATTTAACACAGAGAAGCAAGTGATGGACGAGTGAGATGTTGTAACGAGCATAAAAAGATAGAATGATAAAAAATAAAAAAAAACGTTGAATAAAATGACAACATCACATCGGGTGAGGAGAGGTTAAGGATTGTGAGAGAATGAAATATAAGAGATAAAATTGTCAAGCAACTGAGTAAATAATTTGCTCAATGAAAAATAACAAGATAAGTTAAAATAGAAATGTGAGTAGGTCCCAGAGTACAGCCATTCATGGTGTAATGACAAATGGTTTGTATAATGTTAAATACATAATTCAAAATTGTAATATTTTCAAATATAAAATAAAATTGCAACAGTATCAGTGATCACAAGTTCATTCCAAAAGCAGCTAAGGAGTCAAAATATTTTGAATATACTGAGTGATTAAATTGATCTGTTCTTAACAGGAAAATCACTCCAGTCAAGAAGCTTCAAACCTAAAATCTTCCAAACTTGGGTTAAAGTTTTTCAGGTATCAAATACAATTTGAATAAACTGGACAGATAAAGCAAAAAGAAAAATTTGAATGTAAATTTAACCCAATTTATCTGTCTACTGAGATTCAAATGTGGCCATTTCAGTTTATGATACATTTGACAATGGTGACTGAGGAAAGGACGGCCATGAGGAAATAGTCTGTTTTATGGGCCAGGTCTGATTTGAATGCTTTTGGTTGATAGCATTGCAGTATTTCAGAAGCAGCAGTATCAGTTTTGATTGGAGTTTCTTGCAAACATTGTAAGTAAAACAGTTTTGGGATTGATATAAGGCATTAATGCCAAAATTAACTTAGTGTAACAGGTGATCAATATGACATTTAAATGATAATTCTGAATCAAGCCAGACACCAAGTCCAAACCAAACATTTTCACATTGTTCGGGGGAGTGTCAACATTGTCTTTAGGTTTTATTTTGAAAGCAATTGCTAATTGAAAAACTGTCTTTGTTTTCCTACCCCAGACAGCAACCTTACGTCCTTATCTCAATGCAGTGCGTGCCACTCTGCAGGCCGCTCTCTGCCTGGAGAATTTCTCATCCCAAGTGGTCGAGAGACACAACAAGCCAGAGGTGGAAGTACGGTAAGACTGGGACTTTTAGTGTGTCGTTGACTCTGTGCATCACACTGTGATTTTACCTTTAAACATTTTTTTTTTTTAATGTTTTCCTTCTTTTAGGAGCAGTAAAGAGTTGCTCCTTCAGCCCGTGATCATCAGCCGCAATGATAAGGAGAAAGTTCTGATCGAAGGCTCCATTAACTCCGTCAGAGTCAGCATTGCTGTCAAACAGGTTGTTTAGGCTGTTATACATGGTTTACAACCTGAGATTAACAATATTTTAGTTCTCATGACCGCGTTTTTCTTACTGATTCTTCTTTTTTTACGATCTGGGTTTGCAGGCAGATGAGATTGAAAAGATTCTGTGTCATAAATTCATGCGTTTCATGATGATGAGGGCAGAAAACTTCTTCATCTTGAGGAGGAAACCTGTGGAGGTACGTTGGCTCAAAATGAGTAAAGTGGTGCATTGAGCTTGTGCTTGTGCTGATAGACATGACTCAGTTCTACCCTTCATACTACGGCTCAAACAGTGCAAAGTACAGGGAAACTGACATGCATCTTTTGCAGGGCTATGACATCAGCTTTCTCATCACCAACTTCCACACAGAGCAGATGTACAAACATAAACTGGTGGATTTTGTGATACATTTCATGGAGGAAATTGACAAAGAGATAAGTGAAATGAAGCTGTCGGTCAATGCCAGGGCTCGTATTGTTGCAGAGGAGTTCCTCAAAAATGTGAGTAGTTGTTCTGTACAATATTTGTGTCAATCTGCACACATAGAGAATTATTATTTAAAAATTTTAATATTATTAGTATTCAAGGTTTTAAATAATGTTATGAAATAGAGGTATTAATCTTTATTTTTCTGTTAGTGGAGTTCTTCTACTCTTATAAATTGGTAATATTTTTTCCTTTTACTCTTGCAGTTCTGAGAAAGAAAAGAAACCTGGGAAAACTTTCTTTTCATGATTCCAGCCATCAGTGTTGGGCGCTCACCTCAGAAGGCAGAGAAAAGATGACAACATGGAAGTGCTGAGAAACAGCATGCGGTAAACATGCACAGGCTGATGGCATTGCCCTTAAAACTTGGATTCTCTTTTGCTCAAAACTTATTGATATATGTACACAAATCATTGCACCACTCATTTATTCCCTCATTTGAAACCTCAGAGGAAGTCAGGGCAGGTCCTGTGTAAAAAAGATTCATATCAATAATTATGTGCACAGGGTAATATGGAATTTTAAAATTTTATTTAAATGCTCTTGTTTATATATAGGTATAGATATATCTCACTAAAATGTGTGGATATCAATGCATATACACACATTAAAGTGAGCTATTTTTTTGTAATGACTGATCTGAAAAAATGAGCGCATTCAATTGGTGCATGTTTCCAGTCAAAGTATGGAGAGTGAACCTTATTGTAAATGGATATACTCAGAATTAATATACATGCTGGCTTGTTATACTTGTGAAGATCAATAAAATATATGCTTTGTATTTTGTCAACATCTTTTATCTTTTTGTTATCAAGCACAAACCACAGATCTGCCTCCACCCACCATATCACACATTTATTGAGGTTTGACACAAACAAGGCATTGGAATCATTTATTACATTTTTATACAAAGTAAAATGTCACATTTATTGTGAAGTTGTCAGAAAGAAATGCCCCAGGATATGGTGCAAGTTGTTTACTCATTTCGAACAAACATCCAGGACAGTTTTCACAGTAATGTTAAAACTCTCAGCTAGGCATAAATGTATTAACCAGAAATCACGAATCAGACTCTTTTTGAGTGAATGATATATAACTGATGTATAACAGTTCACTTTGTCTATCAAATAAACTTGAACCCCTTTGAATTCATCCTAGAAGGTTATTTTGGTTCAACCACAATGATTGTACAGTGAGGACCACATTTTTACATTTCACATTTCAGAACAGGTGCTACGTCTGAGAGAATAAACATCATTTGCATTATATCTGTTATGCTGCCTCTTTAACTTTTGTTGTGTACAAAACTTCATATCTGGAATGTTAGAGATGTTCACTTTGAAGGTACGACAAGCTTTTTTTAAAAAAAAAACAACAACAACAACGACAAACACAAAACAAAACAGTTTAAAAACAAAGTTCATTTGGGTCTTTAACATGACAGTAAGGGGTTAAGTGCTTTAAGATCATTTAAACTCAGTACTCACGTTTCTCTATATTGGGTTGTTCATATTTTTGGAGAGAAAAAATTAAAAACCTTTTAAAACAACGGAAGCATCTTGAAAATTTAAACAGTGCACAACAAACTTTACAGTGGGCATTAAAGACAATTCTGGATATTGATGGTAAATGTTGACAAATATCAACAGCAGACACAATGATCTTGGCATTTTCCTTTAGTTTTCTTGCTGGGAAACAAGCTAGAGAGGCAGTACAGTAATAGTCACACAGAACAGTTATAAAAATGAAAAAATAAAGTGAAAGTGCTTACAGTAAGACTCTGGGAAAACACTCAATTCTCTGGTGCAGTGAATTGAACAGCACCTTTTTCCCGTAATGCTGTTTGTGGGTCCAAACTTTGTCTCGACTGGGACAGGAAGAGCAGGAACTCAGAAGTGAGCGGGGACTGTTTCCAGAGCGTCGTCTGAGGTGCGCTCCACGTTCACATTCTGAAACCAGGATGAGGAGAATGTCATCTTCCAACAAAAAAAGCACAGGCCTCTATCGTTGTCAACATCATCATGAACTTGAGACATTTTTTTCACCGAAAGCAGACTTTTTCTAAATTTCATAGTGCAAATAAAGCTTTTAGGTGAACTTGCATATTCATGATTTCTCCCTAAAGTATCATTATCAGAAGCAGACTTACTGGAAAGTTACAACTCCCCAAGTATCCATATGGACCATGTATGTATATAAACATCATGTCTTTAATGCAACCTACAATTTAGATATTTTTAAGCTATATGTGTCCTCCACAAAACAATAAAAAGAAAGACTCAATGAGATTTGTATCACTGCAGAAATTGATGTTAATACCAATGCAGTAAAAGGAATGAGAGAGATTTTTTTAATATGGGGTTTCATATTGACAAGAATTGACAAGTAATCAGAAATACACATAAACATAACACACCAGTTACATATAGTCAAATAATTTAAGTGCATTCACACTGTTGCTTCCATAATAAGCAGTCATCCATGATCAAGCAAAGCTGGAGTGAAATGTTGTAGCATTTTATAGGAATCTGTGGTCACTGCAGGAGAATCCTTCATGTTCAAACAGAAAGGGTTTGCTTATGGACCAAATTTGTTGGTATGAAAATCACATTGTTCATTTACATGTAGCAAAACAGAGAATAAATGTAGTACTTGTAAATGTAGATTAAAATAACTTAATGATACAACACATGGAAGAATTGGTTCATGTTCATACAAAGTGCAATTTTAGTGACAATAGTTATAAAAAATGAGTTTAAAAAAAACGTTTGATTTTTCATAATTTTGTCGATAGTTTAAAAAAATCTGTTCTATGTAGGTGATCTCAAGCTAAGTCTAGTGTATCCTGGCGCACACACACACACACACACACAATATGTATATGAATGGCGCATGCATACATATATATTTTCACAACAGGATGATGTGTCTTGAAAGTAAATTCCAGTTATGTACCTGCACACAGTGCAGCTTTACAAAACAAGAATCAACAACAAGTCAAGCAAACTTACAAACACATTTCCCAACAAATAAACACTGCAAAGTGAAAAAGCAACACTTACAGAAATGCTACATATGCAGAAAACTGTGTTCTACATCAGAACTTAGAACATTTAAAGTGATGTGACAGTCCGCATATGTGTCATTTGAAATGTTTAACTTGGATGTGGCACTTAAGGGTGAGGAAAGCTTAATTTTTGTGATTAATATCCTGACTGGATGATAAAGAAATGAAATAAAATGAAAAAGTAAAAAACATTCACATTTATCTCGCATTTGCAGTTGGCACAGATTTCACTGTAAAGCACACGATCAATATTTAAAAACATGACCAATAAAAGTGGATATAAGGTAATTCACAGCATTTCTGTATTTGTTTCAATTTTATTCACTTTGCAAAACTTCTGTAAACCCTTCGGATGCACTTTATATTTCTCTGTGAATTTTCTGCATCTTTCAGTCACAGCAGGAAAAGACCTGGGAGTAAAGCATTAACAACATGATGCGGTCAGTTTCTCTTCCAAACAAGGGTCAAAAATTATCAAAGAGAAATACAAAGTCAGGATGGAGGTAGGAGTGTGATTGTTAAGTGATGTCAAAGTTTTCCTGGCTGCTGTCATGGATCTCAGGAGGAAGCAGAGTGAACACAGCTTCCTTTGACATCTGTGAAAGATCTACTTTCTCTGTGCAGCAAGGAGAGAGGGATGGGTCAATACCTACAGTGCGTCACAAACACAATGGATGACAAACAAAATTTGTGTCCTCAAAGAAACACACACACTCACACCTCAAAGCCATTCATGAGGGTTTTCTTTCTGCTCATAGAACAGTGCTTTTATGTCAGACAGAGAATAGGACTTAAAATGTCAGCGTCATCTACTGAGAGATATTTCAGCGTGCCCTCAGGGATACCTACCTCTGGTTTGTCTCTCTGCGTGTTCACAGAGTCCACGCCTAAATACACAGACTCCACTTTACATCCTGGAAAACAGCACAACAAGTAGCACACATTAATTCACACTTAGACTGCTATCACCAAAGCCTGCTTTTTAAATAATACCACAGTTATATCAGCAAGTTTAAGACTTGAATTTGTTTTCGGTTTCACTTTTTTTTTGTAAATCTTGCCAGTCTTACATAGAAAATATTCTCTAAAATCACGTACCATAAGCCATGGGGGTCAACTTTAACACCGTGTGTAAAGGACACTTAAGATAAGGCAACTCATCTGTAGGGACAGAAAGAAATTTAAGATTTTTTCATCCACACATAATCTGAAAAAAGCAAATATTACAAAAAAAAAGAAAAGAAAAAAATCCTGGGGTGCTGGTTTAACTCAGCAGAAAAAGTACGAGGCAGACGGCCATGCTGCTATGCTAAGTGATTCCCCCCCACTACTCTTTCATCCACTGCCCTGTTTTCTAAATAAAGGCAGGAAAGCCCCAAAATGATCTTAAAGTAACAAGCCTGGTGTGTTTTAAATAAAAAAAGAAAAACTTACATTGGATTTACGTTCTACATACCTGCAGTCTTATCCAAGAAATATGCGAGTAGACAGCGCATGACAGCTTGGTGACAAACAACCAGAACGTTCTCCTGTCGCTCCAGCTCCATGATCACAGGCTCCAAACGCTGCACAAGGTCTTCATAAGACTGATGAGAGAACCATTGCATTGTTAACATTTTCAGGTTAACTCTTTTAAAATTTTTCAAAAATAATGAGATATCTGGAAGGATCAGGATCTCACCTCTCCTTTGGGATAGCGATAGCGGTACTTGTCCTGGTCTCTCAGTGCAAACTCAAGAGGGTAATGCTCCTGGATTTCCTCATACATCATTTCCTCACACACACCCTTTGTAAAAAAATAGAATTGTTAAGTTAGAGTAAAAGAAATCCTTTCCAAGGTGGTCATCCATATCTGGAAATCAACGTACAGCATCAATTTCGTTGAGAGACTTCCACTGTTCGTATGGGACTCCAAGACTCTCTGCTGTCTGGATTGTCCTCTTCATCTGGCTTGTCCACACTTTGAGATCTTTGATTTTCTGTTCCTGGATGAATTTCTGCAGACTTTTGGCAAACTAAAACAAAAGACATGATCAGAGAAGCACAATACAAATCCATACCCATAAAAAATTAATTTAATCTATTTGAGGTCATTTAAACTCCTTGCACACAAACACACCTCCTTCCCCCGAACTGACAGTCCTGAATCTCCTCCAATCCTCCCCTTAATGTTAAGGTCACTCTCCCCGTGGCGACACAGGTAGATGGAACGTGGTGTGATATGGATGTTCATCAGGTAGTAGACGATCCGACTCTGGATGTGATCCATGACATGGTTCACCAGGTAACGTCTGCCCACATCCATGATCTTAATGTAGGACAGATCCCTGCAGCAAGAGAGCTTTGTTTACTATGAGGTCTGAGAAAAAAAAAAAGGACTCCTGTGTCCTTCTTTATGCATCCTCACCTGTCAAGAACCTCATCAAGAGGCTGGTAGGAGGACTCGTAACACTTGATCCTCTTCATGAAGTCCTCGATGGCTTCTTCTGTGTTGCAGTGGATGTAGTCTGGGCTGCCCAGTTTCACTTGCTACAAAGAGAGGGAACAGAAAGAGTATGTGAGCGGAAGAAAGAGGAAATATGCTACCTGAAAGCATATAAACCTCTTAAAGCAAAAATAAAGACCAAAATATTTTTAGTCTTCATTCTTCATTCAATACAATATATGTCAAAGTACCCAGTACATCCCAATAAGGTTTTCATTGAAGTGCTGGTGCAAAGAGCCATTATTAATAATAGCTTTTGGTAGGCATAATTTATATACAATTCTTTTTCATTTATTGGATATTTCACAATGTGCTTAAGACAGAGACCAAACTCACAACTATATTTTGTGCAATGACGTCAGGGTCCTCACACACAGATTCTACAAAAAAGACCTGAAATGACAGAAAAATAAAAATGTTAAACATGCACCTAAGGGGCTGAGGAGTTACACTTTATTCTAAAAAATCTTTTTACTGCTTTACCTTGTACCCGTTTTGCTCAGCAAACTTCACTATGGTCCCTCTCCTCTCTCTTGTTGTGTTAGTGGCATCAAACACCTGAAACCGCAGGATGAAGACACTCCTTAAACAGCTCTAACGTGCTATAGCTGTACTAAGTTTTTACAGTTTGTAAATCAGTAGAGATACACCATTTGCTGTGAAGAACATGTACTATGGACTCACCGCCACCTGTCCTCCTTCTACACTCAGGTACTGTCGGACATCATTAAGAGCTGTCGTGGCGCACTGACTGTGGAAAAAAGGTAGGAGTAGTGAGCATGGAAAACAAGTATTTGCACCACAGGGTTGTTACATTTACTGGCAGGCCATCAAAAAATCCTAAACTGTTTCAATTTCCATATTTAATCGGGAAAACTGAAATTTGCACCAAATCTATTTGCTTATCTTGAAACTAATTTTTGGTTCATCTTCTAACTCTTATCTTCTACACATATTCTAAACCTAACATAATATTACTCTCAATATCATTTAATATTTACTGATAAATTCTAAGCTATAAAATATCTCGGGACACAGAAAACTATGTGGTCCAGAAACCTGCGGACTGTCCTTTTGTTAGTTGCACACGATCAGATGGCTCTAGTCAGCTTCGACTTACCGCCTGATTTTTAAGCCCTCTTCATTGTCTGGACGGAAGAATTCAAAGGACTTGTAGATCTTCAGACACTCCCTGCGATACTGGCCAACATTGAACTCTGTTTCATGTGATGAAATGTGCAGTTAGACTATAGGGAGCATCATATGTTCAAAATGATCATTTGAGACAAAATCTTATTATGTATCAAGATTAAAGTGATAATTTCAAAAGGGCATCAAATTAACTGTGTCCACATACAGTTTAATAAATCAAAGAAATCACAAAGAGATAGAAGACTTTGACAGAAGTGGTTTTTATAAGTTCTGAAACCCTGTAATGGCTCTGACATGATGCATCTATTCAGAGGATATTTTACTTCTCCCTTTTAAACACAATGTAGCAGCAAGTTTAAAACACAAACTACTGTTCTCAAGTGTAACAGTTTAACTTGGCATCATCTTGTGTATGATGTAACCACTGTATCTTGTTTGTTGGAATTCTTTATAGGTGTGGTCGGGTCGGGGCTGTTACCTTTGGTTGGCACACCAATCCAGTTTAAGTAACGAGTCAGCTTCTTGGAGATGTAAGTCTTCCCTCGGGCTGGGAGTCCGACAGTCACAATGACGGTCGGGCAGTTGGTCATGCACACTGTGAGAGAGGAGGAGAGAAACACACTTTTAAATTCTAATGCTGTGTAAACCATAGAAATCAAGAGTAGTATCCCTTATTTCCAAATTAGGTGACTACAATTCCTTTCTTTCAAGTATAAATAAAAAATCACTGTCACACCTCCAATTTGAAAATTTAAAACCAGAGGAGCTTTTTCAATTAAGGCCCCTTAATTTTGGAATGATTTTCAATTTTCCATAATTTCCATCAACTCTTGTTTACTTGTTTGTTTCTTTACGTAATTAATTTATTCCTGATTCCCTTACAATAAACATCGCCTGCACTGTATTCAAGGATCTATTTTACTGTCACACTGGTTGAATTTTGGCTAAAAAGTTACTGGATTGATTTCAAGTCACTGAATCGTTTTGGATTGCATCGTTCTACATGAACTAATATCATTCTTGAATCATATCTGAAACCACAAATCATGATACAAATCTAGTCATTGTTGAACTGAATCGCTACACCCCTTATTTCTACCACATTTACTTGAAGAGTTTCAATGAACTGAACATTTTTGGCTTTTGCTGTTATTGTCCTCTATCTTCCTCAATTTATTTATCAAATGGTATATAATATTTATGTTGTTTTTATCTCTTTTTTTTGCTGTTTCTATTTCCTTTTTTACCCTTTCTTACCCCTGGTCCCCAATGTGTCAGTTTATGCTTTACAAACTAATGTTTTTAAAAGTGCTATTTGAATAAAGCTGTTGTTTTTGTTATTATTATTGCTATAAAACATACCTCCCAAATCCAAAAGCCTATGGTAAAAAAGAAGTAATGATTAAGTTTTCCAGCCTATTTGTCTCTGCAGCACAGCATCCTTCTGACACACATCAAACATGAGTTGAGGGTTGATTCTGCGTGGTGCATGATGACCATGCACGAAGTGTTTGATGTCAGACGCAGGGCTCCCTGGCTGCAGTCTGGTGAACAGGGAACCAGCTCTGAAGAAGGGAGAGCTTGACTCAGCAATAATCAGAAGAGAGAAAACCTGCTGGTCACATCCACACTGATCCACACATGAATTTCAGTCATGTGCGCAGCATCAGTTTATCTCCGCGAGCCTTCGGTTAATTTCCCATGTGCGCTTCAAATTTACCTCAGAGCACGTGAAATTAGGAAAGATGAAGCGGAGTGGCTGCACATGTCGCAACACTACCAAACGGCACAGAAAGAGGATGCACTTTAATAATGCGCAACATCACAAACACACGCGTTTAAATGGCTGATAACGGTTCATCAATGCATCATGACTGGTTTGAATAGTGACCAAAAAAAAACGCTCAAAAACAAAGAAACAGCAACGTCATATCATCTGATGTCCTGCATCAGCTCCCATCATTGGCGGAACTTGGTGGTCAGCCGCCGCTTACCCCGTCTCTGAGCGATGTGCCCGTTTCTGCAGGGCATCCAGATCTTCCTGAGCGGGTTCTGCGTCAGCTCCCGGGGGAAAGTCTCCAATCTAAACTCATCGTTGTCTAACATCTTAGATGTGGGATCATTGATGATTTCCACCAAGAGTGACAGTGAGGCAGTGGGCTCCAGCTCTGACAGTCCACTGATGCAGGCTCACGGGGGGATGGATACTTTATCAGCTGAGAAACAGCAGTTTCTTATTACCGTAACGACCACATACAGTGCGCAACAGATAGTGACGGGAGCAAAACAAGGTGCCGGATACAGGATGTGACTTTGCTTACCAAGCAGCTCTCTGCAGTGCTATTTCACCTCACTTAACATTATACACTTATCAAGAAGCTGCATGTTACAGCGTGGGTCAGACGTGTTTTTATTTTGTAAAACACTCAGTCCTTTCACATTATAAGTGCTAATGTATCTGACTGAGACTCCACACACAAAACGAAGAGAAATATCACATTAGACAATAAATCTTTCCCAGGGACAGATTATTACGGCTGTTCAGTAATAAAACATAAATATTTTAAATCTGACAGATCTAGGGTACTTTATTGTGCAAACCATCAGAAATAAAGAGTAACAAAACAAGCAAACTTAAGGGGTAATATGATTGTTTTCCCTTTCATTCACTCGTTTACTGTGTTTTGAACAGACAATTTCACTTGATGACAACGTCCTCTCTGGCATTAAAGACAAGTTCAAGACATCAACTATTCTCGGAAAACAAACCAGTAAAATAACTATTTTCAAGAAATCCTCGGTCTGAGTTTTACCGTATTGCTGCCACAGGAGCGCAATGAATTCGAGGAAAAGCAGATGTTAGAAGAAAAACAAGCGTTCACATGCAGCACACATGGACACTGAATGCACCGGGCGGTTGAGCCAATCAGAGAAGAGACGAGAGGAACCAGAGCCAATAGGAGAGAAGGACCTGGGATAGGGAGGGCGTGCTGTCCTCTGTGAGCTCAGAAAACAACATCACGATTTATATTATAGACCCACGTCTCCACGACCCTGCCACGAGCCCGAGGAGCCCATCACACTGACAGAGAGCAGTGATAACACAGACACGACAGGGTATTCTGCACGAGGTCCACATTATTTACAAGAGCGGTTAGGTTACACAGGTGCTATTATGACAAAAACTGAGAAACCATCCAGTCATCAGAGATCATAAAGTGCTTTAACTCTTTTTATCTCTGCGAGTTTTCTACTCTTTAACATTCTCAGCGGGAAAAATAAATATCAAACTGAATCCATGTTATCTTTCTAAAATCTGACCCAGCACACTGAAATTTTGAGAAGTTTGAAAATTAATTGAGGATAGCACAAAAACAAAACATAACACTGTTCAGGATTCAAAGTTAACAACTGGAATTGGCAGCGTTGTGTTATACCATGTGACCATGTGTTATAATGTGCACACACACACACACACACACACACACACATATGTACAGGGTATCCATAAAGTCTCTTTACAATTTAAAAAATGTAAAGCAAGGATATGATGCCATATCATCATCAGATTTGTGCTATTTACTCAGTGGTTATCAAAGTTTTTAATCCCATTACATTTATGTATTTCAGGTATCATGTTTATAAAAATAAGATTTTGTCAAATGAACTCCTCAAAATGGCAACTCTTTGAGAAAAGACATGATGTCTGTTATGGTTTGTCTGTAATGGTTTGTTCAACAACTGAAATTGGTGTAAAGTTGTGAAATCAGCAAATTATGATGTAGGAAGTGTTCCTTGAAGCAGCTAAAAGATTAGAAAATTCATTACCATGGGTCTGAGGGGCAGAGATGTAATGTCCACATATGTGGATGTTGGCTTTTAAGAGGTCAAAGCCAAGAGCATTTATTTTACGATCCAAACAAAACAGACGCTGGCATTTACATCAGTAAATCTGACCTGATGAATGTATTTAAGTGATAAATACTTATTGAACAACTCTCAGTTTGGATTTGACAATCTACCAACAGATTTATTGTTATTAAGGTTTTGAGTTACAGCACATGTGCCTCTGTTGAGTCACGTTTTTATGTGCAGTAAAACATTGGGCACTTATATATTTATTCAATACAAACAGTAGGTCAACACTAACACCCATTACTGACTTCAGTAGTCTTCAGTTAAGAAAAACATTGCTCAAGAAAAAAAAATCCTCCACAACCGTTCTCAGTTTCCCTTCAAGCAAAGCCTGCGTCTTGATTCCTGTCACGTTTTCAACACCCTGAGCTGCTCTGATCCAGTGGTTTTATTCTCAGTCTGAGATTTGGTGTAGTTTGAAAGTTATGACACCAGATGGCACTGTGCACTCAAAAGACCCAGTTAGAATTTGTGCCACTGTGTAGACATCAGACGACTGACATGAATCTGACAGACAAGTTTGTTAACATTCATTACCTGCAGTGACTGTAAATATATCCTGAGGTGAGCAGCCAGGTACTGTCAGTGTGTCAACTAATCCCATCAGCAAGACACCACACTTCACAGATCCAAACAATAATCCCCTCTAATCTCACCTGACAACATGTTAACAGGTAATACAGTTTTCTAAACAAAATGCATGTAAACATACATGCAGGTATGGAGCAGAGTAAGTCATAACATGTCATGAGCCTGGACCTCCTTCAGAGGGCTCATCGTTTACTACGGGTGGAGGTCACAGCACAAAAAACTACATCAAGTGTGGTTTATTCAGGATTGTGTTTGTATTTCTTTATTAATTACATCATTAACAACAAAATTATACAAACTATATTCTATTTTAAAACTGAAAAACTGCTGACATCACTATCACCACCAACAACAAACTTTAATACTGACAGGCCTACAAACTGGACTGACTGACCTGTTTGGCCTGCTTACCTACTCAACAGTGCAGCAGGTAAGTGAGACAATCGTACACATGATGTAAGCATGAAATCAGGTACAAATACTATTGAAGGGCTACTTATTTGAAAAATGACATTAGACAGTTGAAAAATCAAGATGGCAGCCATTTTTCAGATGGCCACCATCCATGTCACTGTATCCTCAATTATAACAGTTAATAGCATTTTTTTATTTGCTCATTATTATTGTTTACCACTGACTATTTATTAGTGACAGATATGTTCAGTTGAGCTACTTTGTGATGCCAGCACCTCTATCTTTCATTTGTGAGTTTCTCCCTGCTCTGGATGGTTTCGCGACAGTGACATTCAGAGCTGCTGATGACTCTGGAGCCAACCACATCCTCATCCAGTTATAATAAATAACTCTGTTTAAGCAAGGAAGCTTATGTACTTCACAGATCCCTGAGAGCTATGCCCTTAGGGGGCAACTCTCAGCAGGTTTTACCAACTTCGACAGGTTAGGGGCAATGAGTTCGACAAAACATAGTCGAAGATAACCCTTTTGGCCTTTTTTTAAGGATGTAAAATTAACATGGTAAAATATATCATAAAAAGATCCAGGTGACAATAGTAAAGAATGGCTACAATCTTGAAATTTCAAGTGATTGTGGGCAGTTTCTGGTCAAGTGACCTATGTGCACTCCTCATACCAATTTTCTACTGTCTTGAATTTCAGGATGTCTCCAGCATTTTTCAAGAGAGCAGCCCTCAGAGAGTTTTTGTGCCAAACCCATACTTGCATCACTATCTGAATAATAAAAATAACAACCGCACATTACAAAATTTTGTATTCTAGAGTGAATAATGTCCCTTTTTCAAAAGAGTGGCCCTTAAAGAGTGGTTGTCCCAAGTTTCATGCTTACATCACCACATGAATAATTTTTATGAAAACTGCAATTTTATGTTGCTCTATCAACCACAGCACTCATTTGATATTTGACTCCAAAATGTGAACCTGATAGAAGAAACAGATTTGGGTTCCCACACGAATGTTGGCCTCAGGTTTTGTTTGAAGTTGGCATTCAAACTCATCTAAAAAGTGATAACTTGCTCCAACCAGACTAGTTATTGGTTCAGTCAAGTTTGTAGTCAGCAAAACCTTGCAAACACTTGCAAAAATGTCACAAAATAGAGCCGATACTTTGTCTTTTCTAGGGTGGTTGAGGCACACAGCTCTGTGTCTGAAACTCATAAACATTTATTCTATAGTGATGATGGCAAAACAACACGACACGAGCAGGAACGTGCACTTAAGACCCAGGAACTATTTTAGAATTTGGCTACACGAATAAAGAAAGGATTACCTGATTACTTAATCTGTAAGTTAGAGCTTACCAACTATAAGTAAATTGCTAATCAGCACTAATTTGTATCCAGTGTAATCCAGAATTTGCCTAAAGCTTGTTATTGTGTTATATGTTACAGTGTGACAGATGAGGCCGTTCCCCCTGAATCCAGTGAAGCAGGACCATAGACTATAAAACCGAGCAGGACTGATCGATTCATGTCTTCATTGTACATAAATGTTGCAAGCAGTAGCAATACAAAGCCAACAATCTTGAAATTAAATGCCCACACGAGCAAAAACATCTGCTGGATGGGTGAGCTGCGCAGGCGTACAAATACCGCATAGACACTCCACACACACACACAGGCTACAGCTCTGCCTGAAGCCTTTAATGAGATTCTGAGCAAGCTGGTGAACTTTCCCCCAGATAGAGAGCAGACAGGGAGGAGGGAGGGAGAGAGCTGCAGTGAGCAAGCCAGGAGGAGCGACTCACTGAACAAGGAGATGGATTGAATCGTCTGTACGTGGGATCTGACTAAGATTTAAAAAATAGAACAATTAAAAAACAGGGGGAAAGGATCATGGTGTACAAAATAACTCTGTAAACAAGGGGCTAGAGCAGGTAGATTTACTGCTGCTGGCAGCATCAAAAGAGGCAGTCTCTCAAGCCTGTAGATAAATATCCTGCAGGGTGAACAGCCACTGCTGGAGAGAGTGCATGTAAGGATATAATCCGTGCTGAGTCTGCTGCACCAACTGGGGCTGATCTCTCTCCTCCTGCCTTTGAAAACACCTGGTGCTTTTACAACCAGTGTCTTCTTAGTGTTATCTGCATAACACATAGATTTTAAGTAAGTATACTAGCTGTTTTCACCACTCCAAATGGCTGTTTACATCTTTTTTAAAGTACCACAAGCAAATATATCTGCCTGAAGACCTCTTAACAGCTATGGCCTTATTTGCAAAAGAAGCAGAGGTAAATAGCTCGGCCAGGACTTGAAGCCTTGGCAATATTTAAGTTTGTACTCTCTGCAAAGCATCTACCACAAAGACAGCACTTCTGACAAACCCTCCAGGCTTTTGTTCCACCCATAACTCATTTGTACATAATCCTTGCATCATATAGGAGGTAATCGGAGGGGAACACCTGATATAGGTTGAATCGAACAGCCCAGATTTACAGCATGTATAAACATGTACATGTACATAAGTTCAGTGACTAATATATTTTAAAGCAAAGACAAGTTTAGCACCTGTCAGATTAAGGTTACTGGGAGTGATATTACAGATTTCTTCCATGGAATTTGCTCATTTCTTGAAACAGAAATTACGCTTTCAAAATGACATGGACAAACATCCAAACCACTTGGCAATTGTTCATAACAGAATTGAATTTCTCATTCGAGCTCTGTTCCTCATCTGCAGCATTTACAGTTACATATTCGCAAACGAGGGAAGTGTGTTAAGTAAATATTACCAAAAGTGGCAGTAAATGAGATCACTACTTTGTGAAAAAAATGAGATCTGAGATGTGTCACGTCATTTTAATGGTTTCATATTTTGTGTCATAATAAAATAACACTTAGTAGCCTTCAGTCTGCTTTGAATACAACATTGTTGACTCTGTTATGTATGACCCAAGTCCTACAGTCTGATGTCACAGCTTAGTTTTGCAGGGCCTGCAGGGACATACGACTTTATTTCAAGTTTCCCCTCTCTTTTTAACACTGCATGGACAGAATTTGTCTTCTGTCTCTTGTGTTTGTGTCTCTAGTTTGTGATATGGAGGTCCATATCGTCAACATTTCTTTATCCCTCCTAGTTACTGTCTGTAATGCAAAACAGGTTGTCTTGGTGCATTTTTAAAATAAATATCATGATGTTTCAAACCTCACAGCCACAGTCGGTGAATGTACACAACCCACTAACAGAACAGACAGCAAACCCACCAGCTAGCTCGCTGCTAGCTTACAGCAGCTGCAGTCAGCTAATGTTTTCAACCAGGGCAATCTCACTTAGTATTTCCAAAGTGACAAACTATCTCATCGTCTTATAACCCCTCAGACATCCAGCCTTCCTACATTTCAGGGCTGTTTGGCGCAGACTATCCCCCTCTCTTTCTCGGCATGTAAAGCCCCTGTCAGCTCGGAAACGTGCCTACGTGACACAGAGTTGTTTACTTCATCCGCTGTGAGCCCAGCTGCTCTGGAGCACAATTCAACACTTAATGCGCCAAGAAAACACATTAGTACAAGAGTAAAAAAATCAACGAACCTACCTGCCTTGTCCCGCGTGTGTCTCGGGCGGCATGAGCCCCTCATGGTCCCGGTTTGACGCTCCTTGTGCCCAGTTTTGAGGAGCAGATCAGTCCTTGCAGCCGCACAGGCAGCAATGAATGGAGCAAGTGAGAGTTGCAGCTGAGGCAGCCGCGCGCTTCAGTTCACGTCTAACGCACGTGCAAACGGACAAACCCACTTTTTTCCGTCCTGGTTCCTAAATAGACCTAATCTGTCAAACGTTTTTAGAATGTCGGTCACATTTCTATCGACAGTGCAAATAACTATCTACACTGTTGCCCAACAGAAGCCTCAGTGCAGCTCAAAGTTTAGTTATTAATTCTGGGTAACACATGGACCACACACTTGTTTGCATCCGTTTAGCATTAGTTTAGTATTACTTGATACCTAACTCATCAGCTTTAAAGCGTTGTTCACACATTAACACCTATTTGTATATAATGTACAAACAGTTAAATAAATGCTTTATTATTGATGAATAGGACTCCATATAATGTATTAACTTACCTTTGCTTATACTTTATGATGGATTAACCAATTACAAATGAGCTATACAGTCAATATGAACCTGTTATAAACCAGTTACATATTGTGATTGTTACATGTAGTGAGGGTGAGTGAACACCTAGTTACATACCCTGGTATAATGTATGACTTCTTGGCCATTTTTCAGATAATATAAATGATAACAAAAAAAAAGTTTCTTTCACTTATGGTCAGTGGTTGAGTGAAGTCATTTATTAACAAACAGCTGTGTTTACTCTTGTTAAATCATAATGACAACAGAAACAAAGTGACCCTTACCAAAAGTTACATACTCCAATTCTTAATACCGTGTATTTCCCACTTTAACATCAATAACAGCTTTAAGTCTTTTGTAGTTTTTGTGGATGAGGGTCTTTATTTTCTCAGATGCTAAAGCTGTCCATTCCTCTGGAGAATAAAAAAGCCCCCAGTTCCTGTAAATTCTTGGGCTGTCTTCCATGAACTACAGATTTTAGATCTCCCCAGAGTGGCTCAATGATATTGAGGTCAGGAGACTGAGATGGCCACTCCAGAACCTTGTGTGTAGTAATGTAAAGTGTTACCATTCACTGCCTACTTGCTTAGTAAGAGAATTTGAGACTGTGATAAAAATGTGTGTGTGTGGGGGGGGGGGGGGTCCACATCAGTGTGTCAAATATTTATTTTTATATTGACAAAAGGCTTACTTTCCATCGTTTTGTAGGAAACTGATAGCTGAAGCACATTTCCTTTGTTTTGGATTGTGGGGACAGGATTAACATGCCTGAATTGGCATCTGTTCTTAGACCTCAAGATGTTGTCTACCAGTCTGTTTACAGGTTTAACACAAGAAACCCTGACATCACTCACCATGCAACTTGTATAGAAATCAGTCATATTTACCAAAGCAACCTGCAGGATATCAGATATATTACACATTTTAATGAGTGTAAAGCTGTTATTGTCCTTTGGCATCATTTCCACAAGCAGCAAACTGATTTAGGGTGTTTTTTACACACTAAGAAATTTTAACATGACAGTGTCATCTGGCAGCTTTGCCTTTTAGTCTGTTTTTCTTACGAAGACCTTTAAAATTTCACTGTAAGGTGCAGTTCTTGTGTCCATGTTTGTGCTATTGTACTACAATCACACAGTATATTATATGAACTATATAATGATGTATTTAATGGCATTATTATATTCTTTTTAGACTAGAATCTCTGTGGAGAAAATTAATAACTAATCCTTGGTTCATTTCCTCGCCTTGCATCAAAGGGTTAGATCATTTTTATCACCTTGAATTAAAGTGCTATTTGTTTACCAGTCCTGTTTTTCAACTTTTTTTGAATCGACTGTCCATGTTTTCTAAACAAAAGTTAAAACAGGAAGCAATAAAACATTTTAAAATCACAGGTATCAAATGATCATTTAATGCTGGGTAAAGAAAAGTGTGGGAGAACATGGAAGTTGCATACTTATATAAGATGTTCATCTGCTTCATCACTCGTTTCTCTCTGGACAAATGTGGTTTTGAAACTTCATAAAAGTGCCACATAAGGAAAAGCACACTTATTGAGTAAGTTTTCGCAATTGTTTTCAAAGGAAACTGTATTTTAAAGGAATTCCCACCCAAGCCACTGGACTCAAACAAGCAAACAAAATGAAAGTACAGTTTCATTCTTGGAGGAAGTGGTTTGTTCGCAGATTCAGGAAGACAGATCTTTGATGCATATTATATTTGCACTTCCTCTTACCTCAACACAGTACAACTGCAGAGACCAAATGGACTGGTCTAACATGGGACAAGACCTCCAGTCTAAACTACTACAGTATCAGCTGTCATCCTGAGTGATTTTTGACATGAGATACTATAACTCTATTTCCCTTAAATAAAAAAAATAAAGACAAGAAAATGTGTCCAGCAAAGAAACTAATATTCCTCCAAACAGTAGCCTTACATACAAAATATGGATGGAAAATCTACACCAATATTTTTCCAGTACTTAATTTGATACTTTATTCTATATTCCGATTTTTACTTCTGCTCTGGTTCTTTTCCGCATAACATATGGTGCACCAGGTTATTTAGGGAAAAATGTTGGTAGTTATCAAATGTTGCTCAACAGGTTTTAGTAGCACTGCGTGATAGTGCCAGGAAAGACAAACAAGACAGGTACTATCTGTGCACGTATCACATGGAAAGCCAATTCATTCACACTGCCTCATTTCATTTAGAAATATAGTAATAAGAATAATAAAAACAGGAAAAGAAGAGTCAAAGTTAAGTGCAGATAACTTCATTACAGGCATGAAAACTACACTGGATGCATAGCAAAAGAAACTACTTGATTATAATGGACACATGAAATCCAACACTTGAAATGGCTTCAGTAGCTCTTGCAGAATCAATTAATGTAATTTCTAATCTTCAGTCTTTTCAAGGACATGAAAAAAAAAACCCCAATATTTTACTGATCTCTCTAATGTCTTTCTAATTGACCTCACAGAACTCATGCTTCCGCCATCATTTTCTATATGATATTTTTGAGTCTGTATACTATTTATTGTTTTTGACCCTGACGTTGTGATTTTAATGTCATTATCTATCTCTCTGAATCTCTGGATTTCTCTTTAGCCTCTCTCCAAGTCCAACTTAGTTGAGGCACATGGCTGTCTCTGAATCTGGTTCTGCTTGAGGAAATCTGCCAATTAAAAGGGAGTTGTCCTGATTCTGTACTTGTTAATTTCCGCAAAGTGCTCTGCTCTAATAGGAACAAAATGAAATCAGACTTATAAGTCTTTTATTGTATGGTGAGATTGGATCTTCTCCATTCTTAGTTTTTGGTCTTTGTTAATAATACAAAATAATGCACAGTCTAAACCTGCTCTGTTTGTTCAGTGTCTTCAGGTGATTTTTTTTAAAAATGAATTAGCACCTTAAAATGGTTGATTGATCAACCGATTGGTTGACTGATGTAATGCACCTGTTATTAAAATTGATCATACCACTTTAACCCTAGAGAGCCCACGGGGTCAAATTTGGCCGCTGTTATTTGCTGCCACCCAAAATGAACAAACATTAAAAAAAATTGTCAAATTTAACTTCAAAAGCCCAGAGTGTCACTTCTGGCCCCTGCACAGAGACACCTACTGGATGAACACTGAACTGACATGAGCCAAAGTGAAAGTGACAAGCTTAGTGACCACATGCAGTTTTTTTGAGCTGGAAATCTACCCAAACAAAATCATCTTCTCGGCAAACCAGGGGTTGGTAATTTTGTGTATTTTTTTGTTAATCTGTGTAGTATGCTATCAGAATGCTGAGAAGTACGTTTCATGGTTCTTTTTGGATAAATTAGTGACTCTGAGCCGGTTCAAAAAAACAATGGGCTAAAAATGACCCTTTGGTTCATTGAGTGACTTTGTAGATGGAGAATGGTGACAGTTCTATATGGCAAAAGCCCTGAAACAGGAATTTATGTTATTGCTTTCTTTCTTTGGAAAATTATGAAGTATGCATTAAATGACTGCTATAAGTTCACTGAGCATCAAAATATCAACTTTTTTTCAATTTTAACCCTTTATTCTCTAATGCTGTATTTCGGCCAAGGTGTGTTTGTACATTCGAAATCCAGTTCTAACATGCAACAAATAAAGCAAAAAACATTGTTACATGTAGCTGTACGTTGACTGATTATTTTCCTTTTTGTGATTCTTAGAAATGATACGCCTAAAGCCCAATGGGTCAAATTTGACCCAAATCCTAAATTAGAGAACAAAGGGTTAAAATTGAAAAAGTTGATGTTTTGGTGTTCAGTGGACTTATAGCAGTCACTTAATGCATAGTTCATTTTTTTTCCAAAGAAGAAAAGGGTTGTTGGATTCGGATGCAGTTTGGTTTGTGATATGGTGAGTGGAATATTTAAAACAGAGGTCAAAAATAGAGTAAAGATTAGACTTGTTCAAGACAGTTTGAAAATGGAAGAGATACATGTACCATAACTCTTTGCACCAATCATAACTTGTGCATACTTTTTAGTTTGAAGGGAGGTGAAATAGTTCTGCATTGACACCTTTACTGTGACCTTTCCAAACTTGTGTAAAACTCAGTCAACAGTTAGTAACTAGATTATCAAGAGAGAATACAAAAATCCTTTCAGAAATCACAAAAATAATATGGTATATAGTAAATATGGTTTATATTTGATTGTTACCTGATTTAACCATATAGCTTTTTCATTAAAATTAAAGGGCCTGGACGACAGCAGTGTCTACTTTTATCTGTGTGGCTGATGCTGAGTTGTCCAGAAGTGAAGGGTCAGTAAATTTAAGAGAGTGAGGCCGAGGATCTTTGGGCAGGTAGAGCTCTCACAGAGAATAAGGTCTGAATTATTTTTTATCACGGTGGTTAGTTTCAATGTTGTTGTTTTTTTTTAATGCTTTGGGTCTCATATAGTCTTTAAAAGGTTTTAAATATAAAAGTAACACAATGCGTTTTTACAACATGAAAAATGCGTTTATTGGAATGGGGAAAAGGGACTCAAATGACTTTTCAAAAAGGTTAGGTGCAGTGATACAAAATAAAACTGAAAAATCTCTAAATTGAAATAAAACATAAAATGAGTTGAGTACGTTACGTGACTTAAAATGAAGACTATTGCTCACACTATATTCAAAGTTTCATGCTACTTGTTACAAATAATCATTTCTCCATGCTCCTCAGAAAATGCGTCTTCTCTGTAAGTACTACTAGCCACTCCTTCGACTTTTTCATCACTGCCTCCTCCTGATTCCTCCTCTTGGGATGTGGGTTTCTTCCTCCTCTTATTGAGCAGAGGGTTGTTGGACAGGTCTAGGTCTTTGATCTTCACTTGGTCGTAGTCAACACGCATGGTGGCCAGAGCACAGGTCATTTCCTCCTGTTGGAAAAAATGGAGGTGGATTTAATCTGATGCTTGACTGCCACCTGCTGGTCAAATGTAGTGAATAAACAGAGCCTCTCAGAGTGGGTCCGACCTTCACATCATCCCAGAGCTCCTTGTCTTCTGTCAAAACTCGAGAGGTGTGGAGGGGAGTTGGAGGAACCACCATTGACTTCTGTGATACAGATGACAGCATTATTAAGAATACACCAGGGAAATGCATTCAGACAAAGAGACGTGGATAACAATGCATGAACTTACACTGATCCAGGGATGGTTCACAAACTGTCCAATGGTCATCCTCTCATTGGGGTCTGTCTTCAGAAGCTGAACAATGAGTTGTTTGGCTACAGGAGACAGAAAATAAACACAGCTAAAGATCGTACACATTTGATTAAAAGTCTTGTTTTAAAGTTTCTGTTAACAAATATATACACACAGTCTTGAATAGTCAGGTGGGCGATCATTTAAATGTTTTTGTATGAAATCTAGAGGAAAAATACCTGTCAATGCAAGAGAAGCCTTTAACTTTACTTGTTTGCCTGAGGTTGAAATCCGTTACTGTTACAGTATGTTATGTTCATAATGTTACTAGCAGCAGTCTTATTTTGATAAGCCAGTAAGAAGGTCTCTGCCCCTTTAAATTGAGATGAGTCTTCATTAGTAAGCTGCAGTCTTGCTTCATAATGCTGGCTTGCTTAACATGTCAAGTACTGAAAAACCATGCATAGTGTTTTTCTTTGCCCAAGCACTGTAGGCTATCTCAATCCACTATGTCATTGAGAAGTAGGTTATTATTGTGGTAAGTCGTAAATTGTTGTGTTTGTATGTCCCTAGCAGATACCAATTCTTCCTCTAATGGCCTTTCCTCGTAATCTGTGAATTGTATGTTTAAAATCTGACCTTCCTGAGAAACATCAGCCCACTCTGGGTTTGGGAACTCATATTGTCCAAGTCTGATCCTCTGCTTCATGCCTGGAGAGATGGCCTGACCTGTGTTTGAATAAAACGGAGGGAACCCACACAGACTAGAAACACAAGAAAAGAAAACAAAAGAAGAGTCTGCTTGACTTTGCAATCTTCTTTCACCAAAATGCAGGATTCAACCATTTATGAAGTAAACCACTATGCATACTTGTATTAAGCTGAACACACATACACACACCCACAATACTCACAGAATATACATGATAACGCCCAGAGACCACATGTCACATGACTTGTCATATTTCTCTGGCCCAAGCACTTCTGGGGCTGTATGGTCAAACAGGCACATAAAAAACAAACTCAACACAATGAAGGAGGACAGACAGTCTTACACACAAAAAACAAAAACAAGAAAAACACAACGACCTGAAACCTACACTTGTGATAGCACATTTGTAGTACTGATTTCACAGAGAATCTTGTTCAAATGGTAGCAAAACACTCACCAACATAATAAGGAGTATAACAGGGAGTCTGGAGGGAGTTGTATAGTGTTGTTTCCTTAGCAAAGCCAAAGTCAGTCAGTTTTAGTGTTGCATTACTCTCCTTGGTTGTGTAGAGCAGGTTTTCAGGCTACATAAAATGCATAAATAAGAATATATATCTATACAAGAGATTTTCTTTTTACCATTCTTAGTAAAGAACGGCAGCTTCAGTACCTTTACATCTCTGTGAGCTATGTCCATGTGGTGGAGGAACTGTATGGCTGTGCCAATGTCGTGCATGATCTCTGATGCCTCTGATGGATACACATGACACAGATGTAACATGTTGAGTACAGAGTTTAGAAGCAGATGGATTCAAACTGCTGAATAAAACCCCTGACCTACCTCTCTCAGTGAAGGCCTGGTCTCCTCTGGCCTGGATGCGGCTGAACAGCTCCCCTCCCTCCATACTGGAACAAGATCAACAAGAGATCAGAGTGGGCTCTCTTGGCAAGCAAATACTTCTCTGTACAGGAATTATGGTGGAACAACAAAGCCACCCATTGTGCAATGATGTTCACTGCTGAGAGGAGTCCAGTCTGGCTGAGACAGGGCACACTCACACTGTAAACAGTTCACACGGTAAGAAGGCACTGGAGGGCAAAAAAAGCATCCTATACAAAGCCGGTGCATTACTCATACACTTTTAGGTAAATATAAACAAATAAGGTTGTGCAAGTTGATGAAATCTTTCTTCATTGGAGTTTTCCATGTAAAATGTGGAGCGACAAAGCAAAGCAAAGAAAGAATCATTTTTTTCTCCCAAAATAACGAATAAATGGCTTAAGAAGAGTAAAAAGTAATAATTTGGAGTAATTTGTAAGTAAGTAATTTGGACATTATTCTTGTTTCAAGAAACTTGACAATCAAACTTAACCACACTAGCAGATTTTTTTTTTTAATTTTCACTATTTGCTTTTCACAAGCAATTTAGACATCTTGTTTTCTTTTTTTATCTGGAAAAAAGACATTTTTCTAAGAGAGTGCTGCAGTAGTCACTTCACTGAGTCACATTCACATACTTTGTGCCAAGGTTTGCAAATAATTCCTACTGATTCTGGTCTGTGATTATCAAATACCACTTTCAAACATGCCGTCTGTGTGAGAGTTTCATCAACTAGTCTGTGCTCCTCGGCTCTGTCTCACCTATTTTTTTAACTTTCAGCCCAAACTTTGTTCACATGCGCAATGTAAATGTAAAAGGAAAATATATGAATGTAAGGAAGCCTAAAGGGACAAGACGAAGCCTCTAAAAGGGCATATTTGTTGGGCCCATAGACTTGAATATCACAGAGGGACTAAGTTATGCAAGAAAAGTCATGACACAAGTGAATTTACAGAAAGCAAAGCTGTCCCACAGTGGAAGTCTTACCATGGGAAAATAAGTAACTTCATTGATATGTTTATGTTTCTTGAAAACAGAAACAGAACAGTGAAGTACCTGGTAGCTAAAAGTCAAATGCTTAAGTATAACTTATTATCAAATTCAGTCAAGATGTATTTGATTTCCAGTATTTTGTCAGACATGAGCTGAACTGCAGCTCATTTTTAAACATAAGTCCTAAGAGAGATTAGATTTTTTCCCATAGTGTGCATACAAAACACCCTTTAGGGTAAATGACTTGGTTCAAAGACAGAGTTATATTATAAAATGTTTCTCGTCTGGCTTTTGATAGATTTACCTAAAGGCTAAACATGAGCTGACAGGATATAATACACCTATGCTCACCACTCCATGATGATAAGGAGACATTTTTTCCCCTGGTAAATGTTCTCATACAGGCTCAGGATTTGGACAATGTGGGGCCCTCCGGACACTCTGTAGTGCAGCTCCACCTCCCGTCTGGCTTTGGGGGTGTCATACAGGATCTGCCCCACATGAGACAAACAAATCAGTCACACCCTGGTTGGTTTTAAATCTGCATGTTACGCATTATTACATTTTATGCATAGTTACAACCCCCCCCAACAAACCTCAGCAACAACAACAAACCTGTTACTGATCACTGTAAAAGCCATCAATCTACAGCAGTGAGGATTACATTTTGAGTTCAATTAGCGACATTCTTGCTGCAGTTGTGGTTCAATAATTGAGGAAGGAGAACTTCCGATTTTCCTCATTATGCAGACCCTGGACAAAATCCCAGACATTTCCTTTAAAGGGGAAAGGTTAACCAATTCAGTGTTCAGTGAGGTTTGTGGTTCCTCTAAAGCCTCCAAATACGAGAATTGAGCATTTTCACTTAGAGAACACACAAGACAAATGGCTTTTATCTCTTTTTGGTCAGTTTTGCTTGGAACCATAGAAATCCTAAAGAAAATATGTGGAGGTACTTATGAAGCAGTATTTCCTGTTTGAGTTCTGCTCGATCCAAATCAGCTGTTCAATCAATTACAAGCTTGGAATTTCTCACATTTTCATAATTGGCTTCAAAAGTGAATATTCAATATCTTAGGTTCTTGATGTATATGGTAAAGTTGTGGGACAGTTGGTAGACTCAGTTGATTATGTGAAGCACAAACATAGAGCATCATTGTCCTCACAACAATCGTGGGAATTGTGTCAGAAGCATGCACATCACTGCTGCACTGCCTCAAAAAGCTGTCTGGGCACTTTGGGAACTGAATTTTCTCACAGTTATCTGCTTCAGGCATCCAAAAAAAGTGCTTCATATTTTATCTTTGACACATAAGACGCACCAAACAAACGTCACATGTCACAAACCCAGACTCTGAGCAGATTTTCAGTGTGAGAGACAGATGGAATCTCAGAGAGGAAATCAGTTGTTGGCAGCATCTGGAGGACAGATCACACACACGCACGCACGCACGCACACACACACACACACACACACACAGAGTAACACACACCTTTAGCGCACATTTCTGCCCCGTTTTCTTGCAGAAACATTCCAGCACTTTGCCATTGATCCCCAGTCCGAGAACCTGCGCTGTGACTTTATAGTCATCCGTCACCGCATTTCTCCTAAACTCCAGGCTGCAATAAGGAGGAGGAGGAGGCTGTGGGTCAGCGAGGCCGTGGTCCAGGCTGCTCCCCGGGATCGTGGAGCCACTGAGGCGCGCTGCCCCATGCTGCGCAGTAATTGGACTTATTGGCTGCTCCTCCTGGTTATGATGCATTTTTAGGATAGTACACAGACGGCAGGGCCATCAGTCAGTACCACAGAAAGTATCCTGAGTCATTCCAGTGCACAAGACTTTCGTATTCCTTGTAGACTTTGTCGGGTATGGGAGTAAAAGGAGATCCCATCCAAAAAGGGCGGAGGTCTGAAATCGTGCCGTTATGTTTGCGAGGAGAATTTGTGAAGCCCCCACCTGTCACAGGGTGTCCGTGTGCTGGGATGTAAACAACAAACGTCAACATTGAGATGTAAGAAACGGTTAAAAAGTCAGCTGGTACCCTTGTCTGGTCCTCATCACGTTTATTTTCCTCCTGCTGCAGGAAACACCGATCTCTCCAAGTCCCTTACGTCAGCGCAGAGGGGATCAAATGTTTTCTTAAAGGAACATCACGCGCTACGACCACAGATTGTGTATAGACTGTCTATTGACTATAGACTGCACAGACAGGCTACAGTCTGTAGACTATGCAGTCCATGGCCACGACGCGCGGCTGGGCACCACCAGACAGGTTGTTGCTGACGTCAACAACTTGAGACAGGCTTGTGTTGTTTGTCCAGTGTATTTTGGAATTTCATCCGTCAACATTTCAAGTTTTTAAAGTATTTATTACATCTACTAGTTTGAGTTGTTAACATGGGGAAATTACACACGATTCATATAGCTTTATAAATCATCGTTTTTTTATTTTAATTGATAGGACAAAAAACAAAGATGGTGTTCCAGCAGATTGAATAATAAAACCGTTTGAAAATATTACCAATGACTTAGATTTATGTGTTCTTATAGTAAATACTTCATATGACACTTCTGCAACAACTCTGACAAACTTGAAAGCATAGTTTCATCTGTTTGATTTATTTCATACTGTGAGTGTTTGAGGAATTGTACGGAAGCGGATTGGGGTCAATTTTAATGGAGAAAATGGTTTTTGAAAATGAAATGATGAGAATAAAGTTGGGATGTCAAGGATTAAAGGGACTGTGAGGACTTTCCAAGTGATCTTGAAAAAGTCTCATCTCCAGATATATGCTGGATCATAATCCCCAACTGAAATGAGATTATCAGAGCAAAAATGGGTTATTTCTAAATTTTAGTTCCTACCGGTCAGGTTGGACTGGACTGGACTGGATTAATGGCAAATTAAAGTCTGTATGACAACATCATGCCAGCTAACAAAGTGTAGCAGAGTGTTTTTTCTCTGCTGAAAATGATTTGAAACTGATAATGGTGGAAAAATTAGCTGGACTGTCTGACATGAAAGGGACAGAGGAGCAGAGGAAAGCTAAACAGGAGAGTGATAGAGCACGGGCCAAAGGCTAAGACTTGGATTAAGCTGTTTGTAACAACGTTCTTTCCAACCCATATGCAGCAGTTATACTGCAGTGACATGTTAAAACCTGTTAGGGATATGTGTCAGAGCACCAGGCTGTGAGTAGCACTAGATGTAGCTGGCTACTAAACTATGCTACCAACTTACAAAGTTTGTTTGTTGTCACGTGTCAAACAACAGCATTACGTAGCAAAATTGTGACAATAAAGTCAAACTGCAATTTTGAGATTAAAGTTGAAATCACAAGAAAAAAGTCAATATGTCATGAAAAAGTTGAAATACCCTGCCCTGATGTTTCCTATTAGTATGCAGGGTAAAGATGGCTCCTTAATGTCCAAAGGCGTGACATATCGAAGTAGCAGCCAGTAACAGTAACAGGCTACAGGTGTAATGATAAGTTTCCGAAATGATGGAACTGAAAACTTTATTGATGTGTATTGTTGCCTAAACTATTTAAAGTCATCACTTCAACTTTAATCTTGAAATTATGTTTTGACTTTCAACATTTCGACTTTTATTTTGTCATTTTGACTTTTATCTCAATTTCTCCATCAAAATTGGCCCCAATCCGCTTTCACATATTTTTAGCCAATGCTGAGGTCTAGTTCAGCCCTGCAAGGCACGGTCCAGCACGTGCTCATCCTGAACAGGAAATGGCATCGTGACCCGCAGTTGCCTGTTTTCCTCCATGGTGCGCTGGATGGTGTCGTAGGCGTTTGAGTTTCCAGACCAGCAACGACGGGCAACCTGCACAACACAGAAACAGATCAGGCCCAATAAACTATCTGAAAATAATTTCATCTGCACAGGGGGGCTCTGCAAAAAAAGTTTGGAAAACACAGCTCTAACCCCATTAGAAACATCCCAGTTGAGCATCAGTCTGGCTCGCTTTGCTGCTTCCTCTGAGCCATCCAACAGCAAACCAAAGCCTCCGTTCATCACTTCACCCCTGTGGGTAAATAAAAGAGAAAAAATATTTGGCATGGTAAAAGGTAATTTATTTTATAAAGATCTTTGTGCAATAATCACTGTCTTTAATTAAAGAGCAGTCAGACATACCAACCAACACCACCTCCATTATGTAAAGCCACCCATGTAGCACCCCTGAATGCATCACCAGCAAAATTCTGGACAGCCATGTCTGCAAAAAAAGGGGATCATAGGCTATCAGTTTGACTCATACTGAGTATTCCTGCAGTGATATCGCTTATACCGATTTTGATGAAAGAAGGGAGACTTGGAAAACTGAAGAAAATGAAAATGGCATTTTTTTAAATTAGTGTTGTACAACACTGATGCTTCCTTATGTTTGATCATCTGTCTCTGTTCCTCCAATTCTCTTTCAAGCAAAGTTTCACTGTTATCCTCCACAGAACAAAGCATAAAATGAGCATGAAAAAATGGATGCCTAGTACAACCTATACTTTACATTTTTTTAGCACACATAAGTGACAGGTATTTATAAATTAATATATTTTGTTCTGTCACTTCAGGTGAGAGCATCATGTGTGGTGGAAGGTGTTACAAATCTACCGGCACAAGTTTGAATGACTTGGTGGAGGGAGGGTCAGAGGAAGACGTCCAACTTTTGCTGATGGCACTTTGATGTTGTTTTTGTAGACTTTGCGCTTATGTTTTGCATTGTAAGTCTTTTGTGCACTGCATCTTTGCTTTGTTGCTGTAATGACACTGTTCATTGCCTTGAATTTATGTGGAAACGCAAATACAAGCAAGACACAAAACATTGGGATCTCAGTCATCATTTAGCGCGTCAGGCGAGCTTCTGTCTTCTTCTTAGTCTCTTGGTGAACTTCTGGGTTTGGAGTATTGCCTCAGAGCACATAACAAATGTCCTTGCTCCCATCACAACCAAGTTTTGTGAGAGACTCAACCAACACCTTTATGCCAACCCGGCAAACAGATCAACAGAGGACATTGGCATAATCTTACGAAAACTAGATTTTAAGTACAAGTATCGAACTAAGATTTTGGATTCTTGGTTGTGTCCGTCTGCAGGATGCCATACCTGCACAGAAAGCAGATCCATCATAAACATTGGAGGTTTCTCTGAAGGGGCTGTCTGTGCCACTAACATCGTGATGGTCCCTGCTAATAACCACAGGAGCCTAAACAACACAAAGCATATGAGATACAGCTTAAACTACAGTGAAACCATGACATCATGCAGACTGCCGTAAATAGTAAAATATCTTCTTTAGCAACAATTCTCGTACCAAGACTCGTCCATCAGCAATCGCCTGGTTTATAGCCAAAGCAATGGAGACTCTTCCTTTCTGGTCTGAGTAAAGGATTCTGGCCTGAGATCCCACAACCTAACAGGAAACAAAGAGAAAACACAAAGGAAGTAACAATTTTATTTCAATCAATTTCATCAGCCTCCTTCTCATTATTCATCAAATACAGGAATAAGTTGAAGACCATCTTGTGTTTTCCAGCTTCTCTGATCCAGCGGATGTTGTCAGCATACTGCTGCCTGATACGATCAGTCACAGTGGTACTTATTTCCTCCAGAACAGTGGCTGCAATGTTGTCTGTTACAGCAAGATCCTGAGGGTCACCGGATGTGCAAACCCAGCGAAATGGGCCGAAGCCCAAAGAGAAAATATCTCTGTGGCAAAGGCAATGAAAAATGTCAGCTCCAAAAAAGATCAAACCTCTGTCTATTGGTTTTCCATCCTGGACATGAGAGTTTTATTAAATTTTTAAGGCTAGACTTGATACATAAGAAAATATTTCACCCCATTATATGCTGGACATATGATGGGTAGCGAAATTCTGTGGCCCCTCCACCAACTTTTTCTACCTCCGCTCCTAAGACAAAGACAAGAAGCAGAAGCTCTTTAAGGTTTTGGAAACTGAATCAGAATGATTATATCTGAACTGGTTTAACTGTTAAAATACTGACCAGCTCTTTGAGCCTCAAGGAGGAATGCATTGCCATAGTCCCAGAAGAACATCCCAGCATCTGCAAGTTTGTTAATGGCCTTGATGTGTCTTCGGAGGCTGTTATTAGATGTGAAACACATTTTAATTTCACCTTTACAGATGTGCACTTAGGGGATGTATGTATGTGTAACAGAATCTATCAGTATTATTACCTTTCTTCAACCATTGTTCGAAAACGGCTGGGATCTGTCACCATGAGCTGATTGGCCTGGCGGAAGCTGAGCTGAACCGGGTAGTATCCTCCGTTAAATGGGTTGTGTAGAGAAGTCTGATCTGAACCCAAATCCACCAGCAGCTCCCCCGTCCTCTCATACTCCAAAAGTAGCCTCTCCCTAGTCCCATATATACCGTTTTCAACAAAAAGCATATTTTTTCACTGAAGCTGCCAATTCCTGAAGTTTTCACCCTTCCCTTACCACAGGTCCACAATGTTGCCATGGAAACCCAGACTAAGGGCAGTCTTTGACTTCTTGGCATCACTGAAAGACACAAAAATCAAAGTGTCATATCTCAAAGAAGACAGGTGCTATTATAGGTGACATTGAAATATTTTTATTTAAATAAGAGCCCTTTTTGAAAATTAAGAGTGAAGCTAACAAGCTAAACATAAAGTCTTAAACTGTTCATGTCAGCAGGGGTTGAATCATAAGGCAACAATACTGCAACAATAAAAGTGAGGCTTGAGTAGCATAAAGACTGGAAATAGAAATGAATGACGGATCTGACCCTGTTAAAAAAAATACAATTTGCCTTTCTCCAAAGCACATCAGTTGATAGTATAGTTCACAAAGAAGATATGTTGCAAATTATGCCAAAATCAGCAAAAATATGGCGGAATCCCAAAAAAGAAAAAATATGTATAAATAAAACAGGAATTACATTGTACAACATAGATGCTGATATTGATGTGTACAAGTCTGACATTTTTACATGCCTGTAATTATGTGGCCAAAATGTGCAAATTTTGCTAAGAATTGATGATTAGGCTAATTGCACAATTAAGTTCCCAGTATTTGGGCTAAAGTCAAACTAATTTTCTATTATTTAAAGATTGACCTTTACTTTTATTTGTCATGGCCGAAGGCTGCTGCTTGAGTATAAGTAATTGTGTATTCACATTACTTTCAACAAGTAAATTTTGCAAAAAATTAAAAATAAAAAGACTCTTCTGGTATGGTAATGAGTGCTTCTCCTTTAGATTTTTTGATGCATTTTGCGATCAATGCATTCACTCAATTGACACTTATAATTCAGGGTTTTGACCCATAAGAGTTGTATTTCTACCATAGACTGTAAAGATTTCTACTGTGTGGTATTTTAGCTACACTGAGTAAGGGACCCATTTTTCTTTATGCCGAAGGGATGCACATTTAATTTAGGATATTGACAAAATATCTCAAGCACTATTTGAGAAACTCACACAATAGGAGTCAAGAAAGATGTAATACTGAGTATGCTACAATGATGTTTTTTCATAATGATTCACACATTGATAATCCCCCCCCCCCCTTTTTTTTATTTTCATTACCTAATGCATTTAATGCAGTGCTCAATGTTGCTTGTGACCTCCATCAGCCAGCCCTGCTCATGTCTCTTTCGAAGAGGAGCCTCGTCCACCTACACACACCACATCACACAGTCACATTCAATAGAAATCCTTTTATCTTGAACCATTAGTAGTGAGTATGAAAAGGAAATCAGTATTAACCGGCCAGCTCACCTCTGCAATAATGCCAATACAACCAGCAATGACAGCGGCTTTGGCCTGGGCTCCACTCATGCCCCCCAGGCCAGAGGTCACAAAGACGCGCCCGCTCAGGTCACCTGAGCCCAGGTATCTGCGGCCTGCATTCAGCACTGTAAGCTATGAAGGAAAACAGGAGAAAGCTTAAAAACACAACTTAGATTTGAGTAAAGAATTCTATGATGTCCATAAAAGTGAAGTGAAACGATCATATTTTTAAAGATAAGAAAAACATTTTACAGTAAAACCTTAAAGCAAGAACATTTTACAGAGGGTTTATTTTTTATTTTTTTCCTGAAATCACAAACCATAGTGCCATGAACAATCCCTTGTGGTCCGATGTAGCAGTAGCTGCCTGCTGTCATTTGACCATACCTGAGAATAAGCAAACACAAAGAATTTTATTACACTGCCAGGAGAAACTTGGAGGTTAAATGAAGCACAATTTCTCTCTAATAAAAATAGAGGAAAAACAGCACAATGGAGTTCAAAGTATCTTTCAAACTTACATTGACACACCAAGAGCAAACATTTTCTCATATTGCTCTTTGGAGGAGTAATTAGAAATGACCTGTGTGATGCAAAAGAGTCATTACACAGGAGTGCATGTGGTTCTGAAAACATCTGTTTATTTTTTGCAGTTTTTAGTCTTGGGTTGTGTTACCATGCCGTTGGTGATGATGGCACGAGGTGAAGAGGGCAGGCTGGGGAACAGGCCCATGGGATGACCACTGTACATCACCAGTGTTTGTTCCTCTGTCATCTCACTCAAATAATGCATCACCAGACAAAACTGAATCCAGGGACACACACACAGTACATTTTCATTATCTCAGACCCAAACAACACAACAAAACTCTTCAGGTGAACTGAAGCCCACTCAGGGTTTACCTGGGCCCAGTTACTGAACACCTGTCCGTTCCCTCCATATGTGACAAGCTCCTGGGGGAACTGAGGGAAAAAGAAACACAGAGCTGTCAAAGAACTTAAATATCAAATAGATCACTTTAAAAAAGATGTTTGGTCCACTTTTATAAAGGCTATCACCTGAGCAACAGCAGGATCCAGGTTGTTCATGATCATCAGCATGATGGAGGCTGCTTGACGGGTGCGGCATGGATACTGATCGATGGGGTAAGCTCTGACAAACACAAAGAAATGTAAATAACAGTTCTTAAATGAAGACAAACCATACGACACCTTTGTAAAACTGAGCTGCAAACCATGTTGTCTTAAAGCACTTCCACTTGTAGTTAGGACTTTGTTAATTTTCTCAGCAGCAATAAATATCTGTTGTAACTTTTGAAAAGTTTTACAATTGCTCCTGAACAAATGCTTTTTTTAAAAAAAAAAAAAAGAAGGAAAAAAGGTTCCGGCAGCATGCAGTAAATATCTAATCTTACACCCTACAGTAGATGTTTTTACCATTAAAAACTACAAAACAGCACTTCTTTTGCTTTCATAGCACAAAAAGAGGCAGAAAAATTATTTGTAGTCTGCATTTTTTTTTTTTTTTTTTGCCAGCCAATGACTCTCTCTCGTTTACTGGATACTGCAAATTGCTGCAGCAGAAACACAAAATGTGTTCATTTTGTTTTTAATATTGCTTGTAGTTAGAGTCTATTTGTATTTTGCCTTTGAGAATTAGACACCCTTTATTAAAACATCTGCACTTTTTTACCTCAGGATTTGACTGGTCATTCAGGCTTTTAATTATCTTTTAAACAGAAAGAAATAATCAAGATTCATTTCTGTTAGAATGTTGGAATAAGTGGTATGCTATACATTCTTTTTCCCACACTTCTTATTAAACTTTTTTGGCATACAAACTTACCTTATAAAATTGGCATTTGAATATAAACACATGTATTGATTGATAAATAATGACAAAGTATGCAATAAAAAAATTAAAACAAAATTGTACAGGATTTTATTTCGTCACTTGGTCCCTCATCATGCGGTTCTCACCTCATGCGCATTGTGGGACAGAAGCGGTACATGTAGATGTGGCCATACTGCCGTAGCTCTTGAGCAAACTCCGGTGCAAGTGTGGAGTGGTGGGAGGGGGGGAAATAGCGCAGGGCATTTCTCAGCGCCAACTACAGGAGGAGACATTTCCTGCACTTTAGTGACAGTCTACAGTTCAAACTTAAGTTCAAATAAAACCATGTGGTAGATGAACACCGAAGGATCTGTTACACTTCCACCTACAATAACAGCCACTCATTATGTCTCCTCAAATTATTCACGCTAGCCTTTGCTCTGAGTTTGGGCAATCAGTTGAGGACCTTAGAGAATGATCAAATATTTCAGACAGCCCAGGGGCCAACAAAGTTATGCAATAAGTCAGAGCACAGCATAATGAAGGAGTCTCTCACATCGAAGACGCAACTGAAGCAACTTTGTGTGGATCAATTTAGAGTAACATTTTACAGTCTATCAACATTTTGAAATGGCTTTAGTTTGTAAATCTGTCTGACTTGTACTGAAAAAACAGAAGTATGTCACAGCAACAAAACTCTCAATAAAAAATGCAAGTGCCATCAGAACAGACTTCAGCTACTTCCAAACTCGTTATTCATGCCTGCTTTGTTTATAGTTTTCTTATTCTGTAAAACATTTGCATTTCTGTGTAGAGAATAATCCTATAGTATAATGTAACAAGAAAACTCACTCAATCAATACATTTTATGGCCACATGTATGTATTTCCTCACCCGTTCCTCCTCTGCTGAAAGGTTGGGGGTCCTGATGGGTGCGTGTGGCACATTCGGGTCTCTTCCCCTGTTAGGGGGTAGAGGGTCCAGAGGAAGTCCACTGCATATCTCCTTCAAAGAAGACATCTCTATGAATACTTTTTGTCACACACTTTAGCTTGTACCTGGATACAGAAACCACGATGGAAACTAAATGCAGCTCTCGCTCTCACAGTTGATCGTTCTTTATGTGGAGAAAGACTGAGTACTGGGGAAGATCAAAAGACAATCACCTCTAAGCTCTTTGTCTCATTGGCTTTTTGGTCATTTTTGGCCCCCCACATTCAACCAATAGCATGACGTGAAGGGAGATGGGTGTTTGGTAGTTATTGATTCCTGAGAGCGTTTGAAATAGTACATGCTTCAGTGGACAAACAAAGCAGCAGACTTCTGACCCCTGATCCTGGGACATGTAACTTAAAAGTTAAACAAAAGTGTGAGCCAGAACCTTTGCCCAGATCAATAAATATTACACAGAGGCATGTTGTTTCCCTTTTTTAGTCTTTCTCACACGACATGTCCTGTTTTTCTGTTACTACAAGGACATGCAGATGTATCGATCTCTTTCTCATATAGTCTCATTCACTTTGATACTGCTGCAGTTTTTTTCTGTTTTTTTTTCCAAGTTATTATTTTGGGCTATTCCTGCCTTTAATACAACAGAGGAGGACAGTGGATAGAGTAGGAAAAGGGGAGAAAGTGGGAAGTGACATGCATGAAACAGGCAGTAGGCCAGACTCGAACTATGGCGCGCAACCTGCTCCCATTGGCTATCTGCACTCCCAGACGCAATTTTTTAAATCCATTACCGTAATTTGGATTATTTTGTGCTTAAAAATCCAACGTGGATCATCTTTGAAAGATTATGTAAAAGAGCTGTTTTTGTCATTCTGGTCATTGATCAGATCTTCTCTGATTGGAAGCTTGCAAGGTCAATGGTTTGCCCCCAAGGAATAAACAAAACAACCAAGTGACAAACTAATAAATGTGATTTAATAGTCTCATGACATTAACTCTTCATTGAATTGTACAATTGAAAGAGCTTTCATAAATGAGAGGCATCAGGTTAAAGCAACAGAAGCACCTAGATGAAAAGCGTACTTTATAAAAACGGTTTTCATTTCAAGTTACTCAAATTAGTCCTGTGTTGAACATGAAGTAACCCTTTAAGTTTGGCTGAGGTAAATGTGTCAAGTTTGGTAATAAGTTAGAAGACAAAATGCAGTGGCAAAGGACGAACAGCACCAGAGGAAACACATCACAAAAGATCTCACATTGGAACGACTCAGGTTTGTTTTTCAGTACATTCTTCTCAAGTTTGTAAATTGAGGAATCTGATGGTAACACTGTGTTACATTACAATATTAGGACAAATATTGGGATCCACAGTATAAGGACAAGCTAACATGTTTCATAGGAAATCGTAGCACAATGAAGTTAACTCTAAAAACACATAACAGTGCGTATACTGAGCTTGGTCCTCCAGGCTTCTTGAATAAATTTGAACTTTTTTAAACGTTTCCTGTAAACCCAAAGGCAGTGTTGAACCTAAACTCTAAGAAAGACACTTTCTTTATTACTTGCCATCTTATTCACTATGTTAGCTTTAAAGGCAAACTGAAGTTGAATTATCATCTTTTTTCTTCTATGACATAAATAACCAAATGTTCAACATACCTCTCTGAGAGCAAATCAAAAACCAAACCTGCATTTTTTGATGTTATGACTGTTTACACCATGCAGTAAATCCACATCACCCTGCTTCATTCTCCTCCCAACCCAACTTAAAAACACAAACCTAAGTCTTGTCTTGGGCCTCAGCTTGTTGATTGGCTGACCAAACAAACATTTTTGGAGGAAAAGTGCACTGCTGGGATCAGCTGGAAGGTTAGATAGCCATCAACCTGCTCAGCTGCAGCATGTGAACAGCATGTAAAAGTGCCATCAGGTCAGTGCTTTTCTATATCTTTTATACTGTGTCACTTATTTCCACCCACTCTGCCTGAACTCAGAAGTTAATCAAGTACCAACACCAACATGGGCAACATGGTTTTTTGAACTTCCCATACATTTAAAGAGTTCACGTTACTTTTTCTGTGAAAAGAAACAACAAAATGAAATATCTTGGACTTGAAAACTGTTTTGAGCGTTCTCTCCAGAGGACATTAACTTTCCACTGAACTCTCAGTGTTGGGTTGAGTGGTGTTAGAGTCTGTCTCAGTGGAGGATGTTGAGTTTACACCTGATGTCTCCATAGATGCAGAGTCTGCGGAGGTCTGAACTGTTTCTGATGTTTGCTGCTTTGGCTCCTTCTCATCTTCCTGTGGATAAAGTTCCGGGTAACGCTGCATACACTCCTGCATAGACCTGAACTGCTCCAAACAATCAGATCCTTTCACCTCCTCCTTACTGTAGTGGAAACAGGAGAAGGCCTCTTTAAAATCAGTCCCACAGGGACCACTGGCCATTCCCCCCAGACAAGGGCAGTTCCAGTTGATCTCCCCACTGGGAAGGATAAGACCTAGTATAAGAAATGAGATTTTTGTTAATATGCGGTCAAAGGCAAGTGGAGTACACTTGGGCTCTAGATATTATGTAAACCCATTCAGGGCTCAATGCTCCTCACCTCGTTCCTCATATGGGTCATCTGGATCTTCCTCCACAAGCTCAGCACTGCTGGGTGTTGCATGGTCCTCCTTTGTTACAAAGATGACTTGGTCTTTACCTGGTGTGTAAAATGTTAAGAGAGAAGACAAACAAACCATCAGTGACAAGTTGAAATGCACCTAAGTTAATATTGAGGGTAACTTGGCACATCTGCAGTTGATACTTCTTGCCCATATTGGCTTTGGTCAATGAGGTCAGCTGAACTGAACTTTTTATTGTGATTTTTTTTATTAGGTTTACTGCTTCACTCTGTTCGGAGAAGTTATAAGCAGGAAACAAAAAGTCAAAATGTGGAGATTAAAGGACAGAATGTCAAATTTGAGAGATGAAAAAAATGGGTTAAAAATTTTAAAAGGAGGTTTAAAAAGTCGAAATTACACAATAAATTGCACGAGTATGAATGAAAAACTCAAAGTTAGAAATTACAAATTTTTAATCAAAGGTCAAAATAAGGAGATTAAAAGTTAACATGAGAAGATTATAAATCAAAAACAGAGTTTTTCTTTTTTCACCAAAAATGAGTGTGATGTTGTTATGACACCAAATACAGTGTCAGCATTTTCCCTTTGGCTAAGAGGTCATAGTTTTTTTTTTTTAAAATGAAGGATTATGGGACAGGACAGTGATGTCCACACGTGTCTTCAGAGGTTCAGGTGAGCCACAGTGTGTCACTTCCTTCACATGTCACTGATGCTTTTCAAGGTTATGAACATGATGTTGCTGTTAGTCCACAGCTCTGTTAGAGATGACACTGAGTATAAGGGGGTTTATGTCTTCACAGTCTCGATCTCTAACTCAGTATGATGAATGTTCACACGTTTTTATGAATTTGAAACCATCTCGACATAAATGTTCTCCCAGACTCTGATCAACCTCTGAGTTAGCTTTAGCTGGTTAGCAGCGCGCGCGGTTACCTTCCTGTCTGATGAAGCTCATTTCTTCGGCTTTTGATCCGCTCACATTCACCTTCACCATCTGCTGCAACAGCTCCGAGGACTCTTGTTACCAAACAGCAAAACGCATCATGGACACATCAGACTTTCTGTCGGCATCATCGGCTTGTTTCACAACTATCCTCACTGTGGTGCATGAGTCTCTTTCCTCCTCCTCTTCCTCTGCTCCTGCGCGGTGCTGCCACTGTACGGAAGGCCGGATGGGCCAAAATGTCTCGTTTGGCGTCTGATTTAACCATAGACTGTGTAATGATCTATAATATAATCTACATACAGTCAATGGATTCAACGCATAAAATATGGAAAACTACAAGAACCAAAAAGTAAGTATTAAATAAATAGTAAATACATATTAAAAAAAAAAATGATATTAACTGATTCAGCTATCTTTTTAATACTTTCACTATTTGTTTAATATTTTCACTATCTATTCTTTTTATATACTTATTTCATTAATAAAAAGTTAAATAAATAAATGATTTATGAAATTTTACCAATTGATTTAGCTATCTATTGAATAATTTTACCATTAAGTTCTACTATTTATTTATTTGTTTTATTATTTATCTAATTATTTCAGAGTCACTGTCATTCTGGAGCTTCATGTTCAGTTCAGGCAATCAGAAGGTGCAGTATGACCCCTCATAACTTCTTAACAATGTTGGTTCTGGCCACTGAGCTTGATGGGAAAGGATGACAGATAAATGCGCTGCCAGAGCAGGAATCATGAAATAATTAAATATACTCTCAAAAAAAGAAAGAAAATAAGAAATGGGAAGAAAGAAAGAAACAGTGAAATAATAGATAAATAGTAAAATGAATAAATGCATTGAATAATTTATTTATTTTAGTTAATATTTAATTATTACTGAATTTAAATAATTAATTGCTTATTCGATTAATTGTTTCTTTAATCGCAGATATATTGACTTTATTAATGCATATTTAGTTATCCATGTATTTGTTGATTTATTTCCCCGTTTAATCACTTATGACACATTTGATTAATTTATTGATTACACTTTTACATATTTCACTTTGGCACTTTTAGCCCCCCATAGACACCACTTCAGTTTCTGAGTGTGAATCCTTTCCACAGTTGTTACAAGAGAGAAATCAATCCCCACCCGTCTTGTATAAATTAAGATTAAGAAATATTAGACTGTTATTTGAAATTAGGTAAATAGTTGTTATCATACTACTAATATGGATTTACGGTGACATTTAACACCTGTGTTTTTCGTCCTGGTTACAAATCGCAGTCCTAGTAGCTTCTTTACTGTTATGCTTGATATGTTGTGTTCATCTGTGTGCCCACTAGATGGCAGTATCAGAGCATTTATGGCAACCTGTTGAATTTTGAAACAAACCAGCACTGTCCAGGGGGCAGGTTTTTGAAAGGTTTGTGCAAACTCTGATCAGTTTACCCTGAAGTTAGGGAATCTCTGGGTATCCTGTTTCAGAAGAGAAGGCCACTCAAACCTGAAAAAAAGCGTATATGTGTCAAACATTCTTCACTTTGTCAAGTAACCTCATGAATTATCTATCTATTTATAAATACCATCTGTTGGTGTGTATTTACATTGTAAATATTTATGATTTTCTTTATTCGGCTCTTACGAAAATGCATAATTGAATAAAAATGATCATAAATCACCAGTCACAAAAAGAGTCATTTATTGCTCCAGCTGGGTCTTCTACATTGCTTGCTCATAGCTTCTTATCTTAGAATGGTAACGTTTGCCTATTTTAAGAGCATCTTCACAGTGGGGTGGTTCTGTTTTTATGCTCATTATTCAATCGACTGATATTTGCTGTCGTTCCTATCAAGAGCGATTAACAACCCTCATGCTGCTTCTAACCTTGCCCTGAGGATGTGTTGTGAATTCAGTCACCGTTGGAAATCCCTGGACTGCTTTATCCAATAAGTTGGCAGTGCCTGTTTATAAAAAGGCATTTAAGGAGCTGAGCTTTCAGGGGGAGTTTGTTTGGTTTGGATTCTGGTTTGGTGACAGCTTAAGGCCTTTCAAACAAATGCTGTCTTTAACTGTCCTGAACCAGAAGTGCAAGTTTGTGTGAGAATACGCGGTAGATAACATCAAATATACATACTAGTATATAGATTATACAAGTATTTTAAGAATAATTTGAGGATGGGCATGAAAAATGAGCACTTAATACTAAGAAAGGTATGCACTGTTCTCAAGGTTGTGAAAACAAAGCCTGCCTTATAAAATTCACAACTTATCTTGGCTATGCTATTGCCATGTTGTGCACTGCTCAGGTGATCAAATATCATCTTTCTGCTCTACTATGATCCACTTACTAGAAACTGCTGCATCATACTGTATCAATGGCACATTGACAGTTAATGAAAGCATAATTTGTTCAGAGGAAAGGTCAAGTGAACATGATTTTTTTAATCCCCAAATAACTTTCATTTATCTACACGAGGCATCTTAGAGTGTTTTTTATCGCTGTGGAATTACTGAAAGGTTTTATTAATGGGAACCAGTACAGAATCGTGATAGTATGATAGATTGCAGGGGCATTTCTCATGCAAATAGTTAAATATTTGTACAAACAAAAATTGCTCTCTATGCCACATCTATTTGACGTAATAAATCTTATGTGTTCTTCTTGACTATGACCAGCAAATGTTCAGGCTTTCTTTTACAGCTGCAAAGCAAACACAACTCAATTATCCCACAGACTCATACTCTCAAGTGGCGGCTGTTGGACTCCTGCCTTTTCCTATTTTTACAGCTACCAAGGCAGGGAGACTGATCAGGGTTGAGGATTGATTTGCCCTGCAGATGTTTAAACTTAAGTAAAAACAATAAGAAAATGCTACTGTAATGTGAATAATGTGAATGTAAATACAGATAAAAGAGAAGAGTAAGTACATAATGAATGACTGGACTTAATATTTAACATGAAATGATTTGCACAAATCACTTCCCCACTTTAGAGGCCAATATTTGCCAACAAAACAAGCTGCTCATATGTAGACTGAGTAAGATGACAGGCATTAATAATGACTTATCCAGGGCCAGCTGTGTAATTTGTGAGTATGATTTTTGCTGGCAGTGGAAATTTAGAGGTTAAACACGAGCCAATTCTGTATATGTGACATTTTGCTGCAAAGTTTTTACTTGTCACTCCGGTCTGCTTTGAGGATGTGGTAGATATTTTTGTTTGTTGTCCAGGATAAAATACTTATTGCCGAATTTATCTATTCATTTAATAGAATTTATTGATGGTAAATTAACTTGAAGATGGAAAGTGGTAAAAGATAGAAACAGAGGATTTAAATGTTCAGTGTGAAGATTCTGTTGTCTGTGATGGATTTGGGCATCGTGTCTCTTCTTGGTGTTTGTTTGTTTTGTGCTCTGAAGACTTACGTCATTGCAGCCATTTACCAAGAGATTTGAGAGCAACTTCATGCATCTATCTGCTGGCAAGTCTCACAGAGACATTGATTTCATCAAAACCTGCCCATAGCACTGAAAAAAGCTTCCAAAACAGCCTGTCAACCATGATATTACTGCCAACTCTTTTGACTGAAATCCATCAGAGCAACTAATTATGAGAAAGTTGTATTTGTCATTTTGTTTGTTTATTTGTTCAATTTCATTTCATTTACAGGCATATTAATTGAAATTTCTATATGTCCCAAAGAGAGTCAAAAGGATTGTTCCCATCGATCGTCCCTTGCCCAATCATACTGTGCCTGTGTTTGTTAAACTGGTTCTGTGAGGAAAGAGGAAATAGAAAATTAAACGTTATTCTTTCCTCACGTAATCTAAGGGTTTGAACCTACATATACTTAGGTGGTTGATAATCAATCAATCAGTCATTGTTAGTCATTGATAACAGTATAAACACACAAATGACAGTCTATATTTGACGTTTATTATACAAGAGAGTGTTATGAGACAGTACATAGAGCTTTTATGCCATTAGTAATGTCATTTTTGGAGGTAAAGGCCTCACAAATATTGTCAATAATCAGCCAATCTTCTAATTCTAAAGGACTGTCACCAAAATAGGAGGAAAAAAAATCATCTTGGACCATGAAGGGAAGCTGTAGGAAATGATGCCAGAGCCATCCTATCAGTTTTCTTCATCTTTTTGTCCTTCTTCTCCAATTACCTGTTTTCATTTCACGTCCAATCACGGTATTTTCTTCCTGCTGCGCCCTCCAATCACCGTGTGTCCTACAGGCAGTAACACTTATACATATCTGAGTAATTAGACAATCATTCCCATATGTAGATCAAACTCCTTCAACCACTCAACCCCTGCCTCACCCTCCTATCCGCCCACTGTCTCCTTTTTCCTCCCTCTGTTTTTCTTATTCCCCCGTCTCACACTCTACTACCCTCCCTGTGCCCCTCTTTCACTTTTTCTTTCCCCCTTCTTTTCCCCTCTCTCTTTCTGATTGAATTACCATAAGTGCAGGTCTTGGCCAAAAAATGCCAGCTTGTTCTGATTAAAACTGTCCTTGTTATACCAGAGCCTTTCCAAATGGCTGGGAGCAGTTTGTGTTTGGGGGTTGGGTTATAGCAGAAGAGGCAGGAGGGGAAAGACAAAAAGCAGTTTGTGTTGAAAAGAAAAATGCTGCCAGACAACATCATATAGTGAAAGAGAAAGAGTAGAAGTTCCAACAAGACCAAGAAACAAGATGGAGACCTAGTGGACAGGGATGGAGAGGCAGAGGCAGGGGAACAGAGGGGGAATGAGACGGTAATGGTAGTTGACAGAGTCGGGTTCACAACAGGTTCATGGTGATGTCATGGTTGAATTTTAGGGAACATTTATATAGGAAAAACTATCGCTGTTCATTAGATACACATGTACAGCTCCAACCTCTTCATTCTTTCTTTCTTTCTTTCTTTCTTTTTGACTTCCTTCATTTCCTCTCCTGTCTCCACTGGGTCACAAAACCTAATCATGGCCAACTACACCAAATATGCAAATTAGCTTTTGCTCTTTAAAATTAATTTCAGCCTGCAGTGTAATGAACTCGTATGTCTTTTTCTACACATATGGTGTCACCAGATTTTGCCTGTTACTCAAACAAAAACCTCCTTAATCTTCAGGTTGTGTGTTAAACTTTGTCTCCCTAAAACTAACAACTTCAACCCAGAGCATCACTCTTTTTTTCTCTTTCTAATGCTTCCTTTCTTCTTCAACTTCTCATTTTTCCTCCCTCTTTTATTTGCCCTTAAGTATCGCCAGCCCTCAGCACTGGTACAGTATGTTCTTTGTGTGCATGTTTAGCTGTTTTTGAGGAACAGAAAAGACATAAAGGAGCATCGGGGACCTGAAACCTGTTTATGGTGTATGTGTGGGTGTGAATATATTTGCGTCAGCTTTTTTTTCCCTTGCTTGAAGAAAATTAACAGCAGGGAGTTGTGGTGTATTAAAGGCTCTTTGTGTCTCATGCATGTGTTTTTCTGTCTTTTTTTTTTTTGTTCGGAAGGGGGGGGGGGTGTCTGTATTTGTTAGTTTGTGGGCATATGCCAGATGTAATATGAGTGTAATTCTGCATGTACGTTTGTATGTTTGTGTGTGCCGGAGCGAGCTTGTCATGCATGCCTGTCATCCTCTGCATGCCTCTCTGCGCACCGCAGAGCTTCACATGACATCAATCTGAGAGCAGTGGGATAGTGATCTCATTACCAACAGCCTGTTGCTGATTAAAACCTGCCGTCTGCACCCTCCTTTCTTTTCTTCTCCCTCCTCTCTTGCTTCCTTGTCCTTTGCTTGCCCCCCACCCCCTTCATGCCTCCTCCACCACTAGAAACTCCACAGTCGCACCATTCTGCGGTTTTCTCTGCAGCTCACTGCCAAAAAGGGCCCCATTTTTAACTCTGCAGAAAGTTACAAGCTCCCCTTTTTTTCTCTTCAGTTTTTCTTCTTTCGTTTCTTTGTTCTTTCTCCTTTCTCTGAGTCTTAGCTCTGCTTTTATCAGAAGTCTCCACTACCATCCTTCCTACAGGCCCCGTCCACTGCTTTCTTGTGTTGCTGATCTTGATGAGTCTGTCAGTTTGCTTTGACACACTGAAAAAGAAGAAGGTGGTTGGGGAACAAAGTTGTCTGTGACAGAGAACATGTATCAGCATGTGGATGTATGTGCTCATTAGAGCCTCATAGATTTACAGTCAGAAATACACAACCATCTCTTTCACACCCAGCCAGGCTTCATACACTCTCCTCCTCTGAGAGCATTTCAGTGAAACAGAAACCCAAACAGCACTAACCTTTCACCTCCAGGGCTCACACTGTCAATGAGAAGTGTTGAAGAAACACAGATGGTTCAAGAACTGGACCTTTGACTGGACAGTCCAAGTTCAATGTTTGTGAACAACACAAAGAAACGTTGCCAACAGAGAAATTTTGATAACAAAGCACTGTAATATAGGATGTTCAAATATGTAATTGAACTTGCCTCACATAGGTGAAGTTTCGTTGAACTTGCCGCGGTGGACAAACAAATGAAATCTGTCTCATATTTGGATATTAACTCCCTTGCTTACCAAATACAGTCCAGATTCTTCTTTTGTTTTACAATTGGAAACACACATTTTATCATTACTTTATGGATTCCAGCTTCAGCATGGGGCTGAGATCTTTGTTTCCATGTCATTATTTGAGAGGCGCACAAAACGATGTTTTCTCTTGTATACTCATGGCTATTGTCAATTTTTTAAAAGAGAAAATTCTTGGAACTACATTGTAATTATTCATATGTGATGATGAGCATGGACAATTTTTTCATTTATTCATCTGATTCATTTCTGTGATGGTGTTGAGTCTTTATCGTCTCATTGAATTTTGTCAGACCTATTGTATTTTGGTTGCATATAAAAAAAAACCCTGCATGATGATATGTGTTGATCTTATTGAATTTACGTTCTTATTTGATTTGTGCCATTTAACAAATTCGTTCATGTCAAATGGCAGCTGCATTATTACAGTATGGATAAAGCAGTTGGTATGGAGGCGTAATCCAGAAAGCTCCAATCTCAAGTATTAATCTTTTTTTTTTTTCATTTAACCCATGTTAAGAAACTTCTCCAGTGGTTTCACCTTAACTTTAGCTCAGCAAGCGCTGAAAATACAAAAAACCTTCATTCACAAAGGTTAAGTTTGGATCAAAACATCTGTAGAAGAGCAAATTCAGGTCATTGTCTTGAGAACAATGGCAGTCTACAAGTAAACGTACTGTTTAAGATAATTTTAAAAAATCTATTTTGGTTTTGTACAACATACATATAACATTTCTTATACAACATGATCAACATATTTCCTTCTTTTTGTGGGAGGGGGGGCAAATCACAAAGTAAAATAGAGAATAAAAGTACAAAAACAGATTTGAAACTAATCAGAAAAAATATATAAATATATAGAGAAAATTAAAGTTTATTTCTTTTTAACTATGAAAACTTTTTTGCATCGGTAGTCAAAAATGAACTAAAAGAAAATTCTCCAAACAATTAAGTGGGCTGCCTTTCCAGTGTGTCCGCTCAGTCAGACAGTAGCAGACAGTTTTATCTCTGACAAGAAGAGGCAGGTCGCTCTGCCCCTCGGGGGCTGACTGGCCAGGTTTGATCTCATCACGGATCAAATGTATCTCCATTAAACGCTTCCTTACCAGAAAAACAACGGGCCTGATTTGCTCAGGAAAATCCTGTAGGAGGAGAAGAGTTCACTTGAACTGATTTAAAGGTGCGGAAACTGCCGGAAGAATGGCTCTTTGTACTTCTCAGACTGGGAAACAGCTCATGGTAGTTTGCATTTTGGAGATGTAATGAGGTCATCTAACATATATACCAGGCTCTGTGTGGTTTTCAGAGAAGATCCCTACTCTGACCTTTTATGATACACTTTACTCATACATGCACTGTAGTTTCCTTTGACATTTACAAACAAGTTTTATGTTAATGCGTTGTTAATGGGGTGATCAATTGTCTTTTGTCCCCACATTTCTGTTCCTCATTATGTTACATTATATAACATTTGGTTTAAAATCTGACAACAAATCTGAGTATCAGTCCTGTTTATTACGTTTCCAGGCTTCTAAGTATTGTTTCTATTATCTCAAGTCACATGGAAACTGATATTGAGAGGGCGTATGTCTTTCCCATTAGGGATATGCAGTCACAATAAAGCACTGAGTGGCCCTTGATTGGCCCCAAGCTCCTGGACTCCCAGTAACCGACCGACACCAGGGTTTCAGTCCGTAACATTTGTACCTCACGTCCGGTTCCCGACTATAACTATAGGGGTTTCCACACGTCGGGGGGACGTCGTACACACAAACACATACAGACGCTCAATTACTGACAAAGTAATCACACTCACACAAATGTACGTGGCGAGAGAGAGAGAGAGAGAGAGAGAGAGAGAGAGCTTCTTTCTGTGTGTGTGTGTGTGTGTGTGTGTGTGTTTGCATTTATGGTTTGTGGAGACATTTCATATGAATACACGCAACACTATGAGGACATTTTGAATTGTGAGGACAAGGTCAGAGTCCTCATAATTCGGGCAATGCAGAAGTGTTTCTTGAGGTTTAGAAAGCTTAAATTCAAAGTTTCAGCACATGTCTTAATAGTCCAT